>CM031243.1:593559956-594159956 GCA_018340775.1 Taxus wallichiana var. yunnanensis
GACATTTCAATAAAATGAATATATTGTTCTCCCAAAAGATTAAAGCTGAATTGAGGGAAAAAAATGTAAAATTTATAGAAGTCGAGAAAGCAAGGGAATGAGAAATAATAAGAAATAGAAAAGGAAATAATTAAAAACCACCTTGAAAGTAAAGTAAAGAATATAATGCATAGGATCTCTACAAAGAATTGTCAAGGTTTCTCCTAGAGAAGTGGTGCTAAGCTAAGTTGGATACCAAATTTGAAATTAGTTAATCTCTTAGTACATATCAAAGTATGGGAACATGAATAATTTCAAAACCATTACTTTGATTTATAAATGTTTTTCAAATATGGAATAAAAACCCAAAGCATGGGGATATGTTTCATTTGTTGATATATTAAAAAAGGGTGTCCAAGTAAAAATCAAATTATTTAAGAGCAGTCCTCATAACCAATATATATAGCGACAATTATAGTTAAATCATCTATGACATCAATTATAACATCTTATTTGATATTGCCTACTTTTTGTATTTCAAACTCGCCTTATACAAAAACCAAATCTCACTAGTGATCACATTTTAATTAACTTAGATAATGATATTGCTACTCTAAAAAGCAAGGGGGAAATTCTCCTTCTATAAACTTTAATGAAATAATGGGGAGTGATCAATCCAATATTCTATCTCATAATCAATCCCTTATAGATGGCAGATGTTTTTAATCTTACCCTTCAATATTAAAACAATTCCAAACATGGTAAAAAGAGCCATACAACAACGAGATTTTTAGATTGACCTCTTGCCATGATCTATGTTTATTTACAATGGGATGGAGTCTTGGCTCACTCGGACCTTGTCTCGCGTATAGATGGGATGGGTAAGATTTTTTATTATACATCTTGTTGAAAAAAATATTACATTGTCCTCTTGGTGAATAAAATTGATAACATTGAAATAATTGAGGATTATATGCCTTGACTATTGTCACCACCCCATTAAGGAAAGTTTAAACATAGATATATCTCATCATGAAACTACCTTAAATTCTACTAATAACTGAGTTATCATTGATAATAGAAATCTTCCAAATTTCTCAAAGATCTTTACAAATTGTTCAACTAAAATTCAGAAAACAACATGAAAGAGAATCTTTATGGTAGGTTTACTTCCAATTTGGGTAAATGCTTACATATGTATTCCAAAACTACATATCACAGGAAAACATATAGTATGATTTGGAATGTAAAACTATAAGGAAAGATATAAGAATTTCCTTTAATGAGTCCACTAGGGATATTAAGGGCAAATACTGGAAGTCTTTAATAGAAAAATAAAAAAAGTTGTAAATGGATAAGTGGTGTCCCCAAGAAATGGACCAAGGTGTTGGGAAACATTTACATTCCACGGGAAGATAAGTTGCCAACTACAATAGCTCAATTCAAAACACAATTCAAGGAAAAGGAACCCACTCCAGAGATCCACCATCAGGAAGCATGATTCAGTAAGGTGCATCATCATAGGGAGCTTCTTCATCGAATATGACAACCTATCCCTTCTTTTCCATTTCTCTTTCTTCTTTTTCTCCCCTTTCTAATGCTTCATGAGGCGTAATCATTGTATTTCATCTCATTCACTTAAGTGACTTCATAAAGTAACATTGTAAAAGTCCCTTTAATTTATAAAAAGGGAACTTATTTCTCACTTCCTAGGAAGGTGAAAAGTCACGAGTTGAATGAGACAACAAAAAGTCATATGGGGGCGGGAAAAAGTCAATTCACATTGCTATAAATTGGGATGGCTTCTCCATTCCAAAGGATCCTAAAAATTTTGTACTTTGTAGCAATAGTGGATTGTGATATGTTGTTGAGCTTTGTATCACCAATGCACATGAAATAAAGGCTACATTTCTTCTACATACTTTCTTCTTTTCCCTTGCATTGTACAACTTGTGTAAATGTCAATCAAGGAAGGATTTTCTGCCTTTAAGATGTATGAATGTGTGCAACTTTGTGTGCATGGTTTCCTCTCATCGTTGACATTATAAACATAGTTATAAGCATCTTATTTTTCCTCCTCTTCTTTTATATGAACTTTGTAAGCATGGTGATTAAAGATAACTATGTATCTTCAATGACTAGGCCTTAAAGAAGGGTGTCTATGTGGTTTTGTTTTGTCTTGCTAATAGCTTCATTATTTTTTTCTTCTATACTAAATTTTGAACTACTCGACATCGGGTATGAACTCGCAATTGGCCTACTCACGGCGTGTAGCCTTCCTTTCCTAATTTCTCTCATTTTCCCTTCATCATTGTGAATTCCTCCCTTGTACCCCATACAAGCATTTTACCACAGATTCAAGGGAGTGTCCTTGTGTGATCCCAACCTATCCGCCAACCCATGACATTTAGAATAGGATTAGATTATTTACATCCAATAATGGGAGCTACACCATTCAATTTAGAGGGGTGTAGCCCTATGAACGTTGGCAGAGACACCTAATGCCCAACCGAAATTTTTTATCATCAACACCTTTATTATAGATTATTTTAAAATCATAACCTAACATTTTATTTACCCATTTTTGTTGTTCCTTTGATGACAATCTTTGTTCCAAGAATTACTTTAGACTATCTTCTACAGAGGCATAATATAGGGGAGCATTCAACTCTCCCACGAAAACTATCTGGTCATAAGGGATTCCGATAGAGTTTGGCATTCACTTTTAGTGGCCTACCATCATCTATTGTGACAACATGAGCACTATCTCAATTTTCTAAAATCTGGTTCAACATCAATAGACGAAGCATATTGAGATACACATGCACTTCATTCAAGAGTTGATCCATGGAGACATCATTGATTTATAGTATTGTCAGACTTCAGATTAGGTTACAAATATCTTTACCAAACCCTTCACTAAAGCCAAGTTCCTTCACTTGTGCTCTCTTTTTGGGGTGAGGTCTATTGCGTTTCTCATCAATTTTGGGCTTTCTAGTCCTCTTCTCCTCTTCTTCTTCTATAAATCTTACAGTTTGTACATGGCTACCTCATCGGGCCTTTAGTTGTCGAGACCCATATGGTGCATCTTTCTTGGTTGTTTAGGGGATTTCTCTTTCTCTTTCTAGCTTTCCATGCCTCTACCTAAGCTTTGATAAAGAAGGGGTGTTGGTGTGAGGTATATTTTTTTCCTTTTATTTAGTTATTAGGAATTTTCCACCTCACACATGGTGAGTCATCTCACTTAGGTGATTTATAGGTATTTTAGGGAGTTATATGACATATGATAGGTTTCATCATATAATATGTCATACTTGTCATATGTGTCATTGTCAAATAGGAGTTACACGTTATTCCTAGCATTGTAAATCATCACTCCATCATGAAAGTATGACATGTCCAAGCATGGGAGCTACACATCACTCCCCACATGTACTTTCTTTTTATCTATGAGAATGAGTGGACATGTTTTCTTTTTCCATGAACAATTTGCTTATGGTTAATTTTTTCATTGATTACTTGGAGCACATTCTTATTACCATTGGAATGCAACAACCTTTATGTGTACGAGTTCCATTAATCCTCATGGTTCACTCTCACATAAACTAGCATTTATCTACAACATTGCCACAAGTTTTACAAAATGCATATTGAGGTTACCATAGGTTTTTTAATAAGGGAAATTTCCAATTGTTGGTACAATTTAATATTTACATACTTTTCTTGAGAATACACTAAGGTTACACAAGATTTTTTTAAAATGGAACTTCTTTATGTATGAACATCCTAGTTCTAAGGGGATCCTACTCAATTTTTCCTAAGTATGGGTGCACGCAAGACTTCAAAGGATTTTGAAATAAAGAGGAGGCGCAAGAGGGTATGTGCGGTAGGAGGAAAGAAGGTAAAAGGAAAAAAATGGAGGTGTGGGGAGTAAGTCGGAAGGGTGCAATGGTTTGATGTGAGAGGCTTAAAAGGCATGATGTGCATAGAAGCATTGGAAAGGTGTGCATGGAATTATAAACAAACATGAAAGAAATTTTCCACACAGAGAATAAGAAACATGCTAGAATTTTGGGAACAAGTACAAAAAGATCTCGCATAAAGGAAAAAGTGAGCGGTATGTGAGAAAAAGGGTGTGACGAGACTTAACCAAGATGGAGGTCTCAACAGAGCACGTGAAACTTTTGAGATAAGATCGAGGGCACAAATAAATATCAAGGGTGGAACCCAGGGAGAAGAGGCACGACAAATTTGGTAGAAACATTGACATATGTTAAACTCCGTCTCGATAGCATGGGTCTATAGTGACAAGTCAACAAAGAAAGATTAGAGAATTCAAATACCAAATGACCATGGGGTAATAGGAGTGGCTGGATGATGATAAGGTGGATAAGGGAATTTATGAATCCAAGTTCAAATTTTGATATGAGCGAGAATCTTTTAGAGAAGCTAACGAGGAGATAGAAGCAAGAAAGAAGTAACATGTACAACCTATAAAAGTGGGCCGAGTTTTCCATTTTGAGAGATAGTGGAGTTAGTCAACGGTTGTTGAGTGGGAAGATAACTAGTCTTAGGTAGTTCCTAAGGAAGCACACCATAAACTTGTAAAACTCCATGTTAACAATGATAGCTCCAAACAGAGAAAATCTTGTAGATGTCGTAAGGCCTTTTACGAACATAAGCATGCAAATTAGTGTAGACTGTTATGTGATTCGTAAGATTGAAAAAGGATTACACATGGATGCAAATCAAGAGGTATAAAAGTAAACTACATATTTGTAAGTGAAGTTGGCAAAACGACAAATGTGATGCAATTGGCATGAGGAGTTTGTGTTCTCCAAAGATAAGAAAGAGTGGGTAGAGAACACAAGTAGGCTCAGAGTGCAAAGACTAGAAGATTTTATCTTGGGCAAAAATTCAAGATGCCATCGAAGAAAAGAGATATGTTGGATGTCATAGTTTTCAAATTGTTGGAGGTGTTAAAGGAGCTAAATGGGGTAAAGGCGACTAGATGATGTTGAAGAAAACCACCGGAGAAAAAGGGGTCTTGTGACCAAACGTGGTGAGCCACCACTAAAGAGTCAAAAGTGCAAGAAAAATTGTGTGAAGAGAGCATCGATAGAGCTCCAAAACAAGCCAATGCTTACATACAGCAACAACTAAAGGTTGATAAATCCAACATGGGATTACCATGAGCTAAATTTATTTCAAATGTAGTTGTACAAGAAAAAATGTACAAGAAGATATGCAACAAGAAGGCTCACAAGTTTAGAAAAGGGTGAAGAGAGAAGTTACCCAAAAGTAAACATGACATTGTTAAAGGAGGCTAGCAAAGAGGAGAAGATCATCTTTGTAGACCATGAACATAGAGAGGATTGTGCGGGACCACGAGATGAGGTGATGGAGAATAGGGAAGAGTGGAATGCAGAGAGTGTGCAAAATGAAGATACACACATAGAATAAACAAGAGACACATAAAATTATAATGTGTAGAAAAGCAAATAGGTACATATAAAAGAGGATATCTCTAGAGAAGATAAAATAGGGTGTGTAATTAGATTCCCAAGAAAGGAGGCCCCCTATGGGAGTGATTATGTGAAAGAAGAAATTACCAGTAGTAGAGTTGAAGGGCATGATGAAAAGGACATGCACAACAATGGGAAAACCTTTACAAAGGAAAAGGAGAGGAGAGGAAGTTACCCTGAAGAAATCGAGAGCAGAGAGCTGACCAAAAAAAAAGAGGTTACTAAAGTGCACGTGAAAAAGAGCACACCAATAGAGAATGAGATCAACATAGATCTCAAGGAAGATCATGTAGAGAGGTGTGTAGAAGGAGAATCGCGCGAGGGAGAAGAAATTTCTCTACGCAATTCAAGAAAAGTGGTCTAAAGAGGTGACTGCAAGAGTTCCCAATACAAGAGGAACACGAGAAGAAATAACGAACAAATGAGAAAAGGCATGACAACAATGTAGATACATTGATGGAGAATCTAGAA
Organism: Taxus wallichiana var. yunnanensis; assembly: GCA_018340775.1. Taxonomy (NCBI): domain Eukaryota; kingdom Viridiplantae; phylum Streptophyta; class Pinopsida; order Cupressales; family Taxaceae; genus Taxus; species Taxus wallichiana. The sequence continues at coordinate 593,565,932 of CM031243.1, forward strand.
GTTTCCTATAGGAAATAATAAAAGGAGAGGAACACTTTGAAGAGGCTCAAAAAAATTTTGTAATAAAAAGGCACAAGAAAAGAAGAAAGGGAAAATGAAAGTCGTGAGGAACAGTTGCCCAAGGAAGAGGGAGAGGAGATGTGGCCCACAACCACCAAGGAAGGTAGTGCAGTGCCAAAGCTGAAGTGTGATCTAACAGAGACCAAGAGGAGAAGAGAGAAAGAATCTTGCAAGGAGATGTTAAGCAAGAAGAAGACTACTCAAGGAAAAGTGTGCAAGAAATAAGATACACAAGGTAGATAATCCCCGAGCAAAGATGGTGGGAGGCCAAGAGGACAGTTAGAAGTGGGTCCAGCCCATGATTGCACAAATAAATGGATGCACTATAAGAGTGGAGGTGTGCAAGGAGTGGCATAACCTAAAAGTGCAAAAGGGAAGAATGTGCAGAAGGGAAAATAGGTTGTAGCTGGAAGACAAAAAACAAATCAAGGAGGTGTGCAAGAACGGATTGTGCAATGGAATCCAGTGAAATAAAGAAGGAAGTAAGGTGAGAGTATGAAGCCAAAGCATAAGCGAGAAGCAGAAATGGAGCAAAAAGGCATAAAGATAATTCATGGAGGAAAAGTAACAAGAAGACAAGCAAAGAAGTGCATGGAAAAAGGAAATGCCTATAGCTGAATAGGGTAGAAACAAAGAACAACCTTAAAGGCTTTAGACAAAATCAGACGATTCAAGGAAAGTTGACACTTACACGGGAAAAGTAGGAAAGTGAGAAAAGACTCGACAGATTCAAAATGAAATTATACTTGGAAGAGGTCTTTGGTCAATGGTGAGCGGAGGCTCATGAAGGTGTGTGGGATAACACAAAGGAGTCTCCAACGATTGACGATGGACTAGAAGAGGTGTCGAAGAAGTGGAAAGTATAGAAACATGTTTTTGGATGAAGAAACCATGACTATTTGCTTGTACACCCAAATGGTAGTCCTACCACCCACTAAGTCTACTTGAGGTGCAACTCAAGTTTCAAGCACCCCAAATGTTTAATGCAAGAAAATCCCAAGTCTAAGGAAATCTTGCTCATTTTTTCCCATAAATGGGTGCACACAAGACTTCAAAGGCACATGAAATAATGGGAAGGTGCAAGAGGGTGTGCATGGTAAGAGAAAAGAAGGAAGGAAAAATGGAAACAAATGGAGGCATGAGTAAGGAGAAAGTTCACAATGGTTTGACGTGCAAGGATTGGAAGGTGTGGCACGCATACATGCATGAAGAGGCATGCATGAAAGTATGAACATGTGTGAATGAAATTTGGCACATGAAGAAGAAGAAATGTGTGAGAATTTTGGGAACACATGTAGGAAGATCTTCCTAAAGGAAGAAGTGAGGGGCACATGAGTAAAAGTGCATGACAAGACTTAACCAAGATGGAGGTCTCAATAAAATATGTGAATATTTTGAGATAGAAGTGAGGGCATAGAGGAATATCAAGGAGAAACTCGAGAAGAAGAGGCTCAACAAAGATAGCAAAAAAAGTTACAATCGTTGGATTGTTTGATCACCTAGGTTGATAATGACAAGTTTATGAAGACCGATTAGAGAATCCGAGCACTGGATGGACATGGCATAACAGGAGTGGCTAGATGGTGATAAGGTGGATAAGGGAATTTATGATTCCAAGTTCTAATTTGGATATGCTTGAGAAATGTTTGGAGGAGCTAGAAAGGAGGAGAGAGAAGCGGAAATAATTTGGACACACAACTACAAAAAGGGGTCGAGTTTACCATTTTGAGAGCTAGCAGACTTATCCAATAGTTTTTGTTGAGTGGGAAGATAACCAATCTTAGGTAGGTACTTAGGGAAGCACACTAGAAGCTTGTAAATCTCCATGTAAAAACTATAAGCTCCAAAGCATAGCAGTTCTTGTAGATGTCATAAGGCCTATGTATGAACATATAACTCGCTAATTAGTGCATCATGGTGTGTGATTTTTAGGCATGAACGACGAGTACCAAAGGACGATGTCGTTCTAGTTGGTACAATGCCATATTTACACAATTTCTTGGGAATATTTTCCATGACTAAGATTTTAATAACCAGTATATATTTGTAGCCAATTGGAGATTTATTCATCTCATATTCTCTAAGTACATTAACCCATAATCCTTACATTCATGATAGTCATAAGTTACTAGGGGCACACATTTTTATGACTTTGTTGTTGAACTAAAAGTGGACAAGGAAAAAAAAACATAATTTAATAAAGAATTTGGTGCTTCTATACAGAATACATATCAATTTCAATATAACAGAGATAATAACAACTAAGAGTTTGTTCTTGAGTGTGAGGTACCATTATTTTGCATGTCATGCTTAACTTTATACTATGTCATCACTTTTATTATAGCGCAAGCTCATTTTAGGCATAAAATGAGTGGCACTTTCAACAAGTTAAGCACAAAATTCAATGGCATGCCTTCCAAGCAACCTTAGAAATTCCCTACAACTAATTCTACTCCATTATAAATCTTATCATAAGAACACAAAGATTAATACAGAAAAACAATAATTTTCAAAAATAATTGATGAATTCCATATGGAATTTTCAAAATATAATAAAAACACAAACTAAAGAAAGCAAAACTAAAAGGAAAGGTAACCTAAAAATAAAGAAACAAGAAGAAATTGAAAATAGAATTTAGACATTAGAACGAGAATGGGAAAGAGTGAAAAATATCTCCTCTAATCCTAGTTATGGTAGTACTACATAAGCCATTATTGATTTTATAATTATCAAGCTTGAAAAAACAATTGTTTTATACCAAACAAAAACTTCAACATCCAACCAAAAAGGATGAATGAAATGCACAAGATGTTACAAATCAACACGACTATAACAAACATGTGTTTGTCCGATCATAGTTGGGATACATGAGACTATGGAAGAAGACACCTTACCCAACTCATTAGGATGTTATTCCAAATAAACTACAAATTGAAAACCTAGGAATTTGGAAAGGATAAATAATAGGCAAAAACATCAAAATAAAAACATGTATAATCCATATAAGGGTGGAATCAAATTAGACTAGAGATTAAACATTTTAAGAAAATCAATATGTTCTTCTCCCACAAGATCAACCTAGATTGAGGAAAGAAGTTTCAAAAAATATAAAAGCTACGGAAAACATGGAAATGAGCAATAATTAGAGATAAAAAAGGCAGTAATCTAATACCACCTTTAAAGTAAAGTATTAAAATTAATCAAGCATAAGATCCTTACATAGAATTGTCAAGGTTTTCACTAGAGAAGTGGTGTTCAGCTAAGTTGCATACCAAATCAATTAATCTCATGGTATATGTTGAAACATGAATAATCTCATATCCATAAATTAGATCAATAAACTCCTTTTAGATATGGAATAAAAACTCAAAGCATGGGGGTATGTGGTATTTGTTGTATTAAAAATGGTTCTCAATTAAAAAACAAAGTATTTAATAGCAATCGTGATGCAAACAGGTATGAGAGGTTCCAACAAAGAGCCACCAACCCGCACTTGCTTACAAAATTACGCAACAAACTCAAAATAAAAGAAAATCTAATAGTTTGACAACTCAACACCATATTCACAATAAATATCATATCAAATATGTTACAAAAATTAGAGACCAATCACAAATGATACAAAATTACAACTCATAACAAGCCAACATGCATAAAACACCACAGCGTCCTTTACTACAATCCGGACTTGCGCAAGTCTCTACATGGAAGAAAATTTTGAACTCTAAGACACTTTACTTCAAGCCTTCCACTTGTATCCCACTCTACTCCATAAATTACTCTACAATTGAGTACCGAGAATCGTATTCCTAAGGCAATTACCTTTGTTTAAATAACCATGTAATGCCACAACTTGCTAAATAATATGAAATTATGGTCCAAAGGACGTAGTACATGAATTTTTTTGCCCTTTTTGAATTTGGTGGTTATAATTTATCATATTTCAACACTTTTTGACTCAAAGCTTAATATTATCTTGTGGCTTAAATGTAGACTTGTGACTCGATAGAGGGTTGAAAACACAAACTTGTGACTTGATAGAGGAAGGGAATAAAGCTATAGGTTTGTATAAAGGTGTAAAAGGTGATTTGATAAGTTACAAATAGAGAAAAACATCCAAGCCTGTGAAACTAAACTAGAAGACCGAATTGCAACCTATAGGACTAATTGAAAAGGTGAAAGTAGTGTTGGGAGAATTGTATCAAAATTTGGACCTTGAAACTTTCCACAAAGAAAGAATGGGATAAATGGTGTATGAAAATGTGATTATTTTCTTAGCGAAGTCGATTGTTTGTTCCGGGTAACAAGATTTGTAGTAAAACATGGTTATTAGGATGGCTAATGGAGAAAACTATAATATGAGAATAACTTAAATTGGAGATTCAGTTGGGTTCTTAAATTTTGGGATAAGCTAAAACCCCTTAATGGGTATCTAAAAATATGACTGTGAGCTTTGATTCTTGAAAGTTCTATAGACTATATGATTTTCGATTAAGAATGGCTATAAGCTAGATAGCAAGGTCAAAGAAGTGAATGAAGTGAAATGATGTTTTGATTCTTCTAGAAGGTTATAAACATGTTTTTATGATGATGTTAAATAGGTGGCAAGTGATCTTAGCCCTTGATTCAACCTTGAGAAGTAATTTGGTGTTGAGTGTAAATTTTGTCTTTTCAATAGTGCATGTTTTTTAATGATATATATCGCTAATTTTTGAGTTTGAATTGATAACTTCACCCCTCTTGCATCACTAAGTAAGAAGAATTGTGAGCATGGTGCTAAATTTCATTGGACGAGTGGTAGTACCACCCTTTCATCCTTATGGTAAGGACTTGGAGTGTTTGCACACCAATGGGATTTACCCATCTCGCTAACCGAGTTAGGTTAAGAACCATCCTCCAAATGTACCTTAATTATTTTTGTGTGCCAACCAAAAACTATCCCTCCTCTAAAGGTTCCTTAATTCTTCCACACACCATCTCCACCAATTGTAGGTGGGTAATCTTGTTTTGTGTGTTCCTCATCTTTTCTCCTCCACACTTTCTCCCTCTGTGCACAACCTGAAGACATCAATGTGTTTCTCAACGCTACATCATTCCATACTTTTATAATCTTCTCTAATTATTCCCTCTTTACTCTCACCCAACTTCTCTCTCTTTCGTGCATGCTCTATCCTCATCTCACATTACTTTGCATGTTCTATCTTCCCTAGCCTTGTGTACCATGCGACTTTGATGCGTTTTCTTCCTCTTCATTTAGTGGCTTCAAAATGTGAGGCTTCCATTCATTTTGTTCTCTCATAGTGTTTCCTCTCCCAGCATACAACATCCTTTTATGAAACAATAACGGCCTTCACAATAGTATATGACATGCGTCCATCAATAAAACATCAAAAAATTGTATCCATGAAGTTACTCGATATTCATTTCAACATCACATTGTTCTTACACAACACTTGTGTGTCCTTCCTACACTGAAGTAACTCTATAAGGTTTTGGTTGAAGTTTTCTCTCCAACCCCGACTTCTTTACCATCTCCAAAAACACCAAATTATTCATGCTTTCGTTGTCAACTACTACTATACAACACTTCCTTTTAGCCTTGCATCTTGTGTAAAAATCTCACTTCTCATATTATAACTCATCCTTCTTCCACGTAGTCTTCAAGACCTTAATTGTTGTTATCATGACTTTTCTTTTCTCTAGTTCTAGTTCACCACTTTCCTCTACCTCGCACCATGTGCACAATCACACTCTTATTTTTTCCCTCATCCTTGTGTGGACACTCATTAGCTCGATGTCATACCTCACCACATTAATAACATGTACCACTAAATTTTGTGCCCCACCCTCTACCTCTAGTGAATGTAATATTTCCCTTGTTTGTCAATTCTTGTGCATTCTCTACGCATTTTCCACATTCACACTCATAAGTCACCAGCTCTTTTTTCTATTGAGCTTCACTTTATTCTTTCACACATTATTTTTGCATGCAAACTTCTCATCTACCCTTGAGGAACACTAGTAAGCTTATTTTATTGTTTGCATCTTGATCAAGCTAATCTCATCATGCATCACCCATCATAGTTCAATCAAGCACGAAGCCATCTTTACCGATCCATATCACTATGACCAACTTGAATTAAGACCTTATAAAAACTTCGATATACTCCTTCACAATTATCTCATTCTGTCATAACTTCTCCAGCTTCTTCAATACATCTAACTCATAATCTCTACATTCAAATTTCCCTTTAAGCTTCACAACCATGTGCTCCCACTTAGCAATCTTCTCTTTACTCTTCCTATTTTGCTCTAGCTGAACTTCCACCACAACATTGCATGATATTTCAATTGGGTTTTTATATCCTTTATTCCACTCGCAACCTCATCAATCTCAAATAAATCTTCCATATTTTTTTATCTAATCAATAAGTTTCTTCATGTTCAATGTCCCTTAAAAACAAGAAACCTCCATTCGTACTCTATGACCAATTCTTGACCCAACCTTCGTAACTTTCCTTCCACATCATTGTAATGTCCCCTTTTCTATGCCAAAGGCCTAAGGGTCAAGTTGAGTCCAAGCCATGGTCATACCCAAGGGGCTATGGATGTTGGGGGCTATTGAGAAGGGGCCGCATGGTACTAATATTCATGTTTGGTATTTAGGGGTCACTTTCAACCATGATGACTTAAACAGGAAAAATTAACTTTAGTTACTTTTATTTTATCGACCCCTCCATGGAAAGAAATGCATCTGGGGTCTATTAGGGCTCTTTTTCCTTGGAAAAGTATATAAGGAGTTGGGGAAGAAAGGAAAAGGAACTTTTGACACACATTTTATTAACCCTTTCACGTGCAAATGATGTTTTTGCATCTACAACTTGTGGAGTCAAACCCACAGGGACCCTAGCTTTGGTGATGAGAGACCTATCCCTAGCTAGCAAGGCATTCTTTCAAGAGTGATAGATCTACCATAATCTGTCATTTTGGAGATTCTTTCTGTGGTGTGTGTAGTAGAGACATTCGAGAGGTTTCGTGAGGAAGGATTTCAAGGGTTTTGGGGGTAGTTAGGGAAGACAATTAGAGGGGCTCTAGGTCAAAATCACGGCAACCATTAGGGTTGGACGTGGCAGCACGTTGAAGGCACCTTCATCATTTTCGACCTCATTCCAAGTGAGGTGACTTACACCTTTATTTGGGGGTTTTCCAATCGACCATGTTCAAATCAAGGTGGTACTATTACTACCTATATCTGTTAATGTTATTTCCAAAGACCCTTATTATTGCTCTTGTATTTGGAGAGTTATGAACCTCTCAAGTTTTCTAGCTATCTAGGCACACCGTGATTTTTCGGCAGCAGAGTTTAATTTGTTTAAAATTCCAAAAATAGTTTTATTATGTCCTTTATAATAATATCAATATCTCTTTAAATTTTCAAGTAATTCAAGTGGATATCTTGGGAGATATTGATTTTATTTAGTTTGTTGTCCTAACTCGTAAAAATATGGTAAACTCATTATTTTATGTGGCTACAAATTTTCTATATTTTGTGCATTTTTAAGTGGTGTCCTACAGGATATTTCAAAGTGGTATCAGAGTTGTTGTTCCTCCAACATGTGTGGGTTAAATATGGTAGTTTGGAAAGATATCAAAGGGGGTTTTATGAAGGAAATGTTCACCAACATGGTGAAACAACAGATGCCACTAACCTTTATTTGAGTCATCTCACTCAGAATTTAAATCAAAGAAAATCCTAGAATAATAAGGAAAAAGGTGAGAACAATAATAAAGGGCACCCAATAGAGGTGATTGATGAGGATTCTTGTTGGAGGAAATACCAATCTTTGAGTAAGGATTTCCGAGATTATATGCCATTTCCAGATTATTGCATGATGAAGATTGGTAGCAAGCCCAAATGAGGTCATCATATGTCGGTACCTGAATTACAAAAGAACTCATTTGAAGAAGAATCTTCTAGACAAAAAGGTATGATTTCCATTGAGAAAAATAATTGCATTAGTGAAACTTTTCTTGTTAGAGAAATTATTCCAGCTCAAGAGAAGAAATTTGTATATGCAAGCAAGGAGGATGTAATGGAAACTCTTAAAAGTGTGAGGAATGGAATAACAGAGCTAGAGCTGCTAGGTTGATAGTGACTCAAGCAAGACAACTCTTACAATAGTTCAAGGAAACGATGAGGGTAATTGATGTGAGCAAGTCTACACCCATGAAAGAAGACTCTATGGATCAGGTGGCACATGAGGAGGATCCTCGCATGCAAACTTGAGTGGAATTTCACGTTGTTGCAATTTCCAATTTAACAACTCATGATAAGTTGATTTATGAAGAATTTAAGCCCATTTTAAACCAAAATGCTTAGGATTTTGGCAGAAAAATCAAGTCATTTTGGAGACCAAGCTTGACGAGGATACTCTAAGGGATGGTGTTTTGAGGTTTCTAAATCAGAATTAGAAGGTGAACTTTTTGATGATATTATTTATAAGGAGGTTAGTAGTAGCACAGATTTATTTCATCATCTTCATCTTATACCATTACAACAATTTTATCATGATGGTATTTATCCTATTGTCAATAAGAATGCTAAGAATTTGGTACATCAAAGTCAAACCATTATGAAGACAAAGAGTGATAATCTTCTTTATGAGGAGATACAAGAGAAGCAGAGATGGTAGACCTTACATGATACAAGGGTTCATGAGCATTATAAGGTATGGGATCTTGGTAGTATGTGGTAATCATGCAAATTTATCAATTTTGATTTTAAAAATTGTGACTAATTTCATAAGAAAAAGAAGGAATTCAAATGTGTCTTATGGGATTACAAGTGTTGGCAAGCATGATTTCTTCATTAGAGACTCTGGTTCAAAAAGGGAGAGTACCTCTCAAGGTACTAGCATTGGTTTTATGATTGCTAAAAAGGGTAAGAGAATATTTTTTAATCATCTTCAGCCAATTGGACTGTGTATACAAATAGTCATAATGAGAGGAGAAAATATCAATATGGGACAACAGGGTCAAAGAGGTGAGAGTGGACATTCAGGGCAGCAGCCTCCCCATTCTTCTGTCAGGCCCTTGGGGATTCACAAACCTTCTTTCTAGAAGGATCTGTGAGTTTTACAGGTACAACATCAAGTAGATATTTTGGATGAGGAGTCTTGTTGGGAGAGATACTGCACCGTGAGTGAGGGCCTTCGTAACAACATGCCATACCAGGAATATTGTAAAATGAAGATTGGTATCGACCCAAGAGATATCATCGATGCAGTACCAGAGTTACAAAGGAGATTTGGACAGATTTCCATTCCACACTTTGATGATTCTAAGAATTGTATTACATAGTCTTGGGTTTAGAAGTTGAACACATACTCCGACTTGAACCATATGTGTGAGGAAGATGCAATTAATTTTGCAATATTACATCTTGAGGGAGATGCTCATGATGGGTGGCATCATGGTTTGATTACACAGGACACATGCACATTACTACTTATGTAGAGTTTGTGCAGAGACTCGGCAACATATTTGATAGGAGGACCCTAACATGTATTTCAAGGAGTTGACTCATTTAAGACAAACTAGTCCCCTGGATCATTATATCACATATTTTCAGAGATTATCAGTCATGGTACCTAATTTCACATAGATGAGATTGATTTTACTATTTGCAAGAGTTTGACAAATGCTCTCATTGGGTTTATAAAGGCATTTGAGCTTCTTCTTTGCACAAGGTTGTTAGGAAAGCTTGAGACTTGGAGTTATCCACTAAAAATCCGAGGGCTCCACCTCATGGTCAACAAAGGAACCTCCATCCGGATCAGATGATCTTCGGCGGAGGGAGCCTCCACCAAGGCAAGAGGTTGCTAAGAAGCTGATCATTTCCCGAGAGGAGAGAGATGAGTTGATGAGAAAGAGACTATGTTTCAATTACCACACACCTTGGGTTCTAGGGCATGATTACAAAGGTAGAGGGAAGGCCCAATTCATTGATGTCTTTAAGGAGAGTGAGGGTGATAGATGTGAGGATTTTGAGACTCATGATATGGATGATGGAGATGGGGTTGTGTTGAATAGTGCTAATGTGGGGCAAGAGGAGGAGACTTTTCCTTGGGAGATTATAGCCACATTTTCTAGTACCTTTGCAATCACAACTTGGGTCCACAAGTTGGGGTACTCATTGATAGTGGGGAAACCCACAACTGTATTCATGCCTCATTGGTTGAGAGGCGAGGATTTTAGATAGAATATTTTGAGGGCTTCAATGGGGTTATAGCCAATGGAGAGTCTTTTAGGTGCACAAGGTCGGTTCCCCAAGTGAGCATCACGATGGGTAACTATACAGTTACCAATGATTTCCACATTTTTGGTATGGTAGTGACCGACATAGTGCTGGAGTGTAGTGGCTTCACTCTCTTGGTGAGTTTCAGACTAACTTTTAGATGATAGAGTTAAAGTTTAAATATGAGGTCAGAATGTTATTTTGAGGTGAGTATCTCGAGGAACACCAAGGGTGGTTACAGCTGAGGGGATGGAGAGGAAGATCTGACATGGTGAGGATTTTTATTATTGTGGATCGATGTGGAGTATGATGGATGTGGGTGTGGCTAGTAATGTTGCACATGAGATTGTTACTGAGATTGGGATTACAGGTTTAGATCATCTAAGTTTATCATTATATTGGTCATCTAAAGTTTGATCAAGACCTGGAGACCTCATTTTCTTGTTGAGTACTCTAAGAACCGACACACTTGTGAGATTCTAGATGGTCACATATAGGATGATAACTACAGATTGGAGGATGAGATGATCTTCTATCAAGGAAGATTGAGCCTTGTGTCAGATTCATGGTTGAGGATGGAGATATTGCAACATGTGCATTGTTCTTCCGTGACTGGGCATTTGAACTTCGATGAGACCTACAGGTTCATGTCAGAGAGGTTCATATGGCATAGGTTGAGGGAGGATATCCCCAACTTTATACAGACATATATGGTTTGTCACTGTGACAAGTCAAAGCCTACGGGTTCATCATTTTTTGAATCGACATTGGATAACACTTATATTTATTTTATGCTTATATTCTGGTGAGAACTTCACCCACATGTTAGTCAGTGGAGAGACAAAATTGACTCATGGTTATTCAATAGGTTCACATTCAAAGCATAGGAGGTGGACTATGTGGAGCTGATATTGCCGGTTGACTATCTACTAGAGTCTTGGGACTTTTCCTCCATGGGACACATTGAGATACATTATGAGGAGCCTTACTCTCACATGAGTGTAGGTCATGTGGGAGAGTTAGCACCATTTTTTTGTATACAAAGTTGTTTCACAGGTGGATTCAGGGGATTCTACAGATCCAGAGTGAACTTTCATACCTAGGAGTTGATTGGAGAGGCAGTGAGTGATCACATGATGATAGCCTTGCATTGGTAGGGATTGGATGATTAGAAATTTTGATGTGGGTACTAGGGGAGAGTCGGTGTGGGCATCATACTACTTTAGGAGAAACATTGTTCTCCACACGGTATGGAGAGCATGATCACTACATGGGCTATCTTGGTTACTTCACATCACACCGATCATCAGTTGACTACAGGGTGAGGTGGAGAAACTTATGACGTGGTATTAAATCTCTGTAGCATGACAGGATAATGCTTGGGGTCAAGCATTTCTTGGGAAGGGAGGACTATAATGTTCCCTTTTCCATGCAAAATGCCTAAGGTTCAAGTCGAGTCCAAGCCATGGTCATACCCAAGGGGTTGTGGATGTTGGGGGCTATTGAGAAGGGTCCACATGGTAATAATATTCATGTTTGGCATTTGGGGGTAACTTTGGACAATAAAGACTTAAACAAGAAAAATTAACTTTCGTTACTTATATTTTATTTGCCCCTCCATGGAAAGAAATACGTCTAAGGTCTATTGGGGCTCTTTTGCCTTGGAAAAGTATATAAAGAGCTAGGGAAAAAGGAAAAGGAACTTTTGACATACATTTTATTGACCCCTTCACATGCAACTATTTTTTTCACATCTACAACTTGTGGAGTCAAATCCCAAAAGGACCCTAGCTTTGGTGGTGAGAGACTCATCCCTAGCTAGCAAGGCATTCTTCGGTAGTGAGAGATCTACCCTAGTCTGTCATTTTGGAGCTGCTTTCAGGGATGTGTGGCAGAGACATTATCAGAGGTTTCAGAGGAAGGATTTCAAGGGTTTTGGGGAAGTTGGGGAAGACAATCAGAGGGGCTCCAAATCAAATTCACTACAGCCATTTGGGCTGGGCATGGTAGCACGTTGAAGGTGCCTCCATCATTTTTCGACCCCATTCCAAGCGAGGTGACTTGCAGCCTTTATTTGGGTGTTTTCCAATTGGTTGTGTTCAAATCTGAAGGTGTAACTATTCTCTTGCCTATATCTGTTAATGTTATTTCCAAAGAACCTTATTATTGCTCTTGTATTTAGCCGTGCCTAGGGCACGTTGTGCTTTTTTGGAAGCAGTTTAATTTGTGTAAAATTCCAAAAATAGTTTTCTTATGTCCTCTATAATAATATCAAGATATCTTTAAAATTTCAAGTAATTCAAGTGGATATCTTGGGATATATTAATTTTATTTAGTTTGGTGTCCTAACTATAAAAATCTAGTAAAATCAGTATTTTATGTGGCTGCAAATTTTTTATATTTTGTGCATTTTTAAGTGGTATCCCACAAGGGATATTTCAGTCATTTGCATCTTCTACTTCAACCATGCCACCCGCAAGTGCTTCTTTTATTCTTTCTCGGTCTTCTTTCTTCTTCTAAATAACTCACATCATCCCTCATAACAAATCCTCTCCTACGGTCTTCTTCTACCGCCACCAACTTAACCGACATTGTTTAAATCATATTTTTGATTTCCTCAAGCATTCCAACTATGTTATTAATCACCGCACTCCTTTTCCCTAAACTTTTGGGTGACATCATACTTAGCAGAGCCTTGATCTACTATTGTTCTTGTAAACCTACACAGACCTACTAGATTTCATTTGTTCATTACCCACCTCTCGAGATGGAGAACTCAAATTTCAAGATCCTAAAATTTTTCTTCGCTTTGATTCCAAATGGTGGAGATGCGTATGATGGGTTACCACAAAGAGCCAACATGTGTCTACTTACATAATTTCACACTGAAATTGCACTAAAAACAAATATAATAATTCGAAACAACTCAACACCATGTTGAGAATAAATATTATATTAAACAAAATACACAAAAATAGAGACCAATTCCCACCGATACAGTCTTACAACTCATATCAAGTTCATAGGCATACAGCAACATAGGGTCCCTTACAATAAAATAGATCTATACACAAGTATTTGTAAGAAAGAAAACTTCAAACTCTAAGACACTCTACTTTGAGCCTTAAGCTTACATCCCCACTCAACTCTATGAGTTACTTTACACTTGAGCACCGAGAACTATCTTCTTTAGACATTTTGATTTTTTAAATAGCCATTTAATGCTAAAACTTGATGAGTAATATGAAATTATGTTCCAAAGGATCCAATACATGGCTCAATTAGCCTTTCGAACTTTCACGGTCCAATTAATCATTTCTTAATGCTTCATAACTCAAAGCGTCATAGTATCATGTGGCTTCTTTTGTGTGCCATGGTCTTTGTTGATTCTCAAGAGATCTCCAATAGACTACACGACTTGTACAAGGACTCCACCTACTACATAAGAAACTTGATAGTGTGCATTAGAAGCGTGCACTATGCTAACATTCCGCAATACGATTGTGCACTCCACATAATGCAACAGGATACTCAATGGTCTCGCTCATAACATATTTCTTCACCACGCATCCCGCTAACAACACAAAATGCACACAAAATATAAAAACTTACTTTCTTTTCAGTTGATACATGATACCTTGTGAACCGGATGCTCCTGTATCAAATCATTATAAATACATACATACATATATATATATATATACATATGTATGTATGTATATATGTATATATATAAACAATTATATTTTAATCATCTTTGAAAACAATAATAACATTAACTTAGAGAATGATATTAACATTAAATTTTCACCTTTCAACTCTACCTTATACAAGAACCTAAATATCGCAAGTGATCATCCTTTCGTTGACTTAGACAATGATATTGCTAACAAGCCTTCAAAGCTAATCTTAGAAATCCTCTAGAAATAATTGTGCTCAAATAAAAATACCTACAAAGCATTAAGCATGAAAAATCAACAAAGGAAAAACAATAAACTTTCTAAAATATGTGATGATATCCATATCAAAATTTCACGACATCATAAACTCTCGAGACTATAACAAGAAAAACTAGAAGAAAAAGTAAACTAAAATGTGGACAAACAAGAAGCAATAGAAAATATAATGTAGATACTAGAACAAGAATTGGAAGAAGTGAAAAATAAATCCCTTAATCCTACTTATGGTAGCACTATAGAAGCCACTACCGATTCCATAATTAAAGAGCTCAAGTAATTATTTTTTTATACCGAATGAAAAATTCAACGTCCAAACAAAAAAATATGAACAAAATGAACAGGATGTTAGAAATCAAGCATGATTTTAACAAACATGCATCGACCTTTATCATAGTTTGGATAAATGAGACTATGGAAGAAAATTCCTTAACCAAATCTTTGGATGTTATTTGTAATAAACTACATATTGAAAACCCAAGAATTTGAAAAGGAGAATTAAGAGGCAAAAACATAATGAAAAGTCACCTAATCCATCTAAGGGTGGAATCAACTCGACTAGAAATGAGACATTTCAATAAAATGAATTTATTGTTCTCCCAAAAGATCAAAGCTTAATTGAGGAAAAAAATGTAAAAGTTATATAAGTTAGGAAAGCAAGAGAATGAGCAATAATAAGAAATATAAAAGGAAATAATTAAAAACCTTGAGAGTAAAATAAAGAATATAATGCATAGGATCTTTGCATAGAATTGTAAGGTTTCTCCTAGAGAAGTGGTGTTAAGCTAAGTTAGATACCAAATTTGAAATTAGTTAATCTCTTGGTACATATCAAAGCATGGGAACATGAATAATTTCAAAACCATTACTTTGATTTATAAATGCTTTTCAAATCTAGAGTAAAAACCCAAAGCATGGAGATATGTGGCATTTGTTGCTATATTTAAAAAGGGTGTCCAAGTCAAAAATTAAATTATTTAAGAGCGGTCCTCATAACCAATATATATAGCGACAATTATATTTAAATCATCTATGACATCAATTATAACATCTTATTTGATATTGCCTACTTTTCGTCTTTCAACTCGCCTTATACAAAAACCACATCTCACAAGTGATCACGTTTTCATTAACTTAGATAATGATATTGCTACTCTAAAAAGCAAGGGGGAAATTCTCCTTCTACAGATTAATTCAATGAAATAATGGGGAGTGATCAATCCAATATTCTATCTCATAATCAATCCCTTATAGATGACAGATGTTTTTAATCTTACCCTTCAATATTAAAACAATTCCAAACATGGTAAAAAGAGCCATACAACACCGAGATTTTTAGATTGACCTCTTGCCATGATCTATGTTTATTTATAATGGGATGGAGTCTTGGCTCACTCAAACCTTGTCTCACGTATAGATGGGATGGGTAAACTTTTTGTTGATTATACATCTTGTTGAAAAAAATTTATTACATTGTCCTCTTGTTGAATAAAATCGATAACATTGAAATAATTGAGGATTATATACCTTGACTATTTTCACCACCCCATTAAAGAAAGTTTAAACATAGATATATCTCATCATGAAACTACCTTAAATTCTACCGATAACCGAGTTGTCGTTGATAATAGAAATCTTCCAAATTTCTCAAATATCTTTACAAATTATTCAACTAAAATTCAAAAAACAACATGAAAGATAATCTTTATGGTATGTTTACTTCCAATTTGGGTAAATGCTTAGATATGTATTCCAAGACTACATATCACAGAAAACATATACTATGATTTGGAATGTAAAATTGAAAGGAAAGATATAAGAATTGCCTTTAATGATTCCAAGTAGGGATATTAAGGGTAAATACTTGGAAGTATTTAATAGAAAAATAAAAAAGTTGATATGTAATAAAAATTGAGAGAAGCTTCTCATTTATATAAGTGGTATCCCAAATGATTATGGACAACATTATTCCTAGAAAATATAAGGAATTGAGAAACATTAATATGAATGAATAGATCTCCTACATGAATAACCTATGTGTATCTCCTTGATTTTTGAAAACATCCAAGTCACTCAACTCTATACCGAGGTTTTTTAGACGATGGCAAAGAAGTTTGGCATTAATCGCCTTACAAAAGGTAAAGCCAAGAACATCGAAGAGTACCAAGCTAAGATCTTAAATCTTGAAACCCGATCCTTGTGCCGCATATCAAACACATGTTCAACAAAGTTGTCATGAAAAGCTTCCCAAAAAATGGACCTGATAGTTTAATTGTTCCCACTTTAATGTTTGAAATCCAAACTAACTTTGTTGATTGCAAATAATCATGACTATTCTTCTTTTAGAAAAATTATATGGTTTGATAATTGAACAAAAAAATATTGATTGGGTTGATGACAACAATAAGAGCCTAAGGGATGAGTTGTCTTTATAAATCAATGTGTTATTATTGATCATCTTCATGGTTATTAATGAGATTGTAGAGAGAAAAAAGAGGACCTCATTTATTGTTTTGTCAACTTCAAACAATCCCTTAACATTGTTCCAATAGTCAATATATGGAAAATATTAGATGCAATTAGTGCCCTCTTGGAACTTCACAATGTGGTGTGTTCCCAAGCACACAATGTAATAAAAAGTATGAAATATGTAGAATAATAGGCATTAATAGAGATAACTTCAAATGTAAATTTGAAGTTTAGATTTTTTGCAAGACTTGGCTCTTATGAATTAAGAAATAGTATGGATGTGGAAAATATTTGAATTTACTTATTTTTATATCTCTAAAAGTTATAGCTTGTTGGGCCCCTAATGTAGCTACCAAATCTTAAAGGCGCATGGCGCACACGGCTAGAGGGAGTGCGCAAGCTAAGGCTTCTTAGAGAACCAAGGACGCACACCCGCGAAGAACATTCGAGACTTAGCCATTTCGGCCTTTTGGACAAAACACATGAACATGTTCCATTTGGATAAGGTTCCACTGGCGCATGTGGTTTCTGGAAGGAATATACCTTACGATAGGAAGATCCCAAAAGCTAATCATGACATGGAGAGGCATGCACGGGGTGACCCACACCTTGACACTTGGGGCCAGATATGAGGTTGCAAAGGAGTTTTTGGAGCTCAAATGCCTATTTATACGTGCACCCTTGGCAAAGAACAAAGACACAAGTGAGGTAGCGAAGCTCTGCAGAATTACTACGAGAACTATGGGATAGAATGGGTAGATGATTCTATGAAGGATGTAATGAGGGAATGGGGAATGAAATTTTTATTTTGTGAGTATACATGTATGGATCCAGATATGGCGCATGACTATGGTTTTCCTCTCTATGATGCTTCAGTAAGAATGTGAATGAATATGATAAGGTTACTACCGTGTTTATATTAAGATATCATTTCTGTATTATATGTATGTTTCTACTATGCTTTTAATCTTGTATAATCATGGACCTTACTTGAAATGTTAAGTCTATTTGTGGATTTACAACTTCCTAGTTCTATTAATTATGTTGCATGCTTTACTATGTTATGACTGAAGGGGTATGGAAGTCATTTTGATCTCTATAGCTTCTTTATGTCTGTTAAATCACTAAGTCAAGATCATGAATTATGCCTTCCACTAAACTCACATAAAAGAGAGACTCGGCTCCCTCTCGCGTGCCTCGGGTGAGCGCCCAGTGCCTACTGGGTGATAGGTCGGTGCACATGAGGTTCCCTTGTTCTTGGTGGGGTGAAAAAATGACTACATCTTGGTTCCATTGCTGGGACCTCTTTTCAAAGTTGTAGTGGAACATGGCATACATCATGATCTGTGCAAAAAGTGATGGCGGAGCGCTTAACACTTGAAGGTGTTGAAGATTAGTTTAAAAGCACGGAGGACGAATTTGCTTAGAGATTCAATAATGAACTTGGGTTTGACATGTGACGGTGGGTGGAGGACACTCTTTATCATGAGTTGTATGAAACCTTCTTTTGTTGTTTCCCAAAGAGATTTATTTGAATGGCTCTCAACTTATACATCTAGATGGGGGTGGTATTATAAGTCACACCCTTGGACCCAAGAAACATATCGAACTTTCAAAATGTTGATCTAACATGGACCCGTGCTATAGATCATTGGTGGAAGGGCGTATTAACTAGCTACACTGGTATACGCAATTACCACGTATTTTTGTCTAGAAGTTGCTGAGTTTGAGTTTTTGCGGGAGCCAGAGGATCATTTCTATGTGCTATCCCCCTTGCAATTAAAATATTGATGGTAACCATGGGTTTAGAGGCATTTCCTATGGCTGGATAAACCACTCTGAGCACTTGGCGAGGAAGCCAGGTTGGGAAGGATGGCTGATATAACGACTGAAAAGGAAAGGGAGGAGAGACAGATCAAGTATAACGAAGCACTTGAAAGGGAGATCAATAGACAGTGTGGGATTACAAGTAGGTTGTGGAGCCAGACATGGT
The DNA here is from genome assembly GCA_018340775.1 of Taxus wallichiana var. yunnanensis. Lineage (NCBI taxonomy): Eukaryota > Viridiplantae > Streptophyta > Pinopsida > Cupressales > Taxaceae > Taxus > Taxus wallichiana. The sequence goes on from CM031243.1 coordinate 593,584,708, forward strand.
GGAAAGGAGTTGAGGTTCACATGAAAGATGTGGAACCCGAACAATCTGTGATACCCCATCTTGGTAAGTGCGGGAGAGAAAACCTTATGGCTTCTGATGAGAGTCTATCGCATAGAGAAAGAAGAGTCGTTGGCACACATCTGACCCCACCTAGAGACCAAACCTTGGTGCTTGGTTTGTTTGAACGAGGGAAAATATAGTTAATCCATTTGATATCGGTAGAAGAAGCAAAAAGGCGTGGCATGACCGCCATATTAAGAACAAAACAGGTTTGAGGTTGGCGATGGTATTGTTATATGATTCAAAATTTCTACGCCATCCTATAAAGTTGAAGGTGCATTGGTTGGGTCCTTATGTAATTTCATACATCCTTGATTCGGGCGCGTGCCAGTTATAAGCGCTGGATGGAACAAAATTACCTAAACACTTCAATGGGAGTAGGTTGAAGCCTTACTATAAATAATGCTTCTTGGTGTTTATAAATAAGGTAGTTTTGACAGTTAGTTTAGAATTTCCTTTTATGTTTTTCCTTTCTTGTATTTCCCTTTCGTGTTGTTGTTTTGTTTTGCACCTTGGGCGGCGGTAACCTTATTACTTTTAAACTTGTGAATACATAGAGGACCACGCATCATTTTAGTGTGGGGTGAGGTGATAAAGGGAAGCATGGAGTTATTCTGCCGGAGGATTGGGTTGGTAGACTGTTTGAATTGGCCCGTTGAAAAGATGCATTAGGAGAAAAGAAGGCAGATGGGTGGAAAAATAAGGTTACATTGGAAATCCACGTATAAAGAGAAAAAGCACAAAAACATGAGGTAGGTGAAAGCAAGAATCATGAGGATGGAAGAGGTGCCTTTGGCGTTGGTAACATGCATGCAAGAGTCTTCTATCAAGATGGATTGTTTGCGTGCTTAAGGTTGGAAAAGTTTTCGTGCAAGGATTGGGTGCGGGTGGAAGCAGATTTCATGCAAGGATTGGGTGCATAAGGAGAAGTACTAAAGTCAGGTTTTGTTTGGAAATGCCACATTAAACATGGTCGTATGGTGGTAGGTAGCCTAGCCTTAAATGCGTAAAAGTGGAAAAACCTATAAATACAAGAGTGGGCATTTCATTATTTCACTTTGTGAAAACAAGAAGAGTGATTTTCTTTCAAGAGCTAGGGTTTCGAGAACTAACTCGTGCGAAGGAAAATCCCAAAACTTAAGTGCAATCAGTCCATTAGATCTACAAACTAGAGCAGAAGTGATTCACGGGTGTGAGGAACATTGTGAAGGAGCACCGTGATCAAAGGAGGAAAATCAGAGATTAGGGTTTGTGTTCTAGGGCACGGGGTGCATGAGGAAAACTCTCAAACAAACTCACAAGTTAACCTAGAATGAAAGAAAAGGGTACAATGATGGCCACAAAACTAGTAGGTAAACCTACAGAACAATCCAAGAAGGGAAAGGGTAAAGGAAAAGGGAAGAAGAAACAAGAGGAAATACCCTTGGATACGAACGAAGAATGGTATTCAGAGATGCAATACCCAAATGGGGTTTTTCTAGGGCAAGAGTGGGAGTCCCACATAAGATAGATGACCGTGATCAACTACAATCACCGGTCAAGCATAATTACAAAGGAAATGGCACTGGAGCTGGTGCGCCCCACAAATAAACAAACACCTGACGGGTTGCCAATCTACAAAGCAATGTGGTCAAGGTGAAAATGGAGAAGGTAGGGCTTCTCCAACTTTATGAGTTGCCATATTTGGGAAGCCTAAGTGCTTATACTAATGGCTGATGACGTGCATACATGAATACTTCTTTTGAGTTAATCTCTCACTTCACAACCTAACCTATGTAGGGGATGCACTCATAGATGACCTCCAAGATGAGGAGGTAATCAAGGAAACCATAGTATCCTAGGAATTGAAGAAGGGATCAAGGTACTATGACATCTCGGATATCAGTGATCCGGTGATGAAGATGGCTACACACCTTGTCTCCAAGCTGAATGGACAAGAGAGGTGGACCCAGGTGAGCAAGCCTTGGTTGAATGTCTGCAGGAAGGTCGCAGAAGGCATCGTATACAACATCTTCCAGTACATAATAGACAAAATCATAAGTAGTGCGGAGAACGGAGGAAAAATCTTATTTGGGAACATTCTATTGACAAGTGTGTTCTCAAAATTGGGGTGCCAGATGCATCTGAAAAATTCATGTGGGAGTACCTGCTGAAGATCATTCGCTTGCGTATAGATTTCATAAATACACATGTGAATCAATGACAGGGGTACACAAGGTGCACTTAGAAAAATGGTATAAGCGCCTTAGAACGCATTCAGGGCTGAATGGTTGGTTCCTGAACAACTCCCGTGGAAACCAAAGGAGAAGCAGAGTTCACGGTCTACCAACACTTCTACATTGGCAGGTTCATCTTGGTGGATGGCAGTTGGAGTCCATGGTGCAAACTCCCATTCTTGTTTACTACCCAATTTTTCCAAGCGAGGGTAAACAGATACAAGGAATCAAAGAAATTAAACTTGGAGTTATCCACCCTTGACAGAGAGCACAGGGAAATGAGAAAGAAGTTGGTCTACCCAGAAAAGCACGCATACGTTGAAAGGTACATGTTGTAGGATGTGCATATTGTATGACCTTACCTATTGCTGGGAGAAATGCCACAAGGATCTACCTGTGCATAAGGCTGAAATTTGAAAAGGGCGCATACATGGAGAATGAGATATCCATCCCAGATGACCCTATGGGAAGAAAGAATCCAGCACCAAAGCGCAAGGAGAGGGAAGAGGAAGAAGAAAAAGGGCGGTGGAGAAGTAGAATGTAGATACCACGGGGCCAAGTACCTACATCCGAGAAGAAGAGGAGAATGGTGGTCAGGGAGAAGACCCCGGAGCCTGCAAAGCCACCATCCCCTGAAGAACCCTCAGATGAAGAGAGGACAACATCCCCGACTCCGGAGTTTTTCTGCAAAGGAAGAAGAACAAGGGATAGAGGAATAAGAGTCTAAAGATATAGACGACCGAATGCCTATATAGGCAAAAAGGATGATGATGAAGGGGAAGAGTTGGAGGTGAATCAGGAACTGGTTGATGTCCATGATTCGAGAGGAAGAGGGAGCAGAGGATATAAATGATGCTTTCATCTTTGTAAGGAGGAAGGGCACCCAAGGGGAGGAAGGCATGCGGAGTGAAGAAAGGAGTGAAGGGGCAAGTACCAAGGGGCCAAATATGCCCAAGCTCACTTAGGAGGAAGTAAATGAGAAAGTGACAAGGGAGGCAGAGAAGATAATTAATACCTTGGTCAAAGAGGAGTTGGAGCACAGCGTGGAGCTTGTACTGAATTCAAAGAAGAGCAGAGGGAGAAGAGTGTGGGTAGAAAAAAAGGCCCAAATCTTTCAGTAACTATTCCCAAGGGCGTCCACACGGGAAGTAAACGCACGGAATGGGGAAGAAAAATGATGGGATACATTGATGACCCTAGTAAAGTGTTGCGCATGCATTTCCAGAGTACCGTGCCCACCAAGGAGCTCACCACCATGGAATCCTTTGACCCTGAGGGTGGGTACCCACGCACAAGGAAGATGCTATCATGGGCATTCGACTCCCACCTCGATGAGCCTGAGTTCGAAGTTAACCAAGGAGTAGTATTAGCATTTTCTGAAGGAAAGGGGGACAACCCCATTATAAACATGTAAAAACTATCAGATGAGTAAGTGTGTAATGCACTCAAAAAGTCTCCATAGAAATTGAGGCTAGGATCTTTTGTAGGAATGACAGCATTAAAGTCTTGGAGGGCTGTTGGAGAAGAGGAAGGAAGAAGTAGTGAAGCTAACAAAGGACCTCAGCCTTGAGAAACTAATCAACACTCAACTACAGAGGGAGCTTCAGGAGGAAAAGGCCAGAGTATGTGAAGTTTCCAAGAAGGTGGAGCTCATCTCCCAAGCTATTATCATAAAGCACCCGGACCTTAACCCTCCTGCAAAAATTATGTATCCTCCCTAGAATGCCTAAAGGACTTGACTCGAGATCCTCACCATGGAAATGCAGCCTTTGGCCTTGGAGTTAGTAGAGGAGGTAGGTGTGTGCTTGGAGAAGGAAGACAAGTTGAAGGTCATCGCACTCATGGCTAAATACAACAAGGTGCTCGATGACATAAAAATAGTTGCAAAAACTATGGGGTCACCTACGACCATTGTGTGGATCAAGACAAGGTGAGGGCATACTGCATCGGCCGGCGACGAGGCCGAGCTGAAGGACTTCAGGGAAAAGAATAAGGGCAATAGATCCAAGTCGAGAAAATATCATAGCCGAAGTGCAAAAGAAGTCTAAAGTTATTGAGAACCGGTGAGTCTCAATCAAAACCCGGCTAAAAGAGCGTTATAAGGTCATTATGAGGAAGATGGATGTCCTGGAGGATCACGCCAAGGAATTGGAGACTATGGTGGAAACCATTAACACAAAAGGGGAAGGGTTAACCTTCAACGAGGTGAGCACCTTGGTTAGCGACATCTGCACTAGAGCACAGGATGAAGTTATCACTTGGAATATGTTGGAGGTCAACCGCGGCAAAATTTTCCCCTTCTTCTTCTTTAGGCAGTTTTCCCTCTATTCTTTCTCTCCCCCATTCTTTATTCTTTCTCTCCATTCTTTTCCAAGGCAAAGCCCTACATTTTTTTGTATTGCATTCTTTGAAAAGGTTCCCGAGGGTGGAGAACAGGTGAAGTGTGGGGTAATGTTGGGCCCCTAATGTAGCTACCAAATCTTAAAGGCACGTAGGCACGCACGACTGGAGGGAGCACACAAGCTAAGGTGCGCAAGGTAGGATTTAAAAATGGTTCTTGGAGAACCAAGGATGCACACCCGTGAAGAACAATTCGGGACTTAGCCATTTTCGGCCTTTTGGATAGAACACATGAAGAACGTGTTCTATTTGGATAAGGTTCCAGCCTGGTGACAGGGTGTCTTGGAAGGAATATACCTTGCGATAGGAAGATCCAAAAATCTAATCATGACATGGAGAGGCATGCGCCTGGGGCGACCCACACCTTGACACTTGGGGCCAAATCTGAGGTTGCAGAGGAGTTTGTTAGAGCTCAGATGCCTATTTATACATGCGCCCTTGGTAAAGAACAGAGACACAAGTGAGGTAGCGAAGCTCTATAGAATTACTGTGAGAATTATGGGATAGAATGGGTAGATGATTCTAGGAAGGATGTAATGAGGAAATAGGGGATGAAATTTTTATTTTGTGAGTATACATGTATGGATCCAGATATGGCGCATGACTATGGTCCGCCTCTCTGTGATGCTTTACAGTAAGACTATGAATGAATATGATAAGGTTACCACTATGTTTATATTAAGATCTCCTTTTTGTATTATCTACATGTTTCTACTATGCTTTTAATCTTGTATAATCATGAACCTTACTTGAATGTTAAGTCTATTTGTGGATTTACAACTTCCTAGTTCTATTAATTCTATTGTGCACTTTGCTATGTTATGACTGAAGGGGTATAGAAGCCATTATGAGCTCTATAGCTTCTTCATGTTTGTTAAATCACTAAGTCAAGATCATGAATTATGCCTTCCACTAAACTCGCATAAAAAGAGAGAGCTCCCTCTTGCGTGCCTTGGGTGAGCGCCCAACACCCGTTGGGTGATAGGTTGGTGCACATGAAGTTCCCTTGTTCTTGGTGGGGTGAAAAAATGACTACATAGCTCAATAGGCCTCAACATAATTGGCATTATACAAGTTGCACACACATCCCATCATTCAAATAATCTTACATATTTTATCAAAATACTCATAGAGAAAGAAAAATTTAAAACATAAATTTCAAGATGAGATATTTTCAAAAATGAGATTCAAGGGGCAATCGAACCATCCTCTCCAATAAAATATTAATAACTAGCATTTCAAGTTTTGTGGTTTTGAGGAATTATTTCCTTGAATGGGACCTATTGAAGGCAAAAAGGGGTGTGGTATATGGGTATAAACATCTACATATCTCTAACAACCTTCACCAACTTTTATATTCAATCAATCTTCAAAATGTCCCCACACTATACATTTATTTTGAAATGCTAAGTGAAAATGCCTTTCTATAAAGAAGCGAGGCCTCTTTGTACATTTTACCTTTCAATACCTGTATATAAACCCTTCTAGAGATATACATACACCCTTGTACATGTTCCCACCTACCTTCATTTTCTACCAATGACACTGCTGATTGGGATGAGACCATTTTGAACAACAATTACCCCTAGTTTCAGCTTCCGTACGCAACCCAAGCAACTTGAATCTTTGGGGAAGCACATTTTGGTTGCATTTATTCACCACATGGCCTTCAAAACACAATAAACATTGTCTCATCTTAATATAACTCTGTTTATAAATTAGCATCAAGAATGGGCAACATGGTTTTATCATCACTATCTTAGTTCCTCTTTCCATAATTTGTCTTGCTCTCCCATGTCCTGGCTACCCAACATAATTTTATTTTCATCATCATTGTTATTGGATACACTATTATTTGATTTGGGGTAAATTAAATGTTTTAGAAACACATAACAAACTTGAAAACAAGCTCCAATAATAGTCAACTCAACTTGGAAAACTAGAAATGGAGGTTACGAATCCTTGCTAACACTTTTTTTTTTCGGGATTGGGGTAGGGGATAAATTTCACAAAAAAATATTGAAAGTTAAAATACTACTTCATCGAACCAGCGTATTCAAGCCAAGACTTTCCAAGTGTGAGTGGAGAGGAGCGAGGAGTATGTGCAAGGAAAGCCAATAGATGGAAGATGTAGAGGCCATAGGCTAGCAGTAAAAAATACACATCTATGATATAAGTGAGGAGAGTGAGGTGGGGGGAGGAGATCGGCAAGTGTGAATCTTAGGCATGTTAATCCATTATCTATGCAAATTTTTTAGAGAAAATAGGGTCGAATGGAATGTGAGGCCAATAAGAGTTATGTATGAAGAGAGTGCATGTAAAGGGATCAAGGTGTAGTACAGAATGATTTGGGGGATGCAGTAGGTGGTAAGATGTCCAATGTATGGATGGTCCCATGGAAAGGTATCATGGAATTAGTGGAAGGAGGAGGTTTTTTGAATTGGTATTCACTCGGGCCAGTAGTGACAAAAGTCTTCTGAAAATAGGAATCATCTATTTCAAGCGGAGTAAACTTGAGATTGCACAATGTTTCATCATTAAGCTCTACGACATCGACCTCGTCATCAAAATCACCAGTAATAACATTATCTTGGTGGCTATAATTATCAAGGATATTGGTAGGGATGAAGATAGATGTAGAATTGAGAGGAGCCATGATGGTGGGGAAATAGTATCCATAGAGGTAGACATGGTGGGTGATAAGAGATTAGTAGTATGGGTAGTAATGGATGGAATGCATGTAGAGGTAGTAGAGGGAGTAGGAGCACTAGATTGACCAAAATCATATGTACTGATATTGTGATATGGAATAGGTTGTGATGGAGGAATGTGTTTGGTAATGACGGGGTCTATACAAAAATTTGAATGGATAAGAGTCAGCAGAAATGGTAAGTTCATAGCCATCATGTAGGTATTTAACTCACCTATGAAATATGGAGGGAACGAAAAGTATAAAGGTTTTTAACCTTATTCTAGGTTATTTTGACCCTATGTCATCATAAGCATGGCTGGTTAGTCATGTAACTACCTCCTTCTTTGATAAGAAAGGAGAAAACTTTGAGTGGAAAAGGAGAAATATTTGGAGGAGATGTAAAGTAGGATGAGTAAAATTTGTATTAGATCTCAAGAAGCTTTCTAGAAGGGTGTGGTAATTAATAAAGAAGCTTATTTTTATAATGAAAATGTTTATATCTTATTATTCTACTATTTTGATGAAATTTTTATGAAGTTATCCATGATTTTACTCAAGGAGAATGTTTTTAGAATCCTTTTTGTAGGTGTGTGGAGTTGGAGTAGCCACAAGAATATATTAAGTGGCCTTTCGGGTGTAACAATTGTATAACAATGATTGTTAAGGTAAGAACATACTCAATGGTGAATTAATGATGTATAACTTGTTTCATACACAAAGAACCATCCTTGGTATTGTTTATCAAGACTTGAAAGTGAATTACATGGCATCCCATAGTCTGAAATAATTTCAATCAGAGTGTTAAAGATCAAAAAATTGTCTTTATTTTTATGAAACTTCTTTCAAGGGTTTGGGAAAAACCCTAGTTGAGTATTAGTTGATAGTTCTTTAATGTGTTTTAGTAGATTTTCAAGAAAATTGTGGAGGTTATAAGTTCTATATAGGTGTGTTACAATATTCCATGAAGAGTTAAGAAGGGGAGAGATACTTATTTATGTTAAATAAGATAAACTCTGGAGATGCAGAGTGATACACAAATTCCTATAAATATTAAGAAAGAAGCATCTCTTATTCATAAGTTCAACTCAAGTTATTAGAGTGGGAGATCTATAGAACCATTCAAAAAGGATTTGGTATGAAGAAGGTGAATAGAATCCTCAAAATATTTAGTTAACCGTTTCTTTTACCTCCATTTTGATAGAGTTATGCCCAATGTTTTTAGGCTTTGACAACATCCATGTTATAACACTCTTATGAAACCTTACAGGACATCTTGAATCTTTATTAAATTAGTGGATAGAGCATCAAGAAGGTGAAGAGGTATATAAGTTTGTGTGAAATTGGATAAAGAAGAAATTAAATCCCAAATGTACAACGGTCCTTTTGTGTTTCTTATGATCATGTCCAGATTAGTGTAACAATGAATATAAAGAAAGGAAGGGAAGCAATAGTTTATAAAATTTTAGGAGCCTTGTTAGAATTTATTGGAGTCATGAACAATGAAATAGTGATTATAAATATTTTTAAAGGTAAACTAGAAATATAATGAGTTTATCAACTTAAGTGCACAGTTTAAAGAAATATGCAATCCTATATGATAATGAGACCAATCTAGTGAACAATTATCTTGAGGGAAGACAAAAGGAATTTTTTGGCGAATAAGGGAAGGAAGGATTGACTTGTACCATCATGTTAGAAGATAGGAAAATTTCATTGAAGAAGCATTAATCAAGAAGCTCGCCCACTTTCCTATCGGAGGGTAAGGGATTAGTAAGAAGAATAAAGAAGTATACAGATCTTGGGGAGTAGAATTGCTAAGATTGTAAATAGAAAGAGGATTGGAATGAGTGAGTAGAAGGTAAAGGGAATAAGTGAAGTGAATAGTTTAATTTAAGAAGCCTTTAATGATATGAAGTAAGAAAAAATATGGTAGTGGCTTGATACAAAGACTTAAAATCCTAGGATAGGTTAGAACATGAAAATTAAGAAGATAATTCCAAAAGAGTAAAGGGAGAGTAATGGTAGCTAAGACAAGTGTGAAACAAGTGGAAAACGGAGTTACCAAGATTGCAACCAAGAACAAGTGATAAAACCCTAGAAATGACCTTGAAACCCTAGACAAGCCTAATTGACTAGTTAATAAAAGAAGGAAATTGAAGTTGGGTAAGTTATACAAGGAGATAGAACTTGAAATTGACCATAAAGAAAGAAGAGCTTAATGGGTATCTAAAAATATAAATACTATCTTAAATGTTTGTGGTTTTTCCCAATCACAACGGTTTGTATGTTAGAAGGGCTATAAAAAATAGGGCTAATTCTGGAGCTAAAAATGGAATAATTTCCCACGTGTAAGGAGTTCACAAAGGGAAAGCACACACAGAATGATCAACACGCGAAGGTTTGCGCATGAGCAAACAATGTTCCGAGAATTAGCTAATTTTCAAAGACATGGCTAAAAATAAAAATCACAAGTGGAGTGGCGTCCATGAAAGGTGTAAAAATAGATAAACATGGGGTATCTGGGACACACAAAAAGGAGATAAAATTGGAAAAGCACATAGATGGAAGGGTTAAAAGATCATGCATAAATCGAGCTAATAATAGGATTAAATCAAGTCATACATTTAGGTTAATATATTATTAGCAAGATTTGTAAAAATCATGCAAGATATTTTATATGCATGCCTATTATTAGGGAATTACATGAAGTCATTGAAGGGAAAGTCCCCACCGTATGTGTGTGTGTGTGTAGTGCATATTTGTTTAGAGAGGTTTGATCCAAAGTGAGTATGTGAGCTTTATGGTTATTGTCTTAGGGTTTTTAAGCTTTAGTGAGATCATATTGATCCTTTTATTGATTCAATTATGATGTAGTCAGCCTTTTTTATGTAATATTGTATTCTCATGATGGGGGTTTTTAAGTAGAGAGTTATTGTCCATCATGAATGATGATTGTTTCCTTATTATATGTGTTTCTGAATTATCATGGCTATGTTACTTCTCTAAAAACTCACATAACAACTACTATTTATTACACTTGGCTCCTTATTTTGAGGAGACGTACGTGCCTATTTATTATTCATTATTTACATAATATGAGATGGGAAAGTTTACTATATCATATTTTTATGTGTTATGGTTTTATTTATTTCCTAAACTCTGGCCAAATATATTTGACTACTCCAAAATGAAACTAGAACAAATAGTCGCATTCAATATTAAAGGATGCTCTACATGGAGTTATTGATAATGTCCTTCATATGGTTGACCTTGCATATAATTCCATTACATCATCACCCTTTCCCAAAGTCAACTAGTCTAGAAGAGATGATGCATCACTTGATGATAGAATCCAACAAGTGATCAAGAGGAGCCTTGTTTGGTTTGAGAAAGAGTTGGCCTGATATAATACAAAGGATAAGAATACACATGAAGATCATAAGATAAGAAATCAAAGTGAGAGTAAAATTTCACATGCCACTCAATCATACTCTCTCCCTGCCACACAAGCTTCATCCTATAGTCACTAAATCACGCACTTTGAGTCAATATGTTGGATACTGGAAAATGGATAAGTGTTGGACTATACAGAGGTATGTGCATGTGCGGAAGGGTTTCAAAATAAAAGTGTGGATGAGTGAATAGGATGATCACATTGGATGAAAAAGTTAGCATGCAAAAGAAGGAACAAGGTTACACACTTGGATCACTACATGAAGGCAAGGGACTTAGCCACTTTTTGAGTATAGGACTAAAAATAGATATGGAGTATGTGACATACAAGGAGAGTTATGTGGATAAGAAGAGTCTATTTTTAGGGACAAACTTACAATTCAAACTAATGCATAAATGATAATAATAGGATTAGAAGTAGAGTTTAACTAGAGATTTAATCTATCATTAGTCTAGCATGCAAGCGTCCTAGTTATTTTTGTGTGTACGCATGGATATTATGAGTATGGAGTTTATTTTGAGAGTGTATGGGTGGTGAAGGGAAAGTCCCCACCCCTATATAAGTTAGTTGATCTATATAGTTTTGATAACCAGAGTATTAAGATCTAATTTTTAGTGGAGTTATGTTCTTGGTATGAGTCTGCGTATGCAAGATGTAAGACAATAATATAATGTATTCAACTATTGTATGTAATTATTTTGGTTATTAATGGAGTATTGTGGCTGGATTATGGTAGTTATTAGATTTGAATATGGTGATGTGATGGTAAACTTGATCTTAGTACTTATTCAATCTTTTTGTTTCCTTATTATGTGTATCTTCAATATGGGCTTATGGATTTGTTAGTTATGTTAGTAAGAAAGCATTGATTATGGTTAAAATTAACATTCATTCTATTATTTGGACAAATTTTCACAAAGGAGGGACCTGGTAGCTTTGTGCTCTTTGAGTGAGCATTCAAATCTATCTAAGTGAAGTGTCGTTTATTCATAAATATTCCTAATATTCAACTTGAATTAACTAAGCAATAAAATAGAAATATACCAACCTTAGAAGAAGTAAGGTTTAGCGATACACTGTGGATATTGATTGATGATTCTTGATGTTTTAATCCATGAAATATGTGTACAAGCTTCTTCCTGTAAGGAAAACCTAAAATCAAAGACATTGCATAAGATGTGATTAGAAATATAGATAAGCAAGCTTTGGAAAAGAACGATTCCAAGAATCTAAAGGGCTTCCTCAAAAGATGCCATCTTACTTGTTTAAACAATTAAGTGGATTGAAATAAATAAACGATTAATGATAAATTGATATAGGAAAGATATATGAAAAATGGTAAGTCGATACAATATCTTATAGAAGATAGATAAGAAATGAATAAGAGACAGATCAGAAATATATTATGGCTCAAAATGGATGTCATGTTCAACCTTATATGCATCCCAAGAAAGTTCAACTTTGATGAGTATGTAATTGAAATACATGTGCCAGTAGTCTTCTACCGCTTGACGTATTTCCGAGTGGAACTTGAAAATGTTCTCCAATTCTTATAAATGATGGATGGCGCACAAAGTCATATCATGCAAAATATCATATTGTTCCTAATAGAAAGGGTGTCGAATTATCAACAAGGAGTGGATGTTGGTGATTTCATGAGAAGGGCCACCAATTTCCATCTAAAAGTAATCCATGCTCAAAAGTATGTTAGAAGCAACCAGTTTGATATGATAGATAAAAGATATTTGATGGAAAACTAATAAAGATTTCTAAAAGGTAAAATTGACAGGAATCGTTGGCGATTGGGCCATCACTGACGATTCTAGTAATTTTGAATAGTTTAATAAAATAAAATGTCTGATGATTTAAATTGATGTTGCAGAGTGATAAATATTTAGAGATGATGTAAAAGAGATGAATAAATAAATAATAGGTACTTGGAGATTGATGTGGAGATAAAAGAAGCCTCAAACCTCGTTGTAGAGTAATCTGTGGTGGCTGATGAAGTCTGCAGACTGAAGGGTGAAGAGTTGATTCACAGATGATCCAAAATTTCTCCAAGAGGCTCAATGAATGTAAATAATAATGCTTGATATTGATTTTGATATCCAAATGTTGAATGATGATGTACAGGAGGTTGTGAAACCAAATTGAAAGAAAGAACATGGAACTAAAGTTGAGGATCCTAGAGAGAGGTTGGAAAACTAGCTTAAATAATCACTAGCGATTACCTGAATCACTGGTGATTTTGGGTTGTTTGAGTTTTGTGAGGCAAAATGGTTGAAACAGCTTCTAAAATAAGGCTTTTGGTTTTGGGTTTCGAGGTGTAATTTGTTAAGTTGTTGGGGGACGTGTTGTGTTTGTTTGGAGGGTGGAAAAATAGGTTAGATTATACTTGATTTTGTTTATGTTTGGATTTGTCTAATTTAGGTTTGTAGATGATTTTGATAGGTGTGTGAATGATAATGATTTTTTTTCAAGATAAGGGAGTTAGAAATAGGTTAAAAGTGGTCTTAGATGGATTTTAGGAAATAAGAAATAGATTTAGGTTGATTTGGGTGGTTTAGAAAATGATTAAGTTAATCTAGGTGGTTACATAGGATTTTGTAAAATGGATTACATGAGATAAATGTGATAAAGATAATGAGACTTAGGATATGGGGTGGTGTTAATGTTTTTAATTAATTAATTGAATAAGGATGGGAGGGATGTTTAATGTATTTAATTAATGGGTCAAAGGTGAGGGTGTAGTGTATGACTTAGGGTATGAAATATCGATTTATTTAATTAATTGATTGAATAAAGATGAGGGGTGTAGATTTTTGGTGTCTACATTTTCCCCATTTTGTCTAGCGGTTTAATAGTAAAGCGTTAGAAAAAAATGATGATGAGTTGTTTATATGGGTGATCCCCCTCAAATGAGGTGAATGCAATGCGGTCATGCAAGGAACTCCGGTTTGTGATTGTGATTAGATAGGTTTGTTATGTGTTTCATTCAAAACTTTTCCCGATCCAAGGTGTACCAAACAGTTTCACTACTAAGGAATCAAATGATAGGGGAACCAAAGGGCTCGATACCTATAGGACGTATAATCCAAAAAAGGTAGGATAAATGAGCAGGGAATTTGAGTGATGGGGGCCAAAGGGCATGTGTCCCATACACATATGATGAATCCCAATGTTGATTTTGTTTGTTCGATATTTAATGTTTCAAGGACTAGGGTCCTTTGAAAGAGACACTTTTATGGAAAAAAGTGATGATTTGATATAAAAATGGGCATGGATGCCAAAAATGGGATGAATCATTAGCGATTTTAGAGAAATCGCCGACAATTAAGGAAATTTCTAACGATTGTGTTAAGGTCAATTTAGGGCTATAAATAGCCAATTTCAATGTGATAAGCTCATTTTTACCGAGTGAAATATGAAATTGCAAAGTGAGATTGGGTGAAAAACATGATTTGAGGTGATTTGAGTGCAATGGCTTCATTGAGCAAGGCATCACAAACCCACTATGGCAGAGGTAAGTCATTTTAACCTATTTTGTATGTGTTTTTGTTGATTTTTGTAGTTTTTAGAAAAAAACTCATGTTGGGGGCATACAGATGCCCTAATTTGGAAAGGCATGAATTGCTAACAATTCATGCAATCGCTAACGATTTATATGAATAACTAGTTATTCAATCTTATGTGTGATTTGAATTTTTCATGGAAAAATTATTATTTTCATGGAATTATTTCAATGTTTTGTAGAGTTTTTATGCCAATTTGGTGATGGTATTGATGTTTGTGTATTAATGTTGATGCTAATGTTTTAGATATTATATGGTAATGTTAATTTTGATATTTTTATATGTTTTGATGATGTTGATGTGTGTTTGTGTCTACTGGTGGATGCGAAGTGACGATTCGAGATCATATACCACTTATTTTATATTAGGTGAGGACAAATATGATATATGATGATTAGGAGAATATTGAGGTTGTGGGTTTCAGTGGTATTAGGGATTACAAAAAGATTCACATATGTCGAAATTGATACTATCGTTATTACAAAGCAAAGTGGAATCCTTCCACCGAACTTTTTGGTTACCTCGCTAGAGAGATGGCCCTCACTCTAGAGGATGTTCATCAAATTATGATACCGCCTATCCGTAGAGAGGATATATACACCATCAACAAGGTAGAGAGATTGGATGTGATGCAAAGGTTGTATAGTGATGAGGAAAATCTTGTTAGATATGAGTCAGGGGCATTTGCATGTCAGTCGTTGTATGATCCTGGGAGAGATGGTTGTACCATGATGACTATGATGATGATGACCATCTCATGTTTTGCTTTACCAGATTTGGGAGGTGGCGATTTCCTTGGATGATGACAAGTGTAGTGGTGGAGATGATGGAGAGTCGTATAATGTTTGAGTGGGGGCCCACTTTACTTACACATACATTTAGAGTTGTGGGCCTGGAAGGCCCACAAGTGATATGGGCTTAATGTTGGATTTTTATTACAATGTTTGGCATATGAGCATATTGATATTGATCATCCATTGGGATTTTCATGGGGTATTAATGATATTCATGATGGTTTTATGAGATGATGATAGGACAAGGGATGGGGCATAAGAATAAGAGGGCTACTTTTTACAGATATTTGTTATCAGGGATACAACCACGTGATGTTGTTTGGAGGCCTTACTTCTATTTTCATGATTGGCGTAGTTATGAGTATGAGGTTGTGGGGACACAGTAGGATACATGGTTTCAGCCTCATAGATCGGGGAGTATGAGTTATTATATTTTGACTGGGTGAGGAGGAAGTTTGGGTTGATTTAGGATGTGTCGGAGGATCCCGTGTAGTATAGACGGGATGATGGAGATAAAAATACCCCGAGGGAAGTGATAGTGAGGCCTATGATCAATTTTTATGAGAAGGGGGTTATGGGCCCTAATGATGATGGTGATATTATATTGATTGATGATATGGGAGATACTCCAGAGTACAGCAGTATGATGGACCCGGTCATTGAGATATTTTGATAGGACCCAAGTAGTACAGCGGGTGAGATGAGTTTGTTCTCGAGTGGAGGGAGAAGCAAAAGAACAAGATGTGATTCAGGTTTTTGATGATGATGAGGAGGAGGAGGAGGGAGATGATGATCTAAAAATAGTTATTGTAGAGATGGCAGCTGAAAATTTCATGGTGGAGGGAGAGAGGGATACGGTTTGGAGAGAGAGGGATACAATGGGGTTAGAGATGATTTTATTGTGTAGCGATACAATGTGGTGACTAAGCGGGATAGATTTAGGGTATAGTTGGGTTAGGATATTGTTGATAGGAATAGATACTACCGAGAAGAAGGATGTATTAAAGAAGGCCTTTGGGATTATAGGGTCTTCTATTTCTAGTGCGAGTGGAAATGATGGCACGAGGCTAGTGGGAAGAGGTCATAGACTAATGGGCAGAGGGAATAGACTAGCGGGCAAAGGGTGGCATATGTAAAATTTGGGATGATTTCTATGGCCCATTATCGATACTTATATTAATATCAATCAACCAAAGATACAATGGAGTGCTGCAATTCTTATAGGAATTGTACAACAGATGAATACAAATATAATTGTTACAATAGCTTCCAAAATACATCAGGAAGCAATAACCAACTAAATACAAACAAATATAGTTGCAACAATAATGCAACAAATAAACAATACAATAGGTTATAAATAAATATAACCAAATAACAATAAATAAATAATCTAACTATGCAATGCATAATTAATTAAAATAATAATGTATTTATCCTAACATTCCCCCTTAATTTTGCATTGTCTTCAAGGGATGAGGAGAGGAACTCTCTAAACAACTCAAACTTGTCACGTGCAAGTGACTTTGTGAAGATATCTACTCGTTGTTCAAACTATTGGAAAAAATGAAGTTGTATATTGTGCTTCAACACATGCTCACATATGAAATGAACCTGTACCTCAATGTGTTTTTTCTTTCATGAAAACTGGATTGCGAACAAGTTTGAGAACACCTTCATTGTCAACATACATGGTGGTCGGTTTGTCCTGTGGTATTCCAAGTCCTTCTAGTATGTGACGTAGCCAAATCGCTTCACAGACAACTTCTCCTGCAAAATGATACTTAGATTCTATGGAAGAATGAGAAACAAAGTGTTGTTTCTTGCTTCCCCATGATATTGGTCCAGATCCCATAAAGAATACAAATCCTAAAGTGGATTTTTGTCATCAATATTACCTGCATGATCTGAATCCAAATATCTGACAAGAAGAAGTTTTCATTCTTCTTGTATTCTAGACCAAGATCCACTGATCCTTTGAGATACCTCAAGATGCACCTTGTTGCTTTCCAATGACAAACTTTGGGTTCCTACATGAACCTGGATAGATAGCTTACTGCAAAGTTGATATTTGGTCTAGTGTAGGTCAGGTAAATGAGACTCCCAATCAACTACCGATAGAGAGTGGCATTTACCTCAGGAGATGGATCTGAATGAGATAACTACAATCTATTCTCCATAGGTGTAGAAATGGTGTGTAATCCATCATCTTGAATTTCTCAAGCATTGTCTTGGTATATTTCATATGAGAAACAAATATGTGATTCTCTTTCTACCATACTTCCAATCTAAGACAATAGTGCATTAGCCCGAGATGGTCATGTCAAATGATCGATTAAGATCTTTCTTCATTGCATCGATCATCCTCACTGAACTTCCAAGTGATGACTAGATCATCGACATAGAAAATGACAATCACAATCTCCCCCTTACTTTTTGAGGTAAATATTGGGATCGTATGGATTTCTAAATAAATCCATGTTGTACGAGATGCTCATCAATTTTGATGTACCATGCCCGAGGTGCCTATTTGAGGCCATACAAAGATTTCTTGAGTCTGCATACCTTTGCTTCTTGACCAGGTACTACATATCCCTCAAAGTTGAGTCATGTAGACTTCTTCTTGTAAATATCCATTCAGAAGGCACTTTTTATGTCCATCTGATGGACTTTCCAACCAAACTGTGTAGCTAGAGAAAAGATCATCCTGATCATCTTGATCTTAGCTATGGGAGAAAATGTCTCCTCGTAGTCAATGCCTTCTTTTTGTGCATACCCCTTTGCTACAAGTCTTTCTTTATACTTGTCCACTGTCCCATCTGCTTTGTACTTCATTTTGAATATCCATTTCATCCAATGGGTTTCTTCCCTGGTGGAAGATCGACAAGCTACCAAGTGTTATTTTTCATTACTGATTGATATTCATAGTCCAGTCCATGCATCTTTCCAAGATTTTGACTGTAGGGCTTCCTGGATAGAGGGCTCATCAGACTCAATAACTCTACTCATCAAAGAAAATTTGACTTCTTCTCTTGCTTTACTGTGAGTCCGTGGTCCAGGGTGGATGTATCGATGGAGCATCCATTCTTGCATCTCGTAATGTGCTAGTACACCACTTGGGCATACACTAAACTGTTCTCATGGGTCATGGTTCTATCAGATCAACACCATCATCCCCATCATCACTTTCATCATCTGTGGGAACATCAGCTTCAATTTTTACAACTAGTGAAGAATCTACATCAAGTGAGTCTGGAGGAGGAGACTCTTCCTTCTTCTCAAAAAACTCAACATCTCTATTGGTGTAGAACTTTTTATGGTCTTTGGATCCATCAATCTGTACCCAAGAGTCTCTTCACTATACCCAATGAAGATGAGTTTCGTGACTTCATGTCCAATTTATTTCTATTTTTCTTGGGTATGTGCATACTTTCTTTGCACCCAAATACTCTAAGGTGTGCAATAGATGGTTTCTGCTTTGACCATGCTTCTTGTGGTGTTACTCCGTCAAGAGAAACTGTGGGCACTCTATTCAACAAATACATTATTGTCTTTGTTGCTTCTTCCCCTGAATGTCTTTGCAAGTCCAAATTCATTGATCATGCATCACACCATTTCCATGATAGTATGATTTCTTCTCTCAACAACACCATTTATGTTGCGGTGTGTGTGGAGGAGGAATTTTTGATGAATCCCATGATTTTGTAGGTAGTCTTTGAACTCATCACTGGTGAATTCCCCCTTGATCTGAGCAGAGAGTTTTGATGTGATGACTAGTTTCATTCTCAACAACTACTTTGAACTTCTTGAAGGTTTCAAAAGCTTCACTTTTCTTACGAAGAAAAAAAATCCACATTTTTCTTGAATAGTCATCAACACAAAGCATGAAGTACTAAAATATAGAATGACTTGGTTACATTAGACCGCAAAGATTGGTATGAACCAGATCAAGCTTACCATGAGCTCGATATGTACTCTTTTGGAATGAAATCTTTGTGTTTTTTTCTGCTAGGAAGTGAGGACACTTGTCTGTATCCTTCTAAAGAGATGGTAGCCCATGTACCATATTACGCCGCGTGAAGTGTCTCGAGATACTTGAAACTAACATGACCAAGTCTCCGATGCCACAAATATGTTGAGGTAGAGTTCTTAGCCACAAGTGCTTGATCATCTCTGTGGAAAAATCAAGTTAGAACATGCGTCCCACATTGGAGGCTTTTGCAACTATTTTCGAGCCTCGTGATTTGTCTCAAATCAAACATGTTTTCTTTCCGGAATGACTATCAAAGTCAATTTTTAAGTTTTGATCTAGGATTTGATTGACTAAAAGCAGATTCTTTGTCAACCCAGGGACATATAAGACATCTGATAGTCTACAATTGCATGAACCAAGGGGTAGAGAAATGTTCCCAATCCCCTGAACTGTATATGAAGAATCATCACCCAATGAAACATGGTTTTTCAAAGGTGTGTCCCTCATTGAAGTAAACCAATCTCTGTATGGCTGGTCATGTGTGAGTGGCTCCTGAATCAACATACCATACATCACTAGATGACATGGAGGGTTCACTTGATCGAGAAGTGTACAAGAAGTCTTCATTATCTAAATGTTCTTCTTGCTCAACAATATTTCCTTGTTGATGGGGTCTTATTTTCTAGTTCCTTTTTCTACCCTTGATTGATTGTAGTTAGAATTTCCCTTGTAAGATTGTTGTGTTGAGGTCCAAAGTTTCTTGATGAACCTTTCTTGTAAGTATTATACCAACAATATTTTAAGTCATGTCCTCTTTTACAAATTTGACATTTCTTCTTCGTTGTTTGTCCCCTTGATGTTGATACTGATTCTGATGTTGGGACTTTTGATAGGAATTAGGTTTTCCTTTACCTTTTCCTTTCCATTTTTGATGTGAAGAAAGTGCCTACTCCTCTTCATCATCCTTATTGTTGCATGGCTTCCTCTTGTTGAGTAGGTTTACCAACTTGTCAAAACTAATTGTCATATTTGACATGTTTAGTGTTGTTACAAAAATGTGGTAAGAAGAGGGAGTGCTCTCAAAACAATGGGAATAAGAGAATCATCTGTGACCACTTCTCCTAGGGCTAGAAGTGAAGCCCTCAACTCTACAACTCTTCTTAAGAAAGCTTCAATTTTCTCATTTTGTTTTGAACTTCAGTGTGTGTAATTGACTCTACAAATTTAGTATGACATTCTTGTTTTTGGCCTCATATATTGTGCTCAATTTATCCCACACTTTTTTTGTTTTGGCATCTCGAATGTGGGGTTTCACATTGTTAGACACTCCAAACAAGATGATGATTTTTCCCTTATGATCTTCTTTATCAAATTGTCGTTATTGTGTTGTATCAGTTGTTGATCTAGTCAGAGTACCAGTCACAACATGCCACATCTCTTCAAACTCAAGTTGTGTCTTAATCTTTGTCTTCTAGGAAGCATAGTTGTTTCCTCTGAGTAGTTGTGAATATGGAAGAAATAATTGGGGGCATTGGTGCCCATTTTACAAAAATCATTGATAGGGTTTGGCTCTTATCACTCCAGGTATAAGGTCTCCCAATCTATATACCATCAGTCCGATATACCAAACCTTTCTATATACATGCCCTTTCGATATACCCATGAGTACATGGAAGAAGCTCTCCCTTTCTATATACCCAGTGGTACGTGAAAGAGGTGTTAACATACATGAAAGAATTCAATATGTGGTACCAAGACAATATTGAAAGGGGTGTGTGTGATTATTGACACCGGCTCAAAGAAATATCCTCATACGCATGTGTAACTTCTCTATATACTTGGATAATTTCTCAATCCAGATTTATGTCATGTAATCATTCATGATGGATGGGATGGCTCATAGTGTGTGCATTGTGACCTTATTACTCCCCATTGATTTAAAGGGTCGATGCCCAGATGACATGTTGTTGTAACTATATTAGGCGTTAAGTGCAGTAGTAGTCATGATGACTTTACTCGTAAGCTTCCTAGAGGCACTGTATATACCGAACACTGCGAATGAGATCTAAGATCTCGTGAGTGTTTTAGAACCAATTTTTACTATTTTTATTACAACTCTCTACCATTTTCTAAGCAATTACAAATTTTTGGTTGACTATGGCAACCTACAAATTAGTACAATATATTAAAGCATGCAATTACATTCAAAAATTTGGAAAAATTGAATAAGCAGGAAAAATTTTTTTTTTTCGAGCCCCGGTGGCCTTGAGCCCAATATGACCCAAAATGCAAAGAATTGCAAAAAACTAGCTGAAAATGCAATTTTTAGCTATCCCCCCTTTGGAAAATGTTTCTCAGAATCAAAAATAGGCCTAATAGAGAAAAAAAAATTTACCCTATATTAGGGTTTTTCTCACTAAAATTTTGGGGGCCTATTTAGAGATGACTAAGCTAGTTTAGTGGGTTTTTCCACTAAATTTATCCTCCATAGTTGGTGGTTTTCCAAAATCACCACTAAATTTTAATATTGTTTAAAAAATTGAATTGGGGTGGGGATTTGAACCCTTACCTACCTCCCCCAAGTCCCTTTCACTATCACACTAACCGCCTCATTGCTTGTGCTTTTAGATATAAATGAAGAAAATAAAATTTATATAATGATAAAAATGACTCACCTTTGAAAAAAAGGTGACTGGCTGAAGTGGATCTCCACATGGTCTACGTGCATGTGGAGGAGTCAATTTAGGGTTTTCCTTATGCTAAAAAAATTGGATCTCGATTTTTTCTTCTTTATCTAAAACCCTTTTTTTATTTTATTTCTTCACCGTTGTTGATTTGTTTGATCCAACTTTTTATTTTGTTTCCATGTGTTTAGGTCTATGTGGAAGTTTTCACGGCTTTGGTCATGTATGCAAATCTATGTGGGCCATTTCTTCACCATTTTTTTGTGCAAGTGCGTTTGATGTTGAGAGGTTGCCTTTTTTCTTCATTTCAGCAGGTCATTTTTATTTGTAGGTGTTGTTGTTCGAGGTGGGGTCGAGGCATTACTTGTGTTTTGTGCGTAACACGGGAGACACAAGGTAGCTCTACCACATTGCAATATTCACCAAAAAAGACCATGTATGATGTTGCCTCTATTTTTGTATTGAAATGATCAAGTTTTTGTTTGTGAATTGACCTCGATCAAGTTTGGAAACTCACCTAATAGAGATCCAACTTGATCTAGTTTGTATGGATCACCTCGCCAATAGGTGGTGCAGTGAATGGTGCATCAACAATTCAACCCGCCTTAACCATAACTCGATGGCTAGCTCGATGGGAGGCCACTCAAATAGCTCTTTGAATGGCTCGGTATGAGCTTGTTGGTAAATAATGCAACTCACCAATGTGTTGGCTTACACATAGATCAAGCAAACGATGTTGAGCTCCACATAAACACTTGGGCCCTCCAAATGTAGATTCACATGTAAATCTACAACTCGGGTAGGGAAACAAAAGTCCTCCAAATTTAATAGTAGACTCTGCACAATGTAGCAAATAAATACTCTCTAATATTAGAGATAAAACCCCTGATGGGGAAAAATTAATAATATTTTTTAATTTTCTATACCTACAAACAAATTTTCCTGGTGTTAGGTGCACCAGTGAAAAAAAAATTTGTGTTCCAAACACCTGAAACAAACAAGAGGATGTGGGGAGGTAGGGATGGGGTTGGGAGGTTGCAGGAGGCTGCACAAGCTCTCAATTGCTGCAAATCGCTTCTCCAATCTCCTTCCTATCTATGTTGCTCTCTCTTTCCACACCTTCACAGAGATTCTTACTCTTGGTACCAAATGTAAACTTGAGCAACAGGGGTGGAAGCCTGATAAATTATATTAATATCAATCAACCAAAGATACAATGGAGTGTTGCAATTCTTATAGGAATTGTACAGCAGATGAATACAAATATAATTGTTACAACAACTTCCAAAATACATCCAGAAACAATAACCAACTAAATACAAACAAATATAGTTACAATAATAATGCAAAAAATGTATTTATCCTAATAGGATCCAGTGGCGATGTTGGAGCTATTGGTGGTACAAGTGCCTGTCAGGAGGAGAGGGAAACAATGTCCCCGCTAGTGAATTCTCGGGATGCTTCAGTTTTTGGATGATAAACAATATGAATGTTATGAATGTTATAAATAAATATAACCAAATAACAATAAATAAATAATCTATATCTCTTTTAATTTAATGTGTTTATTGAAATTAATGTTTTAATTTTAATAATAATGATTTTGATTTATAAGCATTTGGATGAAAACTTATCAATGCATGAATTTTGATATAATGGGAAATCTCGTCGATGCGGGAAGCTTTCCTAGGATGCTTTTAACTCTGAAGGTTGATCAATGTGGGAATCCTTTTTACATAGGTAGTCATCCCTCGAGGGTATGGTCTACATTTTTTATTTTTTTTATCTTGATCTTCTATTTTGGATGGATTTCCTTCGTGGGATTAGTCTATTATATTTTAATTGGTAGTTGTCCTTCGAGGGATTAGTGTACTTTTACTTTTTCTAATTATTTTATATTTTGAATAGGATTGTCCTTTGAGGGATCCATCTGTATTTTTTTGTTTTTTTATAAGAAGCATCCAATGACTTTTATGTACATTTTTAAGCTAAGGTAAATATCCTAATAGACCATTTTGAAGAGGGGAGAAGATGTGTATATGACCTACACACATGTTCCCCATATCATGTTTTTAGTTGGTACAGGGTAGGCGGGTATAATGATTAAGGGGTTCCTGCAAAGGAGGAAATTTTCCATAGATGAAAGATGTGATGAAAAAAACCATGGTGCTCATCTTTAAGGAATATTTTGGATAGTAACAGGTAACCATATGCTTTCAAATCATTACTGTGATAAGATGGATGGTTTGATGGAGTGATAAGATCTTAGATGTAACTATTGTCATGACAATAAATCATTTAACAATAGAAATGCCACAAGTGCAAGGCATTCAGAGGTTCCTTTTCAGGTTCACCATCAAGGGAAGCAAGACATTGCGCTATTAACCCATACTTGTGAGTGATGACATATGGACCGATCTAATTAGGGGAAAACTTTCCATGGTTAATTTGTTCTAGTGTAGTGACATTTTTATTTTATTTAAGTACAAGGTCACCAATTTTAAAGTCACGCTCTTTAATATGTTTTTTATAAGCTCGTTTAACATGTTCTTGATAGACTTGATGATGTTCAAGGGCCATTAGATATTTTTCATCTAATAATTCAAGTTGTGTTAAGCGATCTTGACGATATTATTCATCAGGGATGAAGTCTTTAAGGGATACACGAAGTGATGGAATTTGGACTTCGAGAGGTAGAACAGCCTTAGAGCCATAAATGAGTGAATAAGGCATAGCTCTTGTAGGAGTATGAATGCTAGTTTGATAATCCCAGAGGAAACCGGATTTGGAGATGTCAATTCCTGTCTGCATCATCTACTATTTTCATAAGGATTTTGACAAGTGTTTTGTTAGAGGCTTTAGCCTGTCCATTTTCTTGGGGATAATATGGTGACAAAAAGCTAAGTTTGATGTTGAAGGTGTCACAGATCTTTTTAAGTTCTTTATTCTTAAAATATTTTCCATTGTCTATGACAAGTTTATGGGGAATGCTAAAACGACATATGATGTATTGATATATGAAGTTGGTGATAGGTCTTGATTTAGTTGAGGTTAAAGGGATAACTTCAACCCATTTAGTGAAGTATTCAAAGTGGATTTTATAATCAAGTGATGTTTTTGAGATGATTTAGTATTGATAGAACAATTTAGGTCTAACGCCCTTTAAGAGAAAGGTCATAGGTCTTTGGAAAGCAGTTATAATACTGATTTGGGAATATGAATAAGGTCCGAATGGAGTTGGAAT
Organism: Taxus wallichiana var. yunnanensis; assembly: GCA_018340775.1. Classification (NCBI taxonomy): domain Eukaryota; kingdom Viridiplantae; phylum Streptophyta; class Pinopsida; order Cupressales; family Taxaceae; genus Taxus; species Taxus wallichiana. The sequence goes on from CM031243.1 coordinate 593,609,797, forward strand.
TTGATACATTTCTTAACATATGCACAACATTATTTAGTGATAGTATGCCATTAGTACCCTATCCATATGATACGTTTAGTGATAGAATTTCCACTAAAATGTCCACCACAAATACCATCATGGACTTCTTCGATTGCTCTAATTGATTCATGTGATTTAAGTCATCTTAACAAGATACCATCAAAACTACATTTGTAAAGGATACCACCTATGATGAAAAAGTGGGTGGCATGTTGAAAGAATGATCTTTAGCACTACATGATAAGTCGGATGGGATTTTAGATTTGGCAAGGTAATCATAGATTTGCGTATACCACAAATCAATTGGATCATTGTCAACAACATTGATAGGAGGGAGTTCATTTTGATGTGAGGGGTAATCCAATTATTGAATGACCACGAATACTTGAGTGTTGTCTTTTGATTCTTTAGTTTCTAATGGGATGAGGGCTCCTAAAGAGGCCATTGTGTCTACAAATTTATTATAATATCGTGGAATGGTTTGAATGGTATAATGATCAAAAGTACCGAGGAGAAAATCAATGTTGGCTTTATATTTTTGTAAGATTTCATTTTTACATTGGTATTCTCCTTTGATTTGATTAATGACAAGTTGTGAGTCTCCATAGATTTCTAAGATGTGAACACCTAGGAGAATAGTAATGTAAGGTGCATGATCAAAGCTTCATACTCTTCAATGTTATCGCATTCGAAGTTAATTTTAAATGATAAATGAACAGAATACCTCGGGAAGTTATGATAACAACACCATACCCTCCCCCTTGTTGGAACTTAGATCCATCAAAGAAGAGGGTCTTTTTTTAGGGAAAAATTCATATTCATTGAAATTGTTATAGATTCTTCGGGAAATTATTCATGAGGAAGTTGGTTATCGAAAGGGGCGCATCGGTGAGCTGGTCTACAACAATGTGGCCCTTAATGGATTTATGTGATATGAACTCGAGGTCAAATTCAGATCACAAACATAAGCCATCAAGTTATACGCCGCTATGATATGATTTATAGTACATAGTGTTATCAGCGAATCAAATCACCCTCTAATTTACACAAGTGTGTGTGTGCTTGAGCTCATAGTGTAATTGGGTAACATGGGTACTATCTCCAAGTGTGGGACTTGTTACTTGAGATAGACCTCCAGAGAAAGTTGGTTCTTTCTCCTAAACTACCTGCCACAATCTAATCCTAATATAGGTAGAATTATCTTATCCTAATATAAATTTCCAAGGGACCAGGGAGAGAGAGTGCATGAAATTAAATCCTACACTAAAAATAGTGATACACCGTAAAAGGATGGTATGAGAATAGCTTTCCAATGTGTAAAAATGGAAGAAAAGTGCGAGAATAGAGAGGGTTATAACAGTTCTCCACAATCTAGAGACTAAATTCACAACAATATTTCATACACACATAATGATAATGAATCCCTATAACAGAAAAAATAAACACAATATATTTGTAATGAGATTAAAGGGGAAATAAGAATGAAAATAAACACATCAAGGGAAGATACATCCACAAACTTACACCTATTGCTTCATTGATATGCACAATTCAAGCTATTACAAAATAAAGGCCTAGATCACCATGTAAGGAGTTCACCATAAAGGGTTGCAACACATTGGCTTCACAAAACTAAAATGACATATTTTTGCTACTTAAAAACTATATTCCAACAATGAACCCAACACTCCAATTTATATATTTTTGAGAAGAGAAAGAGAAGGGGATGTAAATCCTGAAATTCACTTTCCAAAAAATTGTAAATCATGATAAATGAGTGTGGTTGGTGAATATTTACCTATAGAAGTAATCTCAAGGTATCCCATAACTTGCAGCAGTGAAAGAATGACTTCCCATGCTCATTTAATGCACTTTCAACCATTTTCCAACAACCAAATAGAATGGGGATTGTTTTCCATAAAAATAACCATCAAATCTTCATCAATATCTTTATTTATTTATTTTTTATGTCAGGCTCAGAGCCATGATTCCAACGAGACCAATTTTGTGAAAATATGTGATGCAGCCTAGAATTTACCAGTAAAATCCCAAGCGTGCTAGCATATCACTCAGCCTAGACTGAGCGCTCACCCGAAGTGCATAAAGGTACCAAGACCCTCTTTATGGTTGCTATTGTAGGATTCTTACATGATGAATACTTAATGAATTAAAATCCATAATTAATACATCATTCTACAGTTCATGTACAAATCTATATCTAAAGAATAACATACTTAAATGATAACCATGATGAAATCAACACATGAAAGAGCCAATCATACTCAAGATTAATACTTTGATTCATCCAATACACTCCATTATATTAAACATGATAAATATACAGAAGCTCATTACAACAGATAATACCATATTTTATGCGTGCATCATATTTGGTAAAGATAACTTCACAATAACTCATCTCTTACATCTATATCTCTCTTATACTACACAGTTCACTACATATTTATAAGGGTAGGGACTTGCCCTTCACCACTTATCTAATCCTAAAATAGGTCGCATGTTAAGAATAGCCATGTGCCTTTACATTAATAAGATAATATACAAGAATGCTAATAATAGACCTCTCCTAGTTAACTATTAGAATGCTAATGTTGATTGAGAAACAGGGACGGAAGCCTGTGTAGATTTTATTGATCTCAATCAGTAAAAAATTACAGAGGATGGGCTGCAATATTTATAGATATTGCACAGCCAAATACATCTGGGAAAATGAGTTGCACAGGTGCAACCACAAACCAGAATAAACAAGCTTCCAATAACATCCGGGAAGCAAAATTACATAAAGACAAATATATTGTTTAAAACAATATAACAATTTGAATACAGACAAATATGGTTGACTAACCATATAACAATATAACTATTTAAAATTAATTAAATAATTAACCTATGCATAATTAAATAATAGGATAATAAGATTTATCCTAACATTCCCCCCCTTAATTGTGCATTGTCTGAAGAGATGAGGAGAGAAATGCTCTGAACAACTCAAACTTGTCACGTGCAAGTGACTTTGTGAAAATATCTACTCGTTGTTCAGCCGTTGGACAAAACTGAAGCTGGATGTTGTGCTTCAACACATGTTCACGTATGAAATGAACCTGAACTTCAATGTGTTTTGTTCTCTCGTGAAAAACTGGATTGCGAACAAGTTTGAGAACACCTTCATTGTCAACATTCATGGTGGTTGGTTTGTCCTGTGGTATTCCAAGTCCTTCCAGTATGCGATGTAGCCAAATCGCTTCACAGACAGCTTCTCCTGCAGAACGATACTCGGCTTCTGTGGAAGAGTGAGAAACAAAGTGTTGTTTCTTACTTCCCCATGATATTGGTCCAGATCCCATAAAGAATACAAATCCGAGGAAGTGGATTTTCTATCATCAATGTTACTGCATGATCCGAATCGAATATTCATCAAGAAGAAGTTTTTGTTCTTCTTGTATTCTAGACCAAGATCCTTGATCCTTTGAGATATCTCAAAATGTGTTTTTCTCGCTTCCAATGACAAATTTTGGGTTCCCGCATGAACTCGGATAGATAGCTCACCGCAAAGGTGATATCTGGTCTAGTGTAGGTCAGGTAAATGAGACTCGAATCAGCTGCCGATAGAGAGTGGCACTTACCTCAGGAGATGGATCTGAATGAGATAACTGTAATCTGTTCTCCATAGGTGTAGCAATTGGTGTGCAATCCATCATCCTAAACTTCTCGAGCGTTGTCTTGGTATATTTCATCTGAGAAACAAAGATGTGATTCTCTTTCTGCCATACTTCCAGTCCAAGACAGTAGTGCATAAGCCCGAGATCTGTCATGTCGAATGATCGCTTAAGATCTTTCTTTGTTTCATCAATCATCTTCACTGAACTGCCAGTGATGACTAGATCATCGACATAAACTACAACAATCACCATCTCCCCCCCTTGCTTTTTGAGGTAGAGATTGGGATCGTATGGATTTCTAACAAATCCATGTTGTACGAGATGCTCATCAATCTTGATGTACCATGCCCGGGGTGCCTGTTTGAGGCCATACAGAGATTTCCTGAGTCTGCATACCTTTCTTCTTGACTGTGTACAACATATCCCTCAGGTTGAGTCATGTAGACTTCTTCTTACAAATATCCATTCAGGAAGGCACTTTTTACGTCCATTTGGTGAACTTTCCATCCAAACTGAGCAGCTAGAGCAAAGATCATCCTGATCGTTTTGATCTTAGCTGTGGGAGCAAATGTCTCCTCATAGTCAATGCCTTCTTTTGCATGCACGTACCCCTTTTGCTACAAGTCTTGCTTTACACTTGTCCACTGTCCCATCTGCTTTGTACTTAGTTTTGAATATCCATCTGGCAACCAATGGGTTTCTTCCCTGGTGGAAGATCGACAAGCTGCCAAGTGTTATTCTTCATCACTGATTGATATTCAAAATCCATGGCATCTTTCCAAGCTTTTGACTGTAGGGCTTCCTGGACTATAGAGGGCTCATCTGATTCAATGACTCTACTCATCAAAGCAAAGTTAACTTCTTCTCTTGCTTTACTGCGAGTCCGTGGTCCAGGGGTGGATGTATCCGGTGGAGCATCCAATCTTGCATCTCGTAATGTACTTGTACACCATTTAGGCATACGTTGAGCTGTTCCCATGGGTTGTGGTTCTATCTGATCAACACCATCATCCCCATCATCACTTTCATCTTCTGAGGGAACATTTGCTTCAGTTTTTACAACTGGTGAAAAATCTACATCTTGCGAGTCCGGAGGAGGAGTCTCTGCTTCCTTCTTCTCAAAAAACTCAACATCTCTGCTTGTGTAGACTTTTCTGGTCTTAGGATCCATCAGTCTGTACCCAAGAGTCTCTTCACTGTATCCAATGAAGATGAGATTTTGTGACTTCATGTCCAATTTCTTTCTGTTCTGTTTGGGTATGTGCATGTTGGCTTTGCACCCGAATACTCTGAGGTGTGCAATGGATGGTTTCCTTTTTGACCATGCTTCTTGTGGTGTAATTCCATCAAGAGCAGTTGTGGGCGCTCTGTTTAGCAAATACACTGTTGTTTTTGCTGCTTCTGCCCAAAATGTCTTTGCAAGTCCGGAATCATCGATCATGCATCACACCATTTCCATGATAGTACGATTTCTTCTCTCGACAACACCATTTTGCTGCGGTGTGTGTGGAGGAGGCATTTGTCGACGAATCCCGTGAGTTTGTAGATAGTCTCTGAACTCATCACTGGTGAATTCCCCCCCTCGATCTGAGCAGAGAGTTCTAATGTGACGACTAGTTTCTTTCTCAACTGCAACTTTGAACTTTTTGAATGTTTCAAAGGCTTCACTTTTCTTGCGAAGACAAAAAATCCACATTTTTCGTGAATAGTCATCAACACAGAGCATGAAGTACTGGAACCCTGAATGACTTGGCTGCATCGGACCGCAAAGATCGGTATGAACCAGGTCAAGTTTACCATGAGCTCAAAAAGTACTTGTTTGGAATGAAACTCTGTGTTGTTTTCTGCCTAAGCAGTGAGGACACTTGTCTCGTATCCTTTCAAGAGATGGTAGCCCATGTACCATATTACACCGCGAAGTGTGTCAAGATATTTGAAACTTACATGACCAAATCTCTGATGCCATAACTGAGCTGAGGTGGAGTTTTTAGCCACAAGTGCTTGATCATTTTTGTGAATGAAATCAAGTTGAAACATTCGTCCCACATTTGAGGCTTTTGCAATTATTTTCGAGCCCTCGGATTTATCTCGAATTAAACACATTTTCTTGTCGGATTGACTATCAAAGTCAATTTTCAGGTTGTGATCTAGGAGTTGACTGACCGAAAGAAGGTTCTTTGTCAACCCAGGGACATATAGAACATCGGATATTCTGCAGTTGCGTGAACCAAGGGGTAGAGAAATGTTTCCAATCCCCTGTACTGTATATGAAGAATCATCTCCCAACGAAACATGATTTTTGAAGGTGTGTCCCTCATTGAAATAAACCAGTCTCTGTGGCCGGTCATGTGTCGAGTGGCTCCCGAATCAACATACCAGACGTCACTAGATGACGTGGATGGTTCACTTGATCGAGCAGTGAACAAGAAGTCTTCATTGTCTGACTGATCTTGTTGCTCAGCAATATTACCTTGCTGGTGGGGTCTTCTTTTCCAGTTCCCCTTTTTCTGCCCGTGATAGTTGTTTGAATGTCCCTTGTAAGTTTGTTGTTGTTGAGGTCCAGAATTGCTTGATGAACCTTTCTTATATGTGTTAAACCAACATTCTTGCAAGTCATGTCCTCTTTTGCAAATGGGACATCGCTTCTTCTGTTGATTGTCCCCATGATACTGATTTTGATGTGGGGACTTTTGATAGGATTTAGGTTTACTTTTACCTTTTCCTTTCCATTTTTGATGTGAAGACAGTTCCTGCTCCTCTTCATCATCCTTGTTGTACATTGCTTCCTCTTGTTGCAGTAGGTTTACTAACTTGTCAAAACTAATTGTCGTATCTGACAAGTTTAGAGTTGTGACAAAAATTTGGTAAGAAGAAGGGAGAGCTCTCAGAACAATGGGAACGAGAGACTCATCTTTGACTTCTTCTCCTAGGGCTAGAAGTGAAGCCCTCAACTCTGCAACTCTTCTTAGGAAGGCTTCAATTTTCTCATTGTTTGAATTTCAATGTATGTAATCGACTCTGTAAATTGAGTATGACATTCTTGTTTTTGGCCTCATATATTGTGCTCAGCTTATCCCAAGCTTCTTTTGCTGATGTAGCATCTCGAATGTGGGCTTGCACATCGTCGGATACTCCAAACAAGATGATGAGCTTTGCTTTACGATCCGCTCTATCAAATTTTCGTTGTTGTGTTGCATCCGTTGGTGATCCGGTTGAGTGCCACCACAACAGCCGATTTCTTCAAACTCAAGTGTGTCTTGATTTTTGTCTTCAAGCAAAGATAGTTGCTTCCTCCGAGCAATTGTGAATCCGGAAGAAAAAAATTTGGGGGCATTGGTGCCCATTTTGTAAAGATCAGCGATGAGGTTTGGCTCTTATCACTCCTGTATTAGGTCTCCCAATCTATATACCGTCAATCGATATACCAAACCTTTCTATATACGCGCCCTTCCGATATACCCGGCGGTACGTGGAAGAAGCTCGCCCTTTCTATATACCCGACAATACGTGAAAGAGGCGTTAACGTACATGAAAGAATTCGATACGTGGTACCAAGACAGTACTGATGGGGTCTGTGCGATTATTGACATCGGCTCAAAGAAATATCCTCATACGCGCGTAACCGCTATATACTCGGATAATTTCTCGATCCGGATTTATGTCTTGCAATCGTTCACAGGACGGATGGGATGGTTCATAGTGTGTGCACTTTGTGACCTAATTACTCCCCGTTGATTTATAGGGACGATGCCAGACGACGCGTTGTTGAAGCTATATTAGGCGTTAAGTGCGGTAGTAGTCGCGACGGCTTTACCCGTAAGCGCTTCCTGAGGCACCTTTGTATATACCGAACGCTGCGAATGAGATCTAGGATCTCGTGAGTGTTACAGAACCAAATTTACTATTTTTATTACAATTCTGCCAGTTTCTGAGCAGTTACAAAGTTTTGCAGTTGACTATGGCAACCTGCAAATTAGTACAATATACAATACAATTTGAATGACAGGCAAAAAATTACAGTTTCGGGGTCCTGGTGACCTCCTGAACCCTAAATGCTAAAAATTGCAAAAAAATAGCTGAAAATGCAATTTTTAGGTGGGTCTCCTTTTGCAAAAAATGTCTGGAATGAGAAAACAGACCAAATAGGAGAAAAAAATTTTACCCTAAATTAGGGATTCTCCGCTAAATTTAGTTAGTCGTAACTAAATTCAAAAAAGCCTGCTAAATTTAGCAGTTCCTGCCAAAATTTCCGCCAGATGCAAAAGGAGAGTTTTTGAGTGTTTTTGTGGGATTTGATCCTCAAACCTCTCACTCCTAAGGCACATGCAATAACCAACTTGGCCACTTGGGGCGCTTGGACTATGAAAGGAAGAAATTTGTATTTATTGTCAAATAAATTGACTTACCTCTTGAAAAATAAATGCAGCTTGGTGAGCCTCCACATGGCGCATGCTGGTGAAGGGGCATTTTTAGGGTTGTATTTGCCCAAAAAACGGATCTGGAGCTTTTCTTTTTACCTCCACTCCTTTGTATTCTCCTTTGGCCGCGTTTTTTTGCTTTCCACGCACAAATATGCAAGTACAGGCCGCGTTTTTTGTATGGGCGCTGTATTTTCCTCCTGGGCCACGTTTTTGCTTTGGACGCACTGTCCAGCATGTATTTTTGCTGTATTTTTGCCTGGCTGCATTTTTTTAATGTCAGGGCGTTTTTTCAATCCGGGGGCGTTTTTTCAATCTTTGGGGCGTTTTTGCCAATCTTTGGGGGCGTTTTTTCAATGCTGGGGGCGTTTTTGCCAATGCTGGGGGCGTTTTTTCAATGCTGGGGGCGTTTTTGCCAATGCGGGGGGCGTTTTTTATTGTTTATTGCTTGTGCAGGTCGCTGGAAGATAAAGAATGGCGCGGGCAAGAGAGAAAAGTGCGTTTTTTTGCTCCAAAAACAACGTTTTTTGTTATGCAGGCCGTGGGGGACAGCAAAGGGCACGTATGCTCTAAAAAATGCCTTTTTTTTTTCCTTGTACAGGCGCTAGATCAAGAAAACGCCTCTTCTCTTTTTTTTTTTTTCTTTGCTCTGTGTATTCTCTGCAGGTGCACAGACAGTCCTCCAAACAAGCAAAACAATCTCCAAATACAGTAAAACAAAACCCTGATTGGAAATTTATTTTTTTTTAAAATTCAATACCTGTAGCAATTTTTGCTTGGTGCTGAGTGCACCAAAGGCGAAAAAAAAATTGCGTTCCAAACACCTGGAACTGAACAGGAGGTTGTTGGTTTCATAGGGGGTTCGGGAAGCTGCGGGGAGGCAAAGACTGGCTCTCCTTCTCAGTGCATTACTTCTCCATGAATTCTCCTTCTTCTGCAACCTTCTCCAACCTTGCCAGGAGCTTCAATTCGCTCTGGTACCAAATGTTGATTGAGAAACAGGGACGGAAGCCTGTGTAGATTTTATTGATCTCAATCAGTAAAGAATTACAGAGGATGGGCTGCAATATTTATAGATATTGCACAGCCAAATACATCCGGGAAAATGAGTTGCACAGGTGCAACCACAAACCAGAATAAACAAGCTTCCAATAACATCCGGGAAGCAAAATTACATAAAGACAAATATATTGTTTAAAACAATATAACAATCTGAATACAGACAAATATGGTTGATTAACCATATAACAATATAACTATTTAAAATTAATTAAATAATTAACCTATGCATAATTAAATAATAGGATAATAAGATTTATCCTAACATATTTGGCAAAGATAACTTCACAATAACTCATCTCTTACATCTATATCTCTCTTATATTACACGATTCACTACATATTTATAAGGGTGGGGACTTTCCCTTCACCACTTATCTAATCCCAAAATAGGTCGCATGTTAAGAATAGCCATGTGCCTTTACAATAATAAGCTAACATGCAAGAATGCTAATAATAGATCTCTCCTAGTTAACTATCAGTCACAATTCTATCTTTAGCCTGCATCCATGCAAAGCACTCCATAGCCGCTCTTCCAAAAATAGCTGATGTGTGTCATGCAAGTCTTTTCCCGTTTGATGTGCTCTACACGCCATCTTCCAAAAATAGATCACAGTCGTGAAAACGGCTAAGTCCCGAACCCGTCTCTGTCCTCCATGTGTGATTCCTTCCGATCCTCCCGTGCCTTCGAATGTGCTCTATTTTTCCCGTGTGAATCTTTTGTATGCCTTCTACTAAGTGTTATACATTATATTTTCAACATTACCCCACACTAACTACATTTCCACCTTAGAAATGGTTACCTCTTGAATGCTCAAAGAATGAGAAAGAATATAAATGGAAGATAGTAAATAATTTTCTATACAAAAGAATGATTTACTCAACAGTATCCTCTGCTTCAACTAGAAGAATGAGTTCTGGATATTCTTCCTTTATTTCAGCCTCCAATGTCTGCCATTCACTTAGTGTGGCCTTGATTTTTTTTTTAATATATACCGCAATAGAATCCAGCTAATCTTGGGCAATGTACCCTTTTCATTATGTAAAACCATAAAAATGTTGGACATTGTATACATTCTTCCCTCTAGCAGATCCATCTTCTGTGTTATAACCTTCCCCAACTCATCTAACCTTTCCTTATGGGGTTCCTATGTTGCTACAAGGGCCTCGCGCTTTTGTTTTACCAATGCCAACCCCTCTACACAACCCAGTGTCTCATCCTTCATCACTTTTAGGACTTCATTATCCTCTACCATGGTCCTTATCCCGATGACTACTTACGGAGCTATGCAAATTGATGAGGCCATAAATTGGCAATAAATTACCATTATTTTGTCCTTCCAAATTACCTTTGAAAGTGGATTTAAATGTAATCTAGGAACTTATAATTTTCTTAAGATAGAATATAGGATATATATCTTGTTCATTCTTTATAAATATTTTTTTTATCTATTTTTTTGACTAATACTATTGATTATTTTGGAAAATATGCAAAGTCTTGTGTATGCAGGCCATAAAGGAAAGATAATGATAGTATTGGGAAAAGTGGAATTGATCATGTCAAATATATCTAAAATAAAATATGATTTCATATTCAGATTCCTCTCAAAAAATTATGCAAGTTCAAAAAAATAATCATCTCAATCCGAGATCACATGCAAAAGTTATAGTTGTTTTAAGTTAGCTCTAACTCATAGATTTAGTTTGGAACGCATAGATCTAGTTCTAGAACTCACATGTTTAGTTCTAGAACTCACATATTTAATTATGTAACTTACATATTTAGTTTTTATTGATGGTATACAACAATAATCTAGTGGCATCAGATTTCCCAAAAAACCGGATAGTAGAAAGACCTCTTCACCAAGTCTCAGGGAAGCGAGCACGGGATGGAGAATAACACAACTTTCTCCCTACACTACTTCAGCCATTGTGGCATGATATTTGCCAAAAACTTGAACTTCACTGACATTTACAAGATATCCTTTCTACACCCTTTTGTCTCATCATGGATCAGGTGCACATGTTCCTTTTTTATTGTGATTTTCATACTATTTCTACATGTTTCTTTACATATATGCATGTGTATTTGACTACTTGATTGTATTCTCTTTTGCAGGTCCGTCCATATGGGAAATAAGTAATCAAAAATTAAACACACATGACAACTACGAGACACAATACTCACCATGTAGGTACACTATACACATTGGCATCTACACACCCGTTTCCGCCCTAGGTTCACTTTCATCACTTCTTTTTACACTTTTACATCTTTAGTCTCCACGCACCATATTTTTTATCATTCCACGCTTTTTCTAGTCCTTCAACGCATTTCTACATCACTCTACATGGATTATTAAGTATGCATATATATCTACTTTATGTTATCGAGCATTCTTCTCACTAGCATAAAGTGAGGGCAAATGTAGTCACTAAATCACACACTTTGAGTTAATATTTTGTATCGGCATCATATTACTATTCATATGGTTCTTGAGTGAAAAGAGTAATAATCAACCCATTTCTTAGGCCATTTTTATATTGCTTGTTTTCATTTTTTTGATCTTACACCTATACTCGCCCAAACAATTTTTTCATTTTGTGTTTTTCTACTTACTTAGTGGGGCGCCTAGCGTGGCCGTAGAGACCGAGGTGCCCCAAGCGCTCAAGTCCCATTCTAGGTTCCTTAATGCTCTTTACACTTTACTTGCATCTTTTGGACACTTTCTAGCCATTTGGGCTTTTTATGTTTTTTTGTTGGCCTTTTCGGGGTTAATTAGGAAATTAGAATAAGATAACCCTATAAATATAAAGTTATGAGATCATAATGAGGGACCAAGCACTAAGTACTTACTATCACCATCTAGATTTGTATCTCACAAAGGAACCTAAAGCTACATTTGCATCCATCTAGCTCCATAATAAGGAACACAAGGCTAGTTCATCTACATCACACTTCATAGGAGGGGAGTCTATTGTTTCCATACACACATTTATTACATTCTACATCTAGTTATTTCTACCTACTTCACAAAGTGTCACTAGCATAAGAGAACCCAAGGCATGATTTCTACACACACACACACACACACACACACACACACACACACACACACACACACACACACACACACACACTAGAACTATGTTTGGGTCTGAAATGCGGTCTGCAACACTCAGCTTATAAGCCCACAATTGTGGCCACCGATTCTGATCGACACCTTCATTTGCATCTTTCCTTTTTAGGGTTTTGATTTTTGTCTTGGGGTTTTGTAGATCTCTCCTTCATCATTGATTTCAGTGACATATGGTGCATTCTAGAAAATATATTGCGATAAGAAGAAAACACACACATACATCCAATGATGCTCCAAAGGAATTTCCTTGGTCATTTCCATAGACCAGGGCACCCAGATCTCGTAATGCAGGTGCCCTGTACCCATGTCCCTTTCCAAGCACCCCAGTCCACTCGGGTAGCTCAAATTGTGTTATCTCAAGATTCTATGTGTTCATTACCTTCCTCCTTTTGTTTTCCTAGTTCACACTACGACATAGTTTTGACTACTACTCAAATGAATCGGTTGAGGCTTTCTCAACCCTTATATCTTGCATATTAGGTTTTATATTTCACTTGCTTGGTTGCTTGGGTAATTTTCCTTTATATATTTAGTTGTTATTTATTTATTTGCATAGCATTATATTAGGCTATTATATTTTCATTTTAGCATAATCACATCCCGTATGAAAGCAAGTGAGAGGTAATGGAATTCAAAATCATCTCAAGATCATCCTTCAACAAGAAGTAAACCTGAGTGAAGGAAAGTAAAAATGAGGGAAAGGAGTATGTTTATGGAAGGTTGATTGACAACACCACTCTGTAATTTATGGTATCATATTAAGTGCAAGTTCCAATCATTTTGATCTCCAACTTTCCTAAGCCTTTGTATCCCAAGGATACGTTACAACCTTCTCCCATTCATCATCAATAAATTTCAGTAACTCCTCGTCATCAACATGAATATTCTATTGAGGAACCTCTTGAATTTGAGTACTTTCCACCATTGCACGAGAAACTCCCACTAAACACAAGGATCCTATGTGGTGATTTGATTGAATAAATTCCCTCTTGGATCCACGGGAAATAAAAATAGGAAGAGAATCATCAATCTAGTCATGATCAATCTTTATTTTGTTACGTCAATGATCTTTTTCATGCAAAATAGCCAACATGAATATTGAAAATTTTGAGGCATGATAATTAAGCCCCTAATTGAAAAATAGGCTTCACAGTCATTATTTATCCTTCCTCTATCTAGCCTTCCCTCGGTTCCACCATCACCCTGGATCAAAGTAAATTCCTAACAAGTTTTTTTTTTTTTAAATAGTGTGCAAGGATGATTACCCAAGGTGATAAAGGAATTCAATAAGATTTAGTGAAAGAAAAATTCCTTCGAGGGCCTAAAAGGCCAAATTTGGCCATTTAAGTATTTGGTAAATACCCTCTAAGAAAGTTTAGGTGATTATAAAACATCTAATGGTTATTTAAAATAGCATTGAAGGTTTATAAATAAATTTATGAATATTTAGTAAATATAATATTATTCGGGGACAATATGTTTAAGACCGAGTTTTCAAGGTGTGGGAAATGAAGGCTCCTTAGTAAAACCTAACTTCTCTAGATGATTCCTAGAGTTTCTGATTGATTTAATAAGTAAAATACAAATAAAAATATATGGTAATCCTCTATAATTTGGAAACATCATATTTTCTCCGAGGCTCAAGAAATTCCTAAGGGATTTCAAAACTCTGCAGCTACCCCTCTAAGTTCAAAGTGAAATAGGACCTAAAGTTTGAGTTTCAGGAAGAATTGTATTTTGGAAATTCTTCCATTGATCTTAAAATTTCATTTGGAGTCAAAATCATATAGTATTTGACCCCAAATCATTTCCCTAATCCTCCAAGGTGAAAAATGCAAGTTCATTATCCAAATTTGGACATCCGAGACAAAATTGTCTTTCCTAAAATGGAAAGGTTATACTTTGGACACTCTTTTGTCCCCTATGTACCCAAAGGGATATGAAAGACAAGGGGGGCATCAAATTTTGACCTTAACCTCATCCCCAAGTCACACTTTAACTCCTTAGGTGTCTCAAGTGTCCCATCTGCCCCCCACGGTACAAAGGGGCAAGGGGGACACTAAAGTGTGACCTCCCTCATGCTCCCAAGTTGCAATTTTGTGCCCCAAATATTCTAAATATCCACAAGGGGACATAGGGGATATATGGGACACAAAATTTTTACCTCACCTATCTTGTGTAATTTTTTCTAACTTCGGTTAGCTAACCAGGTTCCTGTGCAAGTCAAACAACTCACATGTAGCTTAAGGAAAATACATAAAAATTAAAAAAAAAAATCTCCCAAGCGCTTAGCCATATTTTAAAAATGAAATATACTATTCAAACCCCTCTCACCTCCATTATTTGTTTACATGAACAAAATTACAACAATTTCATTTTCATTTCTACAGAGATCCCGCATGTGAAATCATCTCGAAACTTAAAGAAAATGTTCCTATAAAAATATACTTTCATCCAAACCATTTTTTGAATCAAAAGGTGTATAATTTTAAGGAATATGAGGCATTGGGTTTTTCTCTTAGCATTCTTCTCTCTTCAAATAATTTTACATTTTCTTGGTGATTCGGTGGGTGAAATCATCTGAAACTTGGAGCAAATGTTCCTAAAAATTTACTTTTATTAGAGCCATTTTTTGCATGATGAGGTGGCTGATTTTTGGAGATATATAGACTATTTTTTTCTCATTATTATTCTCCCTTTGATGAAATTCTCATTTTCTGACCAATCTAGACAAGAAAATCATTTGAGAATTGGAGTAAAGCATCCTCGAAAACTCGTGAAACGTTTGGGACCAATTTCATCTCAATTTGACACCCGCATGTCTCCTTTCAAAAAATAGAAAGTACTCAAAGAAATAAATGTATCAAAATAAAAAATTCTAAAAATAGTAATTTTTGGGAATTGTTGACACTCCGAATGAACAGGAAACATCAGGAAGGGAAAACAATGAAAAATTGCTAAAAAATAGTAGTCCTGGATAGGACCTACTAAAAATAGTAATTCCTAGAATTGAGCTCAAAACATTGTGGTAACTCCCGTTTTGATTTTCTTATTGATTTTTTCCATCATTAAAACTCTAGGAAGGTGTCTCTTTGTCTAAAAATAAAATCCCCACAAGATCTCTAGACATCATTCCAAAGGTGATTTCGTAAGGCACGGTTTGATGCAAAGAGGTGGTATGCTCCAAATCATCCTAATTTTGGTATAAGAGAATCATCCTAAGTATGTATCCATCTAAAATGATACATCATTTTCACTAACCCTCTCCCCAAATGTGAGGATCATCATATGAATCACATGTTGATGAGAAACAAATTAGAGTGAGTCACTATGTGTGAAATACAATCACTTGTACAGCAGTGAAATCAATACCATCATGAGTTCTGTGGAAAATATGAAAAATAAATAAATCCATAGTAATTCAATTCATCAATAAAGTGGTCACTAAGAGCATGATAAAGGAATCTCACCATGAATGAATGGTGGTAGTCATAAATAGTGCATATCTAATGAGAATTATTTTTTAACACTTTATCCATGATTGATAAAGTCCTCACATCTCACAAATCAAGGAGGTAGCACTCATAAGTGTTTCAATGTAGTACAGAGGTCAAGAAAATGGAACTCATTCTCAAACATCTCTTCAAGTTCCATTTAGGAATCAATCCTCCTATCTGGTGAAGGAAATCCATTCCCATGAGCAGTGATTGAATTAAAAAGGTTTTCATATACCATAAGTAGGTTTCCACTCATATGACATATTGGTCAAGAAGGTGAATTAAAAATAGGTCATCATGTTCAAAGGTGAAATGAGAAGCTTGTGTGATAATTTAAGGATCATCATATCCTGACTCTGCCATTGTGTCCAAATATCTTCAAGGAACGAGTCAAAATGAGCTAATCAAGCCACTGAGATACTTAGAAACCATCATATGTGAAGAATCAAAGAGTCATGTATTATTTAGAGAGGCATATGTTGGACCTACTTTCATTGAGGTTGTCATTTATGTCATGTAACATTGATGGAAAATATTTTTGTTGAGTTGTAAATCATTTAGGGGTTTAATGTTTATTTTAAGTACCTTGCTTTGACATCATATGGTGTGTATGAAGTGGCATGTTGTGATGCTTTAAAGTGTCACGGTTGAAACAAACTCAACTAGGCCTAATTCTAATACCTAGTGCAAACATGAATTGGGGTATGAAGTAAGGAAAGATAATTTAGGTCAATACAAACATGAGTAGTGTGTTGTGACATTGTATAGAGGATGTTTAAGGCATATTCTTAAGGACAAGCTAGGTGAGCGTGGGAAATTCAAGGTGAATGATGACTTTTAGACACATACAGATTAAATGATCCTTGATACATGTGAAGAATGTCAAAACAATACTAAGAACAAATTTTCAAGTCAAAATTCCAAAGGGAGAAGAAAGAAAAATGATTTTAGACTCTATCAAGCTCTCAAAATGGCCATTTCAAGCTAGATGATCAAGTCTAAAGTGCTCACTCACATGTTAAATATATGCATGGTATCCTGAATCATTCATCAATTTTAGGCCATGGAGTCAATAACATTTTTCAATTTGAATGAGTTAAAATTATGCCCTATACTTTATGAACAAGTGCTAAGAAGTTAAGTTGGTTTAAACCCTCCCAAAACCCTAGTTTGGAGCGATAGGAAAAATATGAAGTTTTTTGTCCAAATTGCATGGGAATGCTAAAGTGATGATTCAATATTGCAAAGAACTCTCCATATCTCATTTTGGTGGTGGTGGAATTCTCCAGGTGTCATGAGAAGCTACAGAAAATATTTTTTTGTGAAGTTTTGCATGTGCAGACATGTGTTGTAGGTTTCATGGTGAAAGGCCAACTGTGGGAGAAAGCTTGGGATGCTCCCTAAGTTTTCATGAGAAGTTTCAAGTAGATTATTTGTAAAAAAATTGTGAAACATGTCATCCAAAATGACCTACCGCTAATGGATCATTAGGTTTGTCAAGAAGGTCTGAGAAACAAGAGTGCAAGTGTCAATTTCTCCACATAACCCATGTAGGTAATTGTTTGAATATGGAGTTGAGGTCTCTGGTGAAGTGTTCCATGAAATTATTGGGATTGAAACTGAAAATTGGAATGATGGAATTTAACTACGCCAAGACTAGTTTTTGTGACCTAAAAACCTAGTGGGAGTAGTCTTAGAGATGCAATTAGCTATATGCCATGAAATTATGAATTTTATGGGCTTGATGATTTTCCCAAGGATTAGAGATTTATAGAAATGTGCCATGGGATCCATAAACATGTGGTTGAATGAATGATCTTGCTCATTTTATGAATATTGGTTTTATGTGTATACAAACCCATTAGGATCTTGTCTTAATCGGTGTTTCATGTTGTGAATGAATATGATAGGGCTACACCATATCTTTGAATATGAACTAGAGGTCACATACAACATAATCCAAGCATCAAAATGATCTGAAATTTCTTACATCATTGTTGGTTAAACATGTTTTATGACCGTGTTATTGATCTACCATAATTGCGCATACCTAGCAGAAAAGAAGAGATGAAATGGAGGTCTTATGCCCTGACCTGCAACACTCCAAGCACATGGTGATTTCTTGGACATATTAAAGATTCTTCCTGCTATTTTCATTACATGACATGATCCTAGAGTGGTTTTAATGCATCCAAGTTGAAAACTATGTTTTTAAGGTCATAGACCTAATGGAGCATATCATACCTAATGGAAGTTTGATGATAAAATGGAGAGTTTAAAATATTTTCAAGGATATAGATAATAAGGAGAGGACTTCAGTTTTGTATCCATACCTTCCCAACACATGTTGCATTTCCGTGATAGATAGAAGACAAAGAATTCCTCATTAAGAGGGAAGTAAGGAATAAACCGTTACAAAAGGAGTTGGAAGATGTCATTTTGAAAAAGGAATATCTTTAGTGTCATCATAGGTGAAGTTTTATGTGATAAAATCACCAAATTTTGTAAAGAGTAAAAATACTTGTTATATTATTAAATACAAGTTTGATTTGAGACTTGTTAATACAAGTTTGAGTTAAGATTCTTTATAAAGATATTGTAAAAATGATATTGGCTTAATATGGGAATGAATATCCCGAGAATTTGATTAAATATGATTAATTTGACTTATTAAATGTTTGAAAATCGTTTTGTTAGTTTGTAACCACTGTGATGTATTATAAAAGAGATGTAAATGTAAAAATAGAGAAGAAGATATGCGGGAATGATTTTATAAAAAAAAGGAGAGACAACCCTGAATCGTGCTTATATTTATGAGAAAGAGAACAATTGTAAAAAGAGTCTTAAGGAATTTGTGAATTTAGTCTGTGGAAGTAATTCTGGAGCTGGCCAGGTTACAGGTAGGTGGTGGGCAAGAGAGAGGGGCACTAGAGGTGTCCTAATCGGGGTACAAAATACAACC
This sequence comes from Taxus wallichiana var. yunnanensis, assembly GCA_018340775.1. Classification (NCBI taxonomy): domain Eukaryota; kingdom Viridiplantae; phylum Streptophyta; class Pinopsida; order Cupressales; family Taxaceae; genus Taxus; species Taxus wallichiana. Next base: position 593,628,574 of record CM031243.1, read on the forward strand.
TTGGATGGTTCTGGCAGGGCAAGGTGAATATACACAGGGGTGTATAGCATTTTCCTCTCATAAGCAGCCATAGTTTGGTGTCTATTGATTTGTGGATGCATTGGAATTTTGTATTAAGAATTCCATATCAATGTTCTCTTTCTGTTGGAATTTGGTATTAGAATTCCAAACCCTTGTTCTCTCTTGACATTGGAATTTTATATCCATTGATTTAGATAAGTATTTCTCTATATATTATATAAATATTTGTAACTACATAAATTATGTTAAAAGATAATAACAAGAAGTTAAATTATTCTGTTTATTTGAATAAATGAGCAAATGAATGTATTCTATCTATTTTTTTATGTATATGGTTAAAAATATGCGATTGCTTATGAAAAATAGTGAATTACTAAAGTAGTACATTAATGAAATATGTTAATTTAGATATGAATGTCTATTAAATTAAGATGAATTGTATGTTTTAATGCAAAATACGAAATGATATATGAAATTGACAATATTTTACAATATATTCTTGCAATTTAATGGTGTTGGGATAAAATATCTATATTATGTATGTTTTGGTCATGTCATTATATTTTCTATCTTTTCACAAATCGTATTACCTGTTGGTATGTTTTGAGCCCGAAACTTAGTTAATTCTAGCTTATTTTGGAGACTTACATCCACTCGAAGCCATCTCTCGTAAAACTTAGCGAAATGTTTACAAGTGCCACCTTTTATTTAGTCCATATGTCTTTGTTTCATCGATGTGTCTTATGTCTTGTTGCAGGCTTTGGACCCAAAATTTACCTTAGAATCTATTAAATATATGTTCTAGTTATGCCACGATATAGTGCAATATATAATATTGCGAAGGGGAAGACAATCATAAAAAGATGTGTGTTATTGTCTTTTCAAACTTACTGAATATTGCAGAGGATCTAGCTAATGAGAATGCGCCATTTAACTTCACAATGTCGGTCTTTTCGGATCGTTGTGAAGTGAGAACCAATTATAGCACTCAACATCTTCAAAAACCCATACTTTGGTTAGGTTGTCTTCTAAAAATTTTGAAACCCTAAACCAATAAGATTAAGCCATCAATTTTGTGGTATCATTCTTCTGTTAGAGATATAATAATGTGAGCTAATAGAAATTGTCCATGTTTCTTTTGCATATTGTATTTACCATGTCTCGTATGAAAAAAGTGAACCATTTAGATGAATCCATGTGTATACTGATTTTTATCGATTTTTCTTGTTATTAAATGATATTTTGGTTATCCTACACTGCTGCAAAGTGCAAATGAATAGTTAAGATCCACGTGCATATGAGACTTCACAAAGAATCGACCTTTAATAAGAAAATATTGTTTCGTGAAATGTGAACTAATGAAAAGGTTCCATGTGTCTTATTTCACAGTTTCAAACATTTGTATCATTTTCTAATGTATTATTGCCACTTGTCTTTGTCCTTTACTTTCGTAAAACTATTCGGACCGAAATGGTATAGTCTTTGGTTAATTCTCGGACCTTGTGTCCGTAGAATAGATTTGGTTGGTAAAACTCACAGAATTAATCCATGTGTCTATCTGGTCACACTATATTTTTAAATCAATTTGATTAATCATTTTTAAAACTTAATAAATCTTGTTTTAAACATAGTCATAGAATTTAAAAGTTAATTATTGTTTATTTATATAAAATATGATTATAATCGATTTAGCTTATTAAATTGATTACATTATTTGATAAACATATAAACCCTTTGTAAAATGACATAATTTTCTTAGTTTAATAGAATAAAAATTTTAGAAAACATATTAGACTTCCGTAATTTGAAATTTGGTCAAGAATTTTAGTTTTCGTCGAGTTAAGAGTTGCATTTCAGATTAACAGAGATGGATTTTTATCTAGGAAAAAGTCACATTTCATTTGATAGCGAGACCTAATTATCCTCATTAGAGACATTTATGCTATGATGTTGAGATGATAAAGATATTTAGCTATATTTATTTTCAGTCATAGATTATGGTGATTTTCTCACAAGGATAAAATTGTGTATATACACATAAAGAGAGAATAACATTCAAATAAGATTTGAATGGAATGGATTCACCAAATGGCATGGATTACAACGAATTGGAGCACCAAAACCAGTAGTTGGGTAGGGAAGTAACTTATTTATTTGAGCAATTAGAATCTTTAAAAATCCAATTTGCAGAAGCTATGATTGATAAAGTTGTTAAGACTAAAAAACAGATAAAAATACTAAATCAGAAAATAAATTAAGAAAGAGAAAACACTTTTCTTCTGATGATGATTCTATTTCTAATAAGGAAAATGAATCCTCTGATTCTTCTAGTTCTTCTAATTCTTCTAGTAGAGAACACGCAAGTTCAAACAATAAATCTAAAGAAAATCATAACTTTGCTAGAAAATAAAATTTCCTGAATATGCAGGGGAAGTAGGAATATGGGAACAAGATAAAACTTGGTTATCTAGCTTAGAGAGATATTCGAACTACACAAAACCAATAAGCTAAGCATGACACAAATATCCTCTTATCAATTGAAAATTTCTTCCCTTAACTGGTGGGAAGACACATTGAAATCTAAGAAAATCAAAGCTCATAAAGTTTCATGGAGTAAATTTAAGAAGTTGTTCAAGAAAAAGTATTTTTTTGATCATTTCTTACAACAAAAGCAAAATGAATTCTTTAACTTAAAACAATGTCTAAAGACTATAAATGAATATAAAAATATTTTAAGAACTTAAATAGATTTTTTATTTTATCTATGGACAGATGGAGTTTAAATGGCCTAAGAGAAGAATACAAAGCTAGTGTGTGGTGTGGAAAACCTACTTCAGTAGATGAGGTTGCACAAATAGCTAAACAATTTGAGAAATATAAGACAATAGTTCATCAAAAGAAAGAAGACTATAAGAAAAATAATTATAATTTCCATTTTAAAGATAGAAAAATACCATTTAGTGAAACTGTGAAGTGTAAAAATACTCAAATTAGAAATAAACAAGAACATGTCAAATCTAAACCAAAAGAGGTTAAATGTTGGAATTGTGGAGGTAATCACTTTGCTAGGGGTTTTCCTCAAAGAAAGAAAAGTTGGGATAAGAATAAAAATAAGAAAACTGATGATAAACCTAAAGAAGAAAATAAAAATATGAAAGTTTATGTTGTTGTGGATATAGAAAATTTGTATCATTAGTTGTAGAATTGGTCATTAGAAGAATAATAAGGCAAACAGGAGCTTTGGTTGAAGACTTAGATTTTCAAATTGATAATATTGTATCTAGTGAATCTTTTCATGTGCTTAACTTAGGTCAATATGATGCTATTTTAGGAATGACATGGTTATAAAAGAACCATGCTCTCATTAACTATGAAATAAACAATTTTGTATTCAAGATCAATATGCAAATACTCATATTTTGCAAGGAACAAAAATACAAACCTAACTTTAAAAGCTGTTTTTTTTGTTCAAATTAGAAGAAGTATTAAAGAAAAATGTACATTTTTATGTGCTTTAGTTACTCAAAATGATAATATTAAATTAGATATAGATGTTCATCCAGTAGTTCAAGAGGTTATGACTATTTTTCCTTCTGATGTTGAAGAATTTCCACCTAGAAGATCTGTAGAAAATGTTATTGACCTTATTCCTAGAGTTTAACCAGTGTCAAAAGCACCTTATAGACAAGTAAATACTTGAATTAGCTGAGTTAAAAATACAATTGACTGAATTATTAAAGCAAGGAAAAAATATACCTAGTGTTTCTTCTTGGGGTGCACCAATACAATTTGTTAAAAATAAATATGGTAATATGAAACTATGTATTGATTATATATAATTAAATAAGCTAACCATTAAGAACAAATACCATTTTCCTAGAATTGATGATTTTCTAGATCAATTGAATGGTGTGAAATGTTTTTATATTATTGATTTATGTTAAGTTACCATCGATTATAATTAAGGGTGTTGATCTGCAAAGAATTATTTTAGGACTATATATGGTCATTATGAATTTGTTATAATGCTTTTTGGGTTAACCAATGCTCTAGCCACTTTCATGAATTTAATGCATGATGTTTTTAGATCTTTTATAGATGTATTTTTAATTGTATTCTTAGATGATATATTGATGGGTTCTACTGAATGAAGAGGAACATGAAGAACATGTTAAGATAGTGCTTGAAACTTCAAGAAAACATCAGTTGTATGATAAGTTAAGTAAATGTGAATTATTTAAAACTAATGTCTCCTATCTAGGTCACATTATCTTTGAAAAATGAATTGCACCTAATCCTTATAAAGTAAAATCAGTACAAGATTAGGATATACCCAAAGATGTACAAGAAATTAGGATTTTTTTGGGTTTATCTGGTTTTACGGAAGATTTATTAAAAGCGATGTAGCCTAAAATTCAACAATACAAGCCCATGTGCACTAGCACATCACTCATCCTAGATTGAGCACTCACCCAAAGTGCACAAAGCTACAAGTACCCTCATTAGGTTTGTTGTTGTAGGATATTAGCATGATGAAGACTTTAATCATTCATATCTATAACTAATATATATTTCATATTGTGCATATTAGGACCTAGATCTAGAACATAACATACTTAACATATAACCATAATGGAATCAAGCATGCAATCTTGAATTATAACCATAATAACACCTTGTTTTAGTCTGTAATCTCCATTATATTAATTACAAGTAAATACACGAAGCTTCATTACAATAATAGTAGTATATGTTCATGCACGTAATGTATATAGCAACATAATCTGTAATGCCCATTTGGGCATCGATTTTTTTACCACCTGCCTCCTCTGCCACCGTGGCCTCCTGCCAACCACCCCGGCCTGCAGATATTTGACCACCACGTTTTTCTTCTCTGTCCTTGCGTGAGGGAGACGGGAGTGGGTGGAGCCCCATTTTTCTTCGCCAAGATCTCGTGCTGATTCTCCTTCAATGCGTGCAGGTGGGTGCGGGTCTCCAAAAATCACACTGTACAGGCAGCTTCAGTGGAGCGCAGAACTGAAATTCTCCTCGGAAAGTGCCATGAGGAGGTTTTTGGCGGTATGCAGCAGCTACAGGGTCGAGAGGTAAACTTACCTCAGAAAATCAGTGGCCTCCTGGGAGAGAAAGTGCCATGCTGCTACGGGCGATCCCAAGGAACCATTGGTGCCGAACTTGATGTTACGGTTGCGACACGACCCGACACGTCTTGATCGATTGTTGCAAGATCTTGCAATTTGTGAGCGAAAAAATGAGATAAAGTTTAGTCGACCTATCTTGCCTTTTCATTTTGGAAATTCGCTTCTGTCAAGGTGGCGGATCTAACATGGAAGAAGCTCGATCAAATCTTGAGGCAAGTTTTGCAAGTGAGGCTGAGATTTGCGTTCACTACTGTTCTTTTGCTGACCGGAAGTTTTCCAGCGCCTAGCCATGGGTTAGATATGGTGGTTTTAGATGAAGCCGCAAGCTAGTGTAACAGGCGTGTTACCTCCACGTTCATTGGGTGTTGTATGGTGTGTTCTTGTTGGGGATCCACAGCAACTACCTGCAACAATAATTAGCTAGGCAGCAGGCATGTTGCAGTAGTAGAAGCCTTTGAGCGCTCCAACAAGTAGGTGGTCCAACCTTGTTGTTATCCGTTCAGTTTTGACTGCATCCTCAAAGTCGGGATTCTCCTTCAAGATATTTTGTATCAAAATCGATTAAGTGACAGCAGGAGTGAGGCAGGCTCTCATGGCGAGGGGTGAAAGGAGAGAGAGGGTGCAGGAAGGAGATCGATGAAGGATAGAGGAATTAAAAAGAAATTCGGATGTAGTTGGTTTAAAGGCAATAAAATGGTGCATGCTTTTGTGTAAGTGGCAGATCACACCAACGGGCACAGGAGATCTTTGCAATGTTGGAGAAAATGTCTTGGGAGATGAAGGTAGCAGGATATTCTTCAGATCCAGAGCATGCACTGAGTTCGTGTCCTTCAAAATCGATTAAGTGACAGTAGGAGTATTACCAGCAGACCTGATGAAATTTATTTCTAAGATTCTCTATTGCCTCTTACTTGTCTTTCGACGTAACCCATGGAAGAGAACCTCATAGAGGCCGACCTGTTTCATGTCAGATTATTCATGAAGCACGTTTTACCTTGCAATTTTATGAGTTGTTTCAACAAGTCACTGATTTGGCAGGCATAAAGGTTTCTGTTGGAATTATCACACCTTACAAGCTACAGCTGAAGTGTTTGCACCGAGAGTTTGACGTTGTCCTCAAATATGATGAAGGAAAAGGTTTAATTACCATTGTGGTAGATGCCTCTCAGAGCCAGGAGTGATGTTGAATCACGAGGAACAGGCATGAGCTACTTTTTCCCTTTTTCCCAGCTATTTCCTTTTATAATTAAATGCATGATTATTGCTTGTTCTCCTGGTAATTGTGTGCTGTGTTGGTTTGAGATAAGCTCTGCGTGAGATTTTTATCATTTGAAATGTTGTGTGGCTTTTGCATGCCTTCCCCGCCAAGAGTGTATTTTCTTGCTTTTGCTAGATGTGTGAGGGGTCTTGTTAGATACGTCTGTGTTATGCCTGTAGGAGCAGTTTTCTTCCTTCTGCGACCTGGTTTTGGACCTTCCTCAGCATGACAATGAGGAGTTGTTTGTTTAAGTGCTGTCCTCTTTAGAAAACAAAAAAAATGTGATTTGCTTTTTACCTCCGTTATGTATCCCTATGGTTATAGAGGAGAACAGGTGATAAACGAATAAAACTATTTACCTCTGGAGAAGAAGTGTATTTATTGCCCTTTTGTTGTTATCACGGTCTAATATTAATTCGTAATTGGAAATGATACTAGAGCGACCCTTGCTCATCCTTTTCTTTTTAGCAATCTAGTTTGGTATAATCTCATCCCAATTTCATCCCTGGGAGGTCGACTACAAGGTTGGAACAATGTAAATTTCTATTTCCTTTTTGAAGCTTTAACGAACTGTGCATTATGCTTGTCGGATGTGACTGGCTATGACTAGATGGTGGGTTTGCGACGCCGTCTTATGCAAACATGTTTTGGCCAAATCTAACTTACTTACCTAGCTTATGACGACCTTAAAAATTTTAGTACCCTGGCCAAGGGATATCCTCGTCAGTCCTACATTTGTATTACCTCCCTAACTGGTCTTATGAAAGGTCCATCGGCTTCTTTGAGATGGAAAAATTGAGGGTTTGTTATAAGGAAAACCTTACTCAAACCTTTGGAGAAAATACTTAAAGTATTCAAGGGACTCTCGTTTTGTACATGGGATACCCTATGCGCCCGACATAACTGTGTAAGTTACTTAAATCTTTTTATTATTAAAAGAAAAGCCTTTCCTTGTCGGACGCCCCCACGGTAGTGAGTGCAGGAACAATGTTCTACCCCTTCCAAGCAACAAACAATGAAGTATATGTCGGATGTGGTGAACATGGAATTAAGTCTGAGGCTTGAGATGCTTTCGGGGCCCGTGAAAGGTAAATTACATTTACCCCCCCCAAGCAACAATGTTTTATGAGACCCTTCTTCGTCATATCAGTAAGTAAGTTAGTAGTGTATAACATTGAAATATTTTATTATGTTGGGAATGAAGGGGTTTTTGTTGAGGGATGTGCGGAGTTGGCACTTGCGGCTTAAGAGAGCTTTGAATTGGGTCCTTGAGTGGCCATAACCCCCCCTAATAGGTTGTATGAGTTTTAGTGGACTTGTGTGGCATTCTTGCTCGAGTAGGGATGTTTGGAATAATAAATCTTGTTACCCCTTTTTTGACATTATCAGGGGAATTTACTATTTCTATATCGGGTGGTTGTAGTACGATTCCTTTATTCTGATTTTGTGAATGTGCATGCTGCTATCGCTATCTTACTTAAGGAAAATAAAAAGGTGTATATTGTGGGAAATTTGTTATAATTTAGAATGTAGGGTGTAAGGGTAACCTTGGATAGAAAATGCACAATTTTGGCTTTCATATGTTCTGCAGTGTGCCTTTTGTTAACTAGATATCTATTTTGTTTACCTTCATACAAATTACTTTTGCTTATGCCTTGGAATGGAAATCATGCACTAGTCATTCAATTAATTTTGATGAAATATCTAAGAAAAGGGAATGCATGCTCATGCCAGTTCTTTTGAACTGACAAAAGCTAACATGTTTTTGCAGGTTGTCTTTCCGAGCTCAAGTATGAAAGAAGTGGTTGTTGTAGTTGTATAGATGATATCCACTTTGGTGCTTGTACGTTGTCTTTTATGGTTAAACTATTGGTAACATCTAGTGGAAAGATTTTAGAAGAAGGGTCAGTGCCTTAGTAAATGTATTGTAGAGTATTGTTGTTGTAACTGTCAAACTTTGCTCTTGAGTTAAAATGTTGAGTTGTAAATCCTTCTAAGACATAGTAGTAATGAGTTAGTAAGTACTATAAAGTGAACTGGATAGTCCCGATAAAAGTTAAACCAAAATTTATGTATATGAACATATTAATGTAGATGTGATCTACTTGATAACCTTTGAGACCTGGAACAATCAAGAGGAAACTATCTTTTGTAACGAAATATGATAACTTATTATTATTATTATTATTTTATCCGAGCCAAGCTAATAAACATTATCCTTTTATGGTGAAATCTTAAATGACCTCATGGTGAAAGCAATGGTTAGATTTTAGAAGATGATAGGATTTAATAAGTAGGAGGGAAATCGATTAATTAAACCTTAAATCTCTCTCTATCGTTTGGAATGTTCTCCTTTGTCAAATTTAATGAAGTAAAGTCTAGATGGAACATTTAACCAATCTTGATAAACTCTTAACCTCAATAAAATACTGATAGTAAACAATATGACCCTGAAGCTAAATTCTATTGTCCTGTTCTGTTAACCCTTGCCTTGATTCATGGTGATATTTCTTAAGCAAGGTCAAAATTTAATCCTTAAACAGGAAGGCTATTGTTATGAACCCTAAGCGGTACTTCCCTCAATCGGAGCTTATGCCTTCACCTATGCAATAGAGTTGTGGAACATGTGTTAGTGGCTTGAGTAAGATTAATTAACCTTGTAAGAAATGGAAAATGTTCTAAAATCAAATGAACAAGAAAGATTTGGACATAAAATTGATGATCCTAGTTTAGAAAGCTTGGCCTTAAGCTATTCAGTCAATAGTTGAAAAGAAAGAAGTTATCCCTTGTGAAAATAATTGTGTGAATCATTACATGAAATTTGATAAGAACGTAAGTTAAGAAATTAGAGACACTTTAGTAAACAAGAAAATTTAATAAGAATTTCCTCGTGGGATGCCCCTAAATGTAAGTGTGTCATGTGGTTGGACTTCCATGTTGTCTTGTAAAAAGGAAAAGTAAATTGTCCTTGATAGGTGTGAACGTTTCCATGCTGACCTTGTGGTCTCCCCCGTAACAAGTGGTTCCTAGTGTTGGTTGTAACCTTGTGACGACATGTTGTGTCGTGTTGAGTCAAAGCAAGTCAAAAAAAAAAAATTATCCTGTATTTCACCGTGTTGTTCGTGTGTGTGATTTGTGGGTCGTTACATAATCTCACTAAACCCTAGTTCTCACCCGTATATATATATATATATATATATATATATATATATATATATATATATATATATATATATATCCCTCTACTACACAGTTTACTTAATATTTATAAGGGTGAAGACTTGCACTTCACCGCTTATCTAATCCCAAAATAGGTCGCATGTTATTATTAGCCACGCGTCGTTAAAAATAGGCTTACATGTAAGAGTGTTAACAATAGATCTCCCTTAGTCAACTATCAGTTCACCATTCTATCTTTAGCCTACATCCATGTAAAGCACTTCGTAGCTAATCATCCAAAAATAGCCAATGTATGACACGTAAGTCTCAATCGGTTTGAGTGCTCCACACGCTATCTCCAAAAATAGATCCTCGTCTTGAAAATGGCTAAGTTCCGAATCTATCTCTGTTTCTGCACGTGATCCTCTTCAATGCTTCTACACCTTTGAATGCGCTCTATTCTCCCACATGAACCTTCTATATTTTCTTCACTAAGTGCCAGAGTTTGACTAATCAACATTACCCCACACTAGTTTCATTGCTGCCCCGGAAATGGTTGTCTCCAAAAACAAATCAAAGAATATGAATAGAAGAATAGAAAGAATTTGGATGAATGAAATAATTCCCTCAACTTTTAGTATCTTCTTCTATAATTGGAATAATCAATTCTGGATATTCCTCTTTTATCTTTGCCTCTAAGGTCGACATTCATTAAGCGCGGAATTTTCTTTCTCTGGAATATCCACTGCAATTGACTCCAATTCATCCCTTGCAATCTCTCATTTTTCATTCTGTAATACCAACACAATGTTGGACATGCCAATCATTCTCCCTTCCAATAAGTCCATCTTTTGAGCGATGATTTTTCCAAGCTCATCTAGCCTTTCCCTGTGAGGTTCCTAAGCGACTGTAAGGGCCTTGTGCTTGTTTTAACAAGTGTTAACCATTCTACGTGGCCCAATGTCTCATCCTTCATCACCTTTAGGACCTCATTGTCTTCTAAAATGGTCATGGTCCTTATAACAGCCTCTGGCATTGTACAAATATTCAACACTCGATCCGCCTTCTTGAGTTCCTTCTGCGAGCTCAAGAAATCGATCCTTCATATGATGCAATCTTTTGCATCACTGAATCCTTTTCATATTCTTCTTCCTTTGTTGGATCCTTTAGCTTGGGCATGGGTAGAGGTTCATCTTCTAGCACTAAATCCACCAATATATTCACATAATGTATTTCTAAAGGAAATGTCTTGGGTACCTTCAGCTCTAAGTGTGGCCTAGCCTTCATGACATTGTCACCAATCTCCTTTGTCATGTTGATAAACACAACATTCTTATTTTGTGCCAAATATTTTTCCTATTTTAGGCACATTATCTCCTCATCCTTAGTCTTGATCTCCTCCTTTAGCACCATAATTGTGGCATCTTTTTCCATATTCTGACGTGCGACCTTTGTTGACACTTTCACCAAAGCATTGCTCACCTGTTCATCTAACATAACAAAGTAGGATTTATTGTTATGTGTCTATCCTAAGGTGTCTTTTTCAACCTCCTTGACATGCATGACTCCTCACATACATCAAATTCTGGTTCATCCATGTGTGTTTACATCAACCATGATAATTGCTTCCTTGTGCACACTATCGCCATATCTTCATCCATTAACTCCCGTTATATAGCTCCTTTTGTGACATCGTGCTCGGAAACAGTGCGAGATAATTTTACCTGTGTCCTTGGTGTATCCCATGGCTAGTGGAATATACTCCCCACTTGTTCTTCTTGATCTAGGCTGCTTAGGAACTTGTGCTTCAAGATTGGGATCTTGTCTTTGTATGTCCTCGAGCAATCTCTATTGTCATCTCTTTTGCCCCTTTTTCTTCCTCTTATCCACCCTTCATTTCTTCATCTTTTTGTTCCTCTACGTTCTCTGGAGGTGTAGGAGAATTTGGAATGCTTTCCTCCAACTCTTTCTCTTCCTCAATCAACTTTAATTTACTTCTCCTTTTCTCATTTGTCTCCTTCTTTAGAGAGAGTTGAGGTGATTTGCACATTGTTTGCGGAGTATCACCTTGAGTCCTTGTCCTCCTGAATACTCTCTTGAATTGGTGCTCTCCTTAGACCACATCCAAGTCCTCTTCATCTTCCTCCTATGGCTGAGGTGGAGTAGTTGCACACTCATCTTCATCCTTATTTGGAGGTCTGTCTTCTACCTCTATGTTCCAAACCACCACTATCCTCATGTTCCTCCTCTTCATCTTCAACTTGAATTGTTTCTGTAGGCTTGGGTGTTGGAACATTTCCCAATGTATGCTTACCCTTAGGTGGTCATGGGAGTGTGAATTCATTCTCCACATACTTAGCATTCTCCAGCTTGGATGTGAGTTGTAGGTACACAAGCACCGCTCATGTGTCCCCAACTACCAAGCTCATAGGTTTCATGATTATAATATCTGAAATAAATCTTTCAATGTATGCATTGTACCCTGAATATACATACTTCTTCCTCGAGTGTGGTAGTCACAATCTACCTTGTCTACATTGAAGGTTAAGTAGTGCGCATCTGAGAACCGATGAATTGATGCCTAGAAATACCTTGTTGTGAAGGCATACGGAATTTTTCACCATGGGCTCCAAGCCTCGTCCTTCATCACAAATCACGTGATGCAAAAGTGTTGGTATACTACAAACTAAAATTCTTTACCCACCACCGAAGGAAAATCCTTGGGTTTGTGTCACTCTTCCTTGAACCTCGTGTAGAGTCTATCATACCACATCTCCACCCTCTACCTGAATGGTCCGCTCATTGATCCATCACACAATTACTTTTCAAACCTTTCTACAGGTGACTTGTGTTCCGTGGGGTACTCCCAAATCTTCTCCTTTGGCCCATCAGGCACCCCAATCTCCATGAATACTAAGGATAATAACATAGCACCAAAACTTATTATGTCACTGTCCACACTTCTTTGATGATTGTCTTTGCTATGTGATATGCAATGTTGTAGACCACTCCTTGAGACATCTTCTTGGCAACATGCAACCACATTGTGTTTACCTACGACCACCATCCTTGGTCATCCAACTTTGTCATAAGATGTGCGAGATGTCTACACTCTCGGGTATTTCTTCAACTTGTTAATTTCCATGCCACGTAGACCCTTGGTATACCCCATATCCTTCCTCATCTCCAGGATTACGGCTTTATCAGTTATTTCATTATCCAGATCCAACCCTGAGGCCCTTAGTCCTGTCACCATTGAAATCAAGGTAGTTGTGATTCTTACCCTCCGTCCGGTGAAGTAGAAGAATTCCTCATGGACTCTACTCATCAGCCACCGATATAATGGTTCATACTTTCCAAAATATGGTAGCTCATACAACTGGTAGACTCCATTTTGCTTCAGCAATTTCTCACCAACATCATCGTATAATGGCATATCCTCTTTCGTGTGCTTGTTTGTTTTGTGCTCAATAACGCATCGAACTCCTTATTATTCGATGTTTTATGGTTGTAGTAGTTTATTTTACATCAGAGGATATGGGAATCCCATTCTTGCCCCATAATCACACCCTCCAGATACTGTATTTCTAAAAAATTACTCTTGGGAGAAATCTCTTCTTCCATTTCAACCTTCTTCTTCCCTTTGTCTCTCTGTCATGGGTGCTCTATTTAGTGTCATTTGATAAATATCTCTTTTCTCCCCTCTCTAGCTAATAAAATTGGAACCCTATCTTAAATATTTGTGCCCTAGTGGAAATCGTGTGCCCTAGCTTGTATGTAATGTGTCTACTTTTCTCAAACCCTTCTCCTATAAAGAACGCAAGCTTCTCAAAGACACAACCCTTCTCCTCACGTCCGGTTTCACACTCTATGCACCTCAACACGATTGCTCATTCACACTTAATTGTTTTCAAATTCTCTTGATTGGGCTGTAAAAATGAACTTGCATCCCATCCTTATATAGAATTTCAAAAAGTTAGTGTATTTATTGCTCCTCCACCTACCAACAATCCTCTCATTAATTGACCATTTTCATTATTTCCGTGTGGTACATCTTCACGCCCAAACTATAACCTTATATCATTCCCTCCTACCTTTTTGTTGCAAAATTATCTTCAGCACTCTTCCATGCACCTGAGTACCTCATCACTGCGCCTTCCACTAGTAGTCTTCCTAGCCCCTGCTTACCTTGTGTTATACTTGTTTCTTCACGCCTCTCTATCTATGGTCCTTGTGTCCAGAAGAAATATCTCTCTTTATTTTTTTAAATTTTCCAACCTTGAATAGCACCCATAGATAGTTCCTTTCATGTGGACTTATTTCCATCAATATTGTAGCTGAATATCAACAATCTACCCCACACTAAGGGTATGTGCAGTCCTTTGCGCATAAAAATTCTACAAATAGTAATTAGCTTCTGGCGCGTAAACACGCTTATTACACAAACATGCCAACTAAATTGACAAAGCTTAGCAACAACGAAAGAAATTAATTAAGGGAATGTATAATTGAAAACCTAATCTAAATGGAAACATTTCCTTATTACAAACACCAAGAAGACTTATTTATAGTAGGGCTTTAGCCTACTCCCGTTGAAGTAACTGGGTAACCGTATTCTATCAAGGGCCTCTAAATGACAAGCACCTGATTTGATTATTCGAGTGATAACATACATCCCCAACCAATGACTTTGAGTTTTCCTGGATGGCGCAAAAACTTAGAATCATAAAGGAGCACCAGTTTTCTTATCTCAAACTTTTTACCCTTGATGTGTCTGTCATGCCATGCTTTCTGCTTGGCCTTCTCTTGTTTTTGACTCCAACGTGTTATGGCTCATCATTCATCCAATTTAATTAACTGTTTAATGCGTTCTTATAGTACTCGCTCATTAGCAAGACCTCTAGCATGCGTAATACGCAAAGAGGGTAACATAAATTCCATAGGAATAACTTCTTCCACACCAAACACTAACTAAAATGGTGTGGCTTTATTCAACCTTTTATATGTTTTCCAGTATGCCTAAAGTACTGCAAATACTTTATCATCCCAATCCTTTCTTCCAACATCACATATTTTTGTCAATTTCTGGCTCGAATTTTGTTGAAATCCTTAGCAGTCCCATTTTCCTAAGGATGATAGGGTGTATTCTTATGGTGTGCAATCATGAATTCATCCAATAGAATTTTGATTGTCTCATTAAGAAAATGTGTGCCCCTATCACTGGTCAAACTTAAAGGACATCCATACCTTGTAATAATATTTTCCCAAAGAAACTGGTTGTTGTGGCCATTGTACAATCCTTTGTAGGTGTTGCTTCTACCCACCTTGTTAGATAATCTATGCAAGTTATGATGTAACATGATCCAGTTCTACATGCAGCTGGTGAAATAGGACCCACAAAATCTATAGCCCATTTCTCAAATGGTTTTGCACTAGTAATTGGTCTTAGAGGTATTTCATCTCATTAACTTGGTTTCCCAAGGTGTTGAAAATGATCACAAGTCTTACAAAATTCCTTACAATCTCTATACAAGGTCTCCCACCATAATCCAGTGAGTAAAATCTTGTGTGTAGTGGCATCACCAACATAGTGGCCACCTACAATACCACCATGATCTTCTTCCATAATATTTGTGCACTCATGTTCCAATACACAACGGTGTAATACTTCATCTCGGCCTAATTTATACAGGTCACCACTGATTGCCATATAGAGGGTTGCGCGTATAACAAGTTATTTATTCTCTAAGGATTTCATTCCTTCTGGTGCCATCCTTGTTCATAGAAAGACAACAATTTCCTCTAGTTCTAATGGTGCTCATTATAACTTGTATAAGCGTGCATCGACATGGTATCTTTAATTTAGAGAGATTGTCTCATCCGAATTACTTTTCCTGGTTCTACCACAACCGTGAAATAAAAATCCTGAAATAAGATCACCCATCATTATATGCAGCCTTATAGAACATGTTTTTTTACCAAATACTTCAATGCCATGTGATATTTATAAAATACAAATGGTGTAGATAGTATCTACCGATTTGAATTTATCTAGCGCATAGATCATTAACAAATCTTTGTGCTCGTAGTTATGTAATTTTGTTCTACGTAAGTCAGCTTTCTAATAGCAAACTAGATAGGATGATCTACAATACCTTCTCCAAGGTGTGCCAACACCGTGCCAATGGTCGTGCCAGATGTGTCAACATGTACATGAAATGGTTGGTCCCATGAAGGAAAACATAGAATAGTCGTGGTAGTAATTTTTTCCTTCAATGTCTCGAATGTGTGTTGTTGTGGTTCTTCCCAGTAGAACGTACCTTTCCCTTTCAATAACTCTTCCAATGGTGTGGAAACTTTGACATATCCCTTAATAAACTTTCTGTAATATCATGTATCACCTAAAAATTTGTGCACCTCACTCTGACTGGTAGGATTTCTTAGGCCTATAATGACTACAACCTTAGTTAGATCAACCAATAAACCCTCCTTACAAATTATGTGTCCTGAAATTATTCCAAATGGTGTATAATATGCACTTCTTGATATTCAAAGAGATATTCAATTGTATACATATTTCAAACATCAAGCACATATTGTCACAATGATCCTTAACTAATCCATACAACATCCAATCATTTAAATAGACCTGTAAGAAGTTGTGAATAAATTCCTTGAATGCTTAAACAACTATCCGTGAAAATACAAGTAGGTGCATTTTTCATACTAAAAGGCATTACAAAGATAGGTGAAACTACCCCATTCCATAGTAAACGTAGTCTTTTCCTAATCCTCCCATGTAATTCGAACCTAATGATACCTAGAGAACCCATCTGTAAATGAATAGATTTCACACCTTGTAATGCCTTCTATTATTTCCTCAGTGAATGGCATAGGAAAGGGATCAGTCACACATGCAGCATTCAACCCCCTGTAGTCCACGCAAATCCTAATCCATTCATCCTTCTTAATATTGATCATCATTGGAATAACCCATTCTGACTCATCAAGGGGATGGATAATTCCAAACTTCAACATTTTGTCAATTTCTTCTTTGACCTTTGCGTGCAAGTTGCGATTCATCCTAGAGGGTCTCTTTCTAACTAGGTGTTTACCCTCTTTAAGTTTTATCTTCATCTCCCCTAATGATTCATGCACACCTTTAAATTCATGGTACCCCCTAGGGAATAAGTCCTTGTAATCCCTTATTAATTCTATAATTTTTCCACTTCATATTCGACCAATAGTCCCCAATTACGTCTTCCTTAGGCTCAACCTCCGATCCAATATTCACCTTCTTTATCTTCATAGGTTCATGATAGGTGTGAATGGTCATATCTCGCATGGTCCAATACCTCTCGCCTACCCACAGAATGATTTACATTCAGATTTTATATTTCTTCATCATCCACTAAGTAGACCATTTTTCCTTTTTCTTTCTTAAGGCAAGCGCATTGAATTAATGATGCATCAGCCTCTATCTTGTCAACAATACGTGCTCTTGAGTCTCCTTCATCTAATAACTCCTAAAAGAGTTCTTCAGCCTTGGCACTATCTCCCATAGTTAAGCGCTTTATGACTTTCAACACTTCTTCCACTGGAGGCTTTGTAGAGAAGAAGTCAAACATCTACGCCATTCCTATAGTTAAATCCTGCCAATTTCTGGTCTCTCTATGGAGTTCTACATATATATACCAAGCACGCATGTATCCTTGTAAAGTGGAATAAAACTTGTGCACCCATAGCGAAGGTGGTAAATATTCTGCCCTTCGTCCAAAGTCTCTCACACTTATAAATGTGGCCTTTGAACAAGTTGGTTACCATAAAAGTATAAATTTGAGTAGGTGCATTACTCATGAGGAACCTAGTAGCAAAAGCAATCCTAATTTCATTCCATCCTATAAGATTATCCTTGTGGGCCATCCACCAACATGCTGCTATCCCACATAGTGTATATGCTAGCATATTTCTTCTTTCCAATAGGTCTATCCATTGTTCTTCCATGGCACATAGGAATACCATAGGATCTCCTTCTTCGGTGTAACAAGGTACCGATTTGTTACCTATTCTCCTGACATAACGTGGTTTTTGCCTCTAGGAAATATTCTCTTTACTTCGTGCCCTACCAACTCATAAGTGTTATGATCCCAATTATCACAAGAAACACTTGTAGTATCGCTAATGGACTATGCATCCTCCCACTGAATTATTCCTTCTTTAGTTGGCTCAAGCATCTCTGGGTCTTGGATGGCACGTACATAAATCCTATTCAGATATTCTTCACTCAAGGGCTCAACATAAGGCATAGATTTTCCATCTGTTAAAGGGATAACAACTCTCTCCTCCTTGTTTTCAAAACTTATATAGCCATTTTTGAACCGAGATTGGCATTATTTTCATAACACCAAGGATGCCCCAATAGAGTTGGGAAGCTATCCGACTAATCCTAAAAATACCAACGTGATTTGTTTAAATAACAAACTCACAACTAATATATAAAACCTATATTATTAATATGAGATATATTTTCTCATATTTAATAATATTACATTTTATTTATCCACCCATATATATTATCTCCATGATAATATATATTACTATAAAACATTCACCAATGTAAATAATATAATATTCCTAACCTCAACTCCTTTCCGAACTATCTTTCTCCATAGCACCATTTTTTTTTCGCAACCTCCCACTTTGCTTCTTTATCTCCCTCTCACTTGCCTCATTATACTTAAACCACCTTTCTCTCTCTCTCCCTTTCTACCGCTAGGTGTGCCGTCTTTCACCAAACCTGCTCCTACCCCGCGCATGGTGGGGTTTAGTTAGCAATCATTTTACTCTCCAAGTTCAAAGTTACCATCAGGATCTTGATCACTAGTGGGATGCCTTGTAGGTAAGTTCCCCTTGGATATCGTAAAAATTTGAATTCAGCTACCTCTTGACACGAATAAGTGGAGATTGAGTACTCAAGATATAACTATTTAAAACGCCATGGAACGACATATCCACAAATGCTCGAGTCCAAATCATATCAAGCATCATAAAGGGCCTAAAATTCTTCATGTGTCTAGAAAAGTACATGATACCTCCAATTCCACTTAGATGCATACGTAATCAGCCACTTGTATAATTATACTGGAAAGATAGTGAATAAGCTCTCATATAAATTGTCATACGGAGTTATGTTCCACCCACACGTGTGTCTTAAACTCGAGATCAAATGTTGAACAACCATGTGTATTCTTCTTCCACATCGTGTATCCACTCCTCAACACATTCTAAGTTCAACCAATATTTCTTCATTGTGAACCATCCTGAAAAATTGACTAAAAAGAGGTCCCAAAGAACGGAACCAATGATGCAACCTAGAATTCAGCAATACAAACACTGGGTGCACTTTGGCACATCACTCATCCTAGATCGAGCACTCACCTGAAGTACACAAAGGTACCAAGCCCCTCTTTAGGGTTTTTGTTGCAAGATGTTAGCATGATGAAGGCTTTAATCATTCATATCTATAACTAATATATCTTTCATACCGTACATATTCGGACCTAGATCTAGAACATAACAGACTTAACATATAACCATAATGGAATCAAGCATGCAATAGTGAATTATAACCATGATAACACCTTATTTCAGTCCATAATCTTCATTATATTAATTGTAGTAAATACACAGAAGCTTCATTACAATAACAATAGTATATACTCATGCGCGTAATAGATCTAGTAGCATAAGCTCACTAAACCATAGTTCTCACCCGTATATATATATATATATATATATATATATATATATATATATATATATCCCTCTCTACTACACAGTTTACTTCATATTTATAAGGGTGGGGACTTTCCCTTCACCGCTTATCTAATCCCAAAATAGGTCACATGCTATTATTATCCATGCACTTTGTTAAAAATAGGATTACGGGTAAGAGTGTTAGCAATATATCTCCCTTAATCAACTATCAATTTGTCATTCTATCTTTAGCCCATATCCATGCAAAGCGCTTCATATCCAATCATCCAAAAATAGCCAATGTATGATGCGCAAGTCTCTAATCGGTTTAAGTGCTCCACACACTATCTCCAAAAATAAATCATCATCTTGAAAATGGCTATGTTTTGAATCTGTCTCCGTTCTATGTGTGATCCTCTCTTATTCTTCCATGCCTTTAAATGCACTCTATTCTCCCATGCAAACCTTCTCGTATTTTCTTCACTAAGTGCTAGAGTTTCACTAATCAACAAAAACTATTCTAAAATATATATTCCTCTCACAGACTTAACAAAGAAAAATAAAACATATCATTGGTTTGAGGAATGTGAAATTTCTTTTAATAAATTGAAAGAAGCATTAACATATGCACCTATGCTATGTATACTTGATTTTTCTAAGCCTTTTATTATTGCTATTGATGCTTGTGGTTCTAGTATTGGTTGTGTATTAATGCAAGATGGTAGAGTTGTATGCTTTAGGTCTATAAAATATCTTCCAACCGAAAAGAATTATCTTACTCCGATTTATAAATGTTAGGGATAATTATTGCTTTGAAAATTTGTAGACATTATTTGTTAGGTCGTAAATTTGTCTTGAAAACTGATCATAGAGGATTGTATTATATTTTTACGCAGCCCTTGTTGAATATGATACAAAGAATATGGTTATAATTACTAAGTCCATATGATTTTGAAATTCAGTATGTTCTTGGTAAAGAAATATTAGTTGTTGATGCTTTAAGTAGAAAATTAATGTTTGCAAATGCTTTGTATTTATAAAGAAGACAATTTGATCAAGAAATAAAATATGTATTACCTAAAGATAGATAGTTTTCTGAATCATATTTTGGTTTGAAAAATGGAACTTCAAATGTGCATTTAAAAGATAAGCTTATTTCTTATTTGTTTGGTGTGAATGGATTGTTGTATTATAAAGGTAGATTGTGTATTCCTAATCTTCCTAATTTAAGACAACAAATTTTGAGAGATTCTCATGACATTCCCATAGCTGGACATCCTGGTTTTCAAAATACTTAATTGATAGTTTAAAATAATTATTTTTGGCCTAGGATGAAGCAAGACATTAGGAAGTATGTGCAGTAATGTTTAACTTTTCAAAAGGTTAAAACTGAACAATGTAGTAAACCGGGAAATTGTAACCTTTGTCTATTCCTAATTGGAAATGGGAGTCAATTAGTATGGACTTTATTACAAGTTTACCTAAAACCAAGAATGGACATGATGTTATTCTTGTTGTGGTTGATAGATTGACAAAAATGGCTCATTTTCTACCAACCAAGATCAAAACCTCTGCTTCAGATATAGCTCATTTTTTTCTAAAGAAATATTTTGTTTGCATGGTCTTCCTCAATATGCAAAGTGATGATAGAGATCCTAGATTTACTTCTTCTTTTTGGAGGTATTTGTTTGATGAATTGGGTACTAGTTTGAGTTTTAGTATTTCTTATCATCCCGAGTCAGATGGTCAAACTGAAAGGATAAATATAATTTTAGAAGATATGCTTAGAATGTATACAGGTGAAAAACTTGGGAATTGGGAATAATATATGCATTTGATTGAGTTTTCTTATAATTAAGGTTATCATACTACAACAAAAATGACACCTTTTGAAGCTGTGTATGGTAGGAATTGTACTACTCCTATTTCATGGTCAAATCCACGAGCATAGATCTCGGTATGTAAATGACAACTTGAAAGAAATGGAAGAAATCATAAATAAAGATAAACATAACATGAAGGTTGCCCAAGATTTGTATAAACATTGGGCAGATTTTAAAAAGATCTCGTTAGAAAATTTGCAATAGGAAATCAAGTATTTCTTAGAATTAAACATAGGAAAAATTATTTGAAATTAGTTAAATATGATAAATCAGCTCCTCATTATTGTGGACCTTTTGAAATTATAGAAAGGATAGGAAATATTGCTTATAGACTTGCTTTACCTCCTGAATTGTCTAGAATTCATAATGTGTTTCATGTAAGCTTGTTAAAGAAATATGTGTATGATGTTAATCATGTTATTGATTGGAAAAATATAGTTATTGAGCCTACATGTGAATTCAAAATTGAACCTGAATTAATTTTGGAAAGAAGGACTAAGAACCTTAGGAATAGAGAAATTAAAGAGGTTAAAGTGAAATGGAATTTCCATGATATTGAAAGTGCTATATGAGAAAGGGAAGATTTCTTGAAAGAGAAATATCTTGAATTACTTAACTAATGAATTGTGTTTTGCTTTGTGATTTCAGAAAATACTTGGCACTACTGAGGACGAGAGTTGATTCCTGTGGGGAGAAATGTTATGTGACAAAATCCCTGAAGTTTATAAAGCATTAGAATATTTATTAGATTATTAAATACAAGTTTGATTAAAGACTTGTTGAAATGTTAAATAAAAGTTTAATTTGAGATGTGTTAATACAAGTTTGAGTTAAGATTCTTTATAAAGATATTGTAAAAAAAATCTATTTGCTTAATATGGGAATGAATATCCCGAGAATTTGATTAAAGATGCTTAATTTGACTTATGAAAAGGTGTGAGAACCATTGTGTTGGTTTGTAACCACCTGTGATGTATTATAAAAGAGATGTAAATGTAAAAACAAAGAAGAAGATATACAAGAATGATTTTATAAATAAAGAAGAGACAAGGAATTGTGTTTGTATTTCGAGAAAGAGAAAAATTGTAAAAAGAGTCTTAAGGACTTTGTGAATTTAGTATGTGGAAGTAATTCCAAGGCTGACCAAGTTACAGAAAGGTGGTGGGAAAGAGAGAGGGGCACCAGAGGTGTTCTAAACAGTGTACAGTCAGTACAATCTCGAATGGTTCCTCTCATAGGAAAGTTGAATATACATGGGGTGTATAGTATTTTCCTCTCATAAGTGGCCATAGTCTGGTGTCTGTTAACCTATGGATGCATTGGAATTTTTTATTAATAATTCCATATCAGTGTTCTCTTTTTGTTGGGATTTGGTATTAGAATTCCATACCCTTATTCTCTCTTGATATTGGATTTTTATATCCATTGATTTAGATAAGTATTTCTCTGTAAACTATACAAATCTCTATATTTACATAAATTATGTAAAAATATGATAACAAGACGTTAAATAATTTTGTTTATTTGAAGAAATGAGTAAATGAATGTATTTTGTCTATTTTACTATGTATACAATTAAAAGTATACAATTACTTTGAAAAATAGTGAATTACAATAATACATGAATGAAATATGTTGATTTAGATATAAATGTCGTTAAATTAAGATAAATTATATGTTTAATGCAAAATACGAACGATATATGAAATTGACAATATGTTACAATATATTCTTGTAATTAAATGGTGTTGGTCTAGAATATCTATATTTTGTACTTTGTGGTCGAGTCGTTATATTTCCTATCTTTTCGCAATTGTATTACCTATTAGAATCCTAAAACGTAGTTAATTTTGGCTTATTAGGAGACTTACGTCCACTCAAAGCCATCTCTCGTAAAAATTGGCAGAATTTTTCCAAGTGTCACCATTTATTTAGTCTACTGTCTTTGTTTTGTCAACGTGTCTTATGTATTGTTGCAGGATTTGGACCCAAAAGTTACCTTAGAAGCTATTAATTCTATGTTTTAATTCCACCCGATATAGTGCAATATATACTATTGTGAAGGGAAAGACAATCATAAAAATTTGTGTGTTATTGTCTCGCAACACTTATCGACTATGCGAAGGATCTAGCCAATGAGAATACGCCATTTAACTTGCAATGTCATATGGACTTCACAACGACCGACCTTTGATAAGAAAATATTGTTTCGCGAATGTAAACTAATGAAAATGTGTCATGTGTCTTATTTCATAGTGTCAAAATTTTGTAACCTTTGTCAATGGATTACTTCCACTTTTCTTTGTCCTTTACTTTCGCAAAACTATCCAGGACCGAAATGGTTTAGTCTTTGGTTAATTCGGGACCTTGTTTTATAGAATAGATTTTATTAGTAAAACTCATGGAATTAATCCATGTGTATGTATTTCACCATGTTGTATTTTTAAATAAATTTGATTAATCCTTTTAAAACTTAATTAATCTTTTTTTTAAACATAGTCGTATAATCTAAAAGTTAATTATTGTTTATTTATATTAAATATGATTGTAATTGATTTAGCTTGTTAAATTAAATATATTATCGATAAATGTATAAACCCTCTATAAAATGATACAATTTTCTCATTTTAGTAGTTTATAAATGCTATAAAATGTATCATACTTCCACAGCTTTTAAATTTGGTCAAGAGTTATTAATTTTTTCGAGTAAAGAGTTACAATTCGCTTAACCTGATTTTTATATAGGAAAAGTCACATTTCATGTAGTGAGTTTATAAATGTTCTCTAGTTACTCATATGTGTTAAAAGTGTCATGACAAATCAAGATAGTAAATTACTTTCAACCGACACACATGCAAACGTAATGATGACATTACAACAAATCTAGGTGATGTCATCTAGAATATTGCATACGAGTTGAAGATGTAAGAAGGTGAAGAGGTTGCAATAGGTAGTGTGAGAGGTGTAAGATGATGTCACCCAAGAGTGTATGAAAAATATGTGTGTATGAAAAATATGTTTGAAGCCTAATTTTGGAGAAAATGAGTATATGAGAAAATAGGTGAATCAAGGTGTGTGAAGAAAGAGGATGAACATATAGGTGTTGAATATGAGATCAAAAAATTGTTATCTTAAGCAACCAGGTCATATGAATGTGATAAAAACTTTGTAAATTCTAAGTGAATGCTTAGAAAAGTAGGGAGTTGGTGCTTCCATGCAAGTTGTAGCTTGCAAAAGTTGTCAAGTAGGTGCTTGACTAAATTTTTGGAGTTGGTGCTTCAAGTTGAGTAGGTGATAAAAAAATTGATATATTTGTAATCTTTCATAGGACAATTGTCCACATTATTGCATTAATTTCAATGGTTTTTCTCCCTTTAAGGGTTTCCCACATAAACCATTATCTTCATGTGTGCTTGTTTTTCATTTGCTCATGTTTGAATGTCATTGTTTCTTCATGGTAAAGGTTAATCAATATTGAATAACTTATGAATGAATAAAAAAATTGAAAGGTTGAAGAAGCACTAATTCACCCCTCCCCTCTCAGTTCTTCTCCGTTTCTAACAACATATGAACAAGAAAGTGAGGATTATGGAACCAGAAAGGGTAAAGGTATAATATTCATTTGAGGCACCTGTTTGCAAGAACAAGAAACCATCTTAGTTTCACATGTTTCAATTAACATAATAGTGTTACTAAACACTCATTAATCACTTGGTAGTGTAATCATGCCTCAAATTAAGAATCATGTACAATCACCTCACTTCAGTTCAATGAATGGCCACAGGGTAGGAATCTCATTCGAGGAGAAATTGTCTATCTACAAAGTGAGGATCCATTTCAATAAGTGAAATACATACATAAACGGGTTTAAGCATCATAAAATTGGTTTTGGGTCACAAAAGTGGATTTTGAATGGCCTAGAGAAGTAATAAAGTGATCCTCACTCATGTTGTATGATCAGAGGAGATGATCATGTTTCCACCACAATGATGATGCTTTGGAATGTTCCCATTTCTCACACAATAAGGAGATTGTGATCACCATGCTTCAAATTAGCAATTTCTCCATCCACAAAAGCTTTGTCTCCATCGGATTGGTCAACCCTTCTCTCTCTTTATGTATCTTCCTTCTTCTCTCTCTATTTTCTAATTCCTCATTGAAAATTCACTTTTTCCTTATTTTGTCCTATTCACTTAAGTGAACTTCAACATAAAAATTGTAAAAATCCTTTTTCACTAATAGGTAAAAAACTCACTTTTATATCCTATGAATATGGAAGGTCACGAGTGATTAAGGGAAGTGAAAAGTTATGTGGGGGTAGATGAAGATACATTTTTGTATGCTATAAATTGGAATGGCTTCTCCATTCCAAGGGTTATAAATTATTGATTGATTATATGTTTTTGAGATTTACCACTACTACATCAAGCAATAAAAGTTACATTTCTTCCATTTCTATGCTTATGTTCCTCTACTCTCTCTCTACTTTACAACTTTGTAAGCATGGTGATCTTTTATAACCAAGAAGGAACCTTGTATCCTTGATTGATGAATTTTTAGAGTTGTGTGTCTCTAGTTTACTATTATTGTTGATTTCTTACATTTTTTCATTCTTCTAATTGAATTTGGACCTACTTTGGTTGATGTATGTGAATTATGTAATCCTAATCACAACATTGACCCTTTCCTCTTATTTCTCCTACTCTTATTTACCTTCCTCATTGCAAATTCCTCCCTTGTACATTGTATAAGAACTTTTCCACAGGTCTAGTGGATTATTCCTATGTGATCCCTAGCCTAACGGCCACCCCATAGTTTTAGGTATTTTACATTCAATAATGGGATCCTCCCTATACACGAATAGGATTTTAGCCCCGTGATCATTGGTGAAAACAAATAATTTACACTGCGAAAAATTATTTCACCAACATGACCAATTATTACATTCCCAAGAAACCCAAGATCATTACCAAGCTTACATTTAATGAGTATGGAGTTAAATAAGTTGACATAGAAACATAAGTTGTTGATAAGGACAAAATATAAATGATTGTTGCTAACTATGAATTTTCTAGAATGATGCTCATAAAATCAACCATGGAAAATGATGGGGCCATGCTTGTGAATCATTTGATATCATTTTGTGGTGAATTGAGAAGTATAAATCTCAAACCATTCATCTCAAGAAAGATAATTGGTAGTTAATTTCATGTGTACATATAATCAACCCGATACTTCTATTGTTAAAATTCCTACTACAATGGTGGTGTCAGATCAAGAGACCCTTGCACTATAAAAAAAGATAAACAATATGGGTTGTGTGGCCAAGGATGGATCAATAATGTTTTGATACAGGTTTTTGGGTCATTGATGAAGCCATGAGAATCTATGATAAGGTTCATACTTATCTAGATCTAATCCTATATTTTGGAGAGTCTCTTGGGAAAAAATTACAACTCTAGAAAACCTTTCTCTCCCGATATCTTATAATTCACACAAATGGGCTTCTCATCTCTTTTTAGTGAGGGAATCTTAGATTTCAATCACTGTGGACTTCACATTGAGTGGTTAATTTTTTCAATTTCATAAAGGTGGTACGTGATGATGTCGAGCACAATTGGATGATGTGAAATATAAGGGAGAATCAATCATGAGTGAAATATAAGAATTCGTCAAAGATATCCCTTTTATCTTCATTGATGAACACAATCAAAGTATATTTGTAATGTATCTCAAAGAGAAATTGACTAATCTAGTCAAGAATTAGTATGCTTATTTAATAAGTTTTGGTACTAACTCCCTTGACAAGCTTGTAAAACTCAAAAATTCATTCACCAACATGGAAGATAGAATGGTGGAGTTTCATTTAATTCATGTTTGGATTCTAGAAATTTAAATCATTGGTGAGACTTTCCTTCCACCTCACTACTTCCCCAAGGATATGAAATTAATGAAATCACTCAAGAAGTCTAGAAGATTCAAAATGGTGAGTTGTTGAGACCTAGGATTTTCAAAATGATGTTTCAATGTTTTGTTGAGTTTTCCTTTGTGACCAACAAGTTCATTTATCATATGATCGAGACAATCGGACTCTTGGCCCAATGGGTAAGGCACTAATACTAAGTTTTATATTTAATCCATGCTTGGATGTCTTATCTATGTGTTGTTATGTCATTTTCTAAGTGGGGTCCACATGTACCCACTTATTTGAGATATTTGAAATAATTTATTTAAGTCACCTAAATTATAAATTTATTTTAATAAAGTGACTTAACTTTATTAAAATAAAGTTAATTTATTAATTTGACTTAATTAATTCCTAATGTGATGTCATAAAAACCCTAACTACTTTGTAACCAAATTTTGGGTTATAAAAGGAAGTTAGAGCTTATTTGTAAAGGACTTTTGGAGAAAGGAGAAAATTAATGTTTGTAGAAAGAACTACTACGAAACTTTGTGTTCTTGTACAAAGAGAAATTATGGAGAATTTATGAAGAGATTTACGTCTTGTACTTGTTATTTTCTTAATAATTTTTTATTCTTATGTTTAATGAATGTGAAATCTCTTTCTCTCTATGGATTATGCACCTTTTATTTAATTATCACTCATTTAATCTATTTGTTTCTAAAGTACATTTAATTTTATAATCCACATTTATTTAATCTTTTATGTACCCCTTTCTTACTTCCTCATCCATTCTCTCTCACTTCCTTTTCACTTCTTATTCCTTCCATCTTATTATCCACATCCTTTCTTACCAAAACCCCGAGTGCAATTTTGAATGTATAATTGTATATAAAATTTTGGTTTTCAATAAGGGCAACCTCACCCATCATTGAGGAGGGACTCTATCCCCTTTACATTGTTTTCATATTTTGCACACATGCCATTATTGTTGTACGAATCTACCAAGGCTACAAACTTCCACTAGTGTTAGGTCTTGGTCATAGTAGTCCCCTTTGCATGTAGGTGAATTTTTCCCTTACAAATGAATCATTTGAGAAAATTACTCTCACTATAAATCCTCTTATCTTGCAGCCTAATACTCTTATGCTTCAAAATACTCAAGAAGACATCTATGCTAATTTAAGGCATTTTTTTAGAACTTCTCATAATAAAAATCATTTCTACGTTGTGGCAAGGATCTTGGATGAAAAAGAAGATGATACCGATGCAAAGTAAGGATAATACAATATGCTGAAATTAGATGGAAATGATAAAGTATCAAAGCCCAAAGAATTATGCATATTACTTTATATATTACTATTTCATCATTATAAGTTCTATTTTATCAACCCAATCTCTTCTTTGAAGAAATAAATCAAGAAGATATTGCAGCAAATCTAGGATTCATTGGATGGGAGAATCATTTATGTTTTGGGAAATATTTTATAGTTAAGAGATTCATTGATACCAAGCATAGCGTGTACAAATTGCAAGAATAGATACCAAAATTGTAGTTGTAAGAATACTAGGACAAGTTATAGTATGAGTTGTTAAAGGTGTTGCTCCACAACCTCCTTAACCTAGAAAATAATAAATATTGATTATTTCCTTCAAACTAGTAGAGAAAAGTGTCACATGAGGTGATAAAACAAAAGGATTTAGTGACCCAACCTTTGATTTTCAGCAAAATTTTGACTTCAACTTACTACTACAAAGAAGAAAGGTTCAAGGAAGTCAGTAAGTCTCACTTTACATACTAAAAAGAAGCCAAAATAAGGTACTTAGACTATTCAATCCTTTCTTCTCCCTAAAAAATTCCTTCTAGTATAAATTATCTTTCCTAGGATGGTCATCATACCTTGGGACCCACCATTGGTCCATTGGCACTTGGAAAACTTCATGATCTTCCTAAAGGTTCTAGGAAGAATTTCTCTAAATTCAATGGTGATGGTAAAACATATCCTGATAATCACATAGCAGCATTTTTCTCCACATGTGGATTTCTTCGAATTGGACATGATGTTGTTGTTGTTTTCTTGTCCATTGATACTTTACAAGAAGGTGTTACTAATTGGTTTTGTTGATTCCTAGTTTTACACCCTTGGGACTTGGTAGAAATGTTGAAGGGAAAATGGCTTAGAAAATGATTAATCGGGGTATGTCATTTGTAGTCAAGGATGCATCTAAAATTCTCTCTCTCACCAAGTCTTGTAAAATCCTACTACTTTCATTTCTGCCTAAGCCAGGTGAGAGGACCTAAGGGGTAACTTGAATGAGGAAAATATGTTATAATTAAATTTCCCTCAAATTATTGGTAGGTTAATCTGCGTTAAGTATAGCCATGAATGCAATATCTACTCGCAAGATTTGTCACAAAGATATCACACATACCCAGTACATCAGACACAAGTTACTAAAGATAGTGGAATATGATTCACACACACCATTTCTGAACAATATTCAAATGAAATATATCTTAATGATGTTGGAATACTAATATTCACATATAATAGCAAATACATTCATAATATGTGGGTATAATACAATTCTGTGGGTAAAATGGTAGGATATGTTAGTTATAAAGAAGGGGAAGTGGATGATGGTTGATTTATAATAGCAAGGTGCTAACAAATCAAAATATAACCTGCTCTTCTAGAATGCAGAGAACATAAGATCAAAAAAATTAAAGGAAATTTACATTCATCGATGATCAATTCATGAAAATGATACCAAACAACCTTGAACCACCTCAACAAAAATGCTTATGAAAGGATTCAAATGAAGTGTTCATTTCTTCCATTTTCATATGCCAAAGATGCACTCAAAGGCCAACAAAATATTTCCAAAGTAATATTGCAACAAGGTTTTTATAACCAGATAAAATATTGCAAAGTAAGCACTACAAAAAAATATTTATTCAGTGACCAAAAAGATGCAATAACCAGATATTGATCTAGTGTATTAGATATATATGTAATAAAAAAGAGATTGCAGTAAAATTTATAATTCATTGATCAAATATTCAACATACACATCAAATCCATGGTTGATTCAAGATAGATTTGTTTTATTCATCTTATTTTTAACAAGGGGACATCAACTAGATGTCCTACATCCTGTTAATGGTTATATAGTTGTAGTCATTTTTACCCCTATCACAAAAGAAAGGAACCCCATGCGCATCGGCCTATCACCCAGTGGAATTTGGGCACTCACCTGAGGCATGCACGGGTACCGAGTCTCTCTTTTATGTGATTTTAGTGGGAAACACCATCTATGATTTGTGTTTGTGACATTTCAAAAGGTTTTAAGACATATAAGAACCATAGAGCTCGAGAACGGCCTCTAGATCCTTGCGGTCATTCCAGACGGTGTACTTAACATGATTATATAGATTGCATCATAACATGAAGTATACAAGCATCCATACTTAACATAAACATAAATGAAAGAAGACCTATGAGCAAGATGTATTCATTAAAACCATTGATATTCATATATATATATATATATAACCGATAACCTCATTACATTCATGGAGCCATTACAGAGTGTCACAGAGAAGAAGATGAAGTCATGCATTCAGAATGGACTAATGTAACTATGCTACCAAAAAGAAAAATTACAATCCCTTGCCCCATACATCCTTTCCCCAATACAATTACCCACTAGCAGAGTTCTTGCAGATTTACGTAGAGCTCCGCCCACTCTCTTAGTATATTTTTTTACTCTACAGCGCGTATATTTATAGTTGTTCGGGTTTCCAACTCATCTTCCAACACCCATAGATCCAATTCCAAGTGTCTCGAATGTGGTCCTCCACACGAGCATGCTTCTCCGTGCCCTGAGCCTTCCACTTTATACCATGATGTGCTTCTAGAAGCTTCTATCGCAAGCATGCTCCTTCATGGGCCAACATGTTGTCAGGCTGGCACCTTATCCACATGTAATCGGGTCATGCTTTTCACGTGTTCTGGACGTCCAATTTGACTAAGTCCCGAACCCTTGGTTATATCCACGTGCGTCGTGCACGCCACAGGATTCCTTAAACCCTTTTCTTAAACCCGCCTTTCACACTTTGTCCTTCGCGCACCTTTCCTTAATCGGGACCTTGCGCAATTACGCACCTTTTGTACTTATTCAATATTCTAGGGCCCAACATCACCCCACACTATGCTTGTTCTCCGTCCATGGGAACACTCCTCTTAGTGAGAGAAGTAATATAATAGGCTTATGCCTAGGAAAAAGAATAAGGGGATGAAAGAATAGCGAAAAAGAAGAAAGAATGGAGAGTGAAAGGATTACTACAAAAAGCTGGGAAAATCCTTTTTCAAGTCAGCCTCCAATTTATTCTAGGCAACAACTTTGTCCTACACTCTTTGATAGAGGTCACCGACAGCAGGCGCTCACCTCCCTAAAATTTAGTCCATCTCCTTACACGCTCATAGTATCTGTGATCTTCTCCAATTTTTTTCATATATCCTCCAACGCATCCATTCTTCGTGTGATACGTGGATATAGCTCCTTCAACTGGTTTTTTTATTGAAGCCCTTAAGGTTTCAATGGCCTCTTATTTCTTATTAACCTCGGCAAGGATTTTGTCTCTTTCCGCTCTATTCCCCTTGTTTTTCTCCTAGAACTCCTTTATTTCTCGCTTCATGAATAGCGACTGTGGTGCCTGTCACTTTTTCTTTGTCCGCATAATTTTTGTACACGGCTTTAGTAGTCCAAGAATCTGCCCTTACATCAGAAAGCACTTTGTTGTACTCTACGATGAGTGCTATGATCTTCAACTTGTCTTCCTTCTCTAGGCGCGCAATGACTTCCTCTACAGACTCCAAGGCTAGTGGCTGTCTTTCCATGGTGAGGACCCTTGTTAAATCCTCTAGGCATCCCAAGGTAGATCCATACTTCTATTCGGTGATGCCAGGTCCAGATGCTTTAATAGTATGGCCCCATTAATGGATTCTACTTTCTTGTACACAGCGCTCACCTTGGCATTTTCATCCTTCAATTCTCGCTACCACTGGGTGTTGATTAACTTTTCTGGCTCAGCTCCTTGGTCAAAGTAGCTAGCTCTTCCTCTTTCTCCTTCAGCTCCCCTTCCAGATCCTTGATCCTATCATTTCACCCGAAGATTCTAGCCTCTATCTCAACGGAGACTTTGTTAAGCGTGTTGCTCAGTTGTTCATCCGAGAGTTGTTGGGTATCCACCATTGGGTTATCTTCTCCTAGTCCTGGAAATGTTACTATTTCCCCATGGCTTACCTCAAACTTTGGCTCATCAAGGTGGGACTCAATTTCCCAAGAGATCATCTTTCTTGTCCGTGGGTAGGCAACCTCCTTGTCAAAAGATGACATGCATACAAGCTCCTCCGCCGAAAGTGTACTGGGACCACAGGTAAAACACCTTCTTGGGGTCACTAATATAATCCATCTCTCGGCCTTCCCCCTCGTACACCTTCCTCCCATGTGTGTACCTTTGGGTATACTTACAGTTAAAACCAGGCCTCTAGTGTTGTCGTGTTCCTCTTTCGTGCTCTCCTTCTCTTTGCTCAACACTAGCTCAGCGTTGCGTTCCACTTTGTCCTCCACCAGGGTCTCAATGTCCCTTGTCTCCTCTTCTTCTACCACCTTGGTTGTTTTCTCTTGTGCCGAGCTTGGAACCTCTTGCTTCTATGTGCTAGCCTCTTCATCTTTTCCCATGTCCTGGGTGCTTCCTCCTACCTGGCTATCCTTGCACCGCACAAAAAGGAACCCTTGTTCTTCTTCTCTGCCTTCCTCCTCTGAATCATGTATATTGAAAACAAGCAGCCCTTGATCTTTCCTAGGGTCCTCTTCCCCACTTACTTCTTCTCCACTACCATCCTTCTCTCTTATGTACTTGCCCAAACTTCTAGCTTCTTCCGAGGTGGTCTCCTCTTCTACCCTCTGCTTTTTCCTAACCAGAGATTCTGGTGTAGGTGACTTTGTTTCTTCTTCCTCTGATGAATCCTTATCTGATGGATCTTCTAGCTCTGGAGTCTTCTCTTTTACTATGGGATTTTTCTTGTGCATGTACATGTTGGTTCTGGCATTTGTCCCAGGGAACCTATTGCCTATGTTTCCACCACACTTGGGATTTTCTTTTCTGGTTCCTTTTGCTCCCGTTAGGCGTGGGTCTTTTCCTCCTAATTGGATCCTAAGGTATAGATACCTCATTCTACAGATATGTTCCCTTATCCAAATTTGGTCTTATGCAAATGTATATGCGCACCACGGATCCTTCTGTAATGGGTAGAGTCATGGGCCTTTTCATTTATACCTCATGCGATATGTACCACTCCATGTACGTGTGCTTGCTGGGTACACCAACCCTTTACACATTTCCCTGTGGTCTTGGTCTAGATTACCAAGGTCCAACTTAAACTTTTGGACTCCTTGAACCTATTTACTCCCACTTGGAAGTATTGAGTTGTGAAGGCAAAGGGGAGCTTGCACCATGGGCTTCATGTCCCATCTAATAGTTTGAATCTGCCCAAACATAAATGTTGGTACACAACAAATTTTGCTTCTCCCCTGGTGGCTACTGGTAGTTTTTGAGAATTCTCCATTCTACCCGAACGCAAGCGTTTGTTAGGCGTATGTACCACTTTTCCAAGCATACCTTGTGCATTGTTGTCATAGTGTCACAAGAGTATTTCTCAAACCTTTTGGCGGGTGAGGGGTTTTCATCAGGGTACTCCCATACAAACTTATCTAATGCATCTGGTACCCCAATCTCTGAAAACAAAGTGGTTAGCAGAACATTTCCAAAAAGGATCCTGTCACATTCCTTCGCGTAGTTGATAATTTCATCCGCGATGAATGTGGACAAATTATAGATGGTGCCCTCTAAAATCTTTTTGCAAACATTCAACCATGGCTTATTGACTTGGGTCCATCTCTCTTAGCCATTTAGCTTTGACACTAGGTGCACGACCATCTTCATTATTGGATCCTTGATGTCTATGACATCATAATACCTTAACCCCTTTTTGCATGTGAAAGCGGCGATAGTTTCCTTAATCACTTCTTTTTCAGTCAAGTCATCCTCCAACGCGTCTCCTTCACAAATGAGGCCTATGAAATATGAAATTAGCTTAGGATTTATGTGCATCTTGCAACTCGTGAAGTGGAAATAGTCCTCATGCATGCACGACATCAGCCATCGATACGATCACTCGGTTTTCTGAAGTATTCCAACTTGACCTTCACGTCATCATTATAAATGGGCAAACCCTTTAGTGTCCTCTTGTTTGTTGGGCACACTAATTCCAGTGCCAACTCCTTCTCAATTGTGCCTGTCTAATGATTATAATCATTTACAGACATGTCCCTAAGGTGGGACTCCCACTCCTTCCCAAAAAACACTCCATCTGGGTACTGCATTTCTACATACCACTCTTCATTTGTGCTTGCTTCAATTTCTTGTTGTTTGCCCTTGCCCTTGCCCTTGCCCTTGCCCTTCTTGGGTGTACTAGTTGGTTTCTTGGGTGCCATTTTCTAAGTTTTCTTCCCACTTCAATCACTTCATCTTACTTTGTTCTTCCTCTCACTCCAACCTTAGATCTCGGACGTGTGAAGAAAATTTCTTAAGCCCGTGCCCTAGTTCTTTAAACCTTAATGGGATACTCCTTCACAAGAGACAGACCTTCTCACAACTTCTCCTACACCCGTGAAATCCCTTCCTTTTGGTTCATGCAAATCTGAACTAGTTACCCATGCTTCAATCTCTCCAAATTTTTCTTCACACAGATCAGTTTTTTGGAAGCCCTAGTTTGCAAAGGTACAAAAAGCACTTTGTTCTCCTTATACACAAAGTGAAAAATGAGTTTCCTCGACCCCTTTATTTATATTTGTTCCCCTTTTTAGCATTAATTACTACTTCACCTACCATCATACCTTTTTCATTTAATGTGGATTTTTCAAACAAATACCATCTTTAGTGCTTTCACTCACGCATCCAACCTATGTGGACAACCCTCCAACCTTCTGGCGTGCAACCAATCCAACATGACATGAGACTCTTGCGTGCGTGTAACTAGTTTGAAAGCACTTCTTACATCCTAATTTTTGCTCTTGCCTACCTTGTGTTTCTTAATGTACTTTCTCCTCCTTTGTATGTGGGATATACAAGTAGATTTATCTTGACACCAACCACCCTTTTTCCATATTTTCTCTCTATAAACCTCTTTCACTGGGCCATTCAACCGGGATTTTTAACACAAACTTCCTTGGCACTTTAACCATGTGCTCCTTCCCATTACTCCACCCCATAATAAAACAATGTGTAGTCCTCTGCGCACTCACATATTCTCAAAAAGTAGCAATAAGGTTACCAACACCCAAGGCACAAAAAAACAACACGAAAAGGAACACAAGAAAAAAACACGTAAAGGAAAATTCTAAACTAACTGGCAAAACCACCTTATTTACAAACACCAAGAAGACTTATTTATAGTAGGGCTTGACTTACTCCCATTGAAGTGTCTAGGAAACTTTGTCCCATCCAAGTGCTTTAAGAATCGGCACGTGCTCGAATCAAGGATGTACGAGATTGTGTAAGGACCCAACCAATGGACTTTCAACTTTCCGGGATGGTGCGAAATTTAGAATCATAAATTAAGACCATCTCGCGCAACCTCAAACTTCTTTTTCTTATGTGGTGATCATGCCAAGCCTTCTTCTTTTCTTTCTCTATTTTTTGGCTCCACCTGGTGAGTGATTGTCTGTCATCCAACTTCATTAACTCATCAATTCTTTCTTCCAGTGCTTGCTCATCGATAACCCTCCTGCACATGTTATTCGCAGTGAAGGTAACATGAATTCAACCGACAGAACAACTTCCACGCCAAACACCAACTCAAATGTTGTGGTGTTGTTCAAACTTTTATAATTTGTCCTGTAAGCCCATAATACTGTTGATACTTTGTCATCCCAATCTTGTCTTCCAACATCACAAATTTAGGTCAAGGTATGACTCAATATTTTGTTGAATGCTTGGTGATTCCATTTGCTTGTGGGCGATAGGGCATAGTCTTGTGATAAGCCACCATGAACTCTGCTAACAAGATCCTCACAATCTCATTCAAGAAATGAGTAACCCTATCACTAGTTAAACTCAAAGGACATCCATACCTTGTGATAATGTTCTCCCACAAGAATCTTGCCACTGTGGCTATTGTGCAATCTTTAGTTGGGGCTGCCTCCACCCACCTTGTTAGATAATCCGTGCAAGTGATGACATAGCGTGACCCAGTCCTACGTGTCGCTGGTGTAATAGGGCCTACAAATTCTATTGCCCACTTTTCAAAAGGCTCCGCACTAGGGATAGGGCACAAAGGCATTTCATCTCTTTCCTAGCTTACGAATGCGCTAACAATGGTCACACGCTTTACAATATTATTTACAATCCATGTACGGGGTTTCCCATCAAAAACTTCCATTAATATCTTACACACGGTGGAATCACCTGCATAATTCCCACCCGCACTTCCTTTGTGTCCTTCCTCCATGATGGTGAGGTGCTCATGCTCTAATCTGAGACTGCGTAAAACTTCATCACATCCCGGCTTGTATAAGTCTCCTTTGATCAGCATGTAGGGCGCAGCACGGATGACTAGTTGTTTCTTCTCTAATGCCTTCATTCCTTCTGGTGCCACACCTTCCTTTAAAAATACCACAATCTCCTCCAAATCGAGGGTGCGCACGCTGCAACCCAAAAAGCGATTGTGCATCTAGCATTATTTCCTCAATACTCTGCATGTCCTCCCTTGAATCAATTCTTGACAGATGATCAGGTCCATAATTGCTTTTTCCAGGCTTCACTACTACGGTGAACTCAAACTCTTGAAATAAAAATACCCACCGACATATGTGCCCTTGTAGAACCGGCTTGTTCACCAAATAATTTAATGTCATGTGGTCAGTGTAAAACACGAAGGGTGTTGCCAACAGATATTATCTAAACTTGAAAAGCACGTAGATCATTGGCAATGTCTTACGCTCGATTGTGGTGTAATTCTTCTCTTCTAATGTCACTTCCTTCTTACGAAACACGAGAGGATGATCAATAATTCCTTCACCTGGTTGTGCAAGCACTACTCCAATAGCGGTCCCTGAGGCATCTACATGGACATGGAAGGGATTGTCCCAAGAGGGAAAATGTAATATAGGCATAGTGACAAGCCTATCCTTTAATGTATCAAACGCCCTCTACTACACCTCTCCCCAATGGAAGGCACTTTTATGTCTGAGTAGTTCCTCTAAAGGCATGACAATCTTGGCATAGCCCTTGATGAATTTCTGTAATAACCTGTATGCCCAAGGAATCCACGCACTGTGCTCTAGCTAGTAGGCTCCCCTAACCCCACAATAACTGCAACTTTAGCGGGATCTTCTAGAAACCCTCCTTACATATGATATGCCCCAATAACATGCCAAAGGGTGTATAAAATATGCATTTCTTAATATTGAGGGATATCCTCAACTGCCTACACCTCTCAAACATCAAACTCAAATTTTCACAATGGTCTTTTACTAGACCATACAATGTCCAATCATCCAAATAGACCTGAAGAAAATTATGGATGAAGTCATGGAATGCTTGCACCACGATGTGTGAAAAAATAGTAGGCACATTCTTCAACCCAAAGGGCATGACCGTATATGTACAACTTCCCCACTTAGTGGTGAAATTTGTCTTCTCTGGTCCTCCTTTGCAATCTGGACTTGGTGGTACCCTGAAAATCCATCCGTAAAGGAATAGATTTCACGCCTAGCGACTCCTTCCAAAATTTCTTCAGTGAAGGGGTTGGAAAAGGATCAATGACACAAACTGCATTCAGCTCCCTATAATCCATGCAAATCCTAATCCACCCATCCTTCTTGATGTTGATTACCATCGGACTTATCCATTTTGATTCTTCCACTGCTTCAATGATCCCAAAAGCTATCATTTTGTCTATCTCCTCCTTAACCTTTACACACAAATTGGGATTCATCCAGTAGGGCCTCTTCCTAACCAGGAGTGCACCATCCTTCAGCTTTATCTTCATCTCCCCCAAGGAATGGTGAATGCCTTTGAGCTCATGGTACCCATGTGGAAATAAATCCTCAAATTTGCACAATAGATCAATGATCTTAGAGACTTCCTTCTCGACCAGTAATCTCCAATAATAGCTTCCTTAGGTTCTTCTCCGAATCAATGTTAACCTTCTTTGTCTTTAAGGGCTCATGGTAGGAACATGTGTGAGTATCAGCACTTTCCACTACCTCATGCGTCCCTACAAAATGGCTAACATCAAAATTTTCTACTTCCTCCCCATCAATTACATACACCAACTTCCCTTTCTCCTTTTCCAAACACATGCGCTCAAGCTATAACTCTTTTGTTTCCTCTATTTCTTCTTCAAAGCATGCCTCCAAACTTGTTCTACCCAATAACTCCAACAGCCTATCTTCCACCATGGCACTATCCCCCATGGTAAGGTGCTTAATACCCTGTAAGGCCTTATCAACTGATGGCTTGGTACTTTGATACTCAAAGGTTTGAATGAGGTCAGCCGTGACTTCTTGCCAATTCCATCTGGCGGCGTGTCTCCGATGAATGTACCATGCGCATGCGCAACTCTGCAATGTAGAGTACAACTTGTGCACCCAGAGGGATGGTGGTAAATCTTCTGTGCCTTCTCTCCAAATCTTTTCACACTCCTGGATATGGAAAAAGGTGAGCTCCTTCCCATGGTAGTCCTTGATGGTGGTGGGCACATTGCTCCTAGAGAATCTAACAAAGAGATTAATTCTTACCTCACGTCATTCCAAAAGGCTCTCCTGATGTGTAGCCAACCACCATGCAATTTGTCTTTGAGTAGGACATAAGTTAACATCCCTCTCCATTTCTTCTCATTCTTCCACTTTGAGCTTCCATTTCTGCAAAAAAATCTTAGGGAAGGCTCCTCATGAACACTTAGGTATCTCCTTTCCTCCTAGGCACCGAATGTGCTGCCTTTTTCACCTTGATCACCGACCCTCTCAATTGTCATCCCATCAATTCATAAGTTCCATACACCGAATTGTCACATGCTAAGCTGATGGTATCACTTACTAACTAAGCATCCTCAAACTAGATAACTCCATTGGTAGGATGCATTATCTCTGGGTCCCTGATTGAGCATGCATATATCCTATCTAGGACTTTCTCCCCCAAAGGTTCAATATAGGATGTCGACTTCCCATCAACCAGAGTATAATGACCTATTCCTCCTTATTTTCAATGCTGATGTACCCTTTGTTAAACTAAAGGTCCACATTGTTCTTGTAACACCAAGTGCACACAAGTAGTGCTGGGAAAGTATCTTCCTCGGTGAGCACCAAGACTTCAAAGTCTCCAGTAAAATTAGCTCCCTAGATAGTGATAGTTGTATCCTTTAAGACACCGATGGGAATCACATTAGTCTTGTTTTCTATATAAAGAACACTCTAAGATGGCTATAACTTGAGTCTTCCCATCGATGCCATGCATCCAAAGTTAAAAATTCACCTCCACGCTTGTGTCAATGAGGATATTACTAAGGAGCCATCCATCTATAATTGCATTCAATGTGATCTCTTTGTCATAGTCAAGGCTATGTGGGGAAGGATTGCATGCAAGACCTACCTCTCACACTCTTCTTTAGGGCGTGATACCTTCTATCTCAACCATGATCCTAGCAAGGGAATGATATTCTCCTGCCTTAGCATTTTACACACCTCCTTGACCTCATCCAGGTCATCCTTTGGCACCTTGACTCTCCTCCCTTGTTTCTCCCTCCTAGATTTCTCCTTTAGACACTGGACTTCCCCTTGTAAATTTTGAATGACATCCATGGTTTCCTAATATACCTCCTTTTGATGTGCAAGGTCCGGGTAATTTTCATGAACTACTTCCTCCCTTGACACCGGGTTCTTTTGTCTTGATATCTCTCTTGCACACGCAGCTTCTACCCTTATTGTTACCAAGATAGGCTCCAAACCTGTATCTTGTGCTACCCGAGGCATCCACTATATGTCTTCCTTCTTGATGCTGACCATTGCGGTGCCCTTGTCTTTCGGTGCTACTCGATTCATTTGTTCAAACTACTCTGGGCATTCCTCGTACTTATGCTTCTTCTCGCACCATGAGCACTACAATAGGTTCGGGAACTCTCATTTATAATGCTTTGTAGATCCACAATTGAAACAGGTTCCACGTGGGAACTCACTCCTTCCTCCTCGAAAACCTCTTCCATGCACGCTTTGTAGACACCAAATTTGTGTCTTACGACACCCTGTGCCCCGCATCTTATTTCGCAACCTAACCTCACCACTTAAACCTTACACAATTATTTATTAATTACCTTATAATTAATAAATCCACATATCCAAACCTGCCACCTCATTTCACCACCTCATCATGACCTAGCCCTAACCCTAAAATAACCTAATTAAGACCTATAACTTGGTCTACATCCACACCCATGACTAATTACTTCTCACCCGCCAAAACCAATCTAATCTTGACTTGACCAAGCCCACAACTAATCCCTCGGGAGAAAAGGAGGGAAAGTTGGCTATTTTACTAAAAATAGCCCACTTTGACTTAACCGACATCGGTTCCTACTCGACCACCGTCGGTTACGTAACCGCCATCGGTTCCCTGTAAATGACCTCCCCCAACCAAAAACAAAGGATCAGAATTCATTTGAAAAATCCGGAATTCACTTGGTAGAGTAGAGACAAGTGAAGAAAAGAGAAGAGTTTGCAGAGAAGGACATCGAGCCCAAGACTGCAACTAAGTAACTAGAGCACAGTGACACTCATCTAAGCATTGGGAGAGAAGATGGCTCATTTTTGATTGTCAGATCATCCCACCTGAGCCCTGCCTTTTTCATCACAATCCTTGGACCTGTATCTTCATCAGGAACTAGTAAGTAGTGTCTTATACATTTTTAAATAACATTTCTTGAACTTTTGATTCATAGTAATTATAGGTTCACTCCTAGATCTACTACCCAGCGATACCCTACATCTAAGCTTGTCATTCCTCTACCCTTACATTGCCCCAAGAACATCCCCACACTCTCTACGAGTCTTCTCCATCACCCTATTGCCTACCCCTAATCATTTTCCAATCTTATAAACACCATAGCCGCCTCACAACCAACCTTCATTGAAAGCCCCTAAATCACCACCCCTACCGATATCGGTTATCAGCAACCGGTACCGGTGTATAACCGCAGTCGGTTATACAGTGACCGGCATCGGTCACTGTGACTCAAACCAAAACCAGCCTTTCTTCTATTGCTTTTTAACAAGGGTAATTAAGTTAATAGCCTCTTTGTATCATTTGTGTTAATTCAATAGACCACCTTCGAAAGGAAGTCTAATATTTCTTGGGCCCAAGGTAGTTCCCTCATTTATTGTCTAACTAAAATCTGGTGGTCTTGTATTCTTACTTGCAGGTAGTCCTTCCTAGACAAAAAGGAGTTCTTCACAATCAATCT
Source organism: Taxus wallichiana var. yunnanensis (assembly GCA_018340775.1). NCBI lineage: Eukaryota > Viridiplantae > Streptophyta > Pinopsida > Cupressales > Taxaceae > Taxus > Taxus wallichiana. Next base: position 593,670,300 of record CM031243.1, read on the forward strand.
GATCTCTCTCTGTGGTACGTGCGCACCCTCCCAACACTCAATAGGTATTCCTCCTAGCCCTAACCCTCATCTATTTCTCAAAAGAATGAAAGGATAGAAGCACCTCTATTTTAAGAACGGAAACATTCTGTGTGAAACATTTTGGCACGCCCGGTGGGACCCTTCTTGGGTTTCTTTCTTTCTTGCTTGCTTTCATATAGGGAGCACACTTGCTATTTTCTTCTTCTAAATATTCACAAGATATTTTTGTCATTTTGGTAAAAGAATTTGTCTTTCTTCCTCATCGTTGCATTAGTGAAAGTCATCTTCTTTGCTTCATCGAATATCATTTTCGATTTGGGTTTAAAACACGTGCATCACATTCTTGCTTGTTGTTTTCAATTCTAGTGAACATAGATTAAGTAACAGGTCATACACGTGGGGGTGATATCCATGGTATTGACAAGAAATTAATCTTACTTTCACTACACAACACATACCAAATCACATCATAATCAACACAACAGCTCAAACATTCCCCCTTTTTCCACGGTATTCCTCCGCCTGATTGAGGTAACCTTATAAGCCAAAACAAACTTGACATTTCCCTTAGGTCTTTTGTTTAGGATTGACATCATCTTGCATCTAAGGCATAAGCCCACAATAATTAAAACTAATCCTAGGGTTAGTCTCTTGATTTGCTTGTGCATCTTGCTTGTTTTTAGTTCTGTTTCTCTGTCATACACTTTGTTTCAGTGATCACTTCAGAACAGTTTGGTAGGTATACTAAGCCTTGTTAACCCCAAATAAGTAGCTTCTTACAGCTTCTTACACCGGTTCTATTCTACCGACATTGGTTAACTGACCGATGCTGGCTAAAGTCTGACCGACCTTGGTTATTAGACCGATATCGGTTACTGTCTTTCATAGTTCCCAAAACCAGCAACCTACCAATTCCAACATTTTGTTGTTGCTTCTATTCCTGATAGATTGCATCCCTACTGTGTACTCTTGTCCATGGTTGTTATCACTCGAAACAAATTTGACCATGGTTTCACATGCCTGCTCCGTGCCTTTGCTGAATCACCCCCTTCACATCCTATGGGGAATCCTACGGACACCAGTGAGGTTCCCAAAATCCCTGTAGGAGATAAGGAATTTGTGAAATTTTTGGACGCTAATCCTAGCGCTGTACAGTACTATTTGTCTCATACCCCTGACCGTACACCCGACGGTCAACTCCTTGTTGGTATGCCTATTAGTATAGCTACTCACTTAGCTCCTTCCCCACCTGATAACTCTACCTTGCCTTCTTCATCCTTAGCCCCGTCTCCCAACTCAGCGGCTTCGGGGGTTCATACGGCATAGATTGGCTTTCCTTTGGTTAACCTAGGGCCCCACATATCATTACCGCCGACTGCTCCTACCTCGTCTCTCTCACTGACTGCTCCTTTCATAACTTGCTCTCTACCACCTATCCACACAAGCTTTCCTTCTCAAGCTCCGCCCACCTTTTCATTTCCACACACGTATCCGGTGGCTTCAACATCTTATATAGGACATCCCTATTCAGCCACCTCAACATATTCATCGTCAATACCTTATCAACATTTAACCCCACCATTGTCTAGTAGTGGCTCTTGGCCCAATCCGCCTCTATTTACAACAACCACACCATCATCTTACCCAACCACTGATTTAATCAAACAAATGATGGACAAGATGCAAAATCTGGAGGCTTATGTTTCAGGAAGCCATAGCACCCTGACATATGAGCAAGTTTGTCGGGAGCCTATTCATCCTTCTGTCCCCCTTCATTCATATCCTCCTCAATGGGAATTACCAAAATTTACTTGTTTTAATAGTAAGGAGGATCCTCAACAACACTTGTGATCATTTAGACATGCCTGCTTTATCGTCGATTGCTCATGACGATGCCTTACTACTCCGCACCTTTCCCATGTCCTTATCAGGACCCACCTTGGAATGGTACAGTGCTTTAACCCAGCACTCAATTTTCTCTTTTAACCAATTAGCCCAATCTTTCTTGGATCATTTCTCCATTAATATCACCAAGAAAGTATCCATCACCGACCTCTATGCCATCGACAATTTGAAGACGAATCTATCGCAGATTTCGTTGGACGATGGCGGGGCCTTATCAACCAACTTACTTATGCCTTGCCTCAGGCTGAACTTATCGAACTCTTTACGCGGGCCTGCGCTAAGCACATTTCTCCTACCCTCCAAATTCAAACTTTCCACACCTTTGATGAGGCCTTTACTATGGCTCGGAAACTAGAGATTTGAGCCTTAGAGGACGAGAAATTGCGGTTGCGCAACAAAAACCCTAATTTCTGAACCCAAGACTCCACCAACAAACCCAACACCACCAATTCTCACACATCGACTGCTTCGAAATCAAAAGGAGTTATACACACGGTGATGGTCAAATCCCAAGCACCGTCTAATACCCCACAAAAAACCACCTATAAGTATAAAGTCGAGCCCATCAATTACACTCCCTTGGGAGAAACTTATGGTGTGATATTGGAAAAATTGCTCAAAGCAGGAGCTATCACCTTACCTCCTGTTAAACCTCACTCTGGGTTTGATTCCACCCGTGCTTATACCTTCTTGGTACAAAGAAAATGACTTCTGTAACTTCCACCACGTGAAGGGACACAGTCACGAAAACTGCAAGATGTTGAAAAACATAGTGCAGGAAATGGTTGATGCAGGGGATATAACCCTCGATAATCCTAATGCCCCTGCTAACTTGAAATTTGAAAATCTTCAACAAACCATTCCTAAACCACTCTTCTAACAGTAACATAAACCAAGATATCTTAGCCGAGGAGAGTGTTCATGAAATCCATGCAGTTTTGACTCCCAACCAAAAGCTTCTATCGAGGAAATTCTGAATCAAACCTCTTTACTAACGCGAGGATCGAACCCTCTTCACCCCCATCAAGACAAAAGCGATAATCTTGCCATTCCTTTACCATAAAGGAATTAACGCCCAAAGTTCTCTTCTCACGAATGAGTCTTCTTACACCACATCCCTGCAAGATTGTGAGCGGATGTTATCTAACTTATCTATTTCCCAAACATCTCCTTCCGTCACTCTTCTTTATAAAAGAAGAAGGCTCGCCCAGCTTTTTGTCATCCTTAGCGAGAAACCCTCGAACCAACATCACCAAATTCTTTAATCATGACGGATCCTCTCAAACATGCCCTCCTACCTATTAGTTCTTCATCGCCTAAATCTTTTCAGCGACCGGTTGACCTCTTAACGCCCATTGATACAGTGCCTCATTTACCCCCTGTATCACACCCACAGTGGACCGGAATCACAACCCACCTCTCTTCCATACAAAAGTTCCTATTCACACGTGAAGATTGTCACCCCTCAGAAGATAGACGAGTCCTATGGGAGCGTTTGAGTACACCATGCTCTACTCAAATGCAGATGACCGATCCAGACATCTCTACCATATACCGAGGTGTTTACAAAAGCTCAAAATACCTATGTCCTCATCTTCACCCCCCTCATCTCTACCAAATACCTCATCCACCTCTATTAACCTAACCAAACCTTCCCCTATGCTTGGGACATCACCAATACCCAGCCTGACACACCCACCTAAACGGTTAGATTTATCCAAAAATAAAGCCGTCAATCCACCTAGGAGACAGACCCAATCTCCTCAACTCTAATCTATGCCTCTGTCACAACTAAAACCATCGCCGTCACACCTACCTTCTATATTGGGACCTCATCCCTCCACCTTGCCTCAATACATCATACCTCTGCGTTTTCTTTAAAAGCGACCTACACCTTATACACCCATACGAGAGATCCATGGGTGTATCAACACCAAATCACCCCAAATAGCGGTCCACCTACCAACCCTAAACAAACTCGATCATCAAAGGATTTGTTTACTGTCGCTCCTCTTTCCCCGTGGTTGTTTCCTGCCACCATGTCATCTGTGGCCTCATCATCTAACCAACTAAACATAACTTCTGCGCGAAAAAGCCAAGTTTAGTTAAATCCAATTATAAAAACCCCTTGTCTAAACCACCACCCATACGAATCAACCATACCCAATCATTACCAAAACCCACCCAATCAATAGCCTCATCTTCCTCTAACTTTGACCCGCTCAAAGGATCTTACGCTAAGATCCTTGATATGTTGGTGGAGAATGCGACCATTTCCCTACCCCCACTTAGACCCTATGATCCATCTAAGCCTCGACCTATAGGTTATGATGAGTCTAAAATCTGCGCTTACCACCACACACCAGGACATGATGTAGAGGGATGTAAAGCTTTGAAAGCCATCCTTCGTCAGTCACCTCTCTCGGATAGAAAGGTTAAGAAAGACAACTTATGAAGGGAGAAACCTTTAGCTTCAATCCCCTCTCCTATACCACCTGTCCCCACCTCACCAAGAAATATCATTATTGCAACCCCACCTCTCGAAGACAATGACTTATCCCTACCATCTTCCTCCTCTCGTGTTCATGAGATCAACATGATTAGTATTGCTACTCGAGGGTAGAAAAACAATGGGAAAGCTAAAGAAAGCACACCTGCGACCTCTCTTCCTCCGTCTGCCATCCCGATCACACCACCACCTAAAGTGGTTATTCGTGGACCTGTCTACCCTGTCTCTGATGGAGTTGCCCACCATACCATGATCAAATAGCTTCACAAATCACCTGTAAAAATGACCTTTGTATGATCTCATTCAAACCTCACGAATCTCATCGACAAGCTCTCGTTGAGATCCTTGAGGTATAGAGGTCTTACCTAACGAAACCTTGCCCGTTGCCTCCATCTTAACACCCAACCACATTGCTTCTCTCACCAAACAAACTAACACTTCCATCCCTGTATAGCAAGCCTTTGTTGTCAGTTTCTCTGAAGACGAAATTGTGACTTTTGTGCAGAAGATCGACCCGCTCTTTTCATCTCAACTTACGTTCGGGACATCCGAGTACGTCATGTTATGATCGGGGGGTCTTAGCTTAAACATCATCTCTTCTAAAGCCTTCCAACAAATGAATATCCCTTCCATTTGCATGTGTTCCAACCCCACCATGTTGCGTTCATCAATGATGCTATTACTTCTACCTTAGGCACCGTGATCCTTAACATTCGTGTAGGGCCACGTACTTTACGAACTCTTCTATGTCCTTGAGGAGAATTCAATACAACATGTTGTTAGGCCGCCCTTGGATCGGGCTATGGGATGCGTTCCCTCCACCTTACATAGATGCATAAAATTTGAGTATGACAAGTAAAGCTGACCCTCCCCCTTCAAAACCTGCAATATGTTATATCGCCCTAATGATGTGCTTTACCAGTCAAGACACCCATTCATCAACCCAACCATCTATTTCGACCACACCTCAACCATCCACCTCAACCGCACCTACACCTTGACCAATGAAGCCACCACCACAAATACCGCTTCCTTCCCCGTGGACAACATCCCGACCTCAGATCCCTTAGTAGATGTTTTTCAATGCCTTACATTGGGGGAGTATCACCTATATAACGTTAGCACTTTCCATACCCCACAGGAGTATGGACAGTTACATGCGCATCCTACCTACGACCGTCGTGTGGGGGAAGTAATCTCCTACGGACCACCTAATTACCACACCAACCTAACGTATGGGGGTGTCGATACATCCTCTATCACCCCTGAACCTCCCCTTGGTGTGGTTCCCTTCCAATCTGATTTTCAATATCTAACTAATCATCGTTTTCCCTCACCTTCCTGACGCGTTGTGCTTGGAAGGGCTTCGGTTTTGGTCTTTATGAACAAGGCCGACATACGATCATTCCTGTAACTACACGCAAACACAAAGATCGTCATGGTCTTGGATTCTTTGACCCACCTACACCGAAAACACCACATATCCGTTGTATCCAGGAAGACAACGAAGTCACCCCTTCGAACCATCATCACCCATTTTGCCATCGTCACCCATAGAGTCGATAGACCCTGAATCTATCCCTCCTACTTTTTTTTTTTTTCATAAACGCTATCTTCCTGGGTCCTCTCACTTATCAATGATAATGAAGACCCATCTTCTCTTCCCCTTATGTATCCAGACATGATCGAAGAGGACTCACCTTCAATTAATGTTGTTGAGTGCCAGGATGACGACTCCATCCTCACTTACCTTGGTGCGGACGACTCTTATATTCAACGTGCCTTACCATCTGACACTCAAACCATGTTGAATGAGTCGACTATAGAAATCAACATCCACATAGAGGACGATCCTCACATTGTGAAGATCGGACAATCTCTTAACGCATCAGAACAAACTGCCTTCACTACCTTCCTCCGTTCCCACAACCAAGCTTTTGCTTGGTCCTACACTGACATGCCAGGAATTGATCCTGACATTGCTGTCCATAACATTACCCTGAAACCCGATTCCAAACCAGTTAAACAGAAACTGAGAAAAATGCATCCACGCATTGCCCTCTTGGTCAAAGAAGAGCTTCAACGACTCCTTTCTGTTTCCTTCATCTTACCTATTGATTATCCTCAATGGATTTCTAACATCGTACCTATTACTAAAGCAACGGGGGGACTTCGGATATGTATGATTTCTAGGACCTTAACCTCGCTTGCCCAAAGGATGACTTCCCCCTCCCAAGTATTGATCAACTTGTTGATCTCACTGTGGGCCATGAGATGCTTTCCCTCATGGATGGCTTCTCGGGATACAATCAAATTTTGGTAGCCCGGCCGATCAACATAAAACCACCTTCATAACTCCTTGGGGAACCTTCTGCTATCGTGTCATGCCGTTTGGCCTTAAGAATGCTAGTGCGACCTATCAGTGGGCTATGACTTACATTTTTCATGACATTATGCACACTATCCTTGAGGATTATGTCGATGATCTTCTTGGAAAATCTAAACATCGCAGTGAACATCTCGATGTTTTAACCATTATTTTCGATCTGTTACAATCTTGTGTTTTCTTGACCAAAGAAATGTGTCTTTGGTGTCCTTTCGAGGAAAACTCCTTGGTTTTATTGTCTCTTTGCGTGGCATTGAGGTCGATCCAGCTAAAGTCAAAGCTATCCTAGAAATGCCCCCACCCACTAACCTCAAACAATTACGTAGTTTGCAGGGAAAACTCCAATCTATCCGGCATTTCATCTCACAACTCTCGGATCGATGTCAACCTTTCCATCATCTCCTTAAAAAGGACATTGTCTTTCAATGGAGTGAAGAGTGCCACCAAGCCTTTGAGGCTCTTAAAGCCTATCTCTTGCAGCCACCCATGCTTATCCCACCTCAGGATGATCGCCCTTTCTACCTTTACCTTTCTACCACCGACCATGTTGTAGGAGCCATGCTCACACATCGTGACTCTGAGCATCGAGAACAAGCCGTTTATTACATAAGTCATACTCTTGTGGATTACGAGACTAGGTATACACATGTAGAAAAGTTGTGCCTAGCCCTATCATTCGTGGCCACCAAACTCCGACACTACCTCCTGAATCACAAAACTTTTGTCATCACCAACGCGGACCCCATCCATTATATGTATGCCAAACCTCATCTAAACCAACGCATCATCCCGATGGCTTATGCTCCTCGCTGACCTCGACCTTGAGTTTGTACACCAGAAATCAATCAAAGGAAAACTATCGCGAGACCAACTCACGGGAAGCCCCTTTACAGGGAATAATTTACTAATTTTACTTTCCCTGACGAACTCATTGCCACTCTTTCACTCAGTGATGAGTCGTATCCAATGACCCTCTTCTTCGATGGATCCAAATGCCCGCACGGCGGAGGGGCCGGTGTTGTTCTCATTCCTCTGGATGCTGAACCTATGCCTCTTTCATTCGGCTCGATTTCCCCTGCACTAATAATACAGTGGAATACGAGGCCCTTGTTTTGGGTCTCCAGGTTGCATTACACTTAGGTGTAAAATCTATTAACATTTTTGGTGACTCTCAACTAGTCGTCAATCAAGTTACGAGCATCTACCAATGTAAAAATGAGGAACTTCAAAAGTACAAACATTACATGGATTCACTTTTGACCTTATTTACTCATTATTCTATCCAAACCATTCCCCGCTCAACTAATAAATTTACGGATACTATGGCTTGCTTAGCCTCACAAATTCTGCCTCACCAACCTTGACTCTGACATATTTGTCTTGGTCCAACAACTCTTTGCCCTATCTTACTCAGCCCCAGATGTTGGTATGATAAATAATGTCTCCACTGATTCGCAGGATACTTGGTATCACCAATTTCACAATTACCTTACAACCTCTGTTCTCCCATCTGACCTTACGAGTAACGATAAACGTGCTTTTCTTAAAAGTGTTTCTTGTTACGTCGTCATCATGGGGACCTCCTCTATAAATCATGCTTTGATGGCATCCTCCTTCGATGTCTAACCGGCGCGAAGGTCACCTATATCAACCAACAAGTCCATGACGGCATTTGTGGTGGACATTTTAGTGGCCTTACCATGGCCAAATGGATCCTTCGCCTAGGCTATTATTGGCCTACTCTTAATAATGACTATTATGAATATGTTAAGCGTTGTATTATGTGTCAACAACATGCCAACCTTCAACATACTCCTAGCCATCCACTACAGGTTGCACGAGATCTTTGGCCTTTCTCACAATGGGGTTTAGACCTTATTGGTGAGATTCACCCGCCCTCTTCGCAACGTCACCGTTGGATAATCACAGCAACTAAATATTACACTAAATGGGTGGAGGCCATTCCACTCATTTCAACCAAAAAAGAAAAAATCGTAGAATTCATTAACCATCACATTATCTGTCGTTTTGGTGTTCCTCATCACCTGATAACAGATAATGGAAAATCTTTCAAAAACAAGTTATTACAAGACCTTTGTGACAACTTTGGTATCAAACTTAGCTTCTCATCACCTTACTATCCACAAGCAAATGGTCAAGCCGAATCTTCTAACAAAACCCTAACCAAAATTCTCATGAAAGTCGTTAACGATTCTGGAAAAAATTGGCCTGATCACATCCCCTTTGCCCTTTGGGCTTATCGGACTAGCATTCGTACCTCCACTAATGCCACCCCATTTTCTTTGGTATATGGTACCAGAGGCTGTCTTTCCTCTTGAAATAAAATACCCTCCCTAAGAATATCTCTTTAGGATATTCTCACCAATGATGATTTCCACCAAGAGCGGTTAGCCCAATTGGAGCTTCTTGATGAGCGTCGTCTTATAGCTCTTGACCACCTTCAAATCTATCAAAAGCGCATCAAGCGTGCTTATGATAAGTGACTTCATGAGCGTACCTTTAAGGTTGGTGATCTTGTCCTCAAAGAGAATCAACATGTAACCAAACTAGAAAAGAGCAAACGTGGAAAATTTTCTCCTAATTGGATTGGGCCTTACATTATCACTCACACTTATGGATCAGGCACTTACCGTTTAGCTTCGCTTAATGGTAAACCTGATCCTGAACCCCTTAATGCCTTGCATCTTTGGCCATTCTACTGTTGAATTTAGTGTTATATCACTTCTTATCTACCTTGCGCTTGTCCCTTGAGCTCATTTACCACCTCATACACTTTGTTTCATGCATCTCAAAATAGAATCAAGCTCACGTGGTTTGGTCATCACCTCCTCTTAAAGATGCCTTCCCCTTTTTAGTCTGGTCCATGACTTAAAAGTATCAAAATAACATGTTCTCAATTATACACTTATGGGATATTCTTGAGTCAAACTTCCTACAAAACTAGATGCTTCATGCCAAACGGACATCTAGACCTCTAAGTTATACATAGACTGCTCCCTCGAAGGACAGCTATGTGCAAAGCCACATCTGCTATTATAAATAGACTGCTCCCCCGAAGGACAGCTATACACAAAAGCCACATCTGCTACTATAAATAGACTGCTCCCTTGAAGGACAGCTATACAAAGTCAGCCTTTATCAGAAGCTTCTCGCATTGCTCAGCTTCGTGAAGAGCTCAAGAACAACAAAATACATATCCCATGTAGACTTCCCGCATCGATCAGTCTATATCCAGAAAAATAAAAGTAGTATTCAAAAGCACTTTTGAGTCATGGACTTGTCTATTTAGGTTTGGTTTTCTTTTGTCAGCATAATCACCTTATAACAAATTCTCTGCGCCCTAGCTCTACCAGCCACCTCACCTCACCATTCGTCAAAGAAACAAAACTCAAGGGACGTGACGTATATCGATATATTGTGATTATACAACTCTTTTCACCTATCGACTTCTCGCCTATGCAAGGTACCTAGGGATTCAAGCTCATCCTATGTTAATATGTGGTTTGTTTAGCTCTTTTCAACTACGGGACACTTTTACCTCTTTTACTCGAATCTAGGATTATGTGTTGACCTTAATCAGGACACGGTTCCTACTACTTGGGTAAGCTAACTTTCACTTTACCTATACCTACACCAACATCACCAATACCTTACCAACACCAACAACATTACCCTACCAATATCAATATTTTTACCAACCAACAAATTGCCTAACCACAACCAAATTGCTGAATTCACCTCTCCCTGGTCCTAAGGGAGAACTACATCGGTCTGAGGCCCCTCCTTGCTTTGTGCAATGGGCTATGTAGGTAGCACTTAAGAGACATGGGGTCTCCCAAGGTTAGCTCGACTATCCCTACCATAACCTATTATGTGTTGTAAATATAAATATTTTTGTGTATTTCTATTTGATAACATTCATCTTTATCCTTTTTTCAAAACAAACATTCAAAACACAACCATTCTTATTATTATCATAACTCAAATCAACATACATATTCAGTTTTATTTAGATGTTAAACAAATACATCTTCTCTATCATCGACGTGCAGGTCGCATCCTTATTTATTCTTATACCTCTATGAAATTCACTTAGACCCTTGCGCCTCATCCCGAACCAGGTGATGATCGTGATCGTCGACGTCACTCGCCTGGCCTCTCCATCCTCAAAGGTGCTACTGCTATTGGTTCCTCCCACTGATCTACCAATCTCTCCTGTAACATATGAATATGCCCTCTCGCGCGGAGGAGTCTTGCCTCTAGTCTCTCCACTTGTGACTCATAACCACTACCAACCCCGTTGTCTCATTCACCCGCGTTTGAAGCTGGTGCACTAAACCCTACAGGTGATCTCTCTCCACTGTAATCACAGCTATGTTAGGCTGATCGGCCCTCTCACGTGAACCTCGCAGCTCTGCTACCCACCATAATCTATAAGCCTCTGACACTCCTGCATCCATTACCTTGTGATCGGCTGCTATCTCTTCTGGCCCTTCTGGAGGTGTCGGCCGGGAGGTGAGAATGATGCCACGGCATCGATCCTCATGTATGGTCTATAAGCCATGGGTATATCCTGAACAAATCCAAATTGTCGCCGCACGCGATCTAGAGGAATCCTCTCGTACTCACCTGGCTTGTGCCCTGCGATCCACCTCAATCGCTCTACACCCCTCAAATCCTCAGCTATGTTCTCTGTCACCATATAGTTCCCGTAAGGCCTCCAATAGATATCTGCAATCATCACCATCTCCCATACCTACCTATAATACTCGATGTCATCTATCACGGCCTGGGATCTCGCCTCTTGTTCTATTTGGACCCATCGTCTGAATCCCAACCTCTGCACTCCTGTCTCTCTTTCCTAGATTGGTCGGCCTATTGGTCACACACACACAATGTGCTCATAGGCCCAACAATGTAATAAGTATGCACAATCTAGTGTCGTCCTGTGATTTCACTTGCAGGCCCATAAACCCCTGTATAGCTCGCTAGATATGCGGGTGCCCATGCAAAAGTCACACTCCTTTCTATCATTTCCCAAATAATACACATCAATGCTTTTGGAAATCTTCCCCCATCCGCCCTCGGTAATGCATAATACCCCACCGCTATCATTAATACCACTGCCAACCTTGTTGCCTCAGGGTGTGCTGCATACATTATACCATAAGTGAATGTCAAACCTCGTTGTGTCAAATCTCGTGCAGTTGAACCAAATACTCTTGTTGTTATCACTCTCCGCACCACGCTAGGCCCCACTTTACACCTGGTCTTCCTGTAATTAGGAGCCTTAAAATTCTAAACACATCTTCCAACGTCACTATCATCTCCCTGTTGGCGGATAGAAGGTATTCTTTTATGGATTCCATCTCTCAATCAAGCGCTGCTGCAACATAGCATGATTGTGTGTGATTCGTGAATAATAGCAGATTCCACTTAACCCCATATGGTTTATCAATGCCCATTCAGTTGATGTTACATCCACTCGGACTCATGACAAGAAATCTGGCACACTATCATTCATCCTCAAACCTGCCTCTGCCTGCATACATCAAATCAACAAACAACCATTCAATAAATCAAATCCCCAAGTGTTTTTTCTCACATTCTGGAATTTCATACAGTAACCGATATCGGTTATAGATAACCGATACCGGTTACCTAACCGACACCGGTTATCTCTAAATGATATCGGTCACTTTATCAATCCTATATCATGACATCCTGGCTTTGCAAACACTGACTATGATAATTATTTGCTCATTTACCCCTCTCTGTACCTACAAACATACCCGAAACCCCTGCTTACCTACCCCATAACACTCACCCCATCCCAAACCCTTGCCTATCACCTTTTCTTTTTCATCTCTACCCACTTACCTTCCCTCATCCTATCCATAAAACATGCAAGAATTGAATTACAACCAAAAATTTTACCTCTTGGGAAATGACGGCTTGAGGTGGAACCTGTCTTCCCTCTCGTCTCTGCCTCTTTGGATGCTTCTCCTTGTTCAGCCATGTTCACCACCCTCTTCAATATAACTTGCCTTTCTACCTTCTTAATCTCAGCCCACAATCACTTTACCTGTCTCTTTCCTCCTTATCACTCAATTCTCCCATGTAATTACCTGTATCAGTCGTCAAACAACGTCGCATTCTCATATTTAACTTGTTGCATGACTCTAAAAATAAGAACTTAAGTTGCCTCCCAAGCTTTTCTATTTTTAGAAAATCTCGTTTTAGCATAACCGATATCGGTTACCTAACCGGTATCGGTCATATGTCTACCGACATCGGTTAGCTAACCGATATCGGTCACATGTCTCCTTTTGCTTAAACCTAGGCCTTTTCTCTAGTTTTTGCAAATTTTTGGTGGCACCCGCCTCTTTTCCCTGCATAACGACATCGTTATCAATATTTGTCATCAGAATCCCATCAACGCATATACATATCATCAAAATTTCAACAACATCATCTATATACATTAAATTCCAAAAACCATGAGACATTTGACTATATACATCAAACCAATCATTATACACACCATATGGATCAAACTCATCATCTATATACATTAAATTCTAAAAACCATGAGACATTTGACTATATACATCAAACCAATCATTATACACACCATGTGGATCAAACTCATCATCTATATACATTAAATTTCAAAAACCATTGACAAAACACATGAGCCATTTTCATATATACATCAACCCAATCATTATACACACCATGTGGATCAAAATCATCATCTATATATATCAATGTCAAATATACAACTTGCCCTGCATGGGGCCTCTGTGATCTAAAAAATACAAAGCCGGCACGCAGCCGTTGTGTCTCTGTCAAAATCTCGACTCGGCTCGCAGGCCAGTCTCTCATGTCAAAAATATACTCGGCTCGCAGGCCGGTATCGGCTATACAAAAATGTACTCGGCTCGCAGGCCGGTATATATGACAACAATGAATAAATAAATCATATGTGGGCACGCAGGCCTCTATATACATACTCAATCCGTAGACCGGTGTCTATATCCAATAACAAAAACCCATCTCCGCTCGCAGGATGTCTCAGCTCTCTCCAACACCCTCGGCCTGTCCCCCTGCTGGTCTCTATGCTGGCTCTCGCCTCCTCCCTGTAACCGACCCACCGGTGTGTGCGGCCCCACAGGATCTCTCGGCTCTGCCTGGACGCGTCTCGGCCTGTGTGTCGCATATGGTGATAGTCGGTCCCAGTACCATCAAGCACATCCCGATAATACCGAGCCTTCACTCTCGCCTCCATATAGCGAGCCGTGCCACCATGACTGGTGGGGCTGGTCCCCCGACTCCTAATAATAGTGGCCCCTACCTGCCGGTACACCCTGTGCCTATGGCGGTGCCTGTACCTATGCCTATACTCGCGCTATGCTGCAGTGGTGCTCGTGCCTATGGGTGGCCGTGGCTCGTGTCTGCGGTGCACGTGGCGGTGCTCGAGCACAATGCTGCACTGGCACCGCCCCTGTAATAGCTACACCTGGCCCAAGAGATGGTCCCTCTCGCTATCACAGCCACCAAATCTGGCTGTGCGGGCTGTGCTCTCATAGCTGCTCTCTGACCTGCCCACCACACCAAAAATGCCCCTGTCACTCGGCATCATCCACTGTATCATCAGCCGGTCTCTCTGCTACCCAGTCTGGGTCAACTGGCTGCGGTGCAGGTAGTGGTGCCTCTACATCATCCCTCCGGTACTGCGGGAAGGGAGGTGGCTCATCCTGTCGTAAGCCTAACTGCCATCGTACCCTCTCTAGGGGTATCCACTCATACTCCCCAGGCCTCCGTCCAGCTATCCAGAAACTATACTGGATCCAGCGCAGCTGTGCTCGGGCTCCTCCTCGGGGCTGATGGCCTCTGTAGGGCCTCCATATAATATCGAGCACGGTCAAGCCCTCTAACATGTGACGATAGTAGGCCACATCTCATCCTGCGAGCACCGCTCGTGGCTGGCCCACGACCCCCAACCACCTCTGAAACCCATATCTGTATACTATCTGTGGCCCCTGGTCTACTGGGGAAACCCTACTGGTCGTATACAGATGATATGCTCGTAAGCCCAACAGTGTAACAAAAATGTCGAGCATATACCAAATCACCTCATATGGCGATAACCCCAGAGCTCTCTGTATAGCTGCACCAGATACACTGGTGCCCAGGCATAGCATGTATGCTCCTCTACCATCTCATGCAAAACTCCCATCAAATCCCGTGGGAAGCGGCCTCCCTCTGAGTCAGGGAGGGAAAAGCAGGTGATACCAATCATCATCAACACGGCAAGCCATGTCTCATGTCGGTGTGCATGATACATATCGCGTGATAGGCAATACTCTTGACCTTTGTGATAAGTAAGCAATGGGGCTACATCCCGAATACATGTAGGATCTTTGTCCATCGTTGTCTCCACATCCACCTAGAACACTGCCTCACCTACGATTGGCAGTCTTAGGATGCGATACACATCCTCTAATGTAATCATCATCTCTCCAGTAGGGAGATGGAAGACATTGGTTGCTGGATCCCATCTCTCGATGAGGGAAACCATCAGGCTGTGGTCCCTATCCACAGCCCTATACCACTGGACTCCGCCAAGTCCAACCTCTCGCATGATGGCCCACTGCGCTGCGGTCACATGTGGCCGCATCCACCTCAATAGAGGGGGCATCCGATCCCACATCGTGAGTTGCTGGCGTGCCTGCAAAAACAACCCACTTCATCAGGCCTACCCTTTACAAACACAACTACCTTAACCCTCTATACCCACTTACCCACCCAACCACAACCTGACTCTATCACACACATCTACACCCACCTATCTTACACTATACATCTACGATTTCCCCTTTACTTATCTCCCAGTCTACTCTAGCCATCTAACTCTACCCCCACCAATTTAACACCTCCTACTTCATACACACCACATAATCTATCCTACCCGAACAAGCCCCCAACAACACAATGTGAAAATGACATGTCGTATTTTTTTCTTTCTATAGGTTTTGACCTATAACCGATATCGGTTATAGCGTGCCCTAAAACACCGATATCGGTCATTTAACCGATACCGGTCATACCTAACCGATATCGGTTACAGGCCTACTTTACCAAAATTTCTGCCCTTATCCACCAAACTTCCTGTCTCACCACGTCGCCTCCCGGCTTTGCTAAATAGCATTCTTTTGACTTCATTGGCCCAAATCACGGCTGCAACAAACCAACCAATCGGCCCAACCCAAGGCCGCAACCAACCAATCAAGCCCAACCCAAGGTCACACCCAACTAATCAGGCCCGACCCAAGGCCGCAACCAGCCAATCCGGCCCGACCCAAGGCCACACCCAATCAATCAGGCCCGACCAAAGGCCACAACCAACCAATCCGGCCCGACCCAAGGCTGCACCCAATCAATCAAGCCTGACCCAAGGCCGCAACCAACCAATCTGGCCTGACCCAAGGCCACACCCAATCAATCAAGCCCAACTAAAGGCCGCAACCAACCAATCTGCCCGACCCAAGGCCGTAACCAACCAATCCGGCCCGACCCAAGGCCGCACCCAATCAATCAGGCCCAACCCAAGGCGCAACCAACCAATCCGGCCCGACCCAAGGCCGCACCCAATCAATCAGGCCCGACCCAAGGCCGCAACCAACCAATCCGGCCCGACCCACGGCCACACCTAATCCATCGGCCTGACCCAAGGCCGCACCAATTACGTACCTCGCCCAAGACCCGTAAATTATGATTTTATCCACCCATCATGTAGCTTTTTGTTCAATCGAGCTCACATGTTCATGTTCTAGCATGATTAGGATACTTGAATTGATCAGCCAACCAACTTTGCCTAGACCGAGACCGTGACGTTTATCTCAACCAAACCAACCATTTGGTACTGCCGGACATGCCTAAACGTTCATGTACCTTACCCGTTATATCCCCTGGAGCTACTTCCTATGCCTTGGATACCAAGATTATATCACCCTTGTTTGGATAAACTATCGACCTTTGCCTATGAATTTCTTGTTTGCTCTTCAAATCATGTACCCTGGTCGCACTACTGCATTTCAACGTGTGTTTACTTCCTTGAACTTACCCCACCATCTTACCATCAGCCCAACACCATTTATCCTTTATCAACCCTATCCCTGATTTCATGTCACCTCAATCTGTGATAGATTTGAGGGGGATTACCTATACCCTTAATCAGGGCAATCACTTCTTATTAATTATCGGTGCGGACTTTACAAGACAAGGTACACGACAACAAGGGGCTAATGTAGACACCAAATTTGTGTCTTACAACACCCTGTGCGCCGCATCTCATTTCGCAACCTAACCTCACCACTTAAACCTTACACAATTATTTATTAATTACATTATAATTAATAAATCCACATATCCAAACCTGCCACCTCATTTCACCACCTCATCATGACCTAGCCCTAACCCTAAACTAACCTAATTAAGACCTATAACTTGGTCTACATCCACACCCATGACTAATTACTTCTCACCCGCACCAAAACCAACCTAATCATGACTTGACCAAGCCCACAACTAATCCCTCGGGAGAAAAGGAGGGAAAGTTGGCTATTTTACTAAAAATAGCCCACTTTGACTTAACCGACATCGGTTCCTACTCGACCGCCATCGGTTACGTAACCGCCATCGGTTCCCTGTAAATGACCTCCCCCAACCAAAAACAAAGGATCAAAATTCATTTGAAAAATCTGGAATTCACTTGGTAGAGCAGAGACAAGTGAAGAAAAGAGAAGAGTTTGCAGAGAAGGACATCGAGCCCAAGACTGCAACTGAGTAACTAGAGCACAGTGACACTCATCTAAGCATTGGGAGAGAAGATGGCTCACTTTTGATTGTCGAGATCATCCCACCTGAGCCCTGCCTTCGTCATCACAATCCTTGGACCTGTATCTTCATCAGGAACTAGTAAGTAGTGTCTTATACATTTTTAAATAACATTTCTTGAACTTTTGATTCATAGTAATTATAGGTTCACTCCTAGATCTACTACCCGGCAGCACCCTACATCTAACTGTCATTCCTCTACCCTTACATTGCCCCAAGAACAGCCCCCACACTCTCTGAGTCTTCTCCATCACCCTATTGCCTACCCCTAATCATTTGCCAATCTTATAAACACCATAGCCGCCTCACAGCCAACCTTCATTGAAAGCCCCTAAATCACCACCCCTACCGATATCGGTTATCAGCAACCGGTACCGGTGTATAACCGTAGTCGGTTATACAGTGACCGGCATCGGTCACTGTGACTCAAACCAAAACCAGCCTTTCTTCTATTGCTTTTTAACAAGGTAATTAAAGTGTAATTTTGCAATAGCCTCTTTGCTATCATTTGTGTTAATTCGTATTAAAAGGGGAACTGACCACCTTCGAAAGGAAGTCTAATATTTCCTGGGCCCAAGGCAGTTCCCTCATTTATTGTCTAACTAAAATATGGTGGTCTTGTATTCTTACTTGCAGGTAGTCCTTCATAGACAAAAAGGATTTCTTCTGATCGATCGATTTCTCTCTATGGTATGCGCGCACCCTCCTAACACTCAAGGCATTCCTCCTAGCCCTAACCCTCATCTGTTTCTCAAAAGAATGAAAGGATAGAAGCACATCTATTTTAAGAACGGAACACGTGCGTGTGAAACACACACCTCCATCTGTGTGTTCCTCATAACGAAGATCATCACCCTTGGAACTACTGGCAACATTGGTTTGGCGTACCCCATGATTAATGGCCTCATAGATCTGATCATTGAGCCTACATTCCTTAGTATTATGGGTTGTAAAGGTACAAATCTTGCAGTAACAAGACACATTCTTCTAGATCATGCGTTGTAGTAAGGGGATCTACTTGCATCATGGTCCCCATGACAAATTTCATAATCTACTACCACGGCACGTACTATCCTCCGGGGGAAACTATCCTTAACGTGCCCCTCTACTTCACAATTTGTACACCATAAACCACTACGAGTCTCATGGGTTGAGTTCACAGACAATTTTTCCAACTGTTTGGCCATAGCAGCAATTTGATCCTCCGGGAACAGGCTAATGCCATTATCAACACTACCCGATAGCCTCGCCGCAAAGAGCAGACTTCGATTCCTCACGTAGATCTATAAAAGTTTTATGAGATAATCCCCTTCTAAAAGGGGTGATCAATCCTCCAAAAAACCACTGAGCATGGTACGAAGGGTGAATATCATATGATAATTTAGACAAGATATTTTTAAAGCATGCATCATACTCCTGCACACTCTCTACCATTCCTTGTTGAATCTCCTTCAAAGCGTTGATGCTCTTCTGCTCAAACTCAGGAATGTGGAATTCTACCAAGAATGTGTTCTTTAAAGTAGTATAGTCCACCACTGTTTGATGAGGGTTATATTTCCTATACCAGCTATGTGCACACCCTTGCAATGTGGTTGTAAACTGACTAGCCTTCCGTTCTTGGGTTGTGATACCCTTTGCGCACCATAGTAGTTCACACTTGTGAACATGTTCCATAGCATCCTCAATACCCATATAATCGGTCAAATGTAGAGATATTTCAAAGAAAACTTGGAGGGTGGTTGGGGCCAAATCCTCCTGAGCTAGAGCCTTGGTTTCTACCTATATTTCCTCCACCACCCGATCCACCTAGTCCACTGTGTCTGAACCACTAGATCTACCGGTTCCACTAGGTCCTAAACCACCGGACCCACTAACTCCTATTTATCACGAACCACCAAAACCACCGGGTCCTAAACCACTGGAGCCACCATATCCACCACATCCTAAAGTGGTCGTGCAAGGATCCCCATAGTTCCACCGAGCTACGCACCTATGGTCTACGATAATTCCCCACTACCAATAGTATACCCTGCACCACTCCTAGATGCGAGACCAAAATCTTATGTGTTTATACCTTACCCAAAATTCCTAACACTTTGGGTTTGTGTTTATATCCATAGAATGCCCAAACGACAAATTATACCCCCAGGTGTAGGTCGATCACCTCAATGTAACCAATTGGACTAGCAATATTTTCCCCCGATGCGGAAAACCAAGTGCCGGGGTTCGGTCACTAGGTGGGCTCAAATACGCACTAATGGTTCTTACCTCTCCACATAAAAAAACTATCATCGAAGTTGAAGGGATATCTCTTACGTACTTGCCAAGATGGGGTCACATAGACTACTTAGGTTCCATGTCCTTTGCGTGAACCTCAAATCCTTCCCGCAACATCTGCCACCATACATCCATCACACCTACAACCTCATGTTCTTTAGCAATCTCCCTTTCACATGTTTCACCATACTTGAGTCGTCTCTCCTCCCTTTCTTTCTCAGACACAAAATTTTCCATCCTCCTCCACCCTATTTTCCTCGCCCAACACTTAGAATGGTTTAGCCAGCCATTGGGAATGCCTCTAAACTCATGGTAACCATCAATATTTTCATAGCCAGAGGGACAACACGTAGAAATGATCCTCTGGGCTCCCTCAGAAACTCAAACTCAGCAACCTCGGACAAGAATATGTGGAAATGGCATACTCCAGAGTGTAGCTAGCCAATACTCCTTTCCACCAATGATCCATAGCACGGGTCCACATCAGATCTACATCTTGCAGCCTTTGGTATTCTTCTTGGGTCCACACACGCAATCCATAACACCAACTTGATCTAGATGCATAGGATGAGAGCCATTCATACAATTCCACTGGGAAGTAGCAGAAAAAAATTTCATACAGATCATGGTAGAGGTTCTCTTCTACCCATCTACGTGCATCAAACTCAGGTCCAGTGTTGAATCTCTAAGAAAATTCATCCTCTGTGCTCTTGAACCATGATTCAACACTTTCCAATGTTAACCGCTCTGTCATTACTCATTACACAGATCATGATGAATGTTATTTCCCACTACAACTTTGAAAAGAGGTCCTGAAAATGGAACCAATATGTAGTCATTTTTACCCCTATCACAAAAGAAAGGAACCCCATGCGTGCTAGCCTATCACCCAATGGAAGTTGGGAACTCATCTAAGGCACGCACGGTGCGAGTCTCTCTTTTATGTGATTTTAGTGGGAAATATCATCTATGATTTGTGTTTGAGAGAATTCAAAAGGATTTAAGACATACAAGAACCATAGAGCTCGAGGAATAGTGTCTAGATCCTTGCGGTCATTCCGGATGGTGTACTTAACATGTTATATAGCTTGCATCATAACATGAAGTATGCATACATCCATACTTAACATAAACATAAATGAAACAATACTTATGAGCAAGATGTATTCATCAGAACCATTGATATTCATATATATATAAGCTCGATAGCCTCATTACATTCATGGATCCATTACGAGTGTCACGAGAGAGAAGCGGACCATAGTCATGCATTGCAGTTGGACTAATTTAACTATGCTACCAAAAAGAATAACTACAATCCCCTTTCCCCATACATCCTTTCCACAATACAATTACCCACTAGCAAAGTTCTTGTAGTATTTCTATAGAGCTCCACCCACTCTCTGAGTATATTTGTTTACTCTACAGGCGCTTGTATTTATAGCTTTTCTAGGTTTCCAACTCATCCTCCAGCGCCCTCATATTCGATGCCAAGTTTCTGAATGTGGTCCTCCATGTGAGCATGCTTCTCTAGGCACGAGGCTTCCACTTTATACCACGATGTTCTTCTAGAAGCTTCTACCATAAGCATGCTCCTTCCTGGGCCAACCTGTTGCCAGGCTAGCACCTTATCCACATGCAACCGGGTCATGCTTTTCACATGTTCTTCCCTGGACATCCAATTTGACTAAGTCTCGAACCCTTGGTTCCATCCGCATGTGTCACGCATGCCACGGGATTCCTTAAACCCCGCCTTGCGCACTTGTTCTTTCGCACCTTTCCTTAACTGGGACCTTACACACCTACGCACCTTTTGTACTTAGTCAATATTCTAGGGTCCCAACAACAGTGCAACCACCTTAGCATTATAACTTCAAATCTAAAACTTCTTCACTTCTATAAAATGAAGACCTTGAGCTAAAGCAATTAAATTTCAACCCACCAACAACAACCACCTATAATGATGACAAGACTTCAGTATTATATAATGTTTCCATAAGGTAATATACCCAAATTCACCCAAAAACACAATTAAGAAGAGAAAAATATTGGGCAAAGGATGTTGAACCCACCAAAGTGAAGAGAGATCCTTATTCAACCATAAAGATTACATTTTGATGTGTCAATTTGGAGCTATTCTATTTCATAATTGTAAACGTGGAGGTACATAGGATATTCCTTTTGTTAATCAACCTATTTTGTCTTTTACTTTTTAGTCATATTTCATGTGTGCATTATATGAAAAGATGTTAATTTTGTGCAAGCGATTTTTTTTATTTTTTCCCATGAATTTTTCATTCATACAATCATTTGGGAATTTTTCCTTTTCTTGAAAGAATACAAAGAATAGAGTAAATAATAAATAAAAGAAATAAATGAGTAAAGAATTATGTAGGGTCCAATTCAATTGGCTCTCCTTTTATGTTCTCCCAATTTTGTTGTATAAGCATCCAATCCTTTAAACATGTTGATGATGAGATCATCATTTGGACCAACATGGAAAATAAAGACAAGTTCTTGATCTGATAGAAATTTATCAAATTCATTAGTGATGACCTTATTTTTCTTCACCCTCTTGGCCATTTTTTTATACTCCCTTCCAAATGAATGAATTTTTGAATTGAAGCATAGTTGAAACTTGAAGAAGCAGAATCCAACTCCCCCTTAACATGTTGTTGAAGGATTTCAATCAGATTCTCTGCATTTATAGCTCCATGGGTGTATGTGCCTTGAATTGGCAGCATATTTTCAATCTTGGAGTCTAAATCATCAATATATTTACCAGTTTTATCCTTCATCTCATGGAGTTGGTTGATGCAACCTCCCAAGGTGGTCATCCTCAATTTTATGGCCTTTTCATACATATGTTTTTCCTCTATAATCTGGGGGCACAATTCCCTCATCCTCAACCAATTGATCATCAAGATCAATTATTGCCTCAAGTTTAGGCAACATTCCATCCCAATACTCTACTTCATTGTGGCATTTTTCAGCTTATTATTTGGCATCCTCCATTTATTTCGACACTTTTTCTTAGCACTCCAAAGTGCTTCGATGGATCTAGTTCCCTTACTTATCAGTTCATCCTCCCATTTCTTGAGTGCATCTACTATAATATTTAAATCTTATGCGAGTTACAAATACCTCTAGAGTTATAGCAGCAGAGAAATTTCTTGGCTCTTAGGAGGGGATTATAGCCATTTTTTTACATAGGTTGATAAAATATCAACCTTTTCCTTCAATTTTTCTTGGTCTCTTTTTCTTTATCAATTTTATCAAAGAGACCTCCCATGAATCTTGAAGCTTCATGCTTCAAAATTTCAATGGTAGGGTTCTGAAAGGTATATGAGTGACCTAGTAATCATCGACTGGTTGTGGCCTCACTCCTGAATATGTTTCCCTTGGGAGTTGCATTTTATAAGGACCTCTTCTCATGGGAATCTACAATAGTTTCTGAAAATACCCTTTATTTTTTTGGGACCTATTAGAGAAATAATTTTTCATGTGGAAAATTATTGGGTTTTCACCAACAAGTATGGGTCTAAGCCCCTCCTTCTTGTGTATGGAGAGGCTCCCATTATTGAATGTAAATTATCCTAATTCTATGGGGTGGATAAATAGGTTAGGGATCACATAGGAACACTTCACTGAACCTATGTAAAAGTTTTTATATGGGGTAGAAGGGAGGAATTTGCAGAAATGAGGGATAAAGGAGGGAAATTAGGAAAGAGAGGGTTAATGTTGTGAGTAGGCACTAGTAGAATTCACACACAATAACCAGAGTAAATCCACATTTAATTATAAGAAAACAATAATGTAAACCATGATAATACACAACAAATCATAGACATGGAATTCCATGGATTCATTCATTAAAGGCACAGACACCTTTCTTGGTTTTATAAGATTATCATATATGCAAAGTTGGAAAGATAAATTAGAGGAACATATGACAATAAATAGAATAATTACAGATTTTATTGCTTAATGTAGAATTATAAATATCAATAACATAAATTCAATCAAAAATTTCCATCCCTTTGGAATGGATAATCCATTCAATTTATAGCATTACAATCCATCCTTCCACCTACCCCCACATGACTCTTCACCTATCCTCATCACTTGTTACCATTCATATTCCTAGGAAGTGAGTATTTTCCTAATTGTTTGAAAAATGACTCTTACAATGTTTAGTTACGGGTCACATAAGTGAATAGGAAAAATTAGCAAAAATACATTCTCAATTGGAAATTAGAATATGAAGAGAGACAGAGAAAAAAAGATAGAAAGGGAAGGGGTTGAATCATTTTTGTTGATGAAGAAATTGCTTATTTGAGCCATGGTGATCATAATATCCTCCTTCGCAAGATGCATGGACAATTTAGACCGTCGAATAAGTGTTTATAAAAACTATTTTGAGACCTTCTTATGTGATTTTGAGACAACCATGGGCATCATTTACAATGGTTACTTCTTGATCTCGTATTGAAAGTGATGATCACTTCCTTGTTCCTTAGGCTTTCAAAATTGGAATTTAATCATTAGAGACAAATCACGGTGCTAAATTTTCTTGGTGTTTCTTCGTCACTTAATGAAATAAGCCTTCATCATGTGGGTGAAAGTGATGACCCCTAAATGGATTTCTCAAAAGCAACCACTTTGGTTGGAATGACATGAAGAGATGAAAAAGAAAACATAATAAGGTTTGAGGTGAATGTTTAGGAACACTACCAAGTGGATGGAATCATAATGGAACAGAGATTATTTCTCATTAAATGAATATCACACAATTTTCCTTTCTTGACTCTAGAACACTCCTGAATGAGATCAATTCATACACCTCTTGTGCACATGTTTCTCATGGAAGTAGGTGACCATTTCTTGATAGCAATATTGATCCCTGATGAAAATTGAAGGGATGAATGGGAATGAGGTTATTCCTTTATTTATTGCACATGATGATCTTGAGTTCCTTGAAATTTCAATTAGCTTAGTGAAACCCTATTTTAGGAGATATTTTCCTCAATTTTCCCAATGAATCTCTCATTTAATTTTTATCATGATGACTTTCTTTCCTACTTCACAACTTACCTTCTCGATCAACATGAAATTTGGGTAGAAGCATGATCATGGTACTCATACATTTCTCAATTTATCCTTATGAATATATGTTCCTTATTCATGGTGGTGATACGATATCCGAATGGAAAATGAGCTCTATGTTATTGTCCTACACCTTGCATTGCAATACAACAAAATTTACCTTCCCCTAACTTGCAAGATGTGAGATCCTCATCAAGAATGGATCAAGTGTTTATAAGCACTTCTTGAGATAATAATTTCTTTATGTGTCCTACATATTCACTCACAATGATCTTCTCACAATAATCTTGTGACGATTATCCACTTGGAAGCTTGGTCTCGAATAAAGCTTTCAATGTCTCAGACCTCACGATGTTCCCTTCATGGATGACTTTGATCAAAGTGACTTAATTTTTTTCAAGCCATGATACAACTTCTCAAAATTTAAATGACATAAAAATAAATAATATATGAAAAATTGGAGTTTCACGGCTTTACAGACTATTCTATTTTTAGTAGGTCCTAGCCAAGACTATTTTCTTTGAAAATTTTGCCTTGTTTTCACTCTCTAATATTTATTATTTGTCTTAAGGACCATATATGTCAATAATTCACCTTATTTGACCACTTACTATATTTCATTCATGCACCACCATAGACACATGTTATTTTTAGTAAGTGCACTACATGTGTCAGACTACTGAGGGTCTTGAAATTATGGATTTTATTCCAATATTCCCCGCTTGAAATTTTAAATGATTCCTTCATCTAAATGAGTGGTCAATTGATTTTTTGATAATATATGGAATAATACTAAAAACTCAGTCCTCCATATCTAAAAAAATAAGCAACTTCATCGTGTGAAAATTAGTTCAAATAAAACTAGATTTTTCAAAGACCCTTCGCTCCAAGTTTCATATGATTTAACCTACTAGATCTTTGGGGAATTGAAAAATTATACAGGAAGGGAAGAATTATGATGAAAAATACAATCCTAAATATCCCTAAAAATAGGGAATTCATGGCATGAAAACTAGCTTACGAGAAACTAGATTTTTCAGGGATCATTTTCTCTAATTTTCAAGTGATTCCTCATATCAGATCCTTAGGAAGTGAAGAAGAGCCTTTGTGTCCTTGCAATGCTATGTCATGGCATCCATTGATGTAAGCTTGAATATTTGAAAATGAAAAAAATTATCCAAGAGAAAATAGTGACCTCAACTTTTGTTTCGATTCATACGGGAATCTCGTACTTTGATTTCCGGATGGAGAACTATGTATAACACTCAGTCTTCATGGTCATGGATGTTATGGAATGATTTTTGCATAATGTTTTTTGTGTTCTGATTTTTTTAGGTTTCATGGATTCAACAGTGGTAACAAGGTCAAGATGTGTAATAAAAATGAACTTGGAAGTAATTATGTCATGTTTATGAGTCATCTAACAATTAATTTTTGTTCACGGAGAGAAAGCTTCTTATGCTTTAAAGCTAGGGTTTTTATGGCTTTGCATGGAGAAAAAATTTGTGTCCCCTTTATAATGGGTATAATAGGTACTAGAAAATTCACCCTCACTAGATCATGCTAAGTGGCGTTGCGAGATGTGAGGATGGTGAGATGGGGAAAACGTGCCCTAGCACTAGGAGCTGTAATTGAGGTAACCTTGAAGAGGGGATAGGATGGGGAGGAATTTTGTGTCCTATATATCCCCTTTGGAATGGGTACAAGAGGGATAGTAAAATTCACCATCACTATATTCTTCCAAGTGTCACTCTTTGATGTATTGTGAGGGAGATGGGTTTAGCTTGACTAGCATTTTGTCGGGTGACTAGGGTCACATGAGGGACCGAGAGGAAGGTATGATGTGGGGAACATTTTTATGTACCCTCTATCCCCTTGGGAAAGGGAAAATAGGGACACAAAATTTCACCCTCACCAGAAGGTGACATGTGTCACTCAAAAATTGGCTAGGTACAATAAGCTCACATTCAAAAGAGAGAACTTGATGACACGATTCCCGGAGCTCAGGTAGTATTTCCAAATGAAGTTTTATATGATTTTTACTCCCATGACCATTTCAATAAAAATGGGATAGGTTTAAAACCTCAATTATTATTACATATTCAAAAATAAAACCAAGGAGATTAGGAGTGGAGAAGTAAGATCAAGAACACATCAATAAGCTCAAGAATGAGTAGGAAAAAAATTTACAGACATTAAGCACAACATACATGGTTTATTTTCTTCTCCTTAGGGTTATGATGTAGGAGAATCACATATAATGCCTCCTTGTAACAAAATTTCATCATGTACATGTTTAAATGATATATAGAGATCCTTTGGTGAGGATGGAAGACTTTGAAGGATCACCAAATTTGAATTTTAGTCTATTTTTTGCTTTCCTACCCAAACGGGAAATTTAAATTTTCAAATGTAATTAGAAGCCATTTTGTCTAATCAAGTGGATGAAATAGGTATAAATGGTTTTTGAGATTATGTGAGGGTCTAGATATGTTGTAGGTGACCCCTTGAGGGTGAAGAAGTGAGTTGAATGTTTTTAAGTTCAAAAATAAACCTTTTTGTATAGTTTTGTGTGTGAGAACAAGAGAGAGTTAGTTAGGATTTTAGTAATAAGATGAAAAGGATATATGCTCGAAGATAATAGTCAGATTTTTGGGGGATTCCTCGAGGAGTATGAGGAGTATGAGAAAGGAAAAGAATGTATTTTTAAGAAAAATATAATTTAATGTAGAGAACTCTATTTTTGCATGATGATATAGTTTTTTTCATTAATCATTTAAAGGTTTTGGATCTTAGATAAGAACTAATAATCCTTTCTTTATGAGCACTTGTGGAATTTATTGGAATCCATTTTAGGAAGTTTAATGAAGGTTTGAATTGGAATATTTTTATTTTTACTTGTTTGAAATCCATTCAAAGAATTGCACATGATTGTGTGACTATGTTTCTGCAAGGGTTTTAGGTGTAATTGTCTTGAGACCTTTATGGTGAAGATTTATTTTGGTACCATCACATTATAGAGGGTGGTTGATGTGATTTTCAAGGACTTGAGGTTGAATTATTTTTAATCTCAATTGTATGTTTGAAACCCTTAAGAAATTTGGACTGAAATTGTTTTCATACATTTTAGATTAAGAATTTGTTCATTTTCTTATGAAAATTGTGTGTGACTAACATGAATTCATCAAGAAGAGTATGTGAGTAGTAATTCAAGAAAGTGGTGAAGTTTATACATTGTAAATAGGTATCATATTATTATAGTTGGTGATAAGGGTTCCATATACCATGTTTTTTTATTTCATATAGGTCGGTTCTAGAAGGGTCTTTGAAGTAAAACTTATTATAATCACTTACTTTCATAACAGGAAAATATAGGAGGTAGACACATACTTGGAGATCAAATATTAATTTTTGAAATTAAGTCCCTTATAATTTTATAATCCTTTGAGGTCTCTTGGGGCTAGTACATGGGTTTAGCTAGGGTTTGATACAAAATTCAAGTTTAAAGCCTTCATACTTTGAATGGTGACTTGTAAATTGATAATAAATAAATAAAAAAACCATCTTGATAGAGCCTACATCCATATTGTAAAATATTTTTGTGATGAAAGACTCCAAATTGTTGGTTATTATTGACAATTGTTCCCTTAGCAAGATGATATAGTAGTGAGGCCTACTTTGAAGGCTACTAATCAAGATTAAAGTGGTTTACACTTGGAGATATCACATGAAAATTATTAGGAAGTCAAAACACGCAAATGGGTATCTAGAAATTTATTGATTAAGTCTTGGAACCAAGTAAAACCAAATTTATGCTAAGAAAATCAAGTTGGAAGGGCTACTGAGGATAATAACCATCTTAAGAAAGAAGATAGTGGAAAGATTTGTTATCTTGGGAGTTTGGTAAAAATGTTTTGCATGCACCATAGGAGGAAAGTGGGTGTTCATAATGGTATTTACATTTCCTAGATACCTCATAGTTTGCTCTAAACTCTAACTCGGCGGGGCATAGATCTCAAGAAGCATTTGAATGACAATTATGTATAGGAGAAGTTGTTTGAATTTTTCTTTTGTATTGGTCATCTTAAGGGTTTATTTTTAAATCGAATTAGGCTGGTAAAGGAGTGAATAGTGATAGGGTGGGATAATAAGTCTAAACAGTTCAAAATTTGCTTATGTGGAACCATGTTCTTAATGAAACCTACAAGAGCAGGTTTAGTAAAATTGAAGGTATTTGGAGTGTTCATTGTTTTTGGTCATGCTGGGGCTATAAAATCTTAGAATTGAAATTTTATACAAGTCACGGTGCTTGATGAATACATATAAATTTAAAAATACAATTTTTTTACATGTTTGAGCCATTCTAAGGCTATAAGACGAGATCATCTAGAAAATCATATATGGATGTTGAAATATTTTATATTCTTTACTTTTTTACATTGATTGCATGTAGAACTCTGCATCATTTGGTATACAAGCTTGGAAAGATCATAAAAATAAATTTCTTATTCTAACAAGTATTTGCAAAGGTTCTTGTGAAGTGTTTTACATGTGGTTGTGAGAAAGAAAGAAAGTGAAAGAGGAGGATAAGGTGAAGCAAGATCTAAAGTTTCGAGGAAACAAGAAGAAGAGGTGAGAGACTCTTGGTGATTCCAAGAAATAGAGAAGACAAAGATTGCAAAGAAGAGCTCATCAAAATCTCGCAAAGAAAACATCCAGGTGAAAGAGACTCGGATTCAAATAAGGTGAAAAAGACTTGTTTGCCAAAATAAATAGGATTAAGAGGAAAGATAGAGAGAATATGGCCATTGGTATGAAATATGACCAATTATAATAGATGATGAATTTTTATAAAGATGTGGATGAGAAGATGGAAAATGAGGAAAGGAAATAAAAGGTGGGGCAATAAGTGATCCCTAAAGAAGAGTGTGTAAGAATGAGATAGAGATTTGTTAAAATAATCATTCTTCTTGAAGGATAGATAGAGGAAGTTGTGGAAAAATAAAATACGAGATGAAGAATTCACCTTAGAAGAACAAGATGAATGGGAAAGTGAAGAAGAGTCCAATGAAGAAGAGGTGGTCTATTATTACCCTGAATAAGGATAAATTCTTGAAGAAATGGATGAGTTAGTTAAAGAAGATGAAGAAGACACTGTACAGCAAGAGGAAAACTTGTTAATGAGGTATGTGTTAGTGCGAAATCACAGCACCCCCAAATGAGTCATGGATCTACTTTTCTAAGGTAGGGTCATTTGGTGTGATTTGCATAACATGGGACCATCTCTCAAGTTGTGGGACTTGTGGACTTGAGATGGCCCTCCGGAGAAATCCGGCTTCTTCTTCCTGATCCTAATGCTAAACTACTCCTAATGCAGAAATGACATCTAACTACACCTATCCTAACAATGCCAAGGAGACAGGGAGAGAGAAAGTGCATAAAGAGGGAAATCCTACACTAATGAGGTGATAGCACCAAGAAAAGGGAAGTGTTGATCATCTATCAAAACGGCCATGAAATGAAGGGAGGTGAGGTGAGAAATGGAGAGGATGGACAGTAGCATCACAGACCAAATGTCAGATTCACACAAAACTCCATTTTCGATCCCCACGAACACAGCTCCCAGATCTACAAATGAAATGTCCAAAACATGCATGGAATACTCCAGAATGATGAGAGGCAAGAATATGCAATGAAAACAAGCGAAGGATGGACAAACACATCACAAAAACAATTTTATTGCTTCAAAAATTTGCACAGAGCATCATACATGAGCAAGAGGCAAAGAATGCCATTTACAAAGCAGGGGAGGAGGTTCAGACTCCATTTTCGACCTGGGAAGAAAAGAAGAGGGGAGGTAGAGAAGAAGAATGAACAACAACTTTTACAATGAATCCTACCCCTGTATTTATAGAATCAATCTGAGAGAAGAAAAAGGGAGAGAGAAGTGGGAAAACGTGGGTCGAAGCTCAACCACCACTGTTAATGCCTCTGATGAAATCTGCCCCAAATCTATCTTTACCACGTCAATCCTCGGTTTGGCACTTTGAAGGAAGAGGACATGGTGGAAACAGATCGAATCTAATCTGGTTGTTGAGATGGATCCTACATTGAAGGCCCAAAGACGTTTCTCCATTTTCTTTACCTAACCTCCTCAAAAATAAAGTCTCGAGATCTCAATTTTCTGGCGAGGCCGAGATATTTCTAATGGTGTTAGATTTGCAATATTTCGAGCCCTGAGTCAAAATATATGCCCCTTCAAAGTTTGTATCGGATCCATACGAATGGACAGGGAAAAAAGTTTGAAAATGGGTCCCCCTCTTTAATATGGGACACGTGGCACCCTTTGGTTGGCTGGGGAGATGCGCTCCAACTTTTTCCTTTATGCCTTTTGAACAAAAAAACTTTCACTTCTCTCCTCGATGCCCCGCCTTGGCTTTGACTTGGGTCTATATGTTGACTTTTTCCCTCTTGGGTGGATTCGTGGGTCTTTTTATAACTTTTACCCCTTTTGAGGAAAAGGGCACAAAACTAACCTTTTCCCCGACTCCCCACTTTCCCTTGGGACACGTGTCACTCTGGCACTTACTTAGGAATATCTTTTCCATTTTCCCCTGAAACAGCGTCCTTAGGATACTTGGCAGCTTCCACCATCCTATTAATTCTTTGATAATTCAACTAACTTTGCCCCTTTGAGGACATGTGGAGGCACCGTGCATGTTTGTAAATCTGACCCAAAGCTTGCCTTTGGAGGAGCGTCGAGTTGACACTTGTCAACCTCCGCTACTTTGTGGAATTTTCAATGGTCCTTCTTAATTTTTATACTTTGGGCTACGTGGCGAGTTGTCACTCATTTGGGTCTCCGCCTTTGGACCAACTCTTGGGGATGCACCACACTGACACTTGGCACTCTCCGCTTGCACATTCATACTTAGCCAATTTTTTAGGCCCGCCCTATCCTCCTTTGACTATGTTTGACCATTTGACCTTTCCTCATTCCGCCCTAGGACACATGGAGATGCGGCACTTGTTTGAGCCTCTCTATTTGGATCCATATTTAGAGAAGCACCATGAGGACACGTGGTCTCTTCCGTTGCCTCCTCCATACTTAGTCAATTTTGGACCCTTTCCTGAACTGTTCGAGCCCAAAACTTCCAAACTTCACCATTTCTTTTGTTTCTTACATTTGGTCTCTTTAAAATTGTCTCCTCTTTCTTCTCTGCCCCCGCCACTCCATTGTTGAGTCCTCCCTCGACCCTTTAAATAGATTTAGGATGTGGAAACGCTCAAAAGAACCATTTCTTCTATTTCTTCTTGTGCGGGGTCAAATTTGACTCTCTCGGGCTTTTATTTTTGCTTTTCCTAGTTCTGAGACGTGAGCTCGTGGGTCTGTATCATTTCCCTTCATGTTTTCTTTATGTATAAGGCTTGTTCTGACCAAACTTTCTGATGGTAAATTTGGCATAACAATTTTGTGACTCATAAGGACATCTACTGCTTTAGATGAAGAGATCGAGTGGCCTTAAAGCATCCATTTGGCATAGAGTCTACTCGATAACATGGAACTGATCCTTGAGCCACTGGGAGCCTGACTGCAAGCCTTATCTATGTTTTGTCTGTCTCTGAGCATGCCCACATGTCTACGCTCTCAATTTTCATAAGAGAACCTTGGAAATTGAGTTTCTGAGAGTAGAAAATTTTTTTGACCAGGGATTCAATTTGTCCCTCAAATGGACTGTCTCGAAATGGATTTTAGTTGCTCTACATTTTTACCTATTTCAACTTGGGAATCATCATAGGAAAACATGAGCCTTCTTTCCTTAAATAGTTAAGATCCTGGCCTCATGCCCCTCTAAAGCAATATGAAAAAAACTTATATACAAATACCAAATCATACATGCCTCAAATGAGACATGTAGAGTGTGCATAAGCACTTTTTCTGCTAGAAAAAAACCTACCTACTCTAATCTAACCAAGAGCAAAGGGAGCTCAAACAAAGCCTACAGCAATCGGGGAAAAATAGCTTCCCTTCCTCAAAAATGGCAGCCATGCAACTGATTTAGCACTGAGCATGGCTAGTTGGATGAGTGAAAAACTAACAATAAGCCGGTCCTCCACCCAAATCATCAAGGTATCAACATTAATGGAAAATACCTCTTCAAGCTGACCTGCATTAGACTCCTAGAGGCATTGATGGTGACCCTTGGTACTTTGATGATCATCCTCATGCCCTGAAGTAGGCATGACTGGTTTTGGTCTCTCCTTTGGCTCTAATGAAGCCAAGTACCTGATTGGGCATGGTCTAATCCTTTGGATGTGCCCATTTCTCTGAAATTCAACTCCAAAATTGGAGTCTTCTTGTGGACCTTCTTGGGTGGATGGTGTGAGAGAAATGATGACATCCTCCTACCTTTTCTCTTCCTCCTCCTTTGAAGAACATGGAAGAGTCATGTCTTCCAATCTTGGTTCTAGAGGGTTGTTATGAAGTGCAGGCTGTTGTTCCTAAATGTTCTCCTCCATGGTAGTAAGCTCATGTGCTTGGGATGTGAGAGATGGAGGAAAAAATGATGTGATCTCCATGGGTTTCCCTCCATCAAGGCAATCCTCCAAGTAAGACAGGTAATATGCCTCCTTTCTATCCTACCGTAGGTGCTCAACCTCCTTCATGGTGTCCTCCTGATCTACAATTGACTCACCATGGTTCCCTTCATCCTCAAACATGACATTTGAAATCTCAAACTCTTCCTCAACATTAGAGCTTGAAGGGGATGAAGTGGGAGGAATAATTGAAGGTTCTTCTATGTCCTACTCCGTACTTGGAGCCTCTGAAACTATATGGTCCTCCTCCACAGCCGAAATGTACTCCTCTTCTTTTGGATTAGGAGTAGCTTCCTCTTCCCTTGCTTTTTCTGTAGCTAGAGCTTCCACCACTTATGTCTTGACCTCAGCCTCCTCCATAGGCTTAACCAACAAGGGAACCTTTGAAAACTCAAATTTAGCAGCCCAACTCTTCAAATTTTCTATCATTTCTTCTTTGTTGGGTTCCTCTATTTGATGTTCTCCTTGGCTAGTTTTTTTATTGTTTTCTTCCCAACATGGACTTGGGAAGGAAAGAAGAGTGGTGGGTGGGGAAGGCATTTCTTTTGGCTCTTGTAGAGGGGAATTGGATTTGGAAGGGAAAAGGGTAGAGAAACTGAGGTGAGGTGGAAGACTAGGAGATGGAGAAATGAAATCAACACTTGGGGCAGCAAGTGAGGGGCTTGACTCTTGCCTCTGCTAAAATGATAAAGATTAAGGAAGAGACAATGAAAGACAGGGAGTTGGTGACTGACTTACCCATTGACAAGGTTGTCCCACACTTTTCTCATAAGCCCCGATCTCCACTGTCCATTGTGCACGTTGAGGTAGCATTTCAATCATGAAGTCTAGCATCTCTTGAGGGTTGTAGTGTCTTTAAAAAGGGCCTTCCCATGGACAAGGTTCCCTACAACCGATGTTGAAATCCCTCATTTGAACTATTGCCCTTAATTGAACCATGTCAGCCTCCATTTTTTGAATCTTTTCTAGCAGAACAACATCTTCTGCATAATTATCGCCATCATATGTGTTCGCTTGTTCTTGATAAGCTTCATAGTCAAACTAGTTTTGACACTACTCATATGGGTAAGCATAATGGTCCTGGATCTGATTATAATGCTGATCTAGAGGAGTTGGGAAATACATTGGAGGTGGACTGTATTGTTGTAAATGTGAGTTCCATGAAGGGAATGAAGTCATGATTGCACAACCTCATGGAATGGGGGAAAATGAAAGAGATGGAGGAAGAAATGGATGAAATGAGTGGAAATGGATGGAAAAGGTCTACAACTCAGAGAATGGGTTTTTGACTAGATGGAGTCACCATATGTGCTTGAAAGTGCCTCCAAAGGTTGAAATATTCACCAAGAGCATATCGAACCGATGAAGTGAAGTGGTAAGGTGCTTGAGCTATCCCACCGGCGTGCAAAAGCTGTTAGTAGGAAATCACAAAGCACCCTTAAATGAGTCATGGATCTACTTTTCTAAGGCAGGGTCATTTGGTGTGATTTGCATAACATGGGACCATCTCTCAAGTTGTGGAACTTGTGGACTTGAGATGGCCCTCCAAAGAAAGTTAGCTTCTTCTTCCTGATCCTAATGCTAAACTACTCATAATCCAGAAATGACGTCTAACTATACCTATCCTAACAATGTCAAGGAGACAGAGAGAGATAAAGTGCATAAAGAGGGAAATCCTACACTAATGAGGTGATAGCACCAAGAAAAGGGAAGTGTTGATCATCTATCAAAACGGCCATGAAATGAAGGGAGGTGAGGTGAGAAATGGAGAGGATGGACAAGAACATCACAAACTAAATGTCAGATTCACACAAAACTCCATTTCTAATCCCCACAAACACAACTCCCAGATCTGTAAATGAAATGTCCAAAACATGCATGGAATACTCCAGAATGATGAGAGGCAATAAGATGCAATGAAAACAAGCGAAGGATGGACAAACGCATCACAAAAATGAGTTTTATGTTAGGAATATCTATGTTGTAGTGTGAACATAGAATATTATGTAAGTGATTATATTATCTAGGATAATATAATATGTGTTGTAATAATTAATTACATTATTGTAAATGTAATTATGAGTGGGTGAGTAAATATTGTTATGAGTTGTTGAGTAAACAAATCATTAACAATATTAGTTTTGTGAGAAAACAAAATCTCACGTATAATAGCATGGAGTTGTTTTAGGAGTTATGTGTGGAGATATTTATGGAGATTATATCTCCTTAAATATAGGAACAACATCTCCTATTTAAATGGATGTAATACTTCCTATGTATTGAGTAAGAATAAAGAGTAAGATTTCGAATTTTCTTTATGCAATTATGATATTAACTTTTCATTTGGTATCAGAGCAGGTTTGATGCAAGAAATTTCAGTGCTTTCATGATCAGATCCGTCTCAAAGAATATATTATATTTTTCGTTTCCAGATGTGGGTTTTTCTATAATTTTGTGTGCAGAATCACGTGCTAGTCAAAAAACTACAGAAGAAATTTCAGAAGAACCCAAAACGTAGTTTGGAAGAAATACGGATTTTACTATGCAGCTATCAAATTAAGCACATCAATTCTT
Organism: Taxus wallichiana var. yunnanensis; assembly: GCA_018340775.1. Taxonomy (NCBI): domain Eukaryota; kingdom Viridiplantae; phylum Streptophyta; class Pinopsida; order Cupressales; family Taxaceae; genus Taxus; species Taxus wallichiana. The sequence goes on from CM031243.1 coordinate 593,706,599, forward strand.
CTACTGAAAGTTTTCTCCAATTTTCAATAATGTTGAATTGTTAATACAAGTTCTTGACTTGCTTGGAGGTTAAAAGGTATTCAATATAAAATTTTAAAGTACTTGATTCAATTTTGTATTTTTTTATCAGTATTGTATAAAATAATGGAGAAACTAAATCGATTGAAAAGTTTGAAGGACAAGATTTCCATACATGGCAACTCTGGATGCAATTACATTTAATAGAAAAGGATCTATGGGATGTGGTGAAGTCTAATTCAACTCCACCCCTTTGGAGGAAATGAATTGGCAAAATGGAATGCAAAAGATCAGAGAGCATTGGGTACCATTGGTCTGGGCTTATCAAAAGCCTATCTACATCATGTGGATTTCACAAAATCTGCAAAAGAAATTTGGGAGTCTCTTAACAAATTGTTTGGTTCTGAAGCTGAAATGGCAAAGACTACATTGAAGCAACGCTTGTACGGGTTGAAAATGGAAGAGAACTCAAAAATGGCAGATCATATAAGTAAGTTTCGTTCTTTGCTAAATCAACTAGTTGGAATTAAAGAACATGTAAAAGATGATGATGCTAAAGCTATTCTTCTTAATAGCATGCCTAAGAGTTACTCAAATATTGTATTTACTTTGAGTAAAATTACTATTAGTCTAGAAGGAGTGATTTCTACATTGTTAGAACAAAGCAATCATGAAGAACATGAAGAAGTACTATATGTAGGAAACAAACCGAGCTCCTCATCTAAGAAGGAAAAACATAAACCAAAGAAGGTTCCTTCACATGGAAAAATAAAATGCTTTTATTGTAATGAGATTGGGCATGTAATACTGAACTGTAAAAAGAGAGCTCAGGATCTTCTTGATGACAAGATAGATCAGAAAGCCCTTCTAGCTGAAGTAGAAACTGATTGGGAAGTCTACTCAACTGATGAAGAACTTTCATGTCCTAGTGATGAGGATTTCCTATGGTAGACTCTTTTCTTGTTGGAGGAAGGAGGCAATGGAGGAAGGAGGAAAATCAGCGTCCTCTCGTCATTCACCAATGATGGGGTCGCAGACAGATGTGGTGATATTTTATTTCAGTTATGTGGTGTGTTTATACACAAGGGGGTGAAACTAGTTTCATGTTTTGATTTTAATGTGTTCACATAGACTAACAACAGTTCCTGAGTGTCTATTTGGTGTGGAAGAAGCAAACTGCATGACTCAGCTTACAGGGGAAAATCATCTACGTACGGTCCTCTGACTGTCGTACGGTCCTCTGACTGCCATACTTCGGTGGAAGGTACTTCGGTGGAAGGTGATCAGTCGATGAAGATGTTCATACGACAAGGATGATCATTAGCAGCAAGATCCAGATAGCAAGATCCAGTAGCAATGAATACTCCGACAAGGTTGATGTTTCCAGGAGCTCTTACCCCATGTTCACACTAAGGGGGCGAATGTTAGGAATATCTATGTTGTAGTGTGAACATAGAATATTATGTAAGTGATTATATTATCTAGGATAATATAATATGTGTTGTAATAATTAATTACATTATTGTAAATGTAATTATGAGTGGGTGAGTAAATATTGTTATGAGTTGTTGAGTAAACAAATCATTAACAATATTAGTTTTGTGAGAAAACAAAATCTCACATATAATAGCATGGAGTTGTTTTAGGAGTTATGTGTGGAGATATTTATGGAGATTATATCTCCTTAAATATAGGAACAACATCTCCTATTTAAATGGATGTAATACTTCCTATGTATTGAGTAAGAATAAAGAGTAAGATTTCGAATTTTCTTTATGCAATTATGATATTAACTTTTCATTTTATTGCTTCATAAATTTACAAAGAGCATCATACATGAGCAAGAGGCAAAGAAAGCCATTTACAGAGTAGGGGAGGAGGTTCAGACTCCATTTTCGACCCTGGGGAAGAACAGAAGAGGGGAGGCAAAGAATAAGAATGAACAACTTTTACAATGAATCCTACCCCTATATTTATAGAATAGATCTAAGAGAAGAAAAAGGGAGAGAGAAGTGTGAAAACATAGGTCGAAGCTCAACCACTGTTGTTAATGCCTCTGATGAAATCTACCCCCAAATATTTCTTTACCACATCAATCCTTAGTTTGGCACTTTGAAGGAAGAGGACACAACAGAAACAGATCGAATTTGATTTGGTTGTTGAGACAGATGGATCCTGTATTGAAGGCCCAAATATGTTTCTCCATTTTCTTTACCTAACCTCCTCAAAAAAAAATTGAGACCTCCATTGCGTGGGTGAGGCCGAGATCTTTCCAATGGTGTCAGATTCGCAATATTTTGAGCCCTGAGTTGAAAGATATGCCCCTTCAAATTTTGTATCAGATCCATACGAATGGATGGGGAAAATAGTTTGAAAATGGGTCCCCCTCTTTAATATGGGACACGTGGCACCCTTTGGTTGGCTGGGGAGATGCACTCCAACTTTTTCCTTTATGCCTTTTGAACGAAAGGAAAACTTTCACTTCTCTCCTCGACGCCCTGCCTTAGCTTTGACTCGAGTCTATATGTTGACATTTTCCCTCTTGGGTGGATTCACGGGTCTTTTTATAACTTTTTCCACTTTTAAGGGAAAGGGTGCAAAACTAACCTTTTCACGACTCCTTGTTTTCCCCAGGACACATGTCACTCTGGCGTTTTCTCAGGAATCTCTTTTCCATTTTTCCCTGAAATGGCATCCTTAGGACACTTGGAAGCTTCCACCAACCTGTTAATGCTTTGACAATTCAACTAACTTTGCCCCCTTTGAGGACACATGGAGGCACCGCCATGTTTGCAAATCTGACCCAAAGCTTGCCTTTGGAGGAGCATCAAGTTGACACTTGTCGGCCTCCACTGCTTTGTGGACTTTTCAACGGTCCTTACTTTTTAGAATTTGGGCTACGTGGCAAGCTCACGCTCATTTGGGTCTCCGCCTTTGGACCAACTCTTGGGGATGTGCCACACTGACACTTGGCACTCTCCACTTGCACATTCATACTTAGCCAATTTTTTTAGGCCCACCCTGTCTACCTTTGACTCTATTTGACCATTTGACCCTGCCTTCATTCCACCCTGGGACACGTGGAGATGCGGCGCTTATTTGAGCCTCTCTATTTGGATCCATCTTTGGAGAAGCTCTGCAAGGACATGTGGTCTCTTCCACTGCCTCCTCCATACTTAGTCGATTTTGGACCCTTTCCTGAATTGTTCGAGCCCGAAAACTTCCAGACTTCATTTTTCTTTTGTTTCTTGCATCTGGTCTCTTTAAAATTGTCTCCTCTTTCTTCTCTACCCCGCCACTCCATTGTTGAGTCCTCCCTTGACCCTTTAAATAGATTTAGGATGTGGAAATGCTCAAAAGAACCATTTCTTCTATTTCTTCTTGTGCGGGGTCGAATTTGACTCTCTCAGCTTCTATTTTTCACTTTGCCTGGTTCTGGGATGTGAGCTCGTGGGTCTGTATCATTTCCCTTCATGTTTTCTTTATGTGTAAGGATTTTTCTGACCAAAATTTCTAGGGAGAAATTTGGGATAACATTATGTGAATAAGGTCGTCTACGAAAAATGAAGTTTTCTTGTTTGTGAATACACAAAAAGAAGAGGAAATTAGATTTGACAATCCCATATATGATGAAGATGACATAGAATTAGATGATGTTAAGCTATAAGAAGAACTAACCATTATTGAAGAGAGGAAATCAGTCAATGGAAATCATCATGGATGAAAAATAGATGGAACATTAGGTACAAAAGGTTGATGAAGATAAGCATGTATGGAATGATAACAAGGTAAACAAATATGATTCAAAACTTACTTGTTTGATAAATGATATTGATTTTTCTTTGGGTGAATTCCTTAAAATTTTAGAAAATCAATCACCTATTGGATGTGAGCAACAAGAATTATATAAGCATGAGTTGATTGATTTCATTTCACATCTTAAACATGATGAAAAACAAGGATATGATGATCAGTTTCAAATAAGGGAAGTGGATGATCTTGTATAATATTTGGTGTGCATGATAGATTAATAAGAGGTTACTTGAAGGTATAAATATGAATACAATGTTTTCCTTAACAAATAATGATTACAATTATGGAAAATTTATTCAATAAGGTACATGTATCTTGACTTAGCACAAGATGAAATGGTTTTGGAGAAAGGAAAGGATGAATGTGGGTAATTTTCAATCCACCTAAGCAAGGTGTAGACACCCTAATTCTACCACCCTCCTAATTCAATTAATTTCCCCATTCCATTTCCCACAAAAATCCATATCCAATTAATCAATGTTATTTGATTAATTAACCCCTTTTAAATCCCTAAACAAATCTAATCCTCATTACATGCTAAATATGCTCCATATTCATCCACTTGTGAATTTAATATTTAAATTTAATCCATGTCAATCCACTTGTGAATTTAATATTCGAATTTAATCCATATTCATCCACTTGTGAATTTAATCCATATTCATCCACTTATGAATTTAATATTTTAATTTAATCCATATTAATCCACTTATGAATTTAATATTCAAATTTAATCCATGTCCATCCCTCATGTCCCCACTCACCTAATCAGGTTTACTTTTCTAAATCATGATTACCCAAAAACCCCCAAATTAATCTCACCCTTAGGCTATAAATAAGATCCTTCCCCCCTCTTTCGAAGAATTTGGAAATCATATCAGAGCTCTTGCACTCTTATTGCACTAAGCATTCCCCTAATGTCATCCTACTTGTTTGTGTGATCCCCCATTTTTCTATCATCCCCACATCTTTAGTGAAAATTTTGAATTGATCATTTCCACAACGAGGTTTTTCTCAAATTGATGACATGTCTACACCCTCTCGTAGTCTTTGGTCACCGTCGACCCATCCAGGTTTGATTTATTTTGTTGTTATTTAGATCAGATCTACTTTTATCATCTTAGATCTAGCATTTCATTTTTTGTTTACTTCAGATTTTCAATTATATCATATCCATATCCACTTATTTTATTATATCTTTATCAAAATGAGGGTTGACATCCATCCTAGGAAGTTATTACTTCTCGGGACCAACTTTATCAGAAACTCTCCCATCTATCTACTAATCCATCCTCTATTAATTTTGCTTGATTTGTAGGTCACTTAGCTCATTGCAGAGAAGGATTTTCCATTTGTGCCCGTATACATCGTCATCCCATCTCAAGGTCCATAAACCTTTGAGTTTCTTATTTTCTTTAGTACTTGTTCACTAATATGAGCGGGAATGAAGAAACTTGGTCAACACAAGGAAAGTGTTAAGAACATGATGGGAAAGTGATATACGAGATGAACAACATAATGAATCATAAGAATAAGTATGTTTTTATTGTTTTGATGTTTGTGTGTGTAGGTACAGATGGTAGAATCATGAAGATGAAGACAGTGAAGATGGAACACAAGAGGAAAAGATGAAGATTTGAAGCAAATGCAAGATTCAAGAACAAAAATGGGATCTAGGTGGTTATGGAGCAAGGAAAGATATTAGGAGTTCAGAAGCAAGATCAAGAACACATCAAGAAGCTCAAGAATCACTAAGAGAAACAAATTTGTAGACACTAAGCACAAATTATATGGTTTCTTTTCTCCACCTTGGGAGTATGATCCAGGAGCATCACCTAGAATTCCTCCTTGCAACAAAATTTCATTATGGACATGTTTAAAGGATCTAGAGAGATCCTTTTGTGAGGTGGAATACTTTGAAGGATCACCAAATTTGAATTTTGGTTTATTTTTTGTTTTCCTCCGCAAATGGGAAATTTAAATTTTCAAATGTAATTAGAAACCATTTTGGCTAATAAAGTAGATGAAAGAGGTCTAAATGGTTTGTGAGAGTATGTGAGGATCTAGATATGTTAGAGGTGAACCCTTGAGGGTAAAGAAGTGAGTTTAATGTTCTTGAGTTAAAAATATGCCCTTTGTATAGTTTTGTGTGTGAGAACAAGAGAGAGTTAGTTAGGATTTTAGTAATAAGATGAAAAGGATAGAGGCTCGAATAGAAGAGTCGGTTTTGCGGGGTATTCCTCGAGGCAACCGAGGAGGAAGAGAAAGAAAAGGCATGTATTTTGTAATAAAAATACTATTTAATGTAGATAACTTTGTTTTTACATGATGATATGGTTTTCTTCATTGATCATTTGATGGTTTTGGCATCTTAGTTAAGAACTAATAAAATTTTCTTTATTAGCACCTGAGGAATTTATTGGAATCCATTTTAGGAAGTTTAATGAAGGTTTTAATTAGAAGAGTTTTGTTTACTAGTTTGAAATCCATTCAAATAATTTCACATGATTGTGTGACTCGTGTTTTACAATGGTTTTGGGTGTAATTGTATTGATATTTTTGGTGAAATAATTTGTTGATATAGCAAATTAGGTGTTTCCACCAACTCTCATGGCACTAGGTCCCTCTACAATGAATGGGTCAGCTCCCATTTATTGAATGTAAACTAATCTATTCATATATAAGTGTTTTGGGTTGACCAAATAGGTTGGGGATCACATATGAGCACTTCCCTAAACCTATGACAAAGTTCTTATATGGGGTACAAGGGATCAAATTACAATGATGAGGGGTGAAGGGGAGAAATTAGGAAAGGAATGTTATTTTTGTGAGTAGGTAATTATATATTTTACACCCGATAATCATAGTAGTTCAAAATTCAATTGGAATAAAGCACAATGAATCCATTTAATGAGAAGAAAAACTCAAACACATAGTTCTTAGATTCATTTATCAAATATAAAAAGGCCTTTATTAATCACTATACTTACAAAGTACATGTAAGAGATAAAATAGAGGAACATATGAGAAAGGGAAATGGAAGAAAATTATATTTTATTTCATATGTTGGTGATACAAACTTCAATACCTAAAACACAATTCATAATTGCTACCAATAACTAGAATTCAGAATTTTAGGATCCCTTGGAATGGAGAAACCATCCCAATTTATAGCAATGTGAATTTACCTTTCACCTACCCCTACATGACTCTTCATGTTCCTATTCCACTTGTGACCTTTCAATTTCCCCTAGAATAGAAAAATTTAGTATCTCTCTTATAATTTTGAGAGAATAATTTTACAAATTACAAATATCATCACTTAAGTGTATAGGAAAAAATACCATGATTGCGTACAAAGAAGAATTAGAAGAAATGGGGAGAAGGGAAGGGGATTTATTGAACTTGTTGAAGAAGCTCCTTCTGATGAATAACTCGTTGACGATGATCACAATCTCCTCCTTATACATTATGTATACAGACACCTGGACCACCAAATGAGCATTTAGAAATAGTGTTTCAAGACCTCCCAATGTTATCTTGAGTTGAACTCAAACGTCAGCCATGATGATGCATTCCCGATCTCACAATGAGAGTGAGGATCACCCTCTTATTCCTTAGGCTCTAACAAGTTTTTTTCACGATGCTCAAAATTCTTGATACTTAAATCCTTATTCTACACATTGTCTTTATAGGATTGTAAAATTTACCTTTTCTACTCGAGATATGTGAGATATTTCCTATATTTCTCCTAACTCACTTCTCTTGGATATCTCAATCTACTCAACCATTTCAAACCACCCATCTTGTCACTCACCCAACTCATCTAGATCAAATCCCTCGACTCACCTTGAGATCACTCCAACCAGCTTATTGAGAGATGATGATGGATCCAAATTGACCAATGAGATATGATTACCTCTTATATAATTAATCAATTTATTTCTTAACATATTTTTAATCTCTTATAACCATATAATGTCTCTCGGATTTTCTGTTGCACACTGCGATGCTCGCCTTGCTTACGGACACAATTGAGCTCAAGATGTTGTTTCCAAGACCCATATGGAGGTTTCATTTTTCTGTTTGAGCTATGAGATCATCCTATAACCATATGAATATTCCAAAAAGAATAAATATGAGTTAAAATGGAGCCATCAACAACTTTTTCACCCAAAATAAAAATTTCTCTTTTTAGCAGATTAAGAACAGAACTGTTATTTTGGAACATATCACATGTTTTTCTCAAATCTAACCTCTTAAAACTTTTGTCACATTCCAATTTCCATATCTTATGATGTATTTCTATTTTTATCCATTTTCTATTTTTAGTAGGTGCTTTTTCTAGACCTGTTATTTTGGGAAAATTGTCGCTTTTTCCCCGCCTTCTATTTTACTTGTTTCGATTTGTTTTTCGTGATCTCGAACTTGAAATTTAGGGGACTTGATATTTTTATCATATCATGTGATATTTTTATTAATTGAAAAAAATTATCTTGATTTATGATGGAAATATTATTTTTAGATTCAGCTCTTCATCGTGATCTCATGCTCTAAATTTCATTGTGTTTCGTCTGTCAAAATACATAGAAATTAGAAAAGAAAATTTCCCTAGTGAGGGTTTTAGGTCTAAATCTGCCATGGAATCAATTAATGGATTTTATTAGATTCATATATCACATATATGTTTTGGATAATAAAAATAATCTAAAACCTTGGTACAATCAATTCCTTTGTTCACCGACAGTGAAAAATCTTCATTCTGACAACCATGGATGCTTTGAGAGAAATTTTACGTGGTGTCGAAAAATTTATAGATTTAATGGAGGTTTTACAGTATTATTCTTTTATTTGTATATGAAATATTAATGTTAAATTTTTTTCAATGGATTTTAAAAATTCTTCTAAAGAACGCCTCTCATACATGCGCATGGAAGGAAGAAACAACGACAGTTAGAAAATTTGTAATTTTTGGATTTTACATCTTCTTAGGAGGGAGTGTAATTTTGTGTCCCAATGGGATGGGATAGATATGGAATAAAAATGTTCCCTTACCTCACCTTGAAAATTGGAGAAAGGTGATTGCTTAGCGAAAGAGAAAGAGAAAGCAAGAAAATAGCTCTCATGGGCTGAGACCAGGTCACATGACGAACCTAGGAAAGGGATAAACATGGGCACATATTTTTAAAAATTTTGCAAGGGGGTGAGAAAGATGGATGAGAAAAAAATTCTCTCACCTAGGAGTGACAAGTGGCGAGAAGGTGATTTGATGAGGCAGAGAGGAGAGGGGGCTGAAAAATAGCCTGTGAAGCCTTCCCGAGGTCACATGATGAATCAAGGGCTAACATGGGCATGGGAACATTTTTTTGTCCCAAGTTTCACAAGGGGATGATTCATATGGGATATTTTAGTGCGCCCTCACCTGGGAGTAACAAGTGGCACTTTGGGGTTTGGCGAAGTAGGGGGCCAAAATGAGGTAAGAAGGAGCTAAACTTGAATCACAAAGCTTTGGTGGGGTCATATGATGGACCAAAGGCATAAAACAAGAATGGGAAAAAAATATCCCAACTTCCCCAAAGGGATGGAATAGATGGGACACAAATTTTCCTTCACCAGAAGTGACATGTGTCCTCTTTAAAAACAATTTAACTGCAAGAGTGTACCTTGAGAGAGGCCTTTAAGATGAAGTTTTACGAGCTCTCTCGAGGACTTATTTGGCACTTATTTATATGATTATGACTCCAAAAATCCTTTTGATAATAATGGGATGGGTCCCATGATCTAATTATTCTAGAAACTCCCTCAAAAATATCTTTTTTTCTCGGGACCACATGGTGCACTTGTCGAGAAATGGGTTGTGGAAAGAAGCACCTTAGTCTTGTGAAAAATATGAAAACACCATCATTTATATCATTGAATAATATTTCCAATGGTATATTGTTTTACCTATAACTCTTTATGGATCTCTCATAATCATCTTCGAATCTCATGTATTGTTTGAACTGCAAGCTCCTTCACCTTCAAAACCCACTTTCACTTGAACTTGTCCCTAAACCTTAAAATATTCCCTAAAATTTCCTAAATCACTTGAAATATATTATTAGCTCTTGAATACCATTTATATATTAATTTGTGCCTTCAAATTTGCTATTAAGGGTGCACGCCTATATCGAGAAAGGCTAAAAATAACCATTTCTAAGTTTACTGAAGAATCTTCCTTGAGAAACACTGTATCAGAAAAACTTCATGAAAGTTTTTTCACGTTTAAAACAAATGTGAAAGGTTATTACACACATAGGAGAACTTTCAGGATGTGTATAATTATGACATAGAAGGAAAAGTTGATCCGAAGAGGTGCTTAGGAGGGTTTACAAGAATAAAATTGACACTAAAGTATAGTTGTCATATTTTTAACTTGAATTTTGCCCTTGCAAAAATGCATGACAACAAAATATTTGTGGTGAATATTTATTTTGGTAGAATCACATTATAGAGGGTTATTTATGTTCTATTTCAATGACTTGAGGTTAAATTATGTGTTACTCTCAATTGTATGTTTGAAACCGTTAAAAATCAAGACCGAGATTGTTTTCTTACATCTTGGATTGAGAATTTGCTCATTTTATTTTTAAAATTATGTGTTACTAACATGAATTCATCAAGAAGATTATGTGAGTAGTAATTCAAACAAGTGGTGAAGTTTCTACATTGGAAATAGGCCGCATATTCTTATAGTTGGTGATAAGGGTTCCATATACCTTGTTTTTTCTTTGTTCCTACAAGTTATTTCTAGATGTATATTTGAAGTAAAACTTATTAGCTTCACTTACTATCAAAACAAGAAGTTAGAGGATGAAGAGATAGACTTTGATATAAAATATTAAGTTTTGAAACTAATTCCCTTGCATTTTATAAGCCTTTGTGGTCTCTCGAGGCTAAGTACGGGGGTTTGATTAAAAATTCAAGTTTGAATCCTTTAGAATTTGAATGGTGACTTGAAAATTGATAGAAATCATCTTGATAGAGAGTACATCAATACTCTAACATATTTTTGTGATGAAAGACTCCAAATTGTGGGTTATTACTAACATTTATTCCCTTAACATGTTGTTACATGGTAGTGAGGCCTAATTTGAAGGCTATTAATCAAGAGTAAAGTGATTTAAGCTTGAATATCTCACATGAAACTAAGTATACAACCAAAACATGTAAATGGGTATTTATAAATGTCTTGATTAAATATTGTAACTAAGTATTAAAAACTTTATGCTAAGAAAAGCAAGTTGGAAGGTCTACAAGGAGAGTAACCAATCTTAAGAAGGAAGATAGTGGAAAGAGTTGTTATCTTGGGAGTTAGGTCAAAAGGTTTTGCATGCACCATTGGAGGTAAAATGGGTGCTCAAAATAGTCTAAATATTTCCTAGAAACCTCATAGTTTTTTCTAAAATATAACTCACTAGGGGCATATACCTCAAGAAGCATTTGAAGGATAGTTTGGTAAAGGAGAAGTTGTTTGAGTTTTTCTTTTGTATTGGTCATTTTAAGGGTTTATTTTTACATTGAATTAGGATGGTGAAGCAATGAATAGTGATAGTGTGGGCCAATAAGGATAAATCGTTCAAAATTTTCTTATGTGGAACTAATTTCTTGATGAAACCTACAAGGATAGTTTAGAAAAAGTGAAGGTATTTGGAGTATTCATTGGTTTTGGTCATTGTGGGGGCTATAACATCTTAGAATTGAAATTTTATACAAGGTGTAGTGGTTGTTGAAGACATATAAAGTGAAAAAGACAATTTTCTTACATGTTTGAGCCATTCGAGGCTATAAGACAAGATCATATGGCAAAGCATACGGGGAGGTTGAAATATTTTGTATTCTTCACTTACTATTGAAATTGGTTACATTTAGAACTATGCATCATCTCTTCATCATTTGTTTTAGGCTTATGAGGTGGAGTTACTTCCTAAACTAGTTCCTGAAACTTTTCTTGAATCTACTTATCTTCTTGATCCTTGGAAACTTCATGAATTTCCAATGCCTTCTCAACCATTTCTAATGCCTTATCAATACAATCACCTAGAGTATCTTTCCCTTCATGGCTGGTAATTCTTACTTCAACTTGAGGAAGCTCTTTCTCAAATATTATTGCCTCCTTTGGTGGTACATCTATTGAACTTGTTTCAATTTGAGAGACTTTAATTATAGGTACCACAATTGTAGGTTGTTGAGTCACCATAGAAACTACACTCCATGAATCAGCATTCACCTCTAGGACTTATAATTATTGGTTTCCAAGTGGTGGTATATTACCTCATTCTTTTATAAGACCTTATAATAAATCATCAAATACCTAAGTATGGGCTACCTCTTTCTCTTAACCATCCACCACTTCAACCTCCATGATTATTTATCCTAAGAAATTGCTACAACAAATGTTCCATGTGTTTCAATGGGTGGAGTGATATCAATTATCTCTAGTTTTTCTACCTCTTTTTCATGTGTTTTAAAATTTACAATGTTCCCAATGACAAGTGCACTTGTAATTCCTCCTAGTGTAGGTGTTTCAACTCTAGCCTTTTATTTTCTTATAAAATTATTAATACCATGCTCCTCCTCACCTTCTTTTTCTTTCATGGATCCCATTGTTGATCCAAGCCTTAATCCTTCCTCTGGGAGATATCCCCTCATTCATTTCCCTTTACATGAGGGTCCCTAAAGAGCTGTAAGAGATGTTATGACTTTTGATGCACGTGGGAGATTACAATGTAATGGGATTACCTAAGTGATTGGTACCTCCCTCATGGTTTTCATCAACATATCTTATACCTTTTAGATTAGATGTGATACAAAATTACATGTTCTACTTGTAGCAGTAGTCCATTCTTCCACTATTCTAGAAGTAGGTCTTTTGGAGGGGACCTGAGGTGCTTTTCCCTTTAAAGGGTCCATTCTAGTTGTACCCTCCTTCAAAGGAGGAAGATCCTCCTTGAGAATCCTTAAATTCATGTACTCCTTCAACACTACAGTGTTTTGAAGTGATAAATCTATTCCTTTCTACATCATCCGGTGAGAGTTCTTCTCATTGGAGAGAAAAATTTCAAGGAAAAATTGATGGACTTCTTTCCAACGCTCTTGGATTCTAAGTCCTTCTACTTAACCGATGTAGTTGTCGTATGTACATGTGCGATGTAAAAAGTGAGTTTTACCCTGGTGACCTTTCATTTGGGGATCCAAAAAAAACACTCCACTGACCCTATGGAAAAATATTGTAGATATCTGCAAGGGAGGAATTTGCTAGGAAAGTAGGAAAGGGAGTGAGAAATTTAGAAAAGATAAACTAATATTGCAAGTATAAAATCACATTTTTGCATACACCAGCCATAAATTTCATTACGTGCACTTAAATTTAGAAGAAAATGAATTTTCTTAACAACAACAAGAGCAAATGGCGTTTAATGAGCACAAATTACCACTAAACTCCTCAGTCAAAAAAGGCTAAAATTCCTTCTTCCTTTATTGAAGCTCAAGCAGAAATTGTACATAGCATAGAAGTGGAAGACATTTTAGAGTAGGGAAAATGGAAGAAATTTTCTATCTATTTGTTATCTTCATAAGGATATCTCTCTCATGAATTCACAAAAAACATCTCCAAAATCTAAGAATTATAAGAATTCACCCTAGAAGAAGTTCAAATGAGGAGCTTGTTACAATTTATAGATAAGAAGGCAACTCTTCATCTTCCCGACGCCTTTTCACATACTTTAATCGACTTTAGACTGTTCATATTCCACTTAAATATTTAAGTCCTTTTTATAAAAAATGTGACTTAAATTTTACATTATGTTTCTAAAGTTGCTTAAAGTTCTATTAAAAATTACAAACCTCAATACAAAAATATAACATTCAAGAGAGAGAGAGAGAGAGAGAGAACGTTGGGTGAGGAGAGAAGAGAAAAGAGAGAGAGAGAAAGAAGATGAAGAAGAAAAATAGAGGAGGGGGAATTATGCGAGAACAATGAGTGTTGTAGTGGATTTGATCTCGCTCCCTAAGCTGGTTTCCACCTTTTGATTCTAAGAATTCATTTTTATCTCCAATCTCCTTATTGAAACTAGTTGTTGCGAGTTCCACTTTGTTAGCATGAGGAATACAAATGGATCTCAAGGTATATGTCCATCCATTAGATACATTGTTGATATCTTTTCACTTCCCGAACCATGACGAATGTTTCTCTACGATAAGTAAAATAGTGGCTTGAATCTCTAAGAGTAAGTCGAGGGTACCTGTATGAAAGAAAATCAACACGTGACCTTCTTCACACCTAACTTCCCAAGGTCTTTCTGAGATAGCTGGTGTAGAATAGAAATGGATGTGCCCCTACATTGTGAACTCGTGCATCCTCCTGATGGATTCTAGATTAAATCTATTTATGGGCACAACTTGGTCAATGGGGATTTTCATGGCATTGGTATCAACTAGATGTTATACATATAATGACATAGTTTTTACATGTTCCTTTAGTTCATCAATCTTCTTCTTATAATCCTTATTCCTTTCCACCATGTGAGAGGAATATTGTTGATACGTGCAAATACCCTTCATGAGTTGTCAATCCCGGTTGAATTGTGATCATCTCAAAGTCACCATGTGGTGTAATCTTATCCTTTGGCTTTATTACCTTCGGTTGAGCTACATCAATGTATTGAATACTCATTTCCCCACTATAGAATCATGAGGTGTATGTGTGATATTTCTTCAATTTTTTTCTTTAGCCAATGAGACAATCATTGATAGGTCAAGGGTTGTCACTTGTTACACAATGCAGTGTTAGGGGCAATGATTTCTTACATCTCGGGAACATCCCATCGATTCGAGCTCAATGACAGGGGCACCAACCGTTCCTGCTCTAGAGGAGGAAAATCTTGGATGAGGGAGATGTGCATGTCAACAAGAGGTAAGACCCCTTGTGGTGATTTGAAGACTGGGTCTTGAACCGTGTGTTCTTCATCCATTCATGCTTTCACCGCTGGATTTTCTTCCTGTATTTCGTAATCAAGTCTTCCTCTTGTAGTGACATAAACGAGTCTTCTTTTTCCCTGGCCTGCTTTGGTGAATTTTTGTGAGGGGAGGTTTTCATTTTTGTGGCCTTTCTTTTCAAACTTGCTCTAGAGTGTCCGAACTAGAACTCACCTCTACGAATTTTGAAGACAATTGATGGGAAGCTTACTTCTGACCTGGAGGAATTCCTTATGACTGGATGATCATGGTTCTCTTCTTTTGAAACCAATTTCTCGTTCTCCTCACCACCTTCTTAGTCTGTTATTTTATATCCCCTAATTCATGAACATACCTATTGATTGGAGGTAAAAGAGACATCTTGAGCGCCGCGTACTCGAGGATCATACAACTTTTTCCCATCATCCTGCAAAATATATTCATACCAAGAGAACTTGAATTTCTTTATTTCATCGACGGCCATCCTCATATGGTACTTTTCTCATACTTCAAATTCATCATCACAACTTTCCCAGTAGTCCTCGACTTGTAGCTCATGTTGCAATTCTAGGAAGTAGAAAGACTCGGGATCTTCTCAAATATCGAAATTAGGCATGGCAATGTAGGAATGCAAAGTAAAATGAGTGAAATTGGCCTCTAGATGAGATGCATCATTTGAGATCTTTCACGTGAATACCTCGAGAGAGATAGGAAATGAAATCAACTTCTTCTTCCTACTCTAAGCATGTTTTTACTTGAATGATCTACCTGCAGAGCTCGAATAGTACAATTTGATCACTAAGATACTTGGGAACCTTAATGAGACTCTGGTCAAATCTAGCAACTCATAGGTAGGAGAAGATTGAGAATTGGATGAAATAAGAGCCATACTTCTTGATCAAAGATGTCACTTGTGGTGACATCCTAGCCTCCAAATCACCTTACAAGATTCAAACCACATACATTGTGAACACATCGTTCATGCGAGTGAAATTCATATGGCTTTCCTCTATTACCAATTGTAGAAGCTTCTTAAATGCAGGTACCTTGGCAGTAATTTTTTCTCAAGGGTCATTCCTTTGAAAGATCTTGAGCTAGCGAGGAGATAGACCAAGTAAGAAGTTAGGTGAAACTTCTTCCTTATTTGTACCTAGAGTAGTTGCATATGGAAATTTTCGTTGATGATCTTCCCCTAGTCAATTCTCTACTTTCCTTTTGTCACCATCGAAATGAAAAGGCCCATCCAGTCTTGAAAGTATCTTGTGCTTGCTTCACCCATAACTCTACTGAGGAGAGTGATGGTATCTAAATATCCTTCTCAAAATTCACACCTTGGAAGGTTCTTGGGCATCCTTGAGGCCTTTCTTCCAATCTTCAATCTGTGAACACAGTCTACTCCCTTGCACATATGCATCCATCATCTCCCAATTGTGTAAGACCATGTCCTTTGAGATGACAACCATACTAGGTGATGTCAAGATTTATAGAGAGAGTGAGATGGTTCTAGGACTGATGACTACCATTGTTATACCATTGTTGGCTTAGATTATTTTTGTTTTTGGCTCATAGTGGTGAGAGCAAGCCAGGACCAACTCAAGGATTTGTACGGACACGGGGTGTCTTGCAGCTACAAATAGTCTACTTGTGAATACTTGATCCTCAATTTTTCCTCGCTCCTTGGCTATCATACGAGCTCTTAGGTCATTCAGGTCCATGTATGAGACATCATTTTCTTCTATCTCATACTTACAGGTGAAGCGTTGTGCCAACTTATGTCCCATCCACTTATGTTTCATGATTTCCTTAGAAAAAACAACTTACTATTTTTAGTAAGTATGAAAAAGCAACTCCCTCAAACCTTAACTAGATGTTGCGACTCTGATTTCCTCTTCTCCCTTGGTTCCTATCACCTTTAGGATCAACTTTTTATTTTTGTAGGTGCTTGTGGGACCACTTACTATTTTTAGTAAGTGTCAAAATTGGACCAAAAGTCCCGTTCGATGAATTCTCGGCTACATTGCATCTTTTATGTTCGCGCGCCCCCTCGCAAGTTCTTATGATGATGAATTTCCCAAAATAGGAGTTCCCTATGAAGAAGACATTCTATTTTTAGAAAGTGGGATTCCGGAGGTCGGATTGACGTGGAACAAATTTTTCCAATATGGGTTTTTCCCAATATCTCCCCTTTGAAATATTAGACCTATTCACTCAATATTTTAGGAAATTTTAAACTTTTAAATTTTTGACCTGATGGCATTTCTAGACACAGTAGCCATTAATGGACCTTAAAAATTACAGGTTTGGTTTTCTCCTCTGTTTTCAATGGAAATTACGTTTTTGATATGGTTTTTTAATTCTTTTGTTTCCAATGAAATCTTGTTTCGATCCGACTACTGGTTTGGAGAAATCTAGCTTTTTTCTCTGTTGGACCTGAAAGAGGATTTCTTCACTGAGAATGTTTTGTGCCATAAGAGGAGGATTTGAAGCTATTTTTTTATGGTTTTATATAGAGGAATGAATATAAAAAATGGTTCAACAATCCGTGCATCCATTTGTAATATTTCTTCAAAATTTGATTTTGCAGCAATGGGGATTTTCATTGTTCTTCTTCTTTGTTCTTTGTTTCTTCTCCTTAGTTTGATGAAATATTCTTCTAAGACCTACATATCACCATGGGAAATAGGATTTTATTGCTGTGGTGGAGTTTTTTTGAGCTTTGACAATGGTGGAATGGTGGTAGGAAGTTGCAAAGGAGTTTGTAGAGGAAGTTGTGCACGGGAATGTTAGATGTTAGATGTTAGAAGTAGGAGGGAATTTAAAATTTGAAAATTTCAAAGGCATGGAGAGAGGTGAATTTTCATGTCCCTAACATCCCTCACCTCAAAGGGACATGAGGGACATAATTTTTCATAGTGCACCTTAGCTTGACACATGGCGGAGATCCGACGGCAGGGGATTAAAGCCAAAAAAGTAGCTTTAAAGCACTGAG
This sequence comes from Taxus wallichiana var. yunnanensis, assembly GCA_018340775.1. Lineage (NCBI taxonomy): Eukaryota > Viridiplantae > Streptophyta > Pinopsida > Cupressales > Taxaceae > Taxus > Taxus wallichiana. Next base: position 593,724,414 of record CM031243.1, read on the forward strand.
GGGCTGGAAGTTGGTCACATGAGGGACCTTGAGGCATCATGGAGGGCTAGGCACATTTTTCCAACCTTTCCTTGATGTCCCTCATCTAAAAGTGACATGAGGGACATCATTTTTCATAGTGCGCCAAGTGATGACACATGGTGGTGATCTAACGGTTGAGAATGAAGGCTTGGCAAGCACCCTGGGGCTAGAAATTCACTCTTGAAGAGGTCACATGGGTGACTAAGAGTCTCCTTAGGGTATATGCACATTTTTTTCATGTCTGATGTCCCTCACCTCAAAGGTACATGAGGGACATCAATTTTCATGGTGCACCAGGTAATGACATGTGGCAGCAATCCAACGGTGAAGGCTTTGAGCTCCCTTGCAAGTATCAGGGGCTGAACCTGGTGATCCCTGGAGGTTGGATGAGGTTCTAGAGGGATTATGGGGGATAGGTGAATTTTTCCAACCTTTATTTCTCTGACCTTGAGGGACGTGAGGAACACAAAATAGCATCAGGCTCCTGGAGCTGACACGTGTCCTTCAAAATTTGACTAACTCTCGGACTCGCTCGAAGAGGGCAACTTGAAACAGTGATAAATTGAGCTCTTGATGGACTTTTTGATGAAATTTTATATGATCTTGACTGTAAATTTCCTTTTGAATCCAATGGTGGGGGTTAAAGTCTTGATTATTACATATTATCCCTAAAAATTGGAGTTTTTGTCTCAGTACTCCACTTGTGCATGAGAAAAACTACTCGCAAACCCATTACGCCAAATGTTTTTGAAAAAAATAATCTCACCATCTTATAGGTATTGTAATTCCCTTTCTAAAGATGTTTTTTTTTTCTCATAACTCCATTCAGAGCTCCCATAATCATCTTTGAAAGCTCCAGCAAGTTGTTTTGACCTATACACCGCTTTGCTAGGCCTCTAAACCACGATTTTAGTGAAACTATCCCAAATTCTCTGGATCCTCCCGAATCTTCCTGAATCAAATCCATGATGTTCCTAGGAATTTTATTCTCTTCCATTTTTGGTTCATATTTTTTGTTCTGCTCCATAGGGTTTCTCCAGTCCTAGGAAGGCCAGTGATAGCCATTCCCACAACTACCTGAAGCTTGTATTTTTCAATGAACTCCTAAAATCACCTAGGAGTTGATTTGAGTTTCCTAAATCACCTATGGTAATGAATTAACACCAATTAGGAGGTTACTGGACTGACTGGGTAGACCTAGGGTTCCTCGAATGATGAAACGTGAAAATTTTGGTACATGGGTATCAATGCCATGCTTAGAAATTATAAATTCCCCTATTACACATTTTCACGACAAATGACTAGCTCTAGCTTGGGGACATGACATGGAATGAACGCAATGAATACATAACATGAAGAATCTAGAATCTTAACTTTAGACAATATGATCCATTGACTAGTGCCTTATCCATTGGGCCCTGTGGAGTCGTTTATAATTTACAAGAGAGAAAGATAGCAAAGAAATAAACACACACACACACACACACACAAAAAATGACAAAAAGGAAATGCATGACACACAATAGAAAGGGAAACACACGCAATATAAAGGGAAATGTGCACATCAATCACCTATGGTGCAAGGTGAGGGAAAACCCACTTTCACAGATTATACAATTTCAAGTATTACCCAATGCGAGGCAATTCCAGCGGAATTCCATCCAAATATGAGAGTAGAAAAACATTCTCACCACAAGATTCATGAACCTGGAATGGGCCGAGCCATAACAAATCAAAATTTCCATGGCTTCCTTTTGGTTCCCTTCTTTTGTCCCATAACAAGACAAGGTCTCCAACTTTAAACTCTCTTCCTTTAGACTTATTGTCAAATATCTTCTTCACTTTCAATTGGTTTTCTTTGATACAGTCCACCACTCGGAATATATTATCTTCTAGATTCTCAAGAAAGAGGATCCTCTTGTCAATGGAATCCTTGTACTATATGTCTTCTATTCCCTGGAGCAACTTGAGAGCTGACATCTCAACCATGATGGGAATTTCTGCTTTGACTCCATATAGCAGTTAGAATGGTGACATACCTATTGCCTTATTGGGAGTGATATTATCCACCCATAATGCATCATACAACTTCTTGTGCCAATTCCTTTGGTTTTCATCCACGAGCTTGTGGAAAATGGTCACAATGTTCTTATTTCTTGATTCGGCATGTCCATTACCTTGTGGATAATAGTCTGGTGAATGAGACAAGGAGATTCCCTAGCCATAGGAAAACTCAGTCAACTCCCTCGAAGAGAAATAGGTAGCATTTTCTGCTACAATATTCTATGGCACTCCGAAACATACTATGATATTCTCCTTGATGAAGTTACATACCATTTCGGTGTTGGCTTGCTTGATTGGGATGGCCTCCACCCACTTTATGAAGTAATATGTCATTTTGAGCATGAAGTATGCCCCATGTGTGAGTGAGGATTCAGAACACTGATGAAATCTATCCCCACTGTTGAAATGGTTCTTTAATAACAACTAGCCTGAGAGGTAGTGCTACAAGTTATGGTCTCCCAACGAATTGTTGACATGCTTCACATTTGGAAACCCATTCTTGAGTGTCTGTAAATATATTGGGCCAATAATACCTTCCTCGAGAGGATCTTTTGTGTAGTGACCATCACAAAGAAATGTCCACCACATGCTTGGTCATGGTATGCTTTAAGAAATTTTTCTTGTTGTTCTTTGTCTACACATTTGAGGAAGCATCCATTAAGACCTCTCTTGTAAAGTGTGTGGTTCTAGATTACAAAATTTGTTGCCCTCATCTTAAGTGTTCTCCTTTGCTTGTAATCAAGATGAGAAGGACATTCTCCATTCATTAGGTAATAGGAAATATCAACATACCACTCATTATTAGTGGTTATAAAGAGAACTTGTGGATTATTTTCAAAACAAGTTGGGCAAGCACAATTTTATTCAATGTGTTGAGTCTTGAGTGCTTCATCTTCAGCAATCAACCTACACAAGCCATTTCCCCGTACTAAAATGGAGGGTCAGATTTCCAAATCGTACTCTTGAATTTTTGCAACCTAATTTCCTCTTTTAGCTGCAGGATCTTGTTGTGTCAAGATGGACTTGATTGCATTGTCGGGTACCATTACCAGAGTATGAGAGTTGAGTATGTAAAATCTGAAATTTTTTACAACCTTGACTACAGCATAGGCATGTTTCTCCAACTGGTTGTATTTTAGTTCATGCTTCTTCAATGGGCATATCATGAAAGAAATGGGTGCCTCCACACCTTCATCATTCTTTTAGACTAGAACAGAAGAGAGCATGTGTTCCGATGCATAGCAATACATGATGAATTTTTCTTGAAATCCGGAGACATGAGAGTCGGGGCTTTGGAAATGGCTTTCTTGATTTCTTCAAAAGTTTATTTTCCTTCATTATTTCATTTAAAGTTTAATTGAGGTTTCATCATGGTAGTGATGTGCTTTGTCAATTTTGTAAACTTTGGAATGAAGCAACAAAGGAAGTTTACCTTGCCAAAGAAAGAGTGGACTCCTTTCTTTCTTGTGGGTAGAGATAGTGCTTGAATGGCTCGTACTCTCTCAAGATCAATGTGTGCTTCGTGTTTTTTCACAATGTGCCCCAACAACTTTCCTTCCGTGACTCCAAAAATGCACTTTTTCGGGTTTAACAATATGCCATGTTTTCTACACCTTGTAAGTACCTGTTCCAAGTGATGGATATGGTCTTCCCTATTTTTGAAAATACCATGAGATCATCAAGATATATGACAATGTAATTTTTAAATCTTTGAATTCCAAATCCATCGCCCTTTGAAATGTAGCTCTTGCATTGATTAGGTCGAAAGGCATTCTATTGTATGCAAAAGTGCCCTAGGGTGTTGTGAAGGTTGTCTTAGTGTGATCCTCCTCTGCCACTTTGATTTGATTGTACCCCAAGAATCCATCGAGAAATGAAAGAATTTTAGATCTAGTGACTTGCTTGCAAAATATGGTCCATGATAGGGAGAGGATAATTGTCTTTCAGTGATGCCTAGTTCAAGTTGCAGAAATCTACACATATTTTTATTTCACCATTCTTCTTCTTTCGGCACAAGAGTGGACTCCTTTCTTTCTTGTGGATAGAGATATTTCTTGAATGGCTCGTTCTCTCTCCAAATCAATGTGTGCTTCGTGTTTTTTCACAATGTGCCCCAACAACTTTCCTTAGTGACTCCAAAAATGCACTTTTTCGGGTTTAACGATATGTCATGTTTTCTACACCTTGCAAGTACTTGTTCCAAGTGATGGATATGGTCTTCCCTCTTTTTTAAAAATACCATGAGATCATCAAGATATATGACAATGCAATGTTTTAAATCTTTGAATGCCAAATCCATCGCCCTTTGAAATGTAGCTCTTGCATTGATTAGGTCGAAAGGCATTCTATTGTATGCAAAAGTGCCCCAAGGTGTTGTGAAGGTTGTCTTAGTGTGATCCTCCTCTGCCACTTTGATTTGATTGTACCCTAAGAATCCATCGAGAAATGAAAGCATTTCAGATCTAGTGATTGCTTACAAAATATGGTCCATGATAGGGAGAGGATAATTGTCTTTCAGTGATGCCTGGTTTAAGTTGCGAGAAATCTACACATATTTGTATTTCACCATTCTTCTTTCGTGACTGCACAATGTTGCCCACCCATGTTGAATGATGGATGGGAAAGATAATCATTGCATTAAGCATCTTCATTACCTCCTCTTTGATGGTATCAACAATCTTTGGGTTATATGGCCTTTGTTTTTTCCTGAATGGCTTGGCATCCTGCTTCGAGGGAATCAAGTGATGTGTTTCCTTCAGTTGGAAGGATTTGAGCTCATCATAGGAGTAGGCCAAGACATCCAAATATCTCTTGAGAAATTAAAAAAACCTTCTCTTCTCCTTGGGTGAATAAACATTTTCTGATATTGACCATCCTCGGCTGTTCTAGAGTTTCAATATTCTCCTTCTCAAAATCAGCTGGACATCGAGAAGATTGCTTTTTTTTCTTAAATGAATATATCATGCTTGTCGAAGAGGTCCTCCAGAGAAACCAAACCTTTGGGAATCTTGTTTCCTTTCAATTTGATCACTCATTCTTCATCAATCCCTTTAATTCATTCTTTCTCTTCTTTATCTACTGCTTCTCGGTGTGGATTCTCACTTCCTTCAAAGAAGAGATTATTGAAATTTTCCCTTTTTCCAACAACGCCAAGATCTGATTATCATCATTGAAGACATGCTAATGATTTGCATTATCTTATACACTAGGCTTAAACACCATCTCAATAGTTACTTTATCTTTTCCAAAAGAAGGATGAGGTGTTACTACGGAAGTTGACACTACAAGGGAATCAGATTGTTCATTCTTCTCTCTTTGGATAGACTCAATGGAAAATGTATCAAAAGACTCAATGCAGTCCATACTCTATTTCTATAATGTGAGTTTTGGTTTTTCACAGTATTTGTCATACTTGCTTTACTATCACCTTCGCATCACCTTGAAATTTCATCTTCTTGATTCCCATATCTTGTTATGCCCATGGCCAAGAGGATAGCTTCATACTCCACATTGTTATTTGTATTATCAAATTGTAGCTTGTAGGAAAATGGGTATGCTTCGCCATAAGCGAGTACAACACTACACCTGCTCCCAAACCTGCACTAGAGTGACTACCATCAAATTCCATTGTCCAAACTTGGTCTTCTTCCTCCTCCATAAGAAGTGGCAAGTTCTCATCTTTTTCAGATGTGAGGAAGTAATTTCCTAGCCCGCTATCTTGAAATAGAATGTTTTCCTTTGGATCATCGAGAATTTCGTTTGTGTCCTTCATCTTCCTCACTAGCAACAATTTCTTCATTTCACCCTTCACTGGGATATTACTGGATGAACAATCCTTTTTATTTATCCACCTAAATCTCTACAAAATATATGGTTCAAGTAGCATCCCAAAGGATGCTAGAGTTTCTTCCACCAAGATGGTGAGGAGCACATTCTTATCTGGAAAATCAGCTAGTGCTACTGTGCATATTTGATTTTTCATACCAATGGAACTTGTTTGGATTCCATTAAATAAAAAGTGCCATTTTCTCGGTTCAAGGTGAGGCCTAGAGCATTTACAAATTTTACAGGCATCACATTATATGAGGCTCTGGAATCTATGATGCAATTATTTAGTTGGAAGCCTTTAATGAGGAGTGATAGGTAGAAAGGTTCAACCTTGTTAGTTTTGGATGCACTGAGGGCTAGCATGTTTTGAGAAGGTGGTGTGGATGGTGTGGGAGTAAGCCTTTGGAATTTGGACCTAAGGCTATAGGATTACCACCACGAACTACATCAATGAACCTATCAAATTGGGCAAGATGCATTTGTAGGTATTCTATTTCTATGAGCTGGACTTTAGTTTTGCTTGCATGTTCCACAAAGTCAAATGGGGTTATGGTGGGAAAGGCAGAGGTTTCGGGAATGATAGAATATTTACATGGTGAAGGTTTTGCTACTTTAGGGATTGGATTTTCTTTCACAGTGTAGTAGTTGGCTTGGAAGGAGATGGGAATGTAGGTTTTGGTGGGACCTTAGATGTTTTTATCGGAACAACATTTGAAGGAGAATTATTTTTAGAAATTTTTGAGTTGGGAGAAGGACTAGATGACTTACTTGGCATGGTAGCATGATCCCTGCTAACTAGTGGGTTTGGTTTTTCTTTAGTGACTCCATTGAAGGTGGTAGTGATGATCCTTTGTTAATGATTTTATTTTGTGGAACCTCTATAGAAGAATCCTCCTTATTCTTCTTTTCCTTCACTACATCCATTGAGGATGGAGCACCTTTCTTTGACTGTGCGTGAGTGAAAATGTGCATGAGAAGCTTGGAGCTTCTTTGTCATCAACATACTCAATTAGTTCATTGTGCATATCACCATCAACTTCCTCGACCTCAAGATAGTTTTTGTAGTCACCCGCATTTTCTTCTTCAGTTTCTTCAATTTCCACTTCCTCCTTTAGTTTTTCAGTGTCACTGGCAGCATTGGCTGGTGGTGCTTCAAGAGAAATCTGGTGAGGAGGTGAAGTAATCCTTGTTCTATTGGGAGGATTTAGATTACTTGGATTGTTCCGCATTGTGATCTGGGATAGTTGTTTCTTCAAGGAAACCAAGTCATTTGCCATTTTTTGGAACATTGGGTTTGTGGTGACTAATCCTAAATTCTATCCTTTTTACTTTCCATTCGGGCCTTTCACTTTACCGGATAGGATTAGATCATCATCGGTTTTTATCATGGAGTCTTGAGCTTCCCTTAATGTTCTTGGTTGGGTTCTTCTAAGGAAGAAACCTACTTCTGAAGGTAAGGCATTGATGAATAATCTCTTCAAATTATTTTCAAAAGGCACCACATCTTTAGGAATTCTTCTTATCACCCTGTTGTATCTTGCTACGAAGTCTCTCATTGATTCGGATATTTCCTTCTTCATTTTCACCAATTGGACCAAGAGATCCTAGTAGTCTTTTATGGTCTTGAACTTGTGTTCGAATGCACTTCTTATATCTTCCCAAAGCATGTAACAAACATCAAGGGTAGCATGTAGAACCATTCGGAAGCTTTTTCTTGAAGTGACTCCACAAAGAGTCGACTAACACATCTTCATGCTCAACACCCAATACACCGCAAGTAATGATAAATGTTGCTACATGTTCTTCGAGGAAGTTGAGAACCATCCCCTCTAAATTTTGGAAAAAAAAATTAGCCTTTTAGTAGCTCTTGAAGTGGTTAAGGGAAAGTGGGCCGGTGTTTCCACCTCATGGTACATTAGGCCTATGGTCCTCACGATCATGATATGCCGTTACGTTTTGGATTCTATCTTCCAACATCTCTAAGGTTGTGGATTCTATTGTTGCTATTGCATCTTCTTTGGCTTGAGCTCTTTCAATTTCTTCAATTTGAGCTCTTATTTTGGCTTCAACTCTTGCTTCTCTTTCTCTAGCTTCTTCTTCATTCTCTACATCAGTGAAATCTTCAAGATTCTCATTGATGTATGGGAACTCACCGTCTAATGGATTGACAATGCTTGGACTCTTGATGTGACCAGCTCTGTGACAAAAAAAGAGACCTCGAATTTGAGCAACTTGTTTCTTCTTTGAAGCTCTTAAAAATTAGGATCGGTTTATCCTACTTGTCTTTGTTACTGGGTGTATCTTTTATCCGCTAGCTTGGAGATTTATGATCTTCTGTGGTACTTGAATTTGTCTTTATCTTTCAAATTCAGTAGTGTGTTCTTCTTCAAGGTCAAGTATTCTCGTAGCGATGAAGTAATGGTTGACACTTTTCCTGTTATACCAAATAGCCTCTCATAAATTTGAAGAAATATCCTCTTGAATGTGGAAGAGTAGCTCAACTCTTTCAAAGGGAGGATTTTCTAGAATAGCCATGGTTTGCAGACATGAGTCTTTGATAGCTATTCAAATTCAAGAAATTTTCTTTTTTGAATTTTTGAATTTTTGAATTTTCTACAAAAAAATTGTATTTTTATAACATTCTAGTTGTGTTCGTGTACAGATGCTACAAAATCTACCCCACAATGGGCACCAAAAACTATTGGCAATAAAATGTGTCATGGGGATAAATTGATGGACTTCTTTCCAATGCTTTGGGAGTCTAAGTCCCTCTACTTAACCGGTGCATCTTTTCTATGTGCTTTTGCGATGTAAAAGTGAGTTTTACCCTGTTGACCTTTCAATTTGGGGATCCAATAGGGTCACTCCACTAACCTTGCAGAAAAATCTTGTAGATATCTTCAAGGGAAAAAAATTCTAGGAAAGCAAGAAAAGGAGTGAGAAAGTTAGAAAAGAGAAACTAATGCTACAAGTAGAAAATCAGATACTTGCATACACCAGCTAGAAATTTCATTACATGCACTTGAATTTAGAAGAAAACAAATCCGCATAACAACAACAAGACCAAATGGAATTTAATGAGCACAAAGTACCACTAAACTCCTTAGTCAAAAAGGCTAAAATTCCTTCTTCCTTTATTGAAGCTCAAGCAAAAATTGTACATAGCATAGAAGTGGAAGACATTTTAGAGTAGGGAAAATGGAAGAAATTTGCTATCTCTTTGCTCTCTTCACAAGGATATCTCTCTCATGAATTCACAAAAATAACTCCAAAATATAATAATCTTAAGAAGTCATCCCAAAAGAAGTTCAAATGTGGAGCTTGCTACAATTTATAGAAGAGAAGGCAACTCTTCATCTTCCGGTGCCTTTTCACATACTTTAATCTAACTTTAGACTTTTCATATTCCACTTAAATATTTAAGTCCTTTTTATAAAAAAGGTGACTTAAAGTTTACATTATGTTTCTAAATTCGCTTAAAGTTCTATTAAAATTTACAAACCTCAATGCAAAATATATAAGCTGTTTCACACGAGAGGATGTTTGAGTTCTAGAATAGAGTTGCTTCTATCCTTTCATTCTCTTGAGAAATAGATAAGGGTTAAGGCTAGGAAGAATACTGTTGAATGTTTGGAGGGTGTGCGTGTACCGTAGAGAGAGATAGGATCGATTGCAAAGAACTCCTTTTGTCTTGGAAGGACTACTGCAAGTAAGAATACAAGACCACCAAATTCTAATTACACAATAAATGAGGGAACTGCCTTAGGCCCAGGAAATATTGGACTTCCTTTCGAAGTTGGTCAGTTCCCCTGCTAATATGAATTAACACAAATTCTAATAAAGAAGCTATTGACAAATTACAATTTAATTGCCTCGTTAAAACAATAGAGGAAAGGTTGGTTTTGGTTTTGAGTCACAGTGACCGATGCCAGTCACTGTAACCGATACCGGTTCCTAATAACCGATATCGGTAGGGGAAGTGATTTAGGGGATTTTAGTGAAGGTTGGCTATAAGGTGGTTATGGTGTTTATTAGGGCTTTTAGGCTGGTAAATGATTGGGGATAGGTAATGGGGGTGATGGAGAAGACTCGAGACGAAGATAGGGGCTGTTCTTGGGGGCAATGTAAGGGTAGAGGAGGTACAGTTAGATGTAGGGTGTTACCGGGTAGTGGATCTGGGAGTAGACTTATAATTACTGTGATTCAGAAGTCCAAGAAATGTTATTAAAAGAACGTACAAGATAGTACTTACTAGTTCTTGATGAAGATACAAGTCCAAAGACTGTGATAACGAAGGCAGGGCTCAGGTAGGATGATCGGATAATCAAAGATGAGTTATCTTCTCTCCCAATGCTTGGATGAGTGTCACTGGGCTCTGGTTACTCAGTTGCAGTCTTGGGCTTGATGTCCTTCTCTACAAACTCCTTTCTTTCCTTCACTTGTCTCTGCTCGGCCAAGTGAATTCCCGATCTTTCCAATGAATTCCAGATCCTTTGTTTTTGGTTGGGGGAGGTCATTTACAGAGAACCGATGGCGGTTACGTAACCGATGGTGGTCGAGTAGGAACCGATGTCGGTTAAGTCAAAGTGGGCTATTTTTAGTAAAATAGCCAACCTTCCCTCCTTTTCTTCCGAGGGATTAGTTGTGGGCTTGGTCAAGTCATTATTAGGTTGGTTTTGGTGCAAGTGAGGAGTAATTAGTCATGGGTGTGGATGTAGACCAAGTTATAGGTCTTAATTAGGTTAGTTTAGGATTAGGGCTAGGTCATGATGAGGTGGCGAAATGAGGTGGCAGGTTTGGAGATGTGGATTTATTAATTATAAGGTAATTAATAAATAATTGTTTAAGGTTTAGGTGATGAAGTTAGGTTGCGAAATGAGATGTGGGGCACAGGGGGTTGTAAGACACAAATTTGGTGTCTACATTAGCCCCTTGTTGTCGTGTAGCTTGTCTTGTAAAGCTGCACTGACAATAATAAGAAGTGATTACTCCCGTTAAGGGTATAGGTAATCCCCCTCAAATCTATCACAGATTGAGGTGACGTGAAATCAGGGATATGGTTGATAAAGGGTGAATGGTGTTGAGATGATGGTAAGATGGTGGGGTAAGTTTAAGGAAGCAGATGCACGTTAAAATGTAGTAGTGCGACCAGGGTATATGATTTGAAGAGTAAACAAGCAATTCATAGGAAAAGGTCGATAGTTTATCTAAACAAGGGTGATATAATCCTGGTATCCAAGGCATAGGAAGTAGCTCTAGGGGATATAACGGGTAAGGTACATGAACGTTTAGGCATGTTCGGCAGTACCAAATGGTTGGTTTGGTTGAGATAAACGTCACGGTCTCAATCTAGGCAAAGTTGGTTGGTGATCAAGTCAAGTACCCTAATCATGCTAAAACACAAACATGTGAGCTCGATTGAACAAAAAGCTACATAATGGGTGGATAAAATTATAAGTTGTGGGTTTTGGGTGAGGTATTTAATTGGTGTGGCCTTGGGTCGGGCCGATTGATTAGTGAGGGCCATGGGTCGGGCCTGATTGGTTGGTTGCGGCCTTGGGTCGGGCCAAATGGTTGGTTGCGGCCTTGGGTCGGGCCAAATGGTTGGTTGCGGCCTTGGGTTGGGCCTGATTGGTTGGTTGTGGCCTTGGGTCGAGCTCGATTAGTTGGTTGCAGCCTTGGGTCGGGCTCGATTGGTTGGTGGCGGCCTTGGGTCGGGCCTCGATTGGGTGGTGGTGGCCTTGGGTGGGCCCAATTGGTTGGATGGCGCACCTTGGCTCGGGCCTGGTTGGTTGGTTGCGGCCATGAATTGGGCCAATGAAGTCAAAAAAGGCTATTTAGCAAAGGAGGGTATAGGTGATGTGGTGAGAAAGGGAGATTGGTGAATAAGGGCAGAAATTGTGGTAAAATAGGGATTAAACCGGTATCGGTTAGCTATGACCAGTATCGGTTAGATGACCGATACCGGTGTTTTAGGGCACAATATAACCGATATCGGTTATAGGTAAAAAACCTATAAAAAGAAAAATACGGCCTGTCATTGTCACATTGTCAATTTGATAACCAATACGGCTTGTCTGGGTTTAAAATTGATTTTTTTGAGTTTGTACGCTGAGTTGGCAGTAGTTGAGTGGAGGAGTGAGTGATTGGTAGACCCCAACGAGTAGGAGGCAGAATTTGATTGGTGGAGGACCCAGCTGAGGAGATTTGGAGCCATGGCACAGCCAGGAGGAGCAGGAGGTGCGTTGGACCAGCTGGACCACCGCCACCTATCCCACCACGACGACGTGTAGTCATACCGGTAGGCTCTAAACCTCTAATTATGTGAATTTAATGATTGTAAGCGAGATGTGGGTTTTGGGTAGGAATCCAAATTTTGAATAAAATAATGAATAAATTGAAGTAATTTGTAAAATGGAGTGGGTAGGTAGGTTAGTTAGGTTAAAACGGTAGGGTGGGTAGGGTTGTAGGGTTTTCCAGTGGGTAAAAGGGTAGAAATAGGCAAAAAGATGTTTTGGGGGCTGCGTTGGGTTCGGCTCTGGACCTGGACAGTGACCGATGTCGGTCACTAGGCGACCGGCATCGATCACCAAATATTTTGCACAAATTGGATTTTTGGTAGACTGGCGTCGGTCGTATGTCGACCGGCGCCGGTGCATAGGATGTCAAGGGTGACCGGTACCGGTCATTAGTTAGGTTTGTTTTGTTTTGTTTTGTTGTTGTTTGTGTTTTGTGTTTTGTTTGTTGTTGTATGTTGTGTGTTTTTGTTTGTTGTTTTGTTGTTTTTGTTTTGTTTGTTGTTTGTTGTTTTTGTTTTGTTTGTTGTTTTTGTTTTGTGTTTTGTTTGTTGTTGTATGTTGTGTGTTTTTGTTTTGTTGGTTCTTTGTGTTTTGTGTTTTGTTTGTTGTTGTATGTTGTGTGTTTTTGTTTGTTTTTTGTGGTTTTTGTTTTGTTGGTTGTTTGTTGTTTTTGTTTTGTTGTTTGGGGGTGAAGAGGGAGGGGTAGAGTTGATAGGAAAAGTGATCGGGGTAGGGGAAAATGGTGTGGTTGTGTGGTTGGTTCGCATAAGATAGAGTAGGTGTTGGGTATGAAGTAGGAGGTGTTAAAGTGGCGGGGGTATAGGTAGATGGCGAGAGTATATCGGGGTGGTTGGTTGATTAGTTGGTTGGTGGTAAAGGGATGTGTAGGGTAAGTGTAGATGTGTGTTATAGAGTCGGGGTGTGGTTGGATGGGTAAAAGGGGTATAGAGGATTAAGGTAGTTGTTTTTGTAAAGGGTAGGTCTATTGAAGTGGGTTGTTTTTGTAAGCACGCCAGAGCTTACGATGCGGGATCGAAGGCCCCCTTTCTTGAGATGGATGCGGCCACATGTGTCCATAGCGCAAAGAGGCCATTATGCGAGAGGTGGGGCTCGGTGGAGTCCAACGGTATAGGGCTGTGGATAGGGACCACAGCCTGATGGTTTCCCTCATCGAGAGATGGGATCCGCAACCAACGTCTTCCATCTCCCTACTGGAGAGATGACGATTACCCTAGAGGATGTGTATCGCATCTTGAGACTGCCGATCGTAGGGGAGGCAGTGTTCCAGGTAGATGCAGAGACGGCAATGGACAACATTCTTTAGGTATTTGGGGATGCAGCCGCATTATTGACCTATCACAGTGCGAGCATTACCTATGGCGACATGTATCGCGCACACATACATGAGACACACTTGTCGTGTTGATGATGATAGGTATCACATGCTTCGCCCTCCCGGACTCGAGAGGGAGGCCGCTCCCACGGACTTTGATGGGAGTCTTTGCACGAGATGGTAGAGGAGCATATGTGCTATGCCAAGCACCAAGATATCCAGTGCGGCTATCTGAGAAGTTTGTGGGGTTATCGCCGGATTAGGCGATTTGGGATTTTCTCGACATTTTTGTTACACTGCTAGGCATATGAGCACATCATATGTATACAACCAGTAGGGCTGCCCCAGCAGCCAGGGCCACAGATTGTATACAGATATGGCTTTCAGAGGTGGTTGGGGGTCGTGGGCCAGCCACGAGCAGTGCTCGTAGGATGGGATGTGGCCTACTACCGTCATATGCTAGAGGGTTTGACTGCACTAGACATTATATGGAGGCCCTATAGAGGCCATCAGCCCCAAGGAGGAGCCCGAGCACAGATGCGCTGGATCCAATATACTTTCTGGATAGCTGGATGGAGGCCCGGAGAGTATGAGCGGATACCCCTAGAGAGGGTATGATGGCAGTTGGGGCTACGATAAGATGAGCCACCTCCCTTCCCACGATCGGAGGGGATGATGTAGAGGCCCCACCGCCGCACCTGAGCCCGTTGACCCAGATTGGGTAGCAAAGAAAGAGGCCAGGCGATACTGATGGATGATGTCGAAGTAGACAGGGCCTTTTTGGTTTTGGGGGGCGAAGGAGAGAGCGATCGGGAGAGCACAACCCGCATGCCTAGATTTGGCGGCGATTATAGCGGAGAGGGACCAGCTCGTAGGGACGATTGCTGCGTTATTACAGGGCAGCTTGTTGTTGCACATGCCTGATCGGGTACTACGAAGCGATTAGCTTAGCACGAGTGTGTGTAGGCACAGTACAACCATAGCACCACCACGGCCACAGCATGAAGCCTGCCACGAGCACGAGCACATGTGCCGCCATAGTACAGTGCACGGGTGTATGCGCCCGAAACGAGGGCCACTATTATTAGGAGTCGAGGACCGGCCCAGCCATGATGGCACGGGCCCGCTATATGGAGGTGAGAGCGGAGGCCCAGATTATCGGGGCGTCCTTCGATGGCACCGGGCGACTATCATCCATATGCGGTGCGTGAGCCGAGACCTCTCTGAGCTAGAGATCCCATGGGGGCACAAATGCACACTGGTGGGTCAATGACAGGGAGGAGGTGAGAGCCAGCACATGGACCAGTAGGGAGAGGGGCTGAGGGTGGTGGGGAGAGCTGAGACACCCCTGGAGCGGAGATGGTTTTTTGGATATTGGATATAGACACCGGTCTATGAACCGGTTATGTATATAGAGGCCTGCATGCCTACATATGATTTATTTATTCATTCTTGTTGTATATACCGGCCTGCGAGCTGAGTATAGGTTGTATAGTTGATACCGGCCTACGAGCCGAGTCGAGATTTTGACAGTGATTGCGGCCTGTGTGCCGGCTTTGTATTATTTTGAGCTGACAGAGGCCCCCATGCAGGGGAAGTTGTATATTTAAACATTGATATATATATAGATGATGATTTTGATCCACATGGTGTGTATAAAAATGTTTTGTCGATGGTTTTGAAATTGAATGTATATAGATGATGAGTTTGATCCACATGGTGTGTATATCTTGATGGGTTTGATGTATATATTAAAATGTCGTATGTATTTTGTCGATGGTTGTTTTAATGTAGATAGATGATGTTGATGAAATTGTGATGATATATGTGTGTGTGTGTGTGTGTGTGTGTTGATGTGATTCTGATGACAAATAGTGATAATGGTGTAGTTATGCAGGAAAAAGAGGTGGGCGCCACAAAAATTTGCAAAAAATAAAGAAAAGGCCCAGGTTTAAGAAAAAGGAGGCATGTGACCGATATCGGTTAGCTAACCGACGTCGGTAGATTATTGACCGATATCGGTTAGGTAACCGATACCGGTTATGCCAAAACGAGCTTTTCTAAAAATAGAAAAGCTTGGGCAGCAACTTAAGTTCTTATTTTTAGAGTCATGCAACAAGTTAAATACGTGAATGCGATGCTGTTTGACGACTGATACAGGTAATTGCATGAAAGAATTGAGTGATAAGGAGGAAAGAGACAGGTAAAGCAATTGTGAGCTGGTATTAAGAAGGCAGAAAGGCCAGTTATATTGAAGAGGGTGGTGAACATGGCTGGACAAGGAGAAGCATCCAGCAGGTAGAGACGAGAGGGAAGACAGGTTCCACCCCAAGCTGCTGCATCCCAAGAGGTAAACTATTTGGTTGTATTTTAATTCTTGCATGTTTTGATGAATAGGATGAGAGAAGGTAAGAGGGTAGAGATGAGAAAGAAAAGGTGATAGGCAAGGGTTTGGGGTAGAGTGAGTGTTAGGGGGTAGGTAAGCAGGGTTTTCACGTATGTTTGTAGGTACAAAGAGGGGTAAATGAGTAAATAATTATCGTAGGTGGTGGTTTTAAGCAGGCTGTATAGGATTGACAGTGACCGATATCGTTTAGAGATAACCAGTATCGGTTAGTAAACCAGTATCGGTTATCTATAACCGATACCGGTTACTGTAGGAATTTCTAGAATGTGAGAAAAAACACTTGGGGATTTGATTTATTGAATGGTTGTGTGTCATTTTGATGTATGCAGGCAGAGGCAAGGTTGAGGATGAATGATAGTGTGTCAGCTTTGTTATCATGAATCCGAGCGGATATAACACTAGTTGAATGGGCATTGATAAATAGTGTGGGGTTAAGTGGAATCTGCTATTATTCATGAATCGCACACAATCATGCTATGTTACAGGCGTTGATTGAGAGGTGGAATCCGGAAAAGAATACCTTCTATCTACCAACAAGGGAGATGACAGTGATGATGGAAGATGTGTTTAGAATTTTGAGGCTCCCAATTACAGGAAGACCAGTGTATCAGGCGTTGCCTAGTGCGGCGCGGGGAGTGATAACAGCAGTATTTGGTTCAGCTACATGAGATTTGACACAGCGAGGTTTGACATTCACTTATGGTACAATGTATGCAACACACCCTGAGGAAACAAGGTTGGCAGTGGTATTAATGATAGCGGTGGGGTATTATGCATTACCAAGGGTGGATGGGGGAAGATTTCCAAAAGAATTGATGTGTGTTATTTGGGAAATGATAGAAAGGAGCGTGACTTTCGCATGGGCACCCGCATATCTGGCGGAGTTATACAGGGGTTTATGGGCCTGCAAGCGAAATCACAGGACGACACTGGATTGTGCATACTTATTACATTGTTGGGCCTATGAGCACATTGTGTGTGTGTGACCAATAGGCTGACCAATCTAGGAAAGAGAGACAGGAGTGCAGAGGTTGGGATTCAAACAATGGGTCCAGACAGAACAAGAGGTGAGATCCCAGGCCATGATAGATGACATCGAGTATTATAGGCAGGTATGGGAGATGGTGACGATTGCGGATATTTGTTGGAGGCCTTACGGGAACTATATGGTGACAGAGAACATAGCTGAGGAGTTGAGGGGTGTAGAGTGATTGAGGTGGATCGCAGGGCACAGGCCGGGTGAGTACGAGAGGATTCCTCTAGATCACGTGCGGCGACAATTTGGATTTGTTCAGGATATACCTATGGCTTATAGACCATAGATGAGGATCGACGCCAAGGCATTATTCTCATCTCCGCGGCCGACACCTCCAGAAGGGCCAGAAGAGATAGCAGTGATCGCAGGTAATAGATGCGGGAGCGAGAAGAGGCTTATAGATTATGGTGGGTAGCAGAGCTATGAGGTTCACGTGAGAGGGCCGATCATCCTGACATAGCTGTGATTACAGTGGAGAGAGATCATCTGCAGGGTTTAGTTCATCAGCTCCAAACGCGGGTGAATGAGACAACGGGATTGTTAGCGGTTGCAGAGTCACGAGTGGAGAGACTAGAGGTGAGATTCCGCCACGCGAGAGGACGTATTCATATGTTACAGGAGATGTTGGCGGATCAGTGGGAGGAACCAATAGCAGTGGCACCTTTGAGGATGGAGAGGCCAGGCGAGCGGCGTCGACGATCACAATCATCACCTGGTTCGGGATGAGGCACAAGGGTCTAAGTGAATTTCATAGAGGTATAAGAATAAATAAATAAGGATGCCGACCTGCGCGTCGATGATAGAGAAGATGTATTTGTTTAACATCTAAATAAAACTGAATATGTATGTTGATTTGAGTTATGATAATAATAAGAATGGTTGTGTTTTGAATGTTTTGTTTTGAAAAAAGGATAAAGATGAATGTGATCAAATAGAAATACAAAAAGATTTATATTTACCACACATGATAGGTTATGGTAGGGGATGGTCGAGCTAACCTTGGGAGACCCCATGTCTCCTAAGTGTTGCCTACATAGCCCATTGCACAAAGCAAGGAGGGGCCTCAGACCGATGTAGTTCTCCCTTAGGACCAGGGAGAGGTGAATTTAGGCAACTTGGTTATAGTTAGGCAATTTGTTGACTGGTAAAAATATTGATATTGGTAGGGTAACATTGTTGGTGTTGGTAAGGGACTGGCGATGTTGGTGTAGGTATAGGTGAAATGAAAGTTAGCTTACCCAAGTAGTAGGGAATCGTGTCCTGATTAAGGTCAACACACAATCCTAGATTCGAGTAAAAGAGGTAAAAGTGTCCCATAGTTGAGAAGAGCTAAACAAACCACTTATTAATGTAGGATGAGCTTGAATCCCTAGGTGCCTTGCATAGGCGAGAAGTCGATAGGTGAAAAGAGTCGTATAATCACAATATATCGGATATACGTCACGTCCCTTGAGTTTTGTTGTTTTGACAAATGGTGAGGTGAGGTGGCTGGTATAGCTAGGGTGCAGAGAACTTATTATAAGGTGATTATTCTGACAAAAGAGAACCAAACCTAAATAGACAAGTCCATGACTCAAAAGTTCTTTGGAATACTGCTTTTTACTTTTCTGGATATAGACTAATCGATGCGGGAAGTCCATAGGGGATATGCATTTTTTTGTTCTTGAGCTCTTCACGAAGCTGATCAATGTGAGAAGCTTTTGATAAAGGCTGACTTTGTATAGCTATCCTTTAAGGAGCATCTATTTCTGATAGTGAGATGTGGTTTTTGTGTATAGCTTTCCTTCGAGGGAGCATCTATTTATAATAGTAGAAGTGGCTTTACACGTAGTTTGTCCTTCGAGGAGCGATCTATGTAGAACTTAGAGGTCTAGATGTCCGGTTGGCATGAAGCATCTAGTTTTGTAGGAAGTTTGACTCAAGAATATCCCATAAGCGTATAATTGAGAACATGTTATTTTGATACTTTTAAGTCATGGACTAGACTAAAAAGGGGAAGGCATCTTTAAGGGGAGGTTATGACCAAACCATGTGAGCTTGATTTTATTTTGAGATACATGAAACAAAGTGTATGAGGTGGTAAATGAGCTCAAGGGATGAGCACAAGGTAGATAAGAAGTGATGTAACACTAAATTCAATAGTAGAATGGTCGGATATGCAAGGCATTAAGGGTTCGAGAGCTCGGAGTTTACCATTAAGCTTAAGCTAAACGATAAGTGCTCCGATCCGTAGATGTGAGTGATAATGTAAGGCCCAATCCAATTTGGAGCAAATTTGTCACGTTTGCTCTTTTCTAGTTTGGTTACATTTTGATTCTCTTTGAGGACAAGATCGCCAAACTTAAAGGTACACTCATGAAGTCACTTATCATAAGCATGCTTGATGCACTTTTGATAGATTTTAAGGTGGTCAAGAGTTGTAAGACGACACTCGTCAAGAAGCTCCAATTGGGCTAACCGCTCTTGGCGGAAATCATCATTGGTGAGAATATCCTGAAGAGATATTCGTAGGGAGGGTATTTGTATTTCGAGAGGTAAGAAAGCATCGGTACCATATACCAAAGAAAATGGGGTGGCATTAGTGGAGGTATGAATGCTAGTCCGATAAGCCCAAAGGGCAAAGGGGATGTGATCAGGCCAATTGCTTCCAAAATCGTTAACAACTTTCATGAGGATTTTGGTTAGGATTTTATTAGAAGATTCAACTTGACCATTTACTTGTGGATAGTAAGGTGATGAGAAGCTAAGTTTGATACCAAAGTTGTCACAAAGGTCTTGTAACAAATTATTTTTGAAAGATTTTCCATTATCTATTATCGGTGATGAGGAACACCAAAACGACGAGATAATGTGATGGTTAATGAATTCGAAAAAATTTTTTTTTTTTAGTTGAAATGAGTGGAATGGCTTCCACCCATTTAGTGTAATATTCGGTTCTTTGTGATTATCCAACGGTGACATTGCGAAGAGGGCGGGTGAATTTCACCAATAAGGTCTAAACCCCATTGTGAGAAAGGCCAAAGATCTCGTGCGACCTGTAGCAGATGGCTAGGATTATGTTGAAGGTTGGCATGTTGTTGACACATAACACAACACTTAACATATTTGTAGCAGTCGTTATTAAGAGTAGGCCAATAATAGCCTAGGCAAAGGATCCGTTTGGCCACGGCAAGGCCACTAAAATGTCCACCACAAATACCGTCGTGGACTTGTTGGATGGTATAGGTGACCTCCGCACCGGTTAGACATCGAAGGAGGATGCCATCAAAGCCACGTTTATAGAGGAGTCCCCCCATGACGACATAATGAGAAACACTTTTAAGAAAAGCACGTTTGCGTTACTAGTAAGGTCAGGTGGGAGAACAGAGGTTGTAAGGTAGTCGTGAAATTGGTGATACCAGGTATCCTGCGAATTAGCAGACACATTATTTATCATACAAACATCGGGCTGAGTAAGATGGGGTAAAGAGTTGTTGGACCAAGACGAATATGTCAGAGTTAGTTGGTGAGGTAGGAATTTGCGAGGCTAAGCAAGCCATAGTATCTACAAATTTGTTAGTGGAGCGGGGAATGGTTTGGATAGAATAATGAGTAAATAAGGTCAAAAGTGAATCCACGTAATGTTTATACTTTTGAATTTCCTCATTTTTACATTGGTAGATGCCCATAACTTGATTGACTACCAGTTGAGAGTCACCGAAAATATTGATAGATTTGACACCTAAGTGTAACGCAACCTGGAGACCTAAAACAAGGGCCTCGTATTCCACTGTATTATAAGTGTAGGGGAAATCAAGCCAGAATGAAAGAGGCATAGGCTCGGCGTCAAGAGGATTTGAGAACGACACCAGCTCCTCCGCCGCACCGGCATTTGGATCCATCGAAGAAGAGGGTCATTGGATACGAATCCTCACTGAGTGAAAGAGTGGAGATGAGTTCATCGGGGAAATTAAAATTGGTAAATTACTCCCCAGGTAAAGGGGCTTCCTCAAGTTGGTCAGCAATAGTTTTTCCTTTTATTGATTTCGGTGTACAAATTCAAGGTCGAGGTCGGCAAGGAGCATAAACCATTAGGCGATGTGTTTGTTTAGATGTGGTTTGGCATACATATAATGAATGGGGTCCGTGTTGGTGATGACAAAAGTTTTGTGATTCAGGAGGTAGTGTCGGAGTTTGGTGGCTACAAATGATAGGGCTAGGCACAACTTTTTTACATGTGTATACCTAGTCTCGTAATCCACGAGAGTATGACTTATGTAATAAATGGCTTGTTCTCGATGCTCAGAGTCACGATGTGCGAGCATGGCTCCTACAGCATGGTCGGTGGTAGAAAGGTAAAGGTAGAAAGGGTGATTTTCTGAGGTGGGATAAGCACAGGTGGCTGCAAGAGATAGGATTTAAGAGCCTCAAAGGCTTGGTGGCACTCTTCACTCCATTGAAAGGCAATGTCCTTTTTAAGGAGATGATGGAAAGGTTGACATTGATCCGAGAGTTGAGAGATGAAACGCCGAGATAGATTGGAGTTTACCTTGCAAACTACGCAATTGTTTGAGGTTAGTAGGTGGGGGCATTTCTAGGATAGCTTTGACTTTAGCTGGATCGACCTCGATGCCACGTAAAGAGATGATAAAACCAAGGAGTTTTCCCGAAAGGACACCAAAGACACATTTCTTTGGTTGAAGACGAACACAATATTGTAACAGGCGATCAAAAATAATGGTTAAAACATCGAGATGTTCACTACGATGTTTAGATTTGCCAAGAAGATCATCAACATAATCCTCAAGGATAGTGTGCATAATATCATGAAAAATGTAAGTCATAGCCCGCTAATAGGTTGCACCAGCATTCTTAAGGCCAAATAGCATGACACGATAACAGAAGGTTCCCCAAGGAGTTATGAAGGCAGTTTTATATTGATCGGCCAGGGCTACCAAAATTTGATTGTATCCTGAGAAGCCATCCATGAGAGAAAGCATCTCATGGCCCGCAATGAGATCAACAAGTTGATCAATACTTGGGAGGGGGAAGTCATCCTTTGGGCAAGCGAGGTTAAGGTCCCAGAAATCCGTACATATCCGAAGTCCCCCTGTTGCTTTAGTAACAGGTACGATGTTAGAGATCCATTGAGGATAGTCAATAGGTAAGATGAAGGAAACAGAAAGGAGTCATTGAAGCTCTTCTTTGACCAAGAGGGCAATGCGTGGATGCATTTTTCTCAGTTTCTATTTAACTGGTTTGGCATCGGGTTTTAAGGTAATGTTATGGACAGCAATGTCAGGATCAATTCCTGGCATGTCAGCGTAGGACCAAGTGAAAGCTTGGTTGTGGGCACGGAGGAAGGTAATGAAGGCAGTTTGTTCTGATGCGGTAAGAGATTGTCTGATCTTCACAATGTGAGGATCGTCCTCGGTGTGGATGTTGATTTCTATAGTCGACTCATTCAACATGGTTTGAGTATCAGATGGCAAGGTGTGTTGAATATAAGAGTCGTCCGCACCAAGGTAAGTGAGGATGGAGTCGTCATCCTGGCACTCAACAACATTAATTGAAGGTGAGTCCTCTTCGATCATGTCTGGATACAGAAGGGGAAGAGAAGATGGGTCTTCATTATCACGTTGATAAGTGAGAGGACCCAGGAAGATAGCGTTTATGAAAAAAAAAAAAAAAAGTTAGGAGGGATAGATTCGTGGTCTATCGACTTAGGCGGTGACGATGGAAAAATGGGTGATGATGGTTTGGAAGGGGTGACTTCGTCACCTTCCTGGATACAACGGATATGCGATGTTTTCAGTGTAGGTGGTTCAGAGAATCCAAGACCATGACGATCTTTGTGTTTGCATGTAGTAATGGGAATGATCGTATGTCGGCCTTGTTCATAAAGACTGAAACGAAGCCCTTCCAAGCATAGCGCGTCAGGAAGGTGAGAGCGAAACGATGATTAGTTAGATATTGAAAATCAGATTGGAAGGGGACCACACCAAGGGGAGGTTCAGGGGTGATAGAGGATGTATCGACACCCCCATATGTTAGGTTGGTGCGGCAATTAGGTGGTCCGTAGGAGATTACTTCCCCCACATGACGGTCATAGGTAGGATGCGCATGTAACTGTCCATACTCCTATGGGGTATGGAACATGCTAACATTATACAGGTGATACTCCCCCAGTGTAAGGCGTTGAAAGACATCTACTAAGGGATCTGAGGTTGGGATATTGTCTCGCGGGAAAGGAAGTGGTATTTGCGGCGGCGGTTTCATTGGTTGAAGGTGTAGGTGCGGTTGAGGTGTGGTTGAAGTAGATGGTTGGGTTGGATGAATGGGTGTCTTGACTGGTACAAGCACATCATTAGGGTGATATAACATATTGCAGGTTTTGAAGGGGGGAGGGTCAGCTTTTACGGTGTAGGACTTCCCCTCGTACTCAAATTTTATGCATCTATGTAAGGTGGAGGGAACGCATCCCATAGCCCGGATCCAAGGGCGGCCTAACAACATGTTGTATTGGAATTCACCCTCAAGGACATAGAAGAGTTCAGGTAAGGTACGTGGCCCTACATGAATGTTAAGGATCACAGTGCCTAAGGTAGAAGTAATAGCATCATTGAATGAACGCAGCATGGTGGGGTTGGCACACATGCAGCTAGAGGGGATATTCATTTGTTGAAAGGATTTGGAAGAGATGATGTTTAGGCTAGCGCCCCCATCAATCATAACACGATGCACCCAGATGTCCGGACGTAAGCTGAGATGAAAAGAGTGGGGTCAGGATCTTCTGCACCAAAGTCAACAATTTCGTCTTCGGAGAAACTGACAACAGCAGTTTGTTGTATAGAGACGGAAGTGATAGATTGTTTGGTGAGAGAAGCAATGTGGTTGGGTGTTAAGATGGAGGTAACGGGAAAGGTTTCATTAGGTAAGACCTCTATCCCTTAAAGGATTTCAACGAGAGCTTGTCGATGAGATTCAGAGGTCTGAATGAGATCATACAGTGTCATTTTTACAGGTGATTGGTGAAGCTGTTTGATCATGGTTCGGTGGGAAACTCCATTAGAGACGGGGTAGGCAGGTCCATGAATAACCACTTTAGGTGGTGGTGTGATCGGGATGGTGGACGGAGAAAGAGAGGCCGCATGTGTGCTTTCTTTAGCTTTCCCATTGTTTTTCTGCCCTCGAGTAGCAACACTAATCATGTTGATCTCGTGAACACGAGAGGAGGAAGATGGTAGGGATAAGTCATGGTCTTCGAGAGGTGGGGTTGTAATAATGATAGATCTTGGTGAGGCGGGGACAAGTGGTACAAGAGAGGGGATTGAAGCTAAAGGTTTCTCCCTTCGTAAGTTGTCTTTCTTAACCTTTCTATCCGAGAGAGGTGACTGACGAAGTATGGCTTTCAAAGCTTTACATCCCTCTACATCATGTCCTAGTGTGCGGTGGTAAGCACAGATTTTAGACTCATCATAACCTATAGGTCGAGGTTTAGATGGATCATAAGGTCTAAGTGGGGGTAGGGAAATGGTCACATTCTCCACCAACATATCCAGGATCTTAGCGTAAGATCCTTTGAGCGGGTCAAAGTCAAAGGAAGATAAAGCTATTGATTGGGTGGGTTTTGGTAATGTTTGGGTATGGTTGGTTCGTACGGATGGTGTTTTAGATAAGGGGTTTTGATAATTGGATTTAACTAAACGTGGCTTCTTCGATGCAAAATGTATGTTTAGCTGGTTAGATGGTGAGGCCATAGATGATGTGGTAGCAGGAAATAACCACGGAGAAAGAGGAGTGACAGCAAACAAATCCTTTGATGATGGAGTTTGTTTAGGGTTGATAGGTGGACAGGATCTCTGTATGGATGTAGAAGGTGCAGGTCGTTTTAAAGAAAACACAGGAGGTACGATGTATTGAGGCAAGGTGGAGGGGTGAGGTCCCAATATAGAAGGTAGGTGTGACGGTGAGGGTTTTAGTTATGATAGAGGCATAGATTGGACTTGAGGAGATTGGGTCTATCTCCTAGGTGGATGGACGGCTTTATTTTTGGATAAATCTAACCGTTTAGGTGGGTGTGTTAGGCTGGGTATTGGTGAAGTCCCAAGCGTAGGGGGAGGTTTGGTTAGGTTAATAGAGGTGGATGAGGTATTCGGTAGAGATGAGGGGGGTGAAGGTGAGGACATAGGCATTTTGAGTTTTTGTAAACACCGCTTGGGTATATGGTAGAGGTGTCCGGATCAATCATCGCATCCGAGTAGAGCATGGTGTACTCAAAATTTCCTATAGGACTCAAATCTATCTTCGAAGGGATGACAATCTTCACGTGTGAATAGGAACTTTTGTATGGAAGAAAGGTGGGTTGTGATTCCGGTCCCATCGTGGGTGTGATACAGGGGTAAATGAGGCACCTTTGTATCAATGGGCGTCAAGAGGTCAACCGGTCATTTGAAAAGATTTAGGCGATGAAGAACTAATAGGTAGGAGGGCATGTCTGAGAGGATCCGTCATGATTAAAGAATTTGGTGATGTCGGTTCAAGGGGTTTCTCATCTAAGGATGACGAAAAAAGTGGCGAGCCTTCCCTCTCATGTCTGTGCAAAGTGGTAGAAGGAGATGTTTGGGAAATAGATAAGTTAGATAACATCCGCTCACAGTCTTGCAAGGATGTGGTGTAAGAAGGCTCATCTGTGAGAAGAGAACTCTGGGTGGTTAATTCCTTTATGGGTAAAGGAATGGCAAGGTTATCATCTTGTCTTGATGGTGGTGAAGTGGGTGCGGATTCTGCGTTAGTGACGAGACTTGATTCAGAATTTTTTCAATAAAGGCTTTTGATTGGGAATCGAAAACTGCATGGATTTCATGAACACTCTCCTCGGCTAAGATATCTTGGTTTATGTTACTGTTAGAAGAGTGGTTTGGGAATGGTTTATTGAAGATTTTCAAATTTCAGTTAGTAGGGGCATTAGGATTATCGAGGGTTATATCCCCTGCATCAACCATTTCCTGCACTATGTTTTTCAACATCTTACAGTTTTCGTGACTGTGTCCCTTCACGCGGTGGAAGTCACAAAAGTCTTTTTCTTTGTACCAAGAAGGTATAGCACGGGTGGAATCAAACCCGGAGTGAGGTTTAACAGGAGGCAAGGTGATAGCTCCTGCTTTGAGCAATTTTTCCAAGATGACACCATAAGTTTCTCCCAAGGGAGTGTAATTGATGGGCTCGGCTTTATACTTATAGGTGGTTTTGGTGGGGTACTAGACGGTGCTTGGGATTTGACCATCCACTGCGTGGACAGCTCCTTTTAATTTCAAGACGATCGATGCATGAGAATTGGTGGTGTTGGGTTTGTTGGTGGAGTCTTGGGTTCAGAAATTAGGGTTTTTGTTGCACAACCGCAATTTCTCTTCCTCTAAGGCTCGAATTTCTAGTTTCCGAGCCATAGTAAAGGCCTCATCAAAGGTGCGGAAAGTTTGAATTTGGAGGGTAGGAGAAATGTGCTTAGCGCAGGCCCGCGTAAAGAGTTCGATGAGTTTGGCCTGAGGCAAGGCATAAGTAAGTTGGTTGATGAGACCCCGCCATCGTCCAACGAAATCTGCGATAGATTCGTCTTCAAATTGTCGGACGGCATAGAGGTCGGTGATAGATACTTTCTTAGCAATATTAATGGAGAAATGATCCAAGAAAGATTGGGCTAATTGGTTAAAAGAGAAGATTGAGTGCGTTGGGTTAAAGCACTGTACCACTCCAAGGCGGGTCCTGATAAGGACATGGGAAAGGTGCGGAGTAGTAAAGCATCGTCATGAGCAATCAGATAGCAAGCATGTCTAAATGATCGCAAGTGTTGTTGAGGATCCTCCTTACTATTAAAACGAGTGAATTTTGGTAATTCCCATTAAGGAGGATATGAATGAAGGGGGACAGAAGGATGAATAGGCTCCCGACAAACTTGCTAAACGTCAGGTGCTACGGCTTCCTGAAACAAAAACCTCCAGATTTTGCATCTTGTCCATCATGTGTTTGATGAAATCAGTGGTTGGATGAGATGATGGTGTGGTTGTTGTAAAAGGTGGAGGATTGGGCCAAGGGCCTCCACTAGACAATGGGGGGGCTAAATGTTGATAAGGTATTGAGGACGAATATGTTGAGGCGACCAAATAGGGATGTCCTATATAAGGTGTTGAAGCCACCGGATAAGTGTGTGGAAATGAAAAGGTGGGCGGAGCTTGAGAAGGAAAGCTCATGTGGATAGGTGGCAGAGAGCAAGTTATGAAAGGAGTAGTCTACAAGAGAGACGAGGTAGGAGCAGTTGGTGGTAATGATACGTGGGGCCCCAGATTAACAAAAGGAAATCCAATCTATGCCGTAAGAACCTCTGAAGCCACTGAGTTGGGAGACGGGGCTAAGGATGAAGAAGGCAAGGCGGAGTTATCAGGTGGGGAAGGAGCTAAGTGAGCGGCTATACTAATAGGCATGCCAACAAGGAGTTGACCGTCGAGTGTACGGTTAAGGGCATGAGATAAATAGTACTTGCATGGCCGCTAGGATTGGCGTCCAAAATTTCACAAATTCCTTATCTCCTACAGGGATTTTGGGAACCTCACTGGTGTCCGTAGGATTCCCTATAGAATGTGAAGGGGGTGATTCAGGCAAAGGCATGGAACAGGCATGTGAAACCATGGCTGTGGCTTGTTTCAAGTGATAACAACCATGGACAAGAGTACACAAAGCAGGGATGCAATCTATCAGGAACAGAAGTAGCAACAAAATGTTGGAATTGGTAGGTTGCTGGTTTTGGGAACTATGAAAGACAATAACCGATATCGGTCAGGTAACCGATGTCGGTCAGACTGTAGCCGGCGTCGGTAAGTTAACCGATGTCGGTATAATAGGACTGGTGTAAGAAGCTGTAGGAAGTTGCTGATTTGGGGTTAACAATGCTTAGTATGCCTACCCAACTATTCTGAAGTGATCACTAAAACAGTGTAGGACAGAGAAACAGAACTAAAAACAAGCAAGATGCACAAGCAAATCAAGAGACTAACCCTAGGATTAGTTTTAATTATTGTGGGCTTATGCCTTAGACGCAAGATGATGTCAATCCTAAACAGAAGACTTAGGGGAAATGTCAAGTTTGTTTTGGCTTATAAGGTTACCTCAATCGGGCGGAGGAATACCGTGGAAAAGGGGGATGTTTGAGCTGTTGTGTTAATTTATGATGTGATTTGGTATGTGTTGTGCAGTGAAATTAAGATTAATATCTTGTCAATACCATGGATATCACCCCCACATGTACAACCTGTTACTTAATCTATGTTCACTAGAATTGAAAACAATAAGCAAGAATGTGATGCACGTGTTTTAAACCCAAATCGAAAATGATATTTGATGAAGCAAGGAGATGATTTTCACTAATGCAAAGATGTGAAAGCAAGACAAATTCTTTTACCAAAATGAAAAAATATTTTGTGAATATTTAGCAGAAACAAACTGTAAGTATGCTCCCTATATGAAAGCAAGCAAGAAAGAAAGAAACCCAAAATGGGTCCCACCGGGCGTGCCAAAATGTTTCGCACAAAAGGATGTTTCCGTTCTTGGAATAGAGTTGCTTCTATCCTTTCATTCTCTTGAGAAACAGATAAGGGTTAGGGCTAGGAAGAATACATTGAATGTTTGGAGGTGTGCGCGTGCTCGTAGAGAGAGATCGAGATCGATTGCGAAGAACTCCTTTTTGTCTAGGAAGGACTACTCGCAAGTAAGAATACAAGACCACCAGATTCTAATTAGACAATAAATGAGGAAGCGCCTTAGGCCCAGAAATATTGGACTTCCTTTCGAAGGTGGTCGGCTCCCTGCTAATACAAATTAACACAAATGATAATAAAGAAGCTATTGCCAAATTACAATTTAATTGCCTCGTTAAAACAATAGAGGAAAGGATAGTTTTGGTTTTGAGTCACAGTGATCGATGCTTAGTCAATTGTCACCGTACGGTTCCTAATAACCGATATCGGTAGGGGCAGTGATTTAGGGGCTTTTAGTGAAGGTTGGCTATAAGGTGGCTATGGTGTTTATTAGGCTGGTAAATGATTGGGGATAGGTAATGGGGTGATGGAGAAGACTCAGACAGTATGGGGGCTGTTCTTGGGGGCAATGTAAGGGTAGAGGAGGTACAGTTAGATGTAGGGTGTTACCGGGTAGTGGATCTGGGAGTAGACTTATAATTACTGTGATTCAGAAGTCCAAGAAATGTTATTAAAAGAACGTACAAGATAGTACTTACTAGTTCCTGATGAAGATACAGGTCCAAAGACTGTGATAACGAAGGCAGGGCTCAGGTAGGATGATCGGACAATCAAAGATGAGCTATCTTCTCTCCCAATGCTTGGATGAGTGTCACTGGGCTCTGGTTACTCAGTTGCAGTCTTGGGCTTGATGTCCTTCTCTGTAAACTCCTTTCTTTCCTTCACTTGTCTCTGCTCAGCCAAGTGAATTCCCAATCTTTCCAATGAATTCCAAATACCTTGTTTTTGGTTGGGGGAGGTCATTTACAGAGAACCGATGGCGGTTACGTAACCGACGGCAGTCGAGTAGGAACCGATGTCGGTTAAGTCAAAGTGGGCTATTTTTAGTAAAATAGCCAACCTTCCCTCCTTTTCTTCCGAGGGATTAGTTGTGGGCTTGGTCAAGTCATTATTAGGTTGGTTTTGGTGTGGGTGAGGAGTAATTAGTCATGGGTGTGGATGTAGACCAAGTTATAGGTCTTAATTAGGTTAGTTTAGGATTAGGGCTAGGTCATGATGAGGTGGCAAAATGAGGTGGCAGGTTTGGAGATGTGGATTTATTAATTATAAGGTAATTAATAAATAATTGTGTAAGGTTTAGGTGATGAGGTTAGGTTACGAAATGAGATGCGGGGCACAGGGGGTTGTAAGACACAAATTTGGTGTCTATAACATTGAAGAGAGAGAGAGAGAGAGAACATTGGGTGAGGAGAGAAGAGAAAATAGAGAGAAAGAAGAGGAAGAAGAAAATTAGAGGAGGGGGAATTATGTAGAATAATGAGCCACTACTGAGTTTATTTGATCTCACTCCCTAACTAGTTTCCACCTTTCATTCCGAGAATGCCTCTATATCTCCAATCTCCTTGTTGAAACCAGCTGCTATAGGTTCCACTTTGTCGGCATGAGGAATACGAATGGAGCTCAAGGTATATGTCCATCCATCAGCCACACTATTGATATCTTTGCACTTCCCAAACCATGATGAATGTTTCTCTGCGATAAGTAGAATAGTGGCCTGAATCTCTAAGAGGAAGTCAAGGGTACCTGTATGAAAGAAAATCAACACGTGACCTTCTTCACACCGACTTCCCAAGGTCGTGTCCGAGATAGCCAGTGTAGAATATAAATGGATGTGTATGTGTGGTGATGATGGATAAGCTAATGAGGAAACCTTATATCTTCGACATGTAATATCGGGATCTACGAGTCTAAGGAAAAGAATTCTCTCCTAACTTGAAGTGGTGTGATGGATCGATCTGATATAATAGCTGCTCAAAGACTCCAGTCAATATCAATCTCTATCGAGATTATATTCACTAGTTGTTGAACATGTGGGAAGTGACCTACGGGCGCCTCGTATAGATTTCCAGACAAGGTCATGGAAGTAAGAACAAGAGGCGTAATGAAACCACAGGGACTATGGATGATTTTCTAGTCTAGTCTAGAAATTCTTAGCCTGATCGGTTGTTATGTTCAATAATGAAAGTTATGCGATGATATCAGGTGGAAGTGGTGATGATCTAAATATTGATGCATGCAAACCAATGTCAATATCTAATTGGTTAGCATGCCCATTGGGTTCATGGGACCTGAGGATCACAACCAAAAATCCATGGAGGCTATGGTCCTATTATGGTCATGCGCGTAATCAAACCTTGTTTCTAGAGCAGTCCAATAATTGTATGTATGATTAGTTGCGATGTTTAGTGTGTTTATTTATTCTATTTTCTCATAAAACCTAGCAGGTGTGTGTAAAACTTGTAAGTGTAAACCCGTGTCAATATCTATCAAGAACTCTATCCCATTGGGTTGTGGGACCAAAGGATCACTGGCTGTACATCTTTCTTATTGTTGGCCATTGATGGTCATACGGAATGAATTGAAATTATTTTCATAAAACAAACTAACTATCAAACGAAATTTAATCTATGTTTTTGGTGTTTTCACAAGTATATCAGAGAAAAACAATAAAAGAAAAATAATCTAACAAAAGTAAATGTTTTTTATATTTTTTGGTTTTTAAGCAATACTTCTAATCTAATAAACAAACTAAATACAAGTAGTTATCCGGATGTAGCTAATTACTTATGCAAATATGTAAATATAACTCTAAAACAAATAACCTAATTTAATAAAAAACCCTTCAAACCCTACCTCAGAGGTGAAGAACAAATCATAACCCTAGAAGAGCTATTGTTCCCCACAACTTCCCTAGTAATGTCAAAGAGCAATATTTCTAATGATTTGATCTACTTGTAATTGCCTAATCAATTGAAATGAACAATTTTACTACTCTATTTGATATGTAATTAAAACTAATGATTCAAAATTGAAAATTTGACAAATGAAGCAAACAAACAAATAATTTTAACTTGGATAAGAAAGAGATTTGGAAAATATGGTTGTATCTGTATTTTCCCCTCAGTTTTTTCCTTTCTTTATTTTTGTGTCCATATGAGTCCAAGGGATTGGGAATGCAAGAACAGCAGCAGAAGAAAATGCTTGAGCAATGGTATATTGAAGGCAGTCTGGTTGCAATGCAAATAGAATAGATATAGCACAAGATATCTGAGCTTGGTTATGTAATTCCTAGCAGGATTGTGGTAGCAATACTATGCAAGATACACAAAAATTCTCAAACCTTTTTCTTGAACACAAGCATGAAATATATAAGAATTGGGGTTGGGATGTGCCTTCATGCACAAGGCAAGAAGAGGCAATTCCAACTAACTAAATCTATTTTAAAATAGAAGAGGGAAGGAGAACCAAGCAATCAAAACTATTTTTAGACAAATTGGTTCATAAACGCATCCTAAAAGTGAAGTTAAGTTAAGTGTCGCATGTTAAAAACACACATGAAAAATTATGGAAAAATCACTCAAGACCGCCACCTAGGCGGGGTGGAGATCATGGTACTAAAGGCAAAAACATGCACTGAGAATGAAATGGGAAGCTAGAAAAAGGGTGGAAAATCTAAGGATATCTAGGCTACAAATATACACTACATATGTGTTTAGAAGCTCGAACATATTCTGAAAGGACATGAATCATGATTGGAGACTTTTGTAACCGTTTTCCAACAATGTAGCACATGCAAATTTGGGTGCGTACATATTGCCCCATTGGAGAAGCATCTTAGAAATGAAGAGGTGTAAAATGTTGAGTTTGAGTATGGCGTTCCCGAAATGGGGAGTTAGAATTTATACTTGACACACCCGTGTGTCGAAATGTCTTAAATCTAAGCTCCATTACCTATAAGAGGGAGAGAAGACTTAAGTGCAAATAGATAAAATATCAAAAAATAAACACTAAATCAAAACAACAAGAGGACTTACCATTTGTGTAGGGATATAGAGATATACCTACACCAACGCTCCATCCCTGTGAAAACATACACTCAAAACAAGGTCAAAACAACATATATATATCAAAACAAACTCATTTTCTAATTCATTTACACTTATTTGATTTGGTGATTTTGGAGCTCTAGACCCATGGTGACCATTTTCGATGAGAGTACAGCCGAAATGACCATTACGAGATCGTGATCATGCCTCCATGAGTGGGAGATCGACCTATGCGGTCTAAGGTTGGTTTTTTCACTTTTGTGTTTTTAAACCTAAAATGTAAAAATGTTGAAAAGTTTACTTAGGGGGGATCATTTTCAAAATTTCTTGTCTTAAATGAGTCTCTAGGGGGCACCCATAGGGCAGTATTTTATTTCATCCGAAATGGTATTTTTGTGTTTTTGAGCATTTTCTAGGGTTAAAACATGTTTGGAAAATCGGTCTAGGACCGCCACCCTAAGCAAGGCAGCGGTTCTACGAATAGAATGACCAAAATGTATGCTAACTTGAATTTTTTGGATTTTTGATGTTTTGTCATGTTTTTGGTGAGCTTATCCTTTGATATACGTTACTAACTTGCTCTTTTTCTATGTTTTGGTGGATGTAAAGAAGGAGGAATACATCCGTTGGAGTCGTGAGAGGGAGTGTGATTGGCTCCTGGGGATTTTAGACTAGCTGACTTAGGATGAGACAAATATTCTCTAGAGGGTAGGGATTTAGAGGATTACACGGGTGCCCCATGTCACTCTTTCTAGTCACATACTATGTGACTTGTTTTCTTATTAGGATGCAGACCGGAACACTTTCTAGTTTCCGGGTTCCAGTGTAAGTGGACTATCACCCTAGAGAGGACGTACACCGCATTCTCTTTGGCTTCCGATAATTGGGAGGAGACTGACCTTAGAGAAAGTAGCATTCAGGTCTATGATGACTCAATGGGCCACATATATGGGAGATGTCATTGTTTCATTTGGCTTGAAGAAGGGGATAAAGGTTTGTTTCATTATCATTGCTCATATCCCCATCATTCGTAGAGTCATTATGGGTATCTTTTCTTCACGGTTGATCATAGAAAAGGGAGGTGACACTCTCTTTTATTGTTGGGATCCCATTATTACACATATTGAGGGGCATGGCCACATATATTCCTGGGAATTAGACATCTTGGGGACTACCTATCATGCCCTATACAAGGTAGTATGGTAATAAGAGCATATAATTGAGCCATCCCACACTAGTTATGAGCTGGGTATATGAGCATATTACCCCCTATGGGAGGAGAATACCAATGTGGGACCCGGGGGCTATCTAGGAAGTGAGATGGATAGTGATGTCATTACTTTAGACCCCACACTAACCATTGGCTTCTTTGACCATGAAAGAAATGGTTCTCACACGCTACCTAGATATGGTAGGATTGTGGGGACAAGAGGCGACCACAGTGGTAGCTTGCTCTACCACAAAGAAGTTAGTCAAAAGCGAAGGGAGAGTCAAGATTCATCCATTTGACTAGGTTCCTCAGTAATTTGGCCTCCCTTATGTAGATATGCTTCCTCTAGTGGCACCAGTATACATGACTATTCAGGACGCCTGGAAGGGCCCTAGAGGGGATCCTGGCTGGACCGTGGTTACCCTAGGTGTGCCTATTGTAGTTAGGCATGTGGTCCATGCTTGATGAGAATCCAGTTCCCCTTGAGTTCCTTTACTTTAGATTTTGTGTGCTCCTGCCCATAGTGGAGAGGAGGATGAGCCCATTGATGTAGACTCTGACTCTAAGGAGCACACAGGAGATGAGACTAAGGAGGAGTCGGTTGGAGAGGAGATGGGGGATGAGGGGTTAGGTGGTGAGGCTGGTGAGGTAGCCCATATGGAGGAGGATAGTGACCCTAAGTGGAATGAAACTCAAGATATGTTGAGAGCAGAGACAGAGGAAGAAAGTGTGAAGAGAGAGACCTTGGTCTCGGAGGGACCACTTCCTTGAGATGGAGAGGGAGATGATGAGTCCGTGATAGGACACCTGTCTCGCCTCTAGCTTTGGGGAGGCCCCATAACTAGCAGCAACTATTGTAGCAACCACTAACCCTACTTTGATGCCTAGGGATCCAAGTACGTTGATACTCTTCCCTTGACTTTGTTAGTTGGAAATGTTAGTTGGCATTTCTTTTTGTTTTCATAATTTTCTAGCTCTTCGTTTCTTCTTCTTTTCTTTCTTTCAGCGATTAAACAGAGTGACGAGATCTTATTAGATGGGTGTGCATGGACACCCTATTGATCCCCTCGAGGAAGACCCAGTGGTGACTAAACATTCGTGCCATCCGCAGCATCCGGCATAATGATGTGTTTTCATCTGTTTGGAGAGTAGTGAAGGTTGACCTCTCTTCGTACTCAGGTGGTTGGGTATGAGGTAGCTAAGAGATTGATGATGTGGATCCACTCTCGCAGTGAGACCACGGCAACCAAAGATGGCCTCCACCATGAGCACTCACACCATTCAATTCATTCTCATCGTCAGTAGCCATAACAATAGTCTCGGTGATCTCGAAAACCAAATTTAACTAGCAATCGTGTACACACATTTTCTTGCTTTGTATTGATTTTCGATGTAAAAATTGTGCATTATTTCTTTTTGTATTTTTAATAAAAGAATAAAAACTACAAGTACTGTGCAAATATTGAAAGAAATGAAGAGGATTCACCAGCAACGTGACGCAAGAATTGATAACGGAGTTCGGCGCTTGAGGCCTACGTCTCTGGGTCCGGTTGAATGGGACCAATCTATTAAAATCTTGAAAATAATTCTTTACAAAGAATTCTACAAAATTCTGACCTTCTCACAGTCTTCCTCTGTCGAAAATAATAGGGGTTACTTTTTACATCTCCTCCAAATTCCACCGATAGCTCAAGATATGAGCAATACAATAATACTACACAGTCCCGAATGAATATACAAATAGAATATCACCCTTTTTATATTGTTTATGCGCCTCCTAGCATGCCGGCTGGGCACTTATCATTTTACTCGGCCCACCCAAGTTCCATTCTCCTCCCTTGCTTTTGGCTTATCCTTTTGGGATTATAATCCCACATTTGGCGCATTAAAACTTGGTCAAGGCTTTATATGGTAGGTGGGCGCGGGTTTTGAGTGGCTTAATAGCCGCCTAAGCCTATGTGGAGGGCGCTTTATATTTGGGGCATTACATTGGGGATGGCGCATTGTTTAATTTTAGGCACCAAATCCCTTAATATATGCATGTACGGTTTGGACAGTTTAGACTAATGTGTGGAAAGTGGAATAGATAATGCGTTGAATAGTTTGAGAAATATGGCGTGGAAAATTGCAAATAGGTTATAAGGCATGGGTAATTTAAATAATACATGCCCAATGTCCCACATGCATGGCGCAAAAGGAAATATAGAGGTTTATATACACAAGTTGGTTTAATGATTAAATGAGAAGGAGGCCAAGGCACCCCTCCATAATCGAGTGTGTCGAACCTGGCTGAGGGCCCCCAGCCAGTAAATAGCGGGGTCCATTTGTCTGAGAACGAGTGTCCAAGACCGGCATTCCAAAACCCATTTTTTTAGTACGTCACACAATTCATCCACGTGTTGCAATATGATCGAAACACTTGGTGAGCGTGCACATGACCAACCTGCACAAAACTCCAAATTTCGCCAGTTGCCCAAAAATTTCAGTTGGCTATAACTTTTGCAAACGAGCTCCGTTTCCTGCAAACAAACTGTCATCGAAGTCGTATAATTTTTCTCCACGCTTTAAAAATGACTGCAACAATTTCTGAGAAGATCTTAGATCAGTGTTTCTCTGTGAGGATCCTCACGGATCATTCCTCCCCACTGAGAAACTTTTAGACCCCAAAAGTCAACCTAATTGGTGAATAGGTGAGGGTATTTCTCCCTCACCTTTCCGGTTTCCATCCATTTTTCCTTGTTCGGATGCATGCCTCTGAACCCAACACGAAGATACTCAATATCACCCCTTCGCGAAGTTCTTACTTTCCTGTCCAAAATGATGTCTTCCTGCAACTCATCAAGATACTCAGGAGCAAAATCATCAATGGAAGGCATAATGTTAGAATCATCATGATCAACAATCATAGGTGGTTCATACAATCTTAAATTCTCAACATTTACAACTAAGTAGATTTGCATATATGGAGGTAAATCTAACCGGAAAGCGTTGTTACCAATTTTTTCCAATATTTGGAACGGACCATACCGTATAGGTTTCAATTTTTTACCTTCACCTGTCAGTCTTTCCTTGCTGATGTGAAGCCAAACTGAATCACCAACTTTGAACTTGTGATCAGTTCTATGTTTATCATGCCTAGCTTTGTACTTAGCCTGGCTTTTCTCCAATTGTTCATGGACATACTGATGAACCTGTTGTATTCTCTACACAAATCTTTTAGCCTTGTCAGAATCACTTGCACCATTAACAACAGTTTCATGTCCATAATATATATCTAATGGAGAATTAGGCAGATATCCATAACAAGTCTCAAATGGAGACTTCAAAGTAGAAGAATGTAAGGCACGATTATAAGCATGTTGCACATAATAAAGATGTTCATCCCACAATTTAGGATGTTTGTTACTATAGCCCCTAAGTAATTGTACCACTGTGCGGTTTACAACCTCTGTTTGACCATCAGTCTGTGGATGAAAAGCAGTGCTCTTTTTCAGTTTTGTGTCCATTAACCCCCACAATGTTGACCAAAATTCCCCAAGAAATCTAGAATCCCGATCAGATATGATTGAAGTAGGTAAACCAAAATGAACCCAAACAAACTGAAAGAATAAATGTGTAGTTCCCTCACCAGTTATTTGTTTAGTACATGGAACCAACACACACATTTTGCTAAATCTGTCCACTACCACATATAAGTAATCATGTTTTCTCCGTGTCATGGGCAAGCCTCCTACAAAGTCCATGGAAACACTTTCCCAAGGCCGTGTTGGAACAGGAAGAGGAGTGTAAAGTCCTAATTTCCTGTTACTTGGCTTGCTTGTGGCACAAAGAACACATCCCTTAATATATCGGTTTACATGTTCATGCATTCTAGGCCAATAGCAATATTTTTGTAAATGTGCAACTGTTTTACTTACACCAAAATGCCCTGAAATAAGAGAAGTATGTGCTTCCCTAATCATATGCACACGCTCATTTTCTGGAATACAAAGTTTTCCAGAATGATATAACAATCCTTCATGCAAATGATAATCTTTTTCTCCTACTTGTTTCCCACTTACTAAATCCTCATACACTTCTCTAAAATCAACATCATTTGCATATTGTTCCTTGTAACTAACATGAGCCAAAGAACTATGCTGTAAAAGGATAGATGCTACTACCACTGGTGGTCTGGATAACATGTCGGCAACCTTGTTTTGAATACCTTTTTTATACCTGATTACAAGATGAAATTATTGCAAAAATCCCATCCACCTAAAATGTCTAGACTGCTGCAATTTGGTTTGTGTTTGTAAATATTGAAGCGGTTGATGGTCAGTATGGATAATTGTTTCTTTTCCCATTAAATAATGCTTCCATTTTTTAACACTTTGAACCAAAGCATACAACTCTTTATCATAAGTTGGATAGTTTCTTACCGCACTTGTAAAGGTTTCTGAATGGTAACACACTGGTCGTTTGTTCTACATCAAAACTGCCCCCATTGCGTAGTCACTAGCATCCATCTCAATCTCAAATGAATGTTGTAAATCCGGAAGTGCCAAGATCGGAGCGGTACTTATCTTCTCTTTCAGTGTATCAAATGCTTTTTGTTGTTTTCCTCCCCACTGAAAGACCTGTTTAATACTTGTCAAAGCATGCAAAGGAGATGCAATATATGAGAAGTTAGCAATAAATTTCCTCCAGTACTGAACTGCACCTAGAAAACTTCTAACTTCCATCACATTTGTGGGTCTAGGCCATTTCACAATAACCTCTATTTTTGTAGGATCAATTTTCAATTCTCCATTTCCTATAATATACCCCAAGTAAATTAAAGATGTTTTTCCAAATTCACATTTTGACATCTTCAAATACAATTTCTCTTTCCTTAGTGCATCTAAGACTTTCTGGATGTGTTTAATATGTTCATCCCATGATTTACTGAAAATAAGAATATCATCTAAGTAGACAATAATGAAATTATCAATGAATGGTCTAAAAATTTCATTCATAACTCTCATGAATGTTGCCGGTGCATTGCACAAACCAAAAGGCATCACTAACCATTCAAACAATCCCTGTTTCGTTTTAAAAGTAGTTTTCCAAACATCACCTTCTGCAATTCTTACTTGGTGATAACCACTTCTTAAGTCTAACTTAGTGAAATAAATTGCATTCCTTAATTGATCCAGTAAATCATCTATTCTAGGAAGAGGGTAACGATTCTTTATAGTAATCTTGTTTAAAGCACGGAAATCAACACACATTCGCCAAGTACCATCCTTCTTAGGAACCAATATAATTGGTGAACCACATGGGGATGTACTTGGACGAATTATACCTTGAGCCAAAAGTTCCATTACCTGTCTCTTGATTTCCTCGTTCTCTACTATTGACAACCTGTACATTCCGATATTGGGAAGAGGTACATCCTGAAGCAACTGTATCTCATGTTGAACCCCTCTTTTGGGAGGTAGACCTTGTGGATCCTGAAAAACATCATCAAAATGAGAAACAATTTCTACCAATTCATCCTTATGTTTTAGATCGCAAGTCTCAAAAGCCATCTCATTTTCTTTTTCCTTGGCTTTGACCACCATGAGCACAAAACTTTTGCTTGAGTTTACAAGCCTTTTCATTTGACCTGTAGTTGCCAAGGATAGATTATTCTTTTCATGGTGAGCTCGAATAATAAACTCAATTCCATCCTTTACAAGCAAATATTTATTTTCTTCCCTATAGAAAATTGCTTTACGATCATATAAATAAGGACTTCCCAAAACCACCCCATAGATATCCAAAGGAACTACATCCAATTCAACCTCATCAATAAACTTGTCTGTAATGGAAAATCTGAAAGTACAAGTTTTAGTTACCTGTAGTTTTGCATCATCACAAACCCAGCCCAAAGGATAAGGCTTAGGATGTGGTGTAGTTTTGAGTCCTAGTTTTTTAACAACCTCCTCTGAAATCAAATTAGCTTGAGATCCACTATCAAAAAGAGTATCAATTTTCGTATGCTTTGAAATTACTCTAATGTGGAAAATCTCATTTCTTTTCTTATCGTCAGGTGTAGTTTGTTTACTAGAAGAAGATGCAACATCTGTAGTGCTATTGTTGGAAATTGAAAGAGTTGATTTACCTTGTAAACCCATAGCTGTGATTTTGGTTTCATCACCTGAATCAGAACCAAGATCATGCACTACGGTGTTTGTTTTCTTTTCTTTTCCTTTCTTAACCATCCATTTAGGCTTCTTTTCAGGATGTAATTTCCAACATTTAGACTCATCATGGTTTTTTTTACAATGATTACAAAATGGTTTTTCATCTTCCTTCTTAACAGTAGAGTTTGTTTTATGCTTACCCTTTCCTTTTCCTTGTTCTTTCGAACCTTTTCCTTCAGATTGCTTGTTCTTCTGATTAAAAGAAGAGAAAGAGGACTCCTTTGTCATTTTCCCTCATGCTTCCAGATGGGTTGCTTGAACACATACTGCATCAAGATTAGTAGGACCTAAAACAAGTATCATATGCCTTAGATAACTATGCAATCCACCAATATATTTGAGCAGTGTTTCTTCTGTGTTTAGGGAAATTCCCAGAATTAGAGCCCTTTTCCTAAATTCTTGTGTGTATTCTTGAACACTTTGTCCCTTAGTTTGTCTTAATGTTTGCCAATCCATCATAGCTTGTTGCTTATAACCAAGAGGATAAAATTGTTGCCTAAGATTTGAAACAAATTCAGACCAAGAAGTGATTTCTATACCTTTGTTTTCTTCCACTTCCTGAAGCTTACTCTCCCACCAAATGAGTGTTGTTCCACCCATCCGAAGAGTTTCCAGATGAATCTTTGCTTCATCATCAACAATTCTCTGAACCCTGCAATATACTTCTATTTGCTTGACCCAGTTATCCAACTTCTCTGCATTTAGCTCTCCAGTATACATAGGCAATTCAAACTTGATATCTAACTTTAATGAAAGAAAATCAGATTTTAAAGAGTCTCTTTTTGGAATGTCAGAACTAGAGCTTTCTTCTTTCTTACCTTCTCTAGTCCCCTTTTCCCTTTTCCTTTCTTGGTACATTTCTTCCACCATTTCCTTCATCTGTTGGAAGGATTGACGAAAGTTTTGTTCCACTTCCTCTCGATCCGCCATTGTAGGACTTCGAGATCGTCTGGTACCAATTTTGGGATCTCCTTCAACTAATTCTCCTTCACCCTTCTTAGATCGAGACCTTGTTAACATCCAACACACAACTTGCAATCCAAAACACGTTAAACTGAACCAAAAATCAGTCAAAACCAGCTCTGATACCAATGATCTGAAAACCAAATTTAACTAGCAATTGTGTACACACATTTTCTTGCTTTGTATTGATTTTCGATGTAAAAATTGTGCATTATTTCTTTTTGTATTTTTAATAAAAGAATAAAAACTGCAAGTACTGTATGCAAATATTGAAAGAAATGAAGAGGATTCACCAGCAACGTGACGCAAGAATTGATAACGGAGTTCGGCGCTTGAGGCCTACGTCTCCGGGTCCGGTTGAATGGGACCGATCTATTAAAATCTTGAAAATAATTCTTTACAAAGAATTCTACAAAATTCTGACCTTCTCACAGTCTTCCTCTGTCGAAAATAACAGGGGTTGCTTTTTACATCTCCTCCAAATTCCACCGATAGCTCAAGATATGAGCAATACAATAATACTACACAGTCCCGAATGAATATACAAATAGAATATCACCCTTTTTATATTGTTTATGTGCCTCCTAGCATGCCGGCTGGGTGCTTATCATTTTACTCGGCCCACCCGAGTTCCATTCTCCTCCCTTGCTTTTGGCTTATCCTTTTGGGATTATAATCCCACATTTGGCGCATTAAAACTTGGTCAAGGCTTTATATGGTAGGTGGGCGCGGGTTTTGAGTGGCTTAATAGCCGCCTAAGCCTATGTGGAGGGCGCTTTACATTGCATTGGGGATGGCGCATTGTTTAATTTTAGGTGCCAAATCCCTTAATATATGCATGTACAGTTTGGACAAGTTTAGACTAATGCGTGGAAAGTGGAATAGATAATGCGTTGAATAGTTTGAGAAATATGGCATGGAAAATTGCAAATAGGTTATAAGGCGTGGGTAATTTAAATAATACATGCCCAATGTCCCACATGCATGGCACAAAAGGAAATATAGAGGTTTATATACACAAGTTGGTTTAATGATTAAATGAGAAGGAGGCCAAGGCACCCCTCCATAATCGAGTGTGTCGAACCTGGCTGAGGGCCCCCAGCCAGTAAATAGCGGGGTCCATTTGTCCGAGAACGAGTGTCCAAGACCGGCGTTCCAAAACCCATTTTTTTAGTACGTCACACAATTCATCCACGTGTCGCAATATGATCGAAACACTTGGCGAGCGTGCACACGTCCAACCTGCACAAAACTCCAAATTTTGCCAGTTG
Source organism: Taxus wallichiana var. yunnanensis (assembly GCA_018340775.1). Classification (NCBI taxonomy): domain Eukaryota; kingdom Viridiplantae; phylum Streptophyta; class Pinopsida; order Cupressales; family Taxaceae; genus Taxus; species Taxus wallichiana. The sequence goes on from CM031243.1 coordinate 593,766,668, forward strand.
CCCAAAAATTTCAGCGGGCTATAACTTTTGCAAACGAGCTCCGTTTCCTACAAACAAGCTGTCGTCGGAGTCGTATAATTTTTCTCCACGCTTTAAAAATGACTGCAACAATTTCTGAGAAGATCTTAGATTGGTGTTTCTCTGTGAGGATCCTCTGGATCACTCGAGACGTGGCCGTGCACCATCTAAGGGATCCCATAGGGACTAACATTCCATTGGGCCTTTTTATTGCTTTATTGTCATTATTTGGGCTTATATGATTTTTTTATATATGTTGGGCTCATTGCGATCATTTTGACCATGCCTAGAACATGATGACATTATACACAAAACTCGATTTATTATGATATATACAGACTCTTCTTTTTGGTTTGGTAATTATTTGTATCTGAGTTGACTTCCTCTTGGATCACTTTACATGTGTACTCTAGATGTTTAGAACTTCCATTTTTATATGATTTTTAGAATGTATGCAGTGGATATGAATGCTAACAGAATTATTTCTTTTTGTATTTTATAATGCTGATATATGATAATGCAAACACATTGTAATGTTGAACTTTAGTTTCTTTTAGCAATTTTTGGTACTTCGTATTGTTTTGGAAAAACATGGTGATACAGTGATATGATAAATGAATGAACTTTCCCTGTTCCTAACTCCACACAACTAGTAAGATGCGAGGGCTCAACACCAAGAGCCAGAAAGGGTGCAAGTTATGAAATTTGTTGAATGGTAATGATGAGAGAAAGACAAGGATTTGAAAAACCAAATTAAGACACTACAACCTCACTCTACTCAAGTTTGCTTCATAGTTTAGAATGTGAATTTCTTTCCAATTTATCTATAATTAGATCCGTAGATGGCCACTTGGTTGACAAAATCTGGTTTTGAGGTTTTAAGCTCTTTTAGAATTTTGGACATCTAACTCACTTTGTTTTGATTTATGATTTCACAATATTTGAATGAATTGTTTCTAACTTTTAAGTTTGTCAAAGAGACCCCCTAAACCTTTCCCCATGCTACCAGTAGGAAGTATGGGCTCATCACCGTGGACAAGGCATAGGCGAGTAAGGGCATTTCTCTCCTTTTCCAACCCTACATCACTAGTAAGAGACGCAGGCTCAACATCGAAGGTTGGTAGGGAAGAGAAATGTGTAAAATAAAAAATTTCTGTGGATTTTCATTTGACTTATTTATCTAAGAAAAATGTTTTTAATGTTCTTATTTCCAAAGAGATCTATACGGGATAGATGTGACATCATGAAGCTTCTAGAACAGGTTATCGGCAAAGACACCTAATCTAGAAAGAGACTATAAGTAGAACCAAGTATGTAGGCCTTGGTATGGTTACTATCAAAACTTTATCTTATCTTGTTTGGATCGATGAAATGATTCGGAAACAATTGATGATACCATGAAGATTTGTAGAGGCATGATTTAAATGTTTTTCCAACATTTTAGATGTTTTTAGGAATTTCTATAAGAATAAGTCCCTTGATCACAAATTTTACATAATGAACTAGCAAGATGAAAATGCAATGCAAATGCAGTAATGTATATATGAAAATGTTAATGGATCATGCATAGTATCTCTTCAAGTGAAGAGAGTTTACAGATTCGCTAAACTCCTCACCCTCTAGTGTACACAGGTGAAATGCCCCATTTTTGTAGTCTTCTATTACTCAATATGGACCCAACCACCTGGGTCTAAATTTCCTTCCTTCATTGGTCTTTTTGTCTATTTGGTTGTCAAGTCTTAAAACAAATCTCCCTCATATATTTCATGCTCATAGACTTTCTTGTTGTATTCTTCGAGCCATCTGGTCAACATAAATGTTATGTCATTGTTCAACATTGAGTCTAGCTTCATCAAGACTTTATAATTGAGAGATTTGTACCTCTCGATAGCCTTCTTCTCCTAGAATTCCCTTGCAATGTGAGATACGAGACTAGGTATTTTGACTTGAGTGGTAAAACCGCTTTTACACCAAATACCAAAGAAAATGGGGTTGCCCCGTCGGCATTCTTCGATGTCGATATGCCCACAAGGCCAAAAAAAGATTTAAATTCCAATATCATTTGTTCTCCTTGATGGTCTTAAGGAGAATGGATTTTAATGTCTTGTTCATAGCCTCAGCTTGTCCATTGGCTTGAGGGTAATAGAGAGAAGCCGTGTGGTGACTTATTTTGAATTTTTCACACAGTTCATGTACTTCATTATTTTTGAAAGATGTGCCATTATCGAGATAATGACTTGTGGGACCCCATACCTATAAATGATTTGGTTTAGAATGAACTTTGCAATTACCGATCCAGGCACGGTGGTAAGAGGCATGGCTTCTACCCACTTAGTAAAGTATTATGTGGCCGTGATTATGAAGTTATGACCATCTGTTGATGAGGGAGAGAATTTCCCTATCAAATCTAGGACCCATGTGGAAAAGGGCCATGGTGTTGTAATTGGTTGTAGATCATGTTCTAGTATGTGGATCTCATAGGAGAACTCTTAAGATTTATAGCATTTGCACAAAAACTGTACCATGTCATGTTCTAGTGTGGGCCAGAAGTAGCCCATCTAATGTATCTTCCGAGCAGTGGTGTGGCCACCAAAGTGACCTCCACATACTCCGCTATGTGATTCATAAAGAATATTTTTAGATTCTTCTTCATCAACACATCTTAACAACATTCCATCAAAGGCTCTACGATAGAGCACTTGTTCCAAGATGACATACTTGGCGGTTATAATACGTAACCATATCCTTTTTTATGTTGCCTCTTACGGGTATGTATGGTCCACTATGAAGTTAATGATGTCAGTGTACCATGGACACGCAAAAATGGGAGGCTTAGTTTCAACAAAATACACACACTCGTGGGGAAGTCTAAATTTACTAGATTGCCTCCATCCAACGGGTTGTTAGCCAACCAATCTGCAATGATTTTTCCTTTGACAAATTTCTAATTAACAAATGTTAACTCAAACTTTCCCATCAAAGTTATGAAGCATCCATCTTTCTTAGATAAGGACCCTTGTGTGAGAAATGTCTGCAGGTGATCTAATTTAACAATAACCCTTGTTTCTTGGTTTAGCATGTAATGTCTTAAGCACTTTTTCATGAAGACTATAACAAGGCATTCCTTCTCTACTTGTGTATAACGTGTCTCATAATCAAGAAATGTTTGACTAATGAAATAGACCGCACATTCTCGTTTATCATCATCTTCTTGAGCCAACATGTAGGCCAATGAGACATCCATAGCTCGTGAATATAGGATCAAGGGGTGATCTAACCTAGGCAGCATGAGTGTGGGAGGAGACAACAAGAACCATTTAATCGACTCAAATGCCTCATTACATTCTTCCATCCAATCAATGCAACAATCCTTTTCAACAAATTGTTGATTGGGTGAATAGCAAAGGTCAAATTAGGGATAAACCTTTGGATTACACTAAGTTTCCCAAGGAAAGATATGATGCCAGACTCGTCTGACGATGGAGTCATTTCTAGTACAACTCAAATTTTGGCTAGGTCTACATCAATCCCTCGTGAAGATATGATGTATCCCAAAATATTTCCTCCGTTACACCGAACACATATTTTCTTGATTCAATGTGACGTCATATTTGATTAAGAAAGAAATGATGATACAAAGCACCTCTCGGGTGATGGCAGCATTTTACGGCCTTAGCCAGCCGAGAAGGTCATCCACGTAAGATTCTACAATTTTATGTATAAGATCATGAAATATATAAGTCATCACCCATTGGTACATGACACTAGCATTCTTAAGCCCGAGCAGATGACGTGTAACAATAGGTTCCCCAAGGAGTTATGAATGTATTTTTATCATGATCCTCCTCATAGATTCTGACTTGATTATACCTAGAAAACCCATCCATGAGAGACAAAAACTCAAAACTAATTATTGCATCAACAATGACATCGATGGATGGTAATGGGAAATAATATTTGGGACAAGCCTTGTTGATATCCGAAATTATATGTAAATGTGGATCTTTCCATTCTTCTTGAGAATGAGGATGATATTAGACACCCATTGTGAGTAGTCAACTGGCTTGATGAACCCTACCTACAAGAGTTTCATCACTTCTTCCTTCACCATGAGGGACACCTTTGGCTTCATGGGTCTTGAATTTTGCTTAATTGGCTTAGCATCTAGCTTAGTGATGAGGTTATGAACTGCAATGTGTGGTGGAATTCCTGTCATTTCCTTTTAGTTAAACGTGAAAGATTTTTTATGTTCCCTGAGGATATAGGTATGTATTTCAACCTCCTCAAGAGTTAGAGAGGATCCCAGTTTTAATATTTTTTGTTCCTCCTTTGTCCTGATGTTTATATCAATTGTTCCCTTGATTAAGGAGGCATTTCCTTCCTCAAACTCAGGTGGGGGTGGAGGTAACTATTGTTAAAAATTCACAACACCCCTGGATGTTTATCAGATTTCTAGTTTGATATTTGGACATCCAGTGTGATTGCACAACATTGAATCTTTTCCCCAAGTGTGGGACTTGTAAAAATGGGAAAAGAATCTCCAGATTAGAGGTTGGTTCCTCAACTCCTCTGATTAGATGTATAACTTGAAAATTGTAGAGGTTTAAACTCAAAATCCTACTCTAAATTCCAAGGGGACAGAGATAGAGAATGTAAAAGAAATAAAACTAATACTAACAAGGTGATACACCAAAGGAGTGGTGAACATTTTACTTCTGAAAATTGACACAGATCACTAAAATGCAACAAAACATCATGCACAAACTGATAAAATGTAATGAAAGATCATAAATGAAGCAAACAACACAAACAAAGGATTGAAACTCATTCACAGAGCTTGCATTGTCATTTTCAATATCAAAAATACATGCATTACAATAGCAGAGAAGTAGAAAACATGTTGCAGTCTTGGAAGAGGTCTGATATTCAACAAAATCACTTTTTAAGGTGAAAGAGGGAGCCTGCAAAACATAAAAATGTCCAACCCTTTACAAAAGAGCCAAATCTGGCTTTTAACAATGAAAATTCGAGCTCAGAAAGGAGAAACGCAGGAAAACATGAGTGGATGCTTCAACCACCAACCAAATTGCATTAAAATAGCATGGGTTCCCCTGCCAAACCATTCCCCGATGTTTTTGACCATGCTGGGAGAGAATGCGAGCCATACTTCATTAAAAATGGTGGTTGAAATGTCAGTTCTGTTCTTTTCTCCATGCCAGAGGTGTTTTCCATTTTCTCTCCCCAAACTCCACCAAAACACAAAATTTATCCCTCCATCATGTAGATAATTTCACCATCTTTCCAACGCCACCAAGAACATGAAAATCTGAGCCCTAGATCAAAAGTTATGCCCTTCTGAAGATTTAGGGCAAAACTAGGGCAAATTTGAACTGGCGGGCCAAAAATTCAAAATTTTCCCTCTTTTTTGACTTTGGGAAAATTTCCCAAAAATCTCTGCCACACAAAGCTCCAAGGACATGTGGCAAGTTTTGATTGGTCATGGGCTTTTCCCAACCTTTTTACGCCTTTTTGATCTTTGGAAAATTTTCCAAAAAGTTTTCACCGCCCGACGTTCCTAGGACACGTGGCATGTTTTGATTGGTCACGGGGCACGCTTCCAAATTTTTCTCTGACTATGTCCATTCCCCAAATGGGACATGTGGCACCCTAGCATTGGCATGGGCCTGACAAGTTCTTCTCCTCCGCGGGCTGCCTTAACCGTTTTTGCCGACCCCCTGGACATGTGGCAACCGTTGATTGGCGCGGGCCTGCGCGGTCAGGCCTTCATTTCAATATTTTCCATCACTTGGCAAAAAGGAAAATTTTCCTCCACTCTCCCACTGCCCAACGTTCCTGGGACACGTGGCCGAATGTGATTCGTTGGTGGGCCTTTCCCCCAAAATTCCCCATTGCACCGATTTTGGAAATTTTTTCCATTTCCTTCTGCCGAGCCGAACCCCGACGGGCCTGTGAACACGTGGCCTCCTCCCCTTTAGGTGGCAGGCCTTGAGCCAAAAAAATTCTTTGTGTGCCCCACCAATTTTTGATGAAAATTTTCTAAGTTGCCTCCGCCCCGCCGTTCCGATGCCACGTGGCACATCTTGATTGGCGCGGGACTCTCATGGGAAAATTTCCCCAAAAATCTCCGTCGGGCCATAACTTGAAAAATACAAGGAGTTAGGAGGAAAAATTTACCATTAGGAAAGCTGAGAAGATTCTCTATCCAATGAAACCATTTCCAAAACATTTTGAGTGCCTGAAAAGTAAAAAATTCAACTGAGGCACAAGGGAGGGAGGAATGAAGGGAGTTAGCCAAAAAATAAGCAAGGGGCTTATTTTGGATAACGGTAACTCTAAATCCCCCTCTTCTCCCACCTCATAAATTTTGAGATCCTTCCAGGGAAGATTTTATCATGGGATTTCCAAAATAGGAAGAAGAGTGTGGGATTAGGGAAAGATCAACCTCATGATGAGTAAGATGTAATTCTGCAAAATCATTTAGATATCCCAAAGTTGTTTTATCATTGTCAACGTGATCTGAGATAACAAACTCACTCTCGGTTTCTATGTATGTCAACATTGGGGTTATCGGTGTTTTACAAACCAAAGGTTCAGCATGAACCGAGACCATGAAGTTTTTATCCTCCAACTCACTACTTGGAGTGAAGCGGGAAGCAGAAGTTTCTATAGAGTCTGCGAGGAGGTTTTGTTCTCGTGGAATTTCTTCAATCGATATGAAGTCAAACCCCTTTGTTAGGTTTAGCACTATTGTTTTGTAAAGTTTTAGATGCTCATATCTAGTCTCATATACCTCATATACTTGATTTGTGACCAATTTTGAATCTCCTAAAACCCTAATATTAAGAGCGCTATTCTTTTATCCTGATGATACAAGTATGAGGGCTACATATTCAGCCCCATTATTTGTACATTTAAAGTTTAGCTTGAAGGTGAAAGGAAGAATTATTCCCTCATGAGAGGTAAGGATCACACTGCTGGCGAACGCCAAAATGACACTTGGCTCCATCAAAATGGAGATTCCAATAGTTACTTAGAAAAATGGATGTTGGATCATCCTTTTTATCTTCTTCCTTTACCTCAATTACTTCAACCATAAAAACTTCATCTGTTGGAAGAGAACTGAGTCCCAGGGTATGTCCCATACCCATAGAATCGAATGGAAGGAGAATAGGTAAATCCTTCTCCAATAGCTCGATAATCTTTGTTGTGGTTCCTAATGACATTGTCTCTATGATGATGGTTTCATCTTTGACTGTCGGAATGCCTTCGATCAAGCCCGTGACTTCTAATTCCATTGTAGGAACCAGTTTTTCCTGGCACTGAGCTTGTAGGTTTATTTAACTGATTTTTAGGAAGCTCAAACTCAGAGTGGACTCATGGCTTCTTATTTAAGTTAGCTAGATGTATGTCGAAGGGTTTTTATCACCTGTGCCACAACGAGCTTCCTAAATGTAGAAAACGACTTCCTGAAACAAAGTCAAGGGAATCGCCTTCATGTGTTGAATCTAAGGATGGCCAAGGATGATATTATAGTTGGTTTCCTAATCTATAATATAAAATTTAGTTAGAACCATCTTAGGTCCAAGAGTGAGTGGCAACACTATAGTCCCGATTGACATCGCTTTGAGGTTGTCATAGCCTCTCAGCGTATTTCGCGTTGAGGAGCAATTGGTCTCTCTATAACCTAACTTTTGAAGGAAAGAGAAGGGGACTATGTTAACCACTTTGCCCCATCATCAATCATCACACGTTTTACATAGTTTTTGTAAATCCAGACTTGTAAAAACAACATTGGATCACCTCTACGAGTTATTTCAGTGTCTGTGGGCATCTTGTTAATGTCAAATATGAATCCAACATCTCTTTCAGGCTGCCCTGGAGGATAGACATCAAAGTCCACATGGTTTATCTACGCACTTCTGGAGGAGGGGTGATGTTAATCAAATGGCCAAGACCTAGTGCTTCTAATAGAGTGGCTCTGTGAGCAGGGGAATTATTTAACAGATCTAAGAAGGAAATGTGAGATAAGGTCTTGGTTAGGTCATTGATCAAGTCATAAGATCCTACTGGCTTTCCTAGTGTATCATGAATGTCATCGATATAGTTGGGTAGATTAGGATTGGCTATGAAGAATAATCTTTGGTTCTAGTGGCAGCGTTAATCTGAGGTTTAGTGTCTAACTCTACCAATCCCAAAAAAAAAATTATTTGTCGGCAATCATCCAAAGGAGGTGCTACATATGGGTTGATGAAGTCGAGGCTTCACGATCGTTGGTTCCTATTATAATACCCTTATTTGAGCCATTGGGATCTATTCTACCATCTTTTGGGCACGTGGGGAGAGGATCATTGAAGATTCCAAGTGGTGTGTTCTATGGGGATACCGGTCCCATGTAGGTGTTCTGAGTTGGTGTTATTGGGTTTGCTAAAAACATGTCAACAAATAATGGTTTTTATCCTCTAAAAATGCTATAGAAACTTTTTACAATCACGGCATGTTCTTGCATCATGCTCGTGAACCCTATGGAAACCACAATACAAATCAAGATCATAATCTCAAGGCCTTTGGTTTACACCTTGTTGCGGTATGAAATTATGATTATTATTTAATTGTTGATTGTTATAGTTAAAATTTGGGAACCCCTGCCCTTGGTTTTGGAATTGGTTTGGATACCCACCTGGGTATTGGTTAGGGCCTTGGGTCTGCATTTGTCTTGATTGTTGAATTTTATTGTTATTGCTTTCTAAGGACGATTAAAATCTACAACATTGACTAAGGGTGAGAATTTATTGTTTCTCTAATTATTGCCATTGTTGTTATTGGTAGTATTTGTATTGGGAGAACTGAAAACATTAGGTTTCTTGGGCTGATTAGTAACACCATTAGTTGTGACCCCACAGTTCTTATTAATGACCTTCGGTCCTTGATTATTGCTTATGTTGTTTGAGTAACCAGGGTTATTTTGGTTAGGAGTGACTAACCTTCCATTTTCTAAATAAGTCTTATGACCACTATCAATGGTTGCTTGATCAATCTGGAGAGCACCCTCTAGCACCTCTTCATAGCTCCTTAGCGAGAACTTTTGAACTTCTTCCTTTATCTCCCTATTGAGGGAGTGGAGGAACAAATCACAAAGCTCCATCTGATCCATATTTGGAGTGCTTGTAGAGGAGTAGAAAACCTATTGCCACCTTTGAATGAAGTGGGTTGTAGACTCATGTTCTTGTTTGATATGAAGTAATTCTTTGATTCATGTTCTTAAAAGTTTGTTCATATCAAATTCCTTAATAAATTTTGACACGAGTTACTTGTAGTGGTGTATTAAGGCCTCCGGTATCCTATAGTACCAATCAAGAGCAATACATTCTAGCATCTTAGGGAAAATCTTCACAACAACTACGTCCCACGGGAGCAGCTCTCAAATGGCCATTGCATAAGCTTTGATGTGAGCGTTAGGATCACCCTCCCCTTTGAACTTCAAAAGATCGGGAAAGGGTCTTGGGAGCATGACTGTCTGGATGGAGAAGTCTAGAGGCTCCTTAAGATATTTAGAATAGGTTCCCATTGCATATGTTTTAACCATTGAAGATCCTTGTTAGAGAGGTGGAGGTTGCATTAGTTTCTGAAATGGTACAGTGTAAACATTTGTTTTGACATATGGCATCCCTTGTGGCTTTCCATACGAGACCTAGGTAAGTGTACATATCCCCCTGTGGTGATTTAGAGTACATGTGTACATAGGGGTTGACTACTTTGATATGGAGTCAAAGGCACAAAGCTAGGGAACGTTGTATTTCAGTTGGTATGGCATTTGAGAACACACTTCCGAGCTGGTGCCTATTGTAGATATCCATATGTGGTGTGAGGGGCATACCTAATATGCCCATCACAATCACCAAATCTCCAGGGTTTGGAGTGCCCATATAAACTGGAGGATTCTGTGTAGTAGGTACTTGTCCATAATTCTACAGATAGGGAGAAGTTCTTGCTTGCCCTGCATATGAACTTTGAGCATTTTGGGCAAGCTCTAACTCTTTGACTTTATCAACTAACACCGAAATGATGTCACCCATTGATGGGATGGTGTTTTGTTTGGGTGCTTGTTATTGAAATTTTGGAGGTTGTTGAGGAGTGTGGTATCCTGCTATGAATTGTTCATTATGTTGTCACCCCTCGTTGGCAATGTTTTCCATTGTTGGAGGGGTAGTGTTATTATTTTGAAGTAGGACATCACCATGTCCTTGTAACCTATCAAAATCCTAGTTCATATTCTAGAAGTGTTGTTCACTCTGGTGTATCGTGATAAGTACTCCTCATCTAGATGTGGGAGCTAGTCCGATTGCATGCTAATGGGTTGTTGAAATAATACCCAAGGAGATGAACTTGCTTCCCCAGTGAAAGTCATGTTGTTTGAAATTGATTGTTCATGAGGATATGTTTGTGTGATCTAGTCAAGTTCCTCAATACATACAGAGGAACCAACATTAGTTCCCTGAAGAAGAGGATTTTGAGCTAGTTGAGTGGTTATCTGCCCATGTTGAGAGCGAAGGTGATTGTTGTGGTATACATGTTTGATAGTTGTACATGTAAAAACCTGGGATGGGTCGACCAGTACTCATCATATCCTGACATATTCGAGGGGTATAATAATACCCACAGAATAAAGGATGGACAAAGAAAGTGGAAATGCTTAGAGACTAGCTCTTCACGTTGGGTTCACCAATTTGTATGAAAGAAAATCAACACATGACCTTCTTCGCACTTGACTTCTCGAGGTCATGCCGAGATAGTTGGTGTAGAATAGAAATGGATGTGTATGTGTGGTGATGATGGATAAGCTAATGAGGCAACCTTATATATTTGACACGTAATATTGGGATCTATGAGTCTAAGGAAAAGAATGCTCTCCTAACCTAAAGTGGTGTGATGGATCAATCTGATATAATAGCTGCTCAGAAACTCTAGTCAATATCGAGCTCTGTCGAGATTCTATTCACTGGTTGTTGAACATGTAGGAAGTGACCTGTGGGTGCCTTGTATATATTTCTAGACAAGGTCATAGAAGTAAGAATGAGAGACATAATGAAACCACGAGGCAATATGAATGATTTTCTGGTCTATTCTAGAAATTCTTAGCTTGATTAGATGTTATGTTCAATAATGAAAGTTGTGCGATGATATCAGTGGAAGTGGTGATGATATAAATATTGATGCACACAAACCAGTGTCAATATCTAATTGGTTAGCATGCCCGTTGGGTTGTGGGACTTGAGGATCACAACTGAAAACTTGTGGAGGTTGTGGTCTGTTATGGTCATGTGTGTAATCAAACCATGTTTCTAGGAGTAGTCCAATAATCATAGGCTTGATTAGATGTGATGTTTAGCATGTTTATTTGTTCTATTTTCTCATAAAACCTAGCAGGTGTGCGTAAAACTTGCAAGCATAAACATGTGTCAATATCGGTCAAGAATTCTGGTCCATTGGGTTGTGGGACCAAAGGATCACAATCATACGTATTTTCTTGTTGTGGGTCGTTGATGGTCATACGGAACAAATTGAAATGATTTTGGTAAAACAAACTAACTATCAAAGGAAATTTAATCTATGTTTTTGGTGTTTTCACAGTATATCAGAGCAAAACAATAAAAGCAAACTAATCTAACAAAAGTAAATGTTTTTATCTTTTTTTTGTTTTTAAGAAATACTTTTGATCTAATAAACAAACTCAATACAAGTAGTTAGCTGGATGTAGTTAATTACTTGTGTGAATATGTATATCTAACTCTAAAAAAATAACCTAATTTAATCAAAAACCCTTCAAACCCTACCTCAGAGGAAAAGAACAAATCATAACCCTAGAATAGCTATTGTTCCCCACAACTTCTTTGGTAATGTCAAAGAGTAAGCCTCTAATGATTTGATCTAATTGTAATTGCCTAATCAATTGAATTGAAGAATTTTACTAGTCCATTTGATATGCAATTGAAACTAATGATTCAAAATTGAAAATTTGACAATTGAAACAAACAAATAAATAATTCCAATTTGGATAAGCAAGAGCTTTGTTAAATCTATTTGTATTTTTATTTTTCCCCAAGGGATTAGGGATGCAAAAAAAGCAGAGAAGAAAATTCTTGAGCAATGGTAGCTTGAAATCAATCTGGTTGCAATGCAATTAGAATAGATATAGCATAAGAGATCTAAGCTTGGCTATACAATTCCTAGCAGGATTTTGGTAGTAATATTATGCAAGATACACAAAAATTCTCAAGCCTTTTTCTTGAACACAAGCAGTGAATATAAAAGAATTGGGGTTGGGATGTGCCTTCATGCACAAAGTAAGAAGAGGTAATTCCAACTAAATAAATCTATTTAAAAATAGAAGAGGGAAGGAGAACCAAGTAATCAAAACTATTTTTAGACAAATTGGTTCACAAACACATCCTAAAAGTGAAGTTAAGTGAAGTGTTGCATGTTAAAAACATGCATGACAAATTCTAGAAAAACACTCAAGACTTCCGCCATGCCTAGGTGGCAGTTTCAAAATCGCTGCCAGGTGGTGGTGTTCACGGGCACTAAAGGCCAAAACATGCACAGAATGAAGCAAGAAGCTGAAAAAATGTGGAAAAGCTAAGTAAGGACGTCTAAGCTACAAATATAAACTGCAGATGGTTTTAGGAGCTCAAACATCTTTTGAAAGCACATGAATCATCATTAGGGACTTTTGTAATCATTTTCGACAATGTAGCACATTTAAATTTCTGTACGTACATATTTCCCCATTGGAGAAGCATCTTAGCCATGAAGAGGCATAAAACTTAGAGTCCAAGTATGGTGTTCCCAAAATGGGGAGTTAGAAGTTATACCTGACATGCTCATGTGTCAAAATGTCACAATCCAAGCTCTCACTTCTGCAAGAGGGAGAGAAGACTCAAGTGCAGATAGATAAAATATCGAAAAATAAACACTAAATCAAAATGAAAAGAGGACTTACCATTTGTGCAAGGATATAGAGATATACCTGCGCCAACGCTCCAGCCCTGTGAAAACATACACTCAAAATGAGGTCAAAACAACATATATATATCAAAACAAAATCATTTTCCAATTCATTTGCACTTATTTCATTTGGTGATTTTAGATATCTTAACCCACGGTGACCATTTTTGACGAGAGTATAGCCAAAATGATCCTTACAAGATCGTGATCATGCCTCCATGAGTGGGAGATCAACCTATGTGGTCTAAGGTTTGTTTTAGGAGCTCGAGCATCTTCTAAAAGGACAGGGAATAATCATTGGGAATTTTGTAACCATTTTCGACAATGTAGCACATGTAAATTTGGGTGCGTACGGTACCCTTAGTGAAGGAAAATGGATTTCCTACCTCTTTCTTGACATATTCTTCAAATGGACAAATCAACTCATCAGAAATTGTGTACTCACCCATTGCGGGTACACCAGGTTTTTAATTTTTCCAATTTATACTATCCTACAACTTGTATGTTTGTTCATCATTTTCCTCCGGCTCTTTGATGATCGATTGATTGCCTCAAACCTTATTACCAAGGCCCTCACCCATACACATGACAAGTCTTCTGAAGGAGTTTCAAAATCTTCATGTCAATCAACTCATAGCGATGAGTGTTGCTCATTTCATCTACTACCATACCCAAAAGTTCCCAATAGTCCCTTTCTTTCTCCAAGTCTTCCTTAAGTGCATGTGTCCTATTCAATGCTGCACACATGTAAGCAAAGATTTTGACTGCTTCTTGGAGCACTGAATTCCCTTTTTCAAAAATTGAGTTGATCCATTCATTATTCACTCGCCCTTATAATGTGAACTCGTGTGTCATCCAGATGGATTCTAGATTGAATTTTTTGATGGGCGCAACTTACTCAATGGAGATTTTCATGGCATTGGGATCAACTATATGTTCATCATAGAATGATAGAGGTCATACATGTTCCTTTAGTTCATCAATTTTCTTCTTATACTCCTTATTCCTTGCCATCATGCAAGTGGAAGATTGTCTATATATGTGCAAATCCCTTCATGAGTTATCGATCCCAATTGGATTGTGGTCATCTCATAGTCACTGGTGTCATCTCATCCACTGGTTTTATTACCTTCAGCTGAGCTACTTCAATTTATTTACTACCCATTTCCCCACTGTAGAACCGTGAGGTCGTATGTGTGATCTTTCTTGATCTTTTTTCTTTAACCAATGAGACAATCACTTATAGGTTAGGGGCTATCACTTGTTTCACAGATTCGAGTGTTAGGAGTAATCATTTATTGTATCTACGGGAACATATCATCGAATTAAGGCTTAATGACACAGAACCAACCATTCCTGCTCTAGATGAGGAAAAAAATATTAGATGAGGGAGGTGTGAATGTCAACAAGAGGTGAGACCCCTTGTGGTGGTTCGAAGACTAGGTCTTGAACCATGTATTCTTCATCCATTTATGTTTTTTCCATTGGATTTTCTTCCTACATTTTTGCAATCAAGTCTTCCTCTTGTAGTGACGCAAATGAGTCTTCTTCTTCCTTGGCTTTCTTTGGTGACTTTTTGTGAGGGGAGGTTTCCATTTCGTGGCCTTTCTTTTCGAACTTGCTCCAGAGTGTCTAGAACTAGAAGTCACCTCTACAAATTTTGAAGATGGCTAATGGGAAGCTTGCTTCTGACCTAGAGGAATTCCTTTTGACTGGATGATCATGGATCTCTTCTTCTGAAATCAATTTCTAGTTCTCCTCACCACATTCTCAATCCGCTCTTTTATATCCCCTAATTCATGAACATACCGGTTATTTGGATGCAAAAGAGACATCTTGACTACCACGTACTCAAGATCATACATCTTTGTCCCATCATCCTGAAAAATATCTTCATACCAAGAGAACTTGAATTTCTTCATTTCATCGATTGCCATCCTCATATGGTCCTTTTCTCATACTTCAAATTCATCAGCACAACTTGCCTAGTAGTCCTCAACTTGTGGCTCATGTTGTAATTCTAGGACATAGATATATTTGAGATCTTCTCGGATGTTGAAATTATGCCTAGAACTATAGGAATGCAAATTCAAATGAGATAAAGTGGCCTCCACATGAGATGCATCATTTGAGCTCATTCGCGTGAATACCCCAAGAGAGATGGGAAATGAAATCAACTACTCCTAATCCTACTATTCACTTGAATGATCTAGATGTAGATCTCGAATAGTATAATTTTATCACTAAGATACTTGGACAACCTTAGCAGAGCCTAGTCAAATTCGGCAACTCATGGGTAGGAGAAGGTTTAGAATTGGATGAAATAAGATCCATGCCTCTTGATCAGAGACGTCACTTGTGGTGACATCTTAGCCTCCAAATCACCTTCCAAGCTTCAAACCACATACATTTTGAATGCATCGTTCACATGAGTGAAATGCCTATGGTTTTTATCTATTACCAATTACAAAAGCTTCTCGAACGTAGGTACCTTGGCAACAATGTTCTGCACGAGGGCCATTCCTTTGAAATATCTTGAGCTAGCAAGGAGATAGACCAAGTAAGAAGTCATGTGAAACTTCTTAATCATTTGTACTGGAGTAGTTACATATGGAGATTTTCGTTGATGATATTTCCCAGTCAATTCCATGCTTTCCTTCTGTCACCATCAAGATGAAAAGGCCCATACTATCTTACAAGTCTCTTGTGCTTGCTTAACCCATAACTTTACCGAGGAGAGTGATGGTATCTGAATATCCTTCTCAAAATTGACACCTTAGAAGGTTCTTTGGCATCCTTGAGGGATTTCTTCATGTCTTCAACCACAAACCAAGTGCTACCCCTTGCACTTATGCATCCATTGACTCCCAATCGTGCAAGGCCCTGTCCTTTGAGATGACAACCATACTAGGTGATCTCGGGATTTACAGAGAGAGTGAGACGGTTCTAGGGCTGATGAACACCATTTTTGTACCATTTTCAGCTTAAATTATCCATGTTTCAGGATCATAGTGGTTAGAGAAAGCCAAGACCAACTCAAGGCTTTGTACGAACACGGGGTGTCTTGTAGCTGCAAACAATCCACTCGTGAACACTTGATCCTTAATTTTTCCTCACTCCTTGGATGTCATACGAGCTCTTAGGTCATTCAAGTCCATGTATGAGACATCATTGTCTTATATCTCATACTCACAAGTGAAGGGTTGTGTCGGCTTTTGTCCTATCCACTTATGCTTCATGATTTCTTTAGAAAAAAAAACTTACTATTTTAGTAAGTATGAAAAATAAACTCCCTCGAAGCTCATTTGGATGTTGTAACTTTGGTTTCCTATTCTCCCTGTGTTCCTCTCACCTTCTGGATCAACTTTATATTTTTGGTAGGTGCTCGTGGGACCACTTACTATTTTTAGTAAGTGTCAAAATTGGACCAAAATCCCTGTTCTGATGAATTCTCAGCTACAGTCCATCTTCTGTGTTCAACGTCCCCCTCGCAGGTTCTTTTTTTGATGACTTTCCCAAAATAGCAGTCACATATGCAGAAGACCTGATATTTTTAGAAAGTGGGATTTTGGAGGTCAGATTGACGTAGAACAAATTTTTTCGATATGGGTTTCTTCCCAATATCACCCCTTTGAAATCTTATACCTACTCGCTCAATAGTTTAGGAGATTTTAAACTTTTAAATTTCTGACCTGGCGACATTTCTAGACACAGTAGCCATTAATGGACCTCAAAAATTATAGGTATTTTTTCTCATTTGTTTTTGATGTAAATCATGTTTTTGATATGGTTTTTACTTCTTGTGCTTCTAGTGAAATCTTGTTTCGATCCGACTGTCGGTTTGATGGGAAATCCAGCTTTTTTCTCCGTTGGGCCGGAAAGAGGATTTCTTCGCTGAGAATGTTTTATGCCATGAGAGGAGGGTTTGAAGGTGTTTTTCTAATGGTTTTTGATATAGGAATGAATAAAAATGGTTCATCAATCTGTGCATCCGTTTGCAATATTTCTTCAAAATTTGATTTTGCGGCAATGGGGATTTTCATTGTTCTTCTTCTTTGTTCTTCATTTCTTCTCCTTAATTTGATGAAATATTCTTCTGAGACCTATGTATCACCATGGGAAAGAGGATTTTTTTTTGAGTTTGTTTGAGCTTTGATAATGGCATAATGGCGGTAGGAAATTGTAGAGGAGTTTCCATAGGAAGTTGTGCACGGGAATGTTAGAAGGGGGAGGGAATTTAAAATTTTAAAATTTCAAAGGTATGGAGAGAGGAACATTTTGCTATCTCTTACATCCCTCACCTCAAAGGGATGTGAGGGACATCATTTTGCACAATGCACCTCAGCTTGACATGTGGCAGAGATCCGACGGCAGGGGATTAAAGCAAAAAAATAGATTTAAAGCATTAAGGGGCGGAAGTTGGTCACATGAGGGACCTTGAGGCATCATGGAGGGGCTAGGCACATTTTTCCAACCTTGATGTACCTCACCTCAAATGGACATGAGGTACATCAATTTTGATGGCATGTCGGTGGTGACATGTGGCGACAATCTAACGGTTGAGAATGAAGGCTTGACAAGCACCTAGGGGTTGGAAATTCACTCTTGAAGAGGTCACATGGGTGACCAGGAGTCTCCTTAGGGGCTGGGAAAATTTTTTCATGTCTGATGTCCCTCACCTCAAAGGGACATGAGGGATATCAATTATCACGGTGTGACAGGTGATGACATCGCGGTGATCCAAAGTCGAAGGCTTTGAGCTCCCGCAAGCACCTAGGGGTTGAACTGACGATCTTAGAGGTTACATGAGGGTCCAGAGGGCTTATGGGGGCTAGGCACATTTTCCCAACCTTGATGTCCCTTACCTCGACGGAGGTGAGGGACACGAAATTGTGCCGGGCTCTTAGATTTGACACATGTCCTTCCAAGATTTGACTAACTCCCTTAATCACCCAAGAGGGGTTGAAACGGTGATAACTTAAGCTCTCGATGGACTTTTTATGAAATTTTATATGATCTTGACTATAAATTTCCTTTGAAATCTAATTTTTTTGGTCTTAGGTCTTGATGCCTCTATTTGATCCCCTGTAAAGCATATTATTTATCCGGTACTCCACTTGTGGATGAAAAAAATGGCATGTAACCCATTGCACCAAAGTTTTGTGAAAAAATAGTTTTGCCATATTTTAGGGCTTGGAATTCCCTTTCCAATGATGTTTTTTTTTTCTCCTAAATTCATTCGGAGCTCTCGGAATCACCTTTGGAAGCTCAACAGTTGTTTTGGCCTATGTACTTCTAGGCTCGTGAACCCCGATTTTAGTGAAATGAATTTGACTTCTTTGGATCCTTCTTTAATCTACCTAAATAAAATCCATGATGTTCTTAGGTCTTTGATTCACTTCTGTGTTTGTTTCAGATTTTTTTTGTTCCGCTCCATTGGGTTGTTCGAGTCCTAAGAAGGGCAATGATAACCCTTCCCACAACCGCCTAAAGTTTGTATTTTTAATGAACTCCTAAAATCACCTAGGGGAGTTGATTTGAAATTCCTAAATCACCTATGGGATTGAATTAACACCAATTGGGTGGTTACTGGACTGACTAGGTAGACCCGAGGTGCCTCAGAATGATGAAACGTGAAAATGTTGGTACAGGGGTATCGTTGTCATGCTTAGAAATTACCAATTTCCTCACTGTTACACATTTACACAACAACATCCTCATAACACATGCGTCTTGAAATGTAATTGTGGGGATCAAACTTTCTCCAATCAAGTGGTTTCATAGGTTATCTAGCTAATTTCGTGGCAACCTAATATTTGTTTATCACTATGTCATCATCTACAAGGCCTTGGGGAATGACTGCCACCTTAAAATCAATAATTTGTTATAAGGTCATCCTAGAGAAATCTCTAAGTCTTACTTCCTCTTCATATTTTCAATTCATCCAATATTCCTCATAGTGAGGCTCATATTCTTATGAGTTCCCAAGGATTGTTTTCGTCACTCACTTAATACCATTATTAGGTCTTGGTTGAAATTTATCCATCACCAACATATTCATCTCTTCATCCAAGAGATTTTCATTGAAAAATGTACAGCATTTATACCTTCCAATAGAAATTGGTAACTTGATATTTGTTTTATGTTTCCTGCAATCAATTTATGCACTTCAATTTAGTTAGTTATAAAATTCAAGAAGTGCCCACTTATCATCCAAGTATCTAGGAAACATATATGGGTGCCTTAGAAACCACTCACTCTTATGTATGTGAAGAATCAATTGTATGAAGTAACAACCAAACTCATTGATTACCTTTCTTTCACTTGTAGATATTCTAAATTGTTCCCATTCGGTTTGAAAAAGCAAATAATTGGTGCAAAGAAAGCATCATGTGATCTCCTAAAATCATTCCTCTGATTTTCCAAGTTTAATTGAGGGTACACATCATAGAATTTGAAGTCTGAAAATTATTTCATTATTCCAATTCCAAAAAGGTATTTTTGCATGTTGTGTTGTATACAAGGTAGGAATTCATGTAAAATTCACACCATTATGTGGATCCTTCTTGAATTTACATTGTCATCTTAATAAGATGGTCATGGATAGACATGCTAATGAGTTCATTTTAGAAATTTTTATTTTTAAAAAAGAGGACACTTTGGATGTATCTGAACATCTATTCTTGGAAATAATAAGTAGAGCTCAAACCTATTATTTTACTCAATAAGGTGATGACATACTCAACCTCCTCAATGAAATATGACCTATTTAATTTCTTATGAATCCTTCTATGAGAACCCCTAACCTTTTGTAGCAAATTATTATTCATGATCTTGGAGTAAGAAGCATGATGGGTGGTCCATAAATTCCTGGAAGACTCAATGGTGATGTCCACCACCTCTTTTATCTTAGGCAATCCCAATATTTCCTTGTATGTTTCAGGTGTTAATGAAAGAACCTTAATGTACCGATCCGAACTTCCATGGTTTTGAGGTTGTAATTTTTTGCGCATGCCCATACCAATTCAAGGAATTAAATGGAAGGAGGAAAATTGGATGCCAAAGAAATGCCACTTGCATCAATAGATGTCATGAATTCACTTTTGTCGAGAGCATGAAGTCTCATAAGAAAATCAGCTAGGTCCACATTCCAAAAATGTGTATATGTCACTTCATCCAAATTACTCATGATGTGGTAAGTAACATGAATACTCGACCAACTAGATCTACATCTTATAATGGGGAGTGAAAAACATGGCCTAGGTATACGAGAGGATAAAAACTAGTTGCAAAGGATATAAAACACATGTTCAAACCACCCAAAACCCTTAGAACGATGATAACATATAAGTTTCGGGACTTAGAACTTACATGTGCATGTGTAGCTAAAACCTTTAATTATAAACCACGTGTTCACATAGAGACTCTAATTAATTATCAATATAAATCTCTGCATTTCATTCTACAATTTGATGGCTTTCATTCACTCTTTAGGGCTTCAGAATGCTCAATCACTTTGAAACTTAATAGCAGTGTAAAGTACTTATCCAAATTTTCAATCACATAGTCACTCGCATTGAAAGTCATTAATGGCATAAGCCTTAATTAATTTTACAAAAAAATTGTTGGTTTATAATTAAATTTTAAATGTGGATTGTCAGCGTATAATTATCGTGGATTGGGGATGAGGAAGCACTTTGCATCTTTATACTAATCGTGAAAATGCAAAGTGCAAAGCACTATGAGATGCCCGATGTCAAACTAAGTTGATGAGATGTTGTGTGTCTTCCGTTGGGTCCCGAACCTTGGGACACACATTAAATTTTTTTCACAATCGCAAAAATGTAAAGTGCAAGGTTGCATGAGATGCCCGATGTTGGAATATGTTGATGGAATGACACATTCTACCTTCGATGTCGTGGCTTAGAGTGCATTTTGCACTTCTCATGATAGGAAAACTTGCAAAGTATGCCCACCCACCATTTGTAAGATTCCACGAATATTACCTCCACTTTGGGTTCCAAGTATTAAATCGCATATTGTAAATTTATATATATATTCAATAAGTTTAAGAGGCATGTGGGTATGAAGATATCCCATATATTCTGTTTTGTTGGGCGACGGGATGGATTTGCATTTTGTAAATGTGCACAAACTACAAACCTACAAATTCCACAAGGTAAATTTGTGAAGGCCAGATCCTATCTTTGAAGGTTGAAGCATACCAATGGGACCTTCAATATCTCACTTATGTTCTCATAAACTTACAAATCACGAATACACCATAAAAAGAAAAATGTCAAGATGTTAGCTAAAAATGACATGACAGACTTACAGATGACTCAATTTTCTTTGGATATAGAGCTTGGTGTCATGGGGAATATTTTTTAAGAACCAAGTAAATAATGCAAGGTAAGACACTTCATCAATCAAGGACAATAAAAATGTACAGGAGATCAAGGTTTACTTGAAATCTCAAAATGAGCACCAACACTAGCTCCAATCGGGGATGGGTACCCTCAGTGGGTACCACAAGGACCATAGAATAAAATCATGGAAGATGTAGATCAGATGCCTAATCCATTGGGTAAGGATTCAAATATGTAAAAATACTTGATCATGAGTAAATCAAGAACACCCCGAGCACAAAACAACCAACAAAAATTAATCACTAAAGATCAAGTAAAGGAAAAGGAACACAACAAAAAAATAAGGAAAACAACATTGTATGTTATACAATGTGTAGACACCTAAATTTGGTCACATTCCCCTTAGCCCGTGATTGGATAACCAACTTAAACATGGGCACCTAACCATGGCCCCTTTCACCCCACATTAATATTAATTTAATTATTTTAATTAAATTAATCCTCATCCTCACAACTTTAATTATTTAATTGTCTTAATTGACCTAGTTCCCACCTCACCTAGACACCTCACCCAGCCATCTCACCCTATACCTATTCTTGGCATGTTCCCATAACTAACTACAACTACATCTTACTTGCCTTAATGAGAAAATATTTGGTCTAACCCTAAAAGTACATGTCTAAGATTTGTCTCCATTAGAAGGAAAGTTTCCACTCGATCCGCAACAACAAACCAACTTGGCCCAAGAAATTAGAAATATCTTCCCATTTTAGTAAACCTAGGGAATCTTACCTTAACCGACACCGGTCATACCTAAACCGACGCCAATCAAGATAGAACCGTCATCGATTACCATTTATTCACCTTAGCAACCTTGTTTGAGAGGTTGGCACATTCTAGACTAGAGGAGAGAGATCAAAGCTGCATGTAAGTAGAACCAACATCCTTTCATGCATCCAAATATTCACACCCAAAGACTAGGACAAATCCAAGCATATGCACTCGCGGAAGCATTCTGGGATTCACCGCTATGGTCCCAAATACCATCCTTCTGATCAACTATCATTACCATTCATCCATCCAATCTGCATCACAAGTAAGTGTATCCCTAACCAGCATTGTTATTTCAGTTAGTAGCTTTTGTTACTCTTGTTATTAATCTACACTTTGCATGCTCATTCTCCTATCCCTTACCAACCTATAACCCAACCATTTCCTTACCCACACCGCCAAATCACCCATCCTCACCTGTTTTTCATCCCTAAATACACCTGAGACTTCTATAAACCTCCTTATCCACCCTACCATCTCTATCAAATCCCAGATCAAACCTTGCAATTAGATCTCTTTGAGTTTCATACACCCCAACCTTACCGATGTTGGTTACCCATAACTATCGTTGGTTTTGCATAAACCATCACCGGTCATACTAGACCGATGTCGGTCTCTGTGTTTTATACCCTACCCAAGAACAGAGCCAAACAACCTCCTACCAATTGACCTAAACAACCCAGAATCAGACCCTGACCAGTCCCAATACCTTGACAGTCACCTCATCCTTTAGATCCAACTATAGCCTAGCTTGTTGTGATTGGATTTGCTTATTGTACTTGAATGAGATACCTAAATCATATCAACTACAGTAGGACTTTACTTATTTCTCACATTAATTTATTTTAAACAGTGGATTAACAACCATCTAGGAAGTATCACACTTCCCGAAACTAGCATACACTAGGAAATCCACTGTCATATATCATTTAACTTCTCTTTTGTGGTCTTGTTTTTTATTATAGGTAGTTTCTCCCAGCCAAAAGGAATCTCTCACAATCGGCATTGGGTCAAGTAGTCAGAACACGTGCATCAACCTCCAACCAACCCATTTAACAGGTATTCCTCCTAGCCCATAACCCTATTTGTTTCTTCATTCAAAAACATAAAAAAATGGTGAACCACAATGATATACATGGACGTATAATTCAATCCAAGAAAATCTTTAGGTGTAATACGCCATTGACAAATAAATTCCATCAATTTACCTTCCAAATCCCTTAAGAATAAGGTATGTTCTCCAATCCTAATGTCTATGGAGTAATGAACCATTTCTAGTGCATCAAAATTTCCATTCTTCCCTTTGTCTTTATGTCTATTATCCCATAACATAACCAAATATCTATTGGCGTAGCAACCTGTTTAACACGATCCAACATGGAAGGTCCTTGGAGTAACCTTCTTGTAAAATATCTTCTCAATATTTTATCTTAATTTAATTTCTTTGATGTGATTCCCTCCTAACCTCATCCAACTCAAAAAATTTGTTGATCCTAGTAGCATAAGGATGAACTTCATACCTTCTCTCAACTCCTACATAAACTTGTAAGCTAAGAACTACAAATGAAGGGGAAAGAGGGCCTGAACACCATATACCATTTTAAATGGGCTCATTCCAGTGGACCTTTTTTTGCAACTATATCATATGTAGTCACAAAATCACGCACTTACTATTACATTTATACCACCTAGTATGTTAATTTATATATGGATCTTGTATAGTAAAAGTATTCACTAGTGACCCATTTCTAGGTCTTATTGTCAATTGGTCATGTGTCATTGTGTTTTGTTTGGTTTAGTCGTTGGTTGTTTTTATAGTTTTGGCCATCTTTCATGGTGTCTCAAATGTCGTAATTTTTCGTTTGTCATCTTTAGGTCTACATTGGGGTGCCTAGGGTTGCACTGGGGTGCCCCAATCTGTGATTTTAGGCGTGTCATTGTAATTTTTGGTCTTAATTTCTTTATTTGAGGTCGGTCCTAACGATTACCACATGTATTCCCCTAGGTTGTAGTCGGAAGTTTCGGGTCACTAGTGTCAAAATTTGAACAAAATATCCCTATATAAAGGAAGCATACTCACTACATTATGGGAGGACATCCTACTCTTCAAGGGTAGCTATCTACTAAGGCAAGGGACTCCACTTGGTATTTTTCTACATCTGCATCACACAATCATAGGGGAAAGGGTTGTATTCTTTCCATTTCATCCACCATTTTGCATTTTACATCTAGTTATTTCCACATACTACAAAGTGTCATTGGCATTAGGGAATCCTAGGCACAAAAGTGCACACACACACACACACATAGAACTGCATTGGGTCTGAAATGTAGTGCAACGCTTGGTCATAAGACCACTAGTTTAGCAGTTGATGTTAGTCCGACCTAGTCATATGCATTTTTTTTTTTATGGATTAATCCTTTGGATATGGTTTTGCAAGTAGATCTTCATACGGTGACATAGGTGGCATTATTGTGACAATTGTGTGACAAGAGTGAAGATAACACAAAGATATTATGACACTACCAATTTACCAATTTCAGCTTTTAAGCATTTTCAAAGTCTGCAAAGCACCAGAACATAGACAGGGCACCTGGGTGCCCCAAGATTCACTCCAAAAACTTTAGTACATGAAAACAGTCAGCTTTTACCCTTCTTGAGGTCGTTTGGCCATAGTCTACCCACATCTGCACACCAATCTATGACCAATACATAGTAAGGTAAGTTATTTAAAGGTTAGTAACACATCCTTCTATTTCCCTTTTACTTTGATATATACTCCAAATATAAAAATCAAATTTCTTGCATTCCAATATAGCATTTAGTTTCTATTTAGATTAACTATTCATAGCTAGCTCGATTTTACCTGTTTTTAGTTCATCATCATCCCATAGTGAAAATTTGATTTGTTCACCCCACTTTGTCTTATTTGTCTCTAATGTTCTTCTGAGAATTTTGAGAAAGTTTTTATTACTTGATTTTGATTTCCCATTTCCTTGTTGATTATAATTAGAAGCATATGTGAGGGTAATTCCATATTCATGGCACATTTCTGTCAAAGTTTTAGGTATGAAACTCATTGCATTGTCAGCAACTAGTTTTATAGGAACACAAAACCTCCAAATGATGTTGTTCAAGACGAAATCCATGACCAAAAAATGTGTAGCCTTCTTTGTGGAAATTTCTTCTACCCATTTGGTGAAATAATCTATGGCCACTAATATCCATTTATGGCCTACACTTAATGGATATGATATTTCACCATTAAATTCCAAGTTGAATTATCTAAAGGAGCTTCTATGAAATAAGTAAGGGGAGAGATCCTGAAGCCTTCATCCTGCTATAAATTTTTGACAACTCTCACACTTTCTTACTAACTATAGGCCACCAATAACCTACTCTTAAAATTTTATGAGTAGTAACTTTCCCAAAAAAGTGACCACTACAAATCCCTCCATGGAATTCATGAATCAACTTAGGGCTTCATCCTCTATTATGCATCTTAAAAAAACTCCTTCAGGGATTTTCCAAGCCAATCCATAGTTTGTCAAGATATACTTTTGTAATACCAATTTTAGTGTCCTACTTTGATTTTTATCTAAGCCAACGAGATAGTTTAGACTCTTCAAATAATACACAATTTCCTTATACCAAATAGAATCACTTCCCTTCCCATGTGGTTGTTATTCCTCACCATCAACATTGTGCACATCAGTTTGTAAGTTAGTTTCATACATCAATATTTTCAAGCCCAATCCTCTTACTAGATTTGTATTTTGAATTTCCATATCATATTCTTAAAGTTTATTTACCCACCTACACCTTTTACTTGACATCTCCATTTGAGAGAGGATGTCTTGACCATGGTGTGAGGTACACAAAGCCATGATCTTGAAACTTAAAATATAATGTTTGAATATTTTAGTAGTTTTTACCAAATCAAAATCTTGTTTCTCCATAATAGGTTACTTTAACTCATACCCCTAAAAATATTTTCTAAATAAGGAAATATGCTTTCCATGTCCTTTCTCATCTTTTTGTAATAGATGAAATAATGGTGTATTCATAAGAAAAAGAGAACACTTGGAATCCTTCTTATAGTTAGGACTCGCCAATACAAAGTGGAAATCTTAAGTGCTTATTTTTCTCCTTCAAAAATTTAGTTTCCTCATCACCCCATTTGATGATATGATCCTTCTTCAACATGCTTTTGATAGGAAAATTAATCTTAACAAAGTTAAAGATTAATATTATTTAAAAATTGATTTGTCCAAAAAGGATTGGATACCTTTCTTAGATATGGGGATGGGCACCTTACCAATTGCTTCTACTCTCTCAGGGTCTATCATAACCCCTTCATGAGACATGATGTTTCCCAATATCTTGGATTTTTGTACCCCAAAGTGGCACTTTTTTAGGCTCAATGAGAGTTTTTACTCTCTACATATGATCGTAATTTTTTCCAAGTGTTCTACGTGATCACCAATATTTCTAGATAAAACTATTATATCATCCTTATAAACAATAATAAATCATTAATGAACCCATAAAATACAACATTTATGGCTCTCTAAAAATTTCCCTTACATTTATCAATCCAAATGGCATTCTAACACAACCATATGTGCCCCAAGGAGTTGTGAATGCAGTTTTATAGTGTTTTTATTATTTGACCATAATTTGGTTATAACTAGAGAAACCTTCTAATGTAGACAACATTTTAGACATTTTTACCTTTTGTAAAAGGTTGTCCATGTTGGGTAAAGGGTAGTTGTCCTTGAGTGAGGCTTTATTTATATTTTTGAATTCTACAAAAATCCTAATATCCCCATTTTTATTTCTAAATGGTACCAGGTTTGCAACCCATGAGGAATATCTAGTAGGTTGGATTATGCCACCATCCCTCAACTTCTTTAGTTATTCTTGAATTTTGGTTGTAAGGATGGAGTTAATAGGTCTTTTCTTCTATACGAAAGGATTAGTGTGAAGCTCTAAGAGTATTTCATGCTGAAAAAAATCCTCCATATAATCCTTCAACTCATAATAGGACCAAGCAAGGCATTCCTAATATTCTTTTAACAATTTGGCCTAATATTTTCTTTCTTCTTTGTCCATACTGATCCTTAACCAAACTATCTTAGGATCATGATAGGTGCCTAAGTTTCATTCCATAACATCTTTGGGTATGTGGGTAGATCTACTCATTTCTCTGTCTCAGCATCTTGTGAAAATCATACTCGAGGCTGACAAGTCCTCTTTGGATGGTGTTTGTTTTTACCTAAATCACTTCTTTCCCAAATAGGGTCTCCTTTTCATCACACAACACCACCATAGGTTCAAGATCAATGAGTTGATTTGTAAACTCTCCCTTGCAACTCAAGAACCTTTAAATTTGAGCATCATCATAAAACACTTTCCAATGTTGTATATTATTGTCAGGAATAGAAGGTTTGACTAACACTTCAACTTCAAACTTACAATATGGGGATACATTCTCATTATCATACTAAGAGGCCAAGAATTTTAACCTATCATCCACTGCATTTTGACTCCTCTCATGATACTCAATATTGAAAGAGTCAAATATCTCAATGAGGTCTCATACTCGTATGTTTGTACTATTTCAACTTATGATTCTTAGCTGCATATATTTTTATAACTTGTTTTACAACCATCTCAGAGTCACCTCTAACAATGAGGTCCTTAATTTCATGCCTCCAAGCAATTCTCAAACCAAGTAAGAGTGCCTCATATTTAACTATGTTATTCATGCACTCAAAACTTAACTTAAAAGAGAAACTGAAAGAACCATTTCTTGGGGAAGTCAATACTATACCAGCTCCATTTCTAAAATTGGAGCATGCTCCATCAAAATTCATAGTCCATGGAGCACTAGTGTCTTCAAATTATGCATTCATATCTAAACATTGATCTTAAAAATCAACATTTCCCATAAATTTATCTAGATTTGTATCAGCAAATAACACCTCATAAGAAGCATTCATGGGGTCTTCTATGAGGTGCAACATCTTGTCCTCTCTGTGCAACTTAACAAAATTCCCTTCCAAAGGTATGGAAGAAAAATACATCTCCATCCGATCACTTCCCCTACACTAGAAACCCACTTTATTGATAGTAGCATCCGTCACTTACTAGGAAAATCAACATTGACAACATTTATTGTCAAGTATTTACGTGGATAAGTAGAAAGTTGCACAACCAAACCTCTTACATGACCAACCACAGGTACCTATGTTGAATCCATGGCATAAAATTTTCCAAAAGTAGTTGTTATCTTGGTATCTATCTCATTCGTGACTGATAGTGGCATAATATTGTTAGAGGAACCTAAATCAAACATGTAGTTGTGTAAAAGATGACCATTAATAATGAGAGTGGTGAAAAGTGGGTCTACATCCAATTGTGTTTTAATGAGGGAAGTACCCAAATATACCTCAAGAGGTGATTCAACATCTTTTTACCTTCTTCATCTTCATTTTCGAAATAGTATGAGGAGTCACCATCGCCCTAGTTTTCTCTTTAATAACAAAATCCTCCTTGAATACCAAATATTCAAATGCCGTCTTTCTATTTTTGGAATCCTAAGCAACTCTGTGATAGGGAAAAAGTGATCTTTATTTGTCTTAATATTTTATAACATGGATTGTGGGAGGAGTACTTGGTCCAAGACCAATAATAGGGATTTTACTTGGTATATTCCTCCTAGGAGTATCCTTGGGAAAATTGGTTAAGATAGGAATCTTGGTCTTAATAGTTGTGGCAAGCCCCTTGATTTGCCTATTTTTTAAATTATACTCCTTCTCTTGGGAAACAATGGCATTTATTAATAGTTCCCCATCCTCTTTTGAAGGAACTTCAACATCAAACTTTTTTATCATTAATTCTCTTAAATACTCAAACTCCTAATTAAGTAGCTCAAAATATTGAGCCATATCCCTGTTAACATTAACTTCAAAAGGGAGGAGAATACCTTATTTTTACATGCCTAGAAATCATCCACAATTCTAACACAGAGGAGGTCAGTGGAAGATGTACCTTTCCCAGAATATTTTTGATACTCTAGCATATATGCATCCCCAAAATCCCCTCATCAGTATCATCATCATCCTCGGTTGGTTGTTCACAAGAAGCATGGGTGAGAAATCATTTATTACACCAGTCTATAATGTGTTCTTCCACAACACCCAATCTCCCCGCCAAAGGATCTGGGACTATTTTTGTTGTCTCTAAAAGCACGATGTTTTTCACCTTATCCCATGGGAATCTTCCCTCTGTCCTCAGCCCTATAATTTCCTTTTGGATGATTCCCAAATATATCATGTCAAAGTTTTAGATATTGAGTCTAAGGGTTTGGGAACAAGCCTTTTTCTACTCTAGAAAAATTATAAGAGATTTCCTTAATTTCTCTATCCAAGGTCTTAACCACCTCCTCCAGATCAAAAACTTTATTTCCTAAGGTGTCTTCAGATTAACTAGTGTAACACCCTCCCTCTTTGGAGGCTTACTAGAATTCTTGATATTATTTTCTATTTAGATGGCCATGGTGAAATATTATCTCAAACTTCTAGGGGTTTTGTCCCATAGATAATAGGCTACCTTTTTATCAAATGCATCAAATTATTTAATCAAGCATGACTAATAACTAGGTCTTATATTTTTTGGTAATCTTGACAGAGTCTTGTTAAATCTAGAGTTAAAATCTTAAACACACTCATTTGGGTTCTTCTTAATATTTTCAAATTCAAATAGAAGAAACCTAGGGTCATTTCTATCACCATATTGTATTCTAAAATAATTTTTCATCTCCTCCTAAGAATCAATTGATCCTTAGGGAAAAGAGTTGAACCATTCTCTATCATCCTCCTCCAATGTGTGTATAAACAATTTAACATATACATCTTCAAATTCTACTTCATAATCATCCATAATGTTTTGAAAGAATTTTAGATGTTGATCTCCACTAATAGCATTATTTCCTTGAAATCTAGGCAATCTACTTCTAATTTCATTTGGTACATCATTAGGATACCCCACCATACCATTAAAATTTATGGGTCTGTAGGTATGGACTCTGAAAGGAGCTCTAGGAGGGGATGGTCCATATTATTTTAAGTTGGATTCACAGGAAGAGGATCAATGAAATGTTGAATAGGAGGCCTTTGGACCAAAGGGGTGTGATCAATATAATGAGGATCTCTTGGGGAATAAGATTCAAAACCAAAACCTCTATTCTCACTTGTGAATAAGTGATTAGGTTGAGGAAAACGTTGAGTAACTTCATGATTTGAACCTTGTTGGAGTAAATAATGAAAATGGAAGTCATGGTTGTTTGTCTTAGAATTGGCAGATGAACTAGAGTATTCTTCTACCAAAGGAGGATCAAAATCGAAGGATTTATCACTCTTATCTTTTAAATTTTGACCACTCACAAGTTTCCAAATATACCTTCTCCTTTGTTGTATACCTTCCAATTATGGGATAAGCTTCTTTGTAGGATCAAATATGAAAGAAAGTTCTCTTCATTTTTCTAACATTGTTCTACACTCTTCAAACCTCCTTCTTGAATTGATAGGCATGAAATGAATTTGTTTGTCACCAAATAACTTATGTAAGTTTTTTCAATTACTCAGGGTTGAATAAGGTTGACTCTAGGATAAAATTATGCCATTGGTGCTCTTCTAACATGTCTTTTTCGTATAAGTTTAACTCAACTCTTGTAAGTTGTGTACATTCGATTATAGTGCTTGAAAGGTATGGTCATGGTTGTTGTGTAAAAATATAATTCTTAGATGAAAAATGATCATAATAATATCCTATGGGAAAATTTTGAGTTGATGGAGCTCATGTTATGTTTTTGTGTTGAGATTTGAAGTCCAAACCACATTACCTCTAAATTGTCCTATATTGTCTTGTCAAAAGATTGTGTTGATGTTGTGCTTGTAAACTTTCTCCTTGAAATATTTGTAGTCAAGTCATTAGAGGTGGTGATTAGGTTTCTATTTAAGTTCCTTTTCTTGGATATTCATAAAAATTAATTCTTGTCAGAAGAAACCTCCAGCTTCTAGTTTCTAATGCTTCTCAACCTGTCATGTAGGATTAGCAAAAGGACTAAGTTTATGAGTCAGACTTACAAATTTTTCTATGAATATTCATGGGATTTGAATAATAATTTAAAGAGAACTCCTCAAAGCAAGATTGTGTCTCCATGCTCCAAGAACTAGTGTTCTCAATTCTAAAATTGTCTCGATTCTCATTGTAGACACCCCAATTTCACATCTATCCTAAATCAATTAATTTCCCTTCCTCATTTCCCACAAAATACACTTGAATTAATCAAATATAATTTGATTAATTATCCATTTCAAAATCTAAAAATAATCTAATCCTCACCACATGTCATTATTCTCCATGTTTTTCCACTATTGAATTAAAAATTCAAATTCAAATCCTCACCCACCATTCGTGGTCCCCACTCACCTAAAATCCTCCACTTATGAATTAAAAATATAATTCAAATCCTCACCCATTCTTCGTGGCCCCCACTCACCTAATCTTGCCCACATTTTCAAACCATGATTACTTAAATTAATCTAAGTTAATCACTCCCCCAGGCTATAAATACAACCTTACCCCTCCCCTCTAAACACACGGAGAATAAGCTTTCATGCCATATCTAAGTTCTTGCATCCTTTGAGCAAAGAACATCCTTTTGCCTTGTCCTAATGCCAAAATAGCTTCATAATCCTTTTTCCCATCCAATGCAAAGTAAGAGGATCGTTGTTGCAGGAAGGTCTTGCTCCGTCTTGAAGAAAAGCACCTACATATCACAAAATCTGGGCTCAATCCAAGTTTCCTAGCCCATTCTCGAGGCTCTACTAACGCGAAGGAGGAGGTATGATTATGGTATTTTACTTCCTTGTTAGTAGTGTATTTTTCATAGCTTAATATCCCGGTTTATCGCCTCTCAAAATAAGTCTCGCACTCTGGGCCATAAATTGTCACTCACAAAGTTGTAAAAATCTACCAACATTTGAAAATCGTCAAAATCCAAAAATATTTGAAAATCGTAAAAATCCAAAAACAAAGTGTAAAAATTCAAAATCCAAAAACATTTGAAAATCGTCAAAATCCAAAAAAAAAGTGTGAAAATTCAAAAATCTAAAACATTTGAAAATCGTCAAAATCCAAAAACATTTGAAAATCGTCAAAAATCCAAAAACATTTGAAAATCGTCAAAAATCCAAAAAACAGTGTAAAAATTCAAAAATCCAAAAACATTTGAAAATCGTCAAAAATCCAAAAACAGTGTAAAAATTTAAAAATCTAAAAACATTTGAAAATCGTCAAAAATCCAAAAATATTTGAAAATCGTCAAAAATCCAAAAACATTTGAAAATCGTCAAAAATCCAAAAACATTTGAAAATCGCCCAAAATCCAAAAAAAATGTTGTAAAATTCAAAAATCCAAAAACATTTGAAAATCGTCAAAAATCTAAAAACAGTGTAAAAATCTTAAAATCCAAAAACATTTGAAAATCGTCAAATTCCCAAGTATAAAAATCCCTCCAAAAAAAAAAAAAAAAAAAACATTCAAAAATCTCCAAAAAATCTAAAAAATTATAAAATTCAAAAAAACAAACATTCAAAATCTCCAAAAAAATCTAAAAAAATTATAAAATTCAAAAACAAACATTAGAAAATCCAAAAATCCAAAAACAAAAACATTAGAAAATATCCAAAATACAAAAACATTTGCAAAATTTTCAAAAGACCAAAAACATCCACAAAATCGTAAAAACTCAATAAGCAACACAATTCATCCTTTGAACTATTATCCCAAACAAATGGTCCAACCACCTTATGACTACCAATTTCAAACCACTTCTCCTCGCGTGAATCCTCGCTTGGGGAAAATTCGGCTCTCATTGTTTCCTTGTTTGAGGAGACTGACCCAATCCCTTGTACCCCTACTTGGGGGCACATCTAATCAATCATCACTGTGGAACACGTTAGGGACATGTTTACTGGTTCTTGTGTTGCATTATTAGTGGCAAATTATTAATTGCTTTCTTGTATCTTGATATATTACAGGGGGCATCTTGATTTTATGTATCCTGGTGTTCTCTGTAATATTCTTATGTTATCTGATTGCATGTCGATTGGGGCATCATACTTTTTGATGGCCTCTGTCTATGCTCTCTTCCATTTGCATATCGTCTTTGGGGCATCAAATATTTTGATGGCCCCTATCTATGCTATCACGCATATTACAAAGTCTAGTCATCCTGATCTTTTATATCACGATGCATCCTATTATGTGCTATATTAAAATTAAGATGCTTTTCGTCACATATCTTCCTCGCATGATCAACATCTTACTTTGCACCCCATCCATTCACCCATACTAATGCATTATCCGGCCATGCGAATCCTACTTGATCAGTTGCAGTTTGCGAATCCTACTTGACGATCTTTCTCAAGTAGCATTCACTATCCAAAGAGCTCCTTCTCCCCACCATGATCACCATGTATTTGATCCATTCATTCTCACTTCTCATTTTTACTCCTCCGCCGCTTATACCCATATTACCCTTCTCACCATTCCCTGTCCCTCTCACCCATGGTATTCTTTCCTTTCACCCTTTTTCTTCCCGCTGACAATCTTACTTAATAACCCCTTCTATATGGAATCCTCAAGTGGAGGTTTACCCTCTCCCTAAGATCTTCCCGTTGTAGAAGCTTCTTCACCACCGCCTCTCATCAAATAACCATCACCACCAAACACTTCTTCCAACTCCACCTCTTCTACTTTCCATTCCCGCATCATTACTCTCACCACGTGGGCATCCCAATTAAGGATTCCCTCACACTCTCCGCCTCCACCGCATATATTCCTTCATCCATTCATGTTACACTCCTTTGTGTCCTTTCTTTCTTATTATCACCTCATCTCATATCATATACCACTTAGCCATAACTCACTCACTCTTTTGTCATCCTTCCCCAAATCCACCTTATGCCTGGTCATCCTACTTACACGCTCTCGTAGTATGGCAAATTCACTTGAGGGTTCCCCTTCAGTCCATTTTGTCATACCCTATTCCCACCAACTCTAACATCATCCTTCTTCCTCAGCTTGGCGATCTTACTTAACCATTCCACTTTGTATGGCAATCTTACTTAAGACTTCCACTTAAGGTTGATCTGCCCTGTGGCCTTCCCCCATCCCATCATATTTCCCCCATCTTCCTTCTCCCACTTCTCATCGCGATCATCTTCTTCACCCTACCATTCCACCCCTATCTCCAATATCATTTTGTCTTTCTCTTTGCATATCATCCCTGTCGGTTGGGAGACCCTACGAAACCTCTCCAAAGAAGATGACGATCTTGCTTAAAAGATTCTCTTAAGCATGACATGTCATCTTACACACGCCCATCACTCTCAATCTCACCATCCATATTTCCTCTTCATTCCCCATCATCACATATTTTTCCCACCACTATCACTCCTCCTCGCTGGGCAATCTTACTTAACCACTCACCCGGCATGGCGATCTCACTTAAGAGTCCTCTTAAGGATGATCTCGTCTCCTTTCCTTTCCCCATCACTACACACCCTTCACCCTTCATTTTTTCTCAAAGCATTCCCCATTATCACATCCTTTCACCTCCTTTTCAATTCTCGCAAACACCACTTCTCGCTTGACCATTTTTCATCTCCGCTTTTGCTCACATGGCAATCTTACTTAACCACTTCCGTCACATGACAATCTTATGTCGTGGTCCTCCCTACACTTAACTTGTCATCGTGAACTCCCCGCCTCATTCTTCGTTCGGTTTTTGATCGCTTCTTCCACCTGGTATCTCCTATCACCCACTTTTTCCTCCTCCTATTATCCTTTCTCCACATATTCTCTTACAACATACAACTCATCTCTTCCACCTACAATCACATTCTTTTCCCCATTTTCCCTCCTTGATCCATCATCCTTCATACCGTTTCTTCCCATTCTTTTCATGTCTTGGTTCTTCATCCTCACCTTGTTCATCCTCATCACCCCCATCCTCTCCTCGCTTTCACTTAGTCCTAACTCCTCCCTCCCATATTTTTCACTCTTTCCCCTTCATCTTCTCGCTTTCCCCCTACATTTCTACCCACACACATATTCGCCATTCTTGTTAACACTCCTATATCATATTCTTTGACCTCCATACGGTTTGTTACATATTCTTTGACCTGGTCTTCCTCGTAATGACATGATTCCTTCCATCTTCTCCTTGTCTTCGTTCTATCTTCCTTTCCTCCCCCTAATTTTCACGTTTCTTCCGACCACTTCCCCTTTTCTCTACCACCCCTACCTTTTCATTCATTCTGTATATGTTTCTCTTCCTTTCTCTCCTCTTTTTCACACTTTCCTCGCCCCTCATAGTTTCTTTTTTTTTTTTCTTCGTTCTACTTCTTCTTTCGTCCTCTTTCCATTTTCCTCTATTTCACCCCCTACTCCCACCTCGTTTTCTCCTTCTTATTTATCCTTTCCTACTTTTTCACTTCCACGCATCCCTCTTTACTATCTCTCGTTGCTTCCTTCATTTTGCACATCTCTCTTTTTCCCCTTCACCCTCTACTGTCACTTTTTTGTTTTTGCCTTGTTTGTCTTTCATCATTCCCTTCTTTCCCTATCATCCCTCTCTCTTATTTCTACCTCTTTCATTCCTTTTTTCCCCTTCCCTATCTCCCTTACTCTTCTCATAATCAACCCCAACCCTATCCATTCCCTTTTATCTTTCCCACACACCCTCACACCTAGCATTCAAGGTCGATTGAATCCTTTCTCCATTTGCGTCGTGCGGTCATTCCAGTCTCTTCCACTCCATTATCATCCTCTTCTCCGCCGAATCCATTTCCCTTCTTTTCGAGAGTTCTGTCATATATTTCATTCTCGTCAGTCCTCTCGAGGGGGCATCACCACATCTATCCATAATCACATCTTCTCATGACATTTTTGTCTTGGAGGATACTATGACATCCGTCACTCACCACTTTCTATTCTCCCCAACAAACATTCGCTCTACCTTTTAAAAAGTAGATTGAATTCTTCCCCCATACTGTCTACTTTCTTTGAAAGGACACTACTTTCATAGTACCCTTCCAAAGAGGGGCAAATGTAGACACCCCAATTTCACATCTATCCTAAATCAATTAATTTCCCTTCCTCATTTCCCACAAAAATACACTTCGAATTAATCAAATATAATTTGATTAATTATCCATTTCAAAATCTAAAAATAATCTAATCCTCACCACATGTCATTATTCTCCATGTTTTTCCACTATTGAATTAAAAATTCAAATTCAAATCCTCACCCACCATTTGTGGTCCCCACTCACCTAAAATCCTCCACTTATGAATTAAAAATATAATTCAAATCCTCACCCATTCTTCGTGGCCCCCACTCACCTAATATTGCCCACATTTTCAAACCACCCACCTAATCTTGCCCACATTTTCAAACCATGATTACTTAAATTAATCTAAGCTAATCACTCCTCAAAGTTATAAATACAACCTTACCCCTCCCCTTTAAACACACGGAGAATAAGCTTTCATGCCATATCTAATTTCTTGCATCCTTTGAGCAAAGAACATCCTTTTGCCTTGTCCTAATGCCAAAATAGCTTCATAATCCTTTTTCCCATCCAATGCAAAGTAAGAGGATCGTTGTTGCAGGAAGGTCTTGCTCCGTCTTGAAGAAAAGCACCTACATATCACAAAATTTGGGCTCAATCCAAGTTTCCTAGCCCATTCTGAGGTTTGCTACTTTAACGCAAAGGAGGAGGTATGATTATTGGTATTTTACTTCTTGTTAGTAGTGTATTTTTCATAGCTTACACTCATGTTGTAATCCTTCAGCTTGCTTTTTTTCGTTACATGGTGATTTGAAAAAAGGATTAAGGCTTATTAGAAAATTTCATTAGGTCCTTTGGATAAAGGTTTGCACAAGTATAATATTCATTCCTTGAAGATTTTGTGTGTTTGTTTATGATAGTCATGGAGAACAATAGTTGTGACTTTAAAACTTGAATATATGTTGTCTTTCAAAGCCCGAGTTTGCTAAAGAAACATCCAATTGAGATAATTTTCACATGCATTGGCTTGAAAGTGAAATCCAACATGTTACAAGTCTTCAAATAGTGAGCTAGGGTTTGAATCTAAAACCCTCATTGTGTATAGTCTTTAAAGAACAAGAAATTTTGATATGGCTGATATGATACCAAACTATATAAGGATTTGGGAGTTGTGAAAATGATCTTCTCCGTCTTGTAATATGGCTTTTAATTCAAGTTAAACTAAGAATTCTCATGGAATCTTCAAATTGCAGTGTATAACTTGTTCTCAAAGCTTCTTCATGACAAAGAGTGGAAAATCCTTGATCCTCAATGGTTATGTTTGATTCAAAGCTTAAAATGATCTTCCCCTCGAGGTGTAAACATTTAAATAATTGATCTTTGTACCATGACTGCCTTTCTCCAACCGTGTTGAAGGATTTGTTTTCCAAAATAATTTTCCTTTGACAACTTGCATCCCCATTTCCGCTCAAGTTCATTCTTGTAGGTTGTGCGCACTTTGATAGTTCTCTTAGCACATTTCCCCTTCGCAAGTTCCTTCACACGCACTTTCATGCTCTTCCCACTTCTTCCTTATACCTTACTATGCTTCATTCCCTTCTACAACACCTTCACATGCTTCCATTTTCATCGTGTTCTATCATTTCCTTCCATTTTCCTTAGGTGCATGTGAGATTCGTGTGCTCCCTCTTCCATTCCCAAGCACACAAACCTTTGCATGTGCATCCCACAGACTTTCCTTCCAAATTCAATAAGTCCCTTGTGCATTTCATTTATGTACATTATTCTCACTCTCTGTCTTCTACACTCTCGTGCCTCTTTCTTCTATGCCCCCTTGCACATTTCTTCCGCGTTGAGTCACTATGCCTCGTGGTAACCGGTCGGTCAGCTTGAGTGTGTTGCACACAACCTATCAAATCGTTTCAACAAGGCACTAAATCCTTGTAATGGGTGAATGTGTGACACGTAGTAAAAATGACAAAAAATATGAATAGTTGGCCAATCCTTCGACCAATTAGAGTGCGACATGAGTCACGTGTCATTATGTGTCCAAATTGCATTGTGGATCTTCAAATCATCATAACTTTTACTGTGGCTTGGATTTGGGCACTCTTAATCTTGTTGGAAAGATCTTTGGCATGGGCTACACTCTAGATCATTCAAAATCAAATATTGGTGGGATTTGGTAGGTGAGAAGTAGGAAATGTGTTTTTGGTCATTAATAAAAATATGATCATCTCATTACCAGATTTGATTCAAAACTTTCCACCTTCCTTCATCTACAAGTTAAACAGACATGGGTAGGCAGATTTGATAGCTTTATAGGTGGATTTCCAGGCATCCATTACTCATTATTGGTGGTTAGATTTCAAATCTGATTTTCTCTCCTTTCTCCTCCTTTTCTCTCCTTCATTCTTCTATAAATGTAAGAGCTTTCCTCATTGTAAAGGGTTGGACAGTTGGAATATTTTAGTTTACAAGTGTATTATCTAGGTATTACCTTACATTTTGAGTTGTAGGCCTTTAGATCTAGTCTATACATGTGGATACTGGCCATATACACCATTGTAATCGACTACACATTTTTTGAAGTAATAGAAGCTTAGTTTTGTGTCTATTCTCTACCTTAATGTGTTTTTTATTCTTTCCTTTGCATATCCTTTGCATTGTGTGTTTCTTGTGCTACCTCATGTCCCTTGCATTTAATTTTCTAATTGTTCCTTGTGAAAATGACCATGTGGCTGCATTACGGATTGTGATACACATGGATGTCCTTCCTCTATGTATTCTCCTTCATTTTCACTCAAAGATGACTCTATTCACCCCCTTCTTCTCGGAGATATCGCCTCCCTTAGATTAAGTTTTTCTTTTCGCATATCCTCCCGAATCTGGTCCTTGGCATGATTAGTTTAGGATTTCAATTTCAGCATTAGGAGTAGTCGTAGCATTAGAAATAGGTAGAGGAAGTGGCCTTCTCTGGAGGTCTATCTCAAGAGCACAAGGTCCCACAACTTGGAGATAGTCTCATTGTTGCCTCAACAACCCAGTTCAACCTAATATGGGATGGGTACAAGTTTGAGCTCCAACATTTTTTTGCATGCCCAGTGGGATAGAGCATTGAAAGATTAAATTTCATCATTGCTAATTTATAGTGTGTGACTTAGTGATTTCTAGCCTTTGGAGGCTTGTTTTAACACATCTGACAACTCCCAACACTCAGATCTATTGTTTTTAGCAGTCTGCATGCCTTTCATGAGAAGAGTGCATATCAAATAAATTTTAGTAGCTAAAGAGTCCTTTAAGTACCTCCATCTTTCTCCAAGAAGAACACATAGTAGAACTACCATGCACACATCTCCATCTCTAGCACGCTGTGAACTTTCTACTCCACCTCTTAGTAAACCTCCTATGCAACTTGTCATGGTAGCTCTTCCACCTCCGAGAAACTTTTCCAACTTCACTGGTGGAATTCCCCTCCTTCTCAATGCACAACATGATATGTCAGCAGTCATGCTTAAGATCATTACATACTTCACTAGTGAGAATCAAATCACCCTGTTGAGCACATTCAGGATGTAGCCAATGTGTGCTCTATCTATTTGATCACACATGATGATGTAGCAGTTAGGCTATTTGTGGCTTTGCTCAAGGGAAAAGCGCTTCAATGGTATAGAAGCCTAATACTTGCATCTAATAATAGTTGGGATGAGCTTGGAACATCTCTTTCAGAACTCAATTTTATGATCATTCAAATCACCTATCTTTGGTGGAGCAACTGACAACAACAAAAAGAGCGCCCAATGAGCAGATGAATAATTTTAATATCAGATTTCAAAAGACTTGGGACAGAATTCCTCAAGTGGTAAGGCCTACAGCCCAACATGCTTTCCTATATTATCTAAGGGATTTGAATAGTGACATCTCAGTCATGATTCACCCATAGGGGGTGAACCTTGCCTAGGGAAGAAAATAGTCACATTCGGGAAGGAAAGTTAGCTTCTAGATAGCCTTTTATTGCCCATATTCCTTAGTAAGAGAGTGCTCAACCCACTACATCCACATATTACTCTCCCATATAGTAGAAATAAGATGAATAAATTAAATCCCTGATTAGAAACTTATCCAATAAATTCATACTTTAAGAGAAGCAACAGGTTTAGGCCTTCAGAAATAGTTCTAATCAAGCATATAACCAAGGCCATCAACCCTTTAGAAATCAATATGAAAGTCAGATATATGGGTAGAACTAGAAAATGATAGATGACATGCTAATGCACACCTTACTTTACAAGTGATCCCTCTTCCACAACCTCTTCCAATGCCCAGTGCAAGCCACGCACTAGTCCCAGTATAGAAAAATATGGCTCAAGAGTCAAAATGGTGTTTTCCTTGTAATATGCCTCATAGTCAAAATCATTGTGCCAATGCCACACGTGCAAGCCGACATGATGTAATTTGTTTCTAACTATGAACCTTCCACAAACGCAAGTGATTCTAAGAATCAATAAATGCCAGAATTACTTAAATCCAACCTTATGTTCTTCAAGGCGTTGAATACTTTTGTGTAATTAATCAAGTTGTGGATGATACATATAGACTCGCACACCCAATTTTTTGATAACATAAGGTATAAAAATAGAAGGCTCAAGTCAGTGCGTAACCTTCGCCTCCTATCATGCAGATGGTCCTTAAAAGAAAAGATATGCAACTCATCAACCTAACATTCATGGTGTGAAATTTCCTACATGTGAGATTCCTCACAATGTTTCTCTGAAGTGGAACGTTCCCCTCTTTTAGTAGTTCAAGCCTCTGCACCAGTTAATTCCCCTACCTCTTCACCGAACAACTAAGAAAAGATGTTGTTATGCCTTAAATGCAGAAGTCAATGGGCCTTCCATTCAACATTGTGGACCAGATGAAGAAGAAAAATATAAATGTCACAATGTACAACACCTGGACATTCCATCTAATGCGACCTATCGCATAAAGCTTTTGCACAACTCTCATGCATGACACAATGATCCAAAAGCCTCATGTTGTTGTCAATATTTTTCATGTAGAGGAGAAGCAAGTAAGTAAGATTTTCAAAACCACACCGTTTTATATGTCCTTAATCATATGAAAACACCTTGTCCACAATTGTATGATTGACTCAAGCGCTAACACTTCTATTATGCAAAATAAAATGGTTGATGTCTTAGGCCTTAAGTAAAAACCTATATCTAAAGGGGTCTTGTAACTTCATGGCTCAAATTTCACCATTATCGAGTCATCAAGGATCTTGAGTTAACTATTTATGCATGCCCAATTCTCACAATAACTCGAGATGTGTCAATCATAGACCTACATCCTTTATTTTCCTTGTGTCTATCAAGATATTGATTGCTAAAGTGGGTGGTTACTTGTTGTCCAACATAACTTCCCTAGTTATTTTGACAACTTACATCCCCATTCTAGCTCTAAATTTCAACATTATAGGTTTTGCGCCACTGATGACTCCTGCACAATTCCTTGGCTACATTTCCTCACTCACTCTTTCGCACTGTCCATTTTATTTGCAGCTTCCACTTTCCTTATTCCCATCCTCTATCTCTTTTCACTCCTCTTACATGCACTGTGCACATTCACCTTTCTCCCAACAATTCATGCACCCTTCATGTGCGCCTTAGACTTGCTTCCCAAAATTAGTTAAGTCCATGCATTCTTGTGCACCCTCTTTCTTGCTACCGAGCATCACCTTTTGATGTTTTTTCCTACCTATATACATATCTCATATAAGTATGGTCTTGTTCCTCCGTGCATGTTACTTTTGTGCACCTTCTCTCTTCTTTATTCTTCTTTGCTTCTCCCTTTTGTGCACATTCGTGCCTTCTTTATGCCGTTTATGTGCCACTGGCATCTAGTCAGATTTGAGTGTGCAACACACAACCTATCAGAGCGCACCAAAATGTTTTCTAATCCTTGCAACTAATTAGGGTGTGACACATGGCAAAAAAAATGAAATATATGAACAACCTTGCCTCTCTCTCTAACTAGTATGCATGGGCCAAGTGTCGTTTGACTGTAGATTTCAGATTGCCATAACTTCGCTACATTGATCGATTTGGATGTTTTTTTTCTTGTTAGATAGCTGCGACATGGGCTACGTAATGTATCACTCAAGTTCAAATCTTCATGGGATTAGGTACGTGGGAAATAGGGAAATGCACCTATAGCCATTAATGCAAGATTTGGTTGCTTTAACCACTTGATTTGATCTGAATCTTGCC
Source organism: Taxus wallichiana var. yunnanensis (assembly GCA_018340775.1). Taxonomy (NCBI): domain Eukaryota; kingdom Viridiplantae; phylum Streptophyta; class Pinopsida; order Cupressales; family Taxaceae; genus Taxus; species Taxus wallichiana. Next base: position 593,809,331 of record CM031243.1, read on the forward strand.
TCCTTCCTTCTCCTACATGCCAAATAGATATAGGAAGCATATCTCATATATTTGTAGGCAAATTTACAAGTATTCAATTGTGGTTATTGGTGGTTAAAGATTCAAATCTAGTTTTCCCTCCTTTTTCCTCCTCTTTCTCTCTCCTTCATTCTTCTATAAATGTAAGAGCATTGTTCATTTAAAAGGGTTGGACTCTTTCATTTTGTAAAGGTATTCCCTTGCATTTTTAGTTACAAACCTTTAGATCTAGTCTATATATGTGGATATCGGTCTCATACACCATTGTAAGACTGTGCATTTCTGGATGTAATAGAAGCATTTTTGTGGCTACCCTCTTCCTTAACATGTTTTTATCCTTCTTTATTTCATTTCCTTAGGTTGTGTTATCAAGTGTCTTCTCACATCCCTTGCATCTCCTTTTCTAATTGTGTCTCGTGAAAACGATTGACAATTACTTTTTGGTCTATGCCACACATGCCTAGCCTTTCCTTGTGCATTCTCCTTTGTTTTCACTCAAATTTGATCGTGTTCATCCCCCTTCTTTCTTGTGTTATCACCTTCCTTAGATTGTTTTTCCACTCACACATTTCTCTCTCTAACCCCGGTCCCTCGGCATGTCTAGCTTAGAATCTTCATTTCAGCATTAGGAGTAGCAGTAGCAGTAGAAGTAAGTAGAGGAACCGGCCTTCTCTAGAGGTCTATCTCAAGCGCACAAGGTCCCAAAACTTGAGACACCCCATTTTTGCCTCAACAAACCAATTCATCTTGATCGGGATGGGTGCAAGTTTAAGCTTCAATAATTTCTAGCATGCCTGGCAAGACCAATATTGAAATATTAAATTTCATCATTTCTAAGTTCTCGTGTGTGACTTAATGATTTCCAAAATTTAGAGGGTTGTTTTAACACATATGGAAACTCTGGAACTATTTACAAAAGGGGGGTATTACAAATTTTATTGAAAAGATTCATGGTTTCGACTAGGATATTTCAATAAAATTCACGAATTACTGGAGGAATCATTTTGTTGAGTATAGTAATATCAAGATCGAGATTTCTAAGGAGCTAATTGCCCAGGTCACCATGCTTAATCTGGATGGAACCAAATTCTTCAACAAATGCGTGGACAGAGAGGTGGAGGCTAAAAAGTTTCTTGATGAGGGGGAGAATCTGGAGTTTGTGGCAACTGGCATCAAAATAGCATCTATTCCTGAGCCCTTCACTGAGATTGCGAGGATGGTGGTAAGGTATGTTACTCTAGAGGGGAGATTTGTCACCATCCCCCAGAAGCACTTAATTTTCCTTAATCACTTTCGTAGGAACCTTACCATAAATTTTCCTCATTATTTGTTGAATTCCTTGGAGAAATCTGTTCTTGAGGTGCAAAATCATACAAGGGTTGTTCCCCTTCACCAAGGGTTGATCCTACTCATCCACCACCATTTCTTAGCCTACTCCTGCCCCCAACCTACTCCCCCCTGCCTTCATTCCTCCCCTTGCCGATAGAAAACTTGACATTGCTACCCCCAGTAGGAAGAGGAAAGATAAGAAAGCTAAGGTCCCTCTACCATCTTCACAGAGGGTTTTAAGAATCCATAGAGATCTGGAACTTGTAGAGAACTTATTACACATAAGTAAACTAGTGAAGGATTCCAAGGAAGTGGACCTGTTGGTCAAGGTTGAAAAGATGGAAAAGGAGATTCATGACCTCAAGAGTGCTATGAGGGATATGGATAAAACAAAGGGCAAGAGGAAGCTACAAAACTCTGAAGAAGATGATACCACTACTGAGATATTCAAGAAGCTTCTTTCTCTGGATGCCAGGCTTGGCAATGTAAAAGGGCATCATGACTGTATCCTCTCAGCTCTTAAAAGTATCTATAATTTTATAGAGCAACATGTGCGAAGTATGTGTAGTCTTAGCAGACATTCCCGATGATATATGGGGATCAAAGGAGAACCGAGATCTTGTAATTACCCAGGTGGATATGAAAGATCCATCCCAGGCCACGGCCATTGCGTTCTTCATCTCACTCCAGATGATTAAGGCCAAGATTGACAGAGTTGTCAATTGATGCGGTGCCCTGTTGTTGTTTACTGGCGGTGAAGTTGTTGTTGTTTGGTGATTTTGATGCTATTTTTTGGTTGGGATGACCAGTTGTGGATCCCTCTTGTTCATTTTTTTGTCTCTTTTGCTCTTAATCAGATCACTGTCTGTCTTGATCTTGTTTTTCTCTCTATATTGTATTATCTGGTTGTTGAGCCTCCTAGTTTATGGTGTTTAGCCTATCTAGGTTTGGTTTCTCTTCTTTTGATATCTGGCTTTTGAGCCCTTTATTCTCAAGGTATAGTCCCTTCAAAAATATTTACGCATAATAAAAAAACACGTCCTGGAAACTCCAGACACTTGGATCTATTGTTTTTAATAGTCTCGTATTCCTTTCATGAGAAGAATACATAGTAGAAAAAATGCATGAATTCAAGAATCCTTTAAGTACCTCCAACTTTCCTCAAGAAGAACATGCAGCAGAACTATTTCACACGCATCTCCATCTCAAGTGTGTCATGCACTTTCTACTCCTCCTCTTGGTAGACTAGGGCGTGCTACTATGGAAAATCCAAGACCTTCGATAAACTTTTCTAACTTTACTAGTGGAAGTCCCCTCCTTCTCAATGTGCAACATGATATGCCAAACATCCATGCTCAAAATTATTCCATACTTCACCGGTGAGAATCAAGTCACCCCTGTTGAGCACATCCAAGATGTATCCAATGTGTGTTATGTCTATTTGATCACACATGAAGATGAAGCAGCTTAGGTGCTTGCAATTTCACTCAAGGGAAAATTCTACTGTTGGATAGAAGTATAAGGCTTGCATCTATTACTACCTGGGATGAGCTTGGAACATCTCTTTGTAACTATGTTTAAGACAATTTAGATCACATGTCTTTGGTGGAGCAACTGAAAACAATAAAGAGAGCACCCAATGAACAGATAATTGATTTTAATATCGATTTCGTAAGACTTGGGACAAAATTCCTCAAGTGGTAAGCCCAACATGATTTCATATATTATTTAAGGGCTTTGAATAGTGATATATTAGTCATGATTCATTCCATGTGGGGTAGAACATTTCTCGTAGTAGCTTACAATATTATAATAAGGGCATAAAATAGTCTCATTCAGAAGGAAAGTTATCTCCTGCCACCTATGCTCTTATTCCCTTTAAATGTTCCTAGTACCCCAGCCTTCCATTGCCCCTATTCCTAAGAAGAGTGATCAACCTGTTGCTTCAAAATCCTACTACGCTATACAACATAAGGAAGATGAAGAAATTAAATCCCCGATTAGGAATTTTTCTAAAAAGGTCATTTCTTTAGAGGCAAAGAAAGAAAAAAGCCTTGTAAATAATTCTAATCAAGGGTATAACCAAATCCATCAAAGACTTTAGAAACCAATATTCAAATAAGAGATATGGTCAAAACCAAAAAAATGAGAGATGGCATGCTAATGCAAACCTTCCTTTACAAGTGGTTCCTCCTATGCATCCTCTTCCAGTGCACAATGCAAGCCAAAAACTTGTTCCAGTTCGAAAAAATATGGCTAAAGAGTCAAGATGGTGCTTTCCTTGCAATATGCCTCACAGTCAAAATCACTGAGCCAATGCTACACATGTGCATGCTTACATGATTCAAGTTGATTCTAACTGTGAATATTCCACAAGTGCAAGTGAACCTAAAAATCAAGAAGTGCCAAAAGCTCCTCCTGAGGCCAATCTTATGTTCTTTCGCATTGAAGATTTCGTGTAATCAATCAAGTGCAGATGGTACAAGAAAATAATGCTTGATTCTAACACACAACCTTCAACTCCTGTCACACAGGTTGATCCTCAAAAGAAAAGAGATGTAGCTAAAGCTTCCAACAGTGATGGTGTGCAAGTTCTTGTGTGTGAGGTCTTGTGCAATGCTTCAACAAAGCAGATAGCAGTGTGCACCCATAGTTTTGGTAGGTTAAGCCTTTATGCAAGTGAAGGTCCCTGCCTTTACACCTGAGAAACTGAGAAAAGATGTTGTTGTGCCTCAAATACACAAGTAAATGGGCCTTCCATTCAACATTGTGGACCAAATGAAGAAGATAAATGTAAATGTCATAATTTAGGATGTCATAGCCATTCCATCTCGGCCGCGGCCTCGTTGCATGAACCTCTAGCACAACTTCCGCATACTAACCAAACAATCCAAAAACATCATGTTGTGGTTAATGTTTATCAATCAGAGGAGGAGAAAGTAAGTAATATTGTCAAAACCTCGCCCTTCTATATATCCTTGATCATAGGCAAACAACTTGTTCACAATCGCATGATTAACTCAAGAGCTAAAACTTCTTTCATACCTAAGAAAATTGTTGATGTCCAAGTCTTAAGTACAACCCTTTGTCTAAAGGAGTCCTAAAACTTGATGGATCAACATTCACCACTCTAGAGTCATCAAGGATATTAAGTTAACCCTCCATGCATGTCCAAGCCTAACCATAACTCAAGATGTGTCAACACATGACCTACCTCTCGTTATCAAGAAATTTCACCGCTAAAGTGGGTGGTTACTTGTCTTCGATTGGTCTCTACCATATAATTTGATCCTATATTTTCTTATCATGTTGAGTCATATGACCTAGCCCTCTCTAAGCTGATTTCCTAATCCAATAAGGCCAAGAACAAGTTTTAGTTTAAGAAGAACAACCTATTCGCCCTCTTGTGCTCGATTTAGTTTTAGATGAGTGGGCGTAAAAGGCATCATAAATTTGATCAATATGTTAAGGAGCTTGAAGCACTTGAAAATAGACTTGGCACTTATTACATCCTTGAAGAATAAGTTGTGCTATCACTCAAGCTCAAACAGAATGAAGAAAATGTTGGTCTATGGAAGTTATAGTTTGATGGTTCCAGTTTGAAATGGTGCAAGTGCGTGTGTTGTTTTAATTTCTCCCAAGGATAATAAATTATTCTTCACACACAAGTTGTAGTTTACATGCTCCAACAACATAGCAAAATATGAGGTGTTGGTTCATGGTCTTCTCATTGCTAAAAAGAGACATATTAAGGTGTTGCAGATTTTTGGAGACACAAAATTGGTGATCCATCAGGTCACAAACAAGTGTGCAATAAAGAATAAGCTTCTTAAATTTAATAAGCATAGAGTTTGGGACCTCTTTGAGAGATTTGAATCTTTGAATCTACAGATGGTGCAAGGAAGATGAAAAAATAAGAATATCATATGGTTGCGCTTGATTTGTAGTTTTCTCCGTGAGTACTTTTTCATATGAAGCACATAGCACATCAAGATGGTGATCAAGCCATCTATCCTAGATAATGAGACTAGTTGGTAAGTGTTTGACAATGATGTGTAGATCATCTAGTTCATTCATAATGAAGTTGAGTTCTCTTCATAAATGTAAACCGACATGTATGACAAATGCTATGGTGACCAAGTGATACAACTCAAAATAAACAAGTTGCCTAAAGTGTTGTTCACCCTAGAGAAAATGTTCAACCCGATGATGAGTTCAAGGGTGAAGAAAAGAATATGTACACAACTCAAGAAGACTGCACTCTAGTCACTATTGCGGGTGGTAAGTAGTTGTTGCTTAGTAAGGATTGTGTGCATGATGAAAATAAGGCCTTCATATCTCGTATGTCGAAATGCAGTGACATTTTCTCCAGGAGTGTGAATACCTCAAAGGATTTGATCCAAGTGTTTCTCAACACTTCATTGACCTTGATCCTAGTGTCAATCCCATCAAACAAAAATAGAGACCATTCAATCCAATAATAGAGCCCCTCATGAGGAAGGAGTTATCTAAACTCATTGAGGTAAATATAATATTTCTAATCAAGTACTCTCCTGTGTCGTAAATCTTGTTCCAATGCACAAGAAGAATGGTGAAATCATAATTTACATTGATTTTAGATATTTGAACAAGGCATCACTAAAGGATCATTATCCTTTGCCTTCTATGGAGCAGATTTTGTAGGCATTGGCTAGTGCGCAGAGATTTTCCACGATAGATGGGTATTCTAGCTTCAATCATACTATGGTCAAGGAAGATGATCAATTCAAAACAGCTTTCACAACCAAATGGGGAATGTAAACATATCATAATATGCCTTGTGTTCTATTAAACACAAAGCAACATTTAGCATGTCATGGACATTGCATTCAAAGTATATATCAATGAGTTCTTATTGGTTTACGGATGGCATAACTATCTTCTCAAAACATAGCATGGATCACATGGTGCACCTAGAGAAAGTCTTTGAGAGATGTAGAGAATTTGGGGTATCTCTTAACCCCAAGAAATACAATTTTTTTGTGGCACATGGCAAGCTTTTTGGCCATGTAGTTTCTAAGGATGCCATTCTTTATTGATCCCGAGCACATTTTGTCCATCCTTATGCTCTCCCCTGCCACCACAAGAAAACCTTGCAGTCCTTCCTAGGAAAAATCAAATTTGTTAGTAGGTTTATCCCTAACTTTGTAGGATTGGTAAGGCCCATCCCCTCATCCTTAAAAAGGATACAACTTTCAAGTGGACAGCAGAAGGAAACTAGATCTTCAACAAGATAAAGCAAGAGATTGTTTGCATACCAACACTTATCAACCCAAATTATTCTAAGGACCTCATCCTTTATGCTTATGGAATAGATGTGAGTGTTGCTATTGTCTTACCGAGAAGAACATGAACAGGACTGGAGTAGTAAAGTGCCATTCTTCAATCATATATTCAAGGATTAAGAGTGTAAATACTGATCACATGGAGAAACAGTATTCGAATCATGTGTGTGCTTAAGAAATTCAGAATTATGCTTACCAAAAATCATGTCAAGGTATTGGTTTCGCACTCAGTGTGAGAGACTTCATCATGGGAGCAGAGATTAACGAGAAAAGAGCAATATGGGTGACTAAAATCATGGAAAATCATGTGACTATAAAATCCATAAAGCTAGTTATAGGAAGCACGCTCTGCAAGTAGCTTGTTGAGGATGTGTGGTCTGAATCTGACACTTCATTGTTCATTGATAAACAACTCCCTCATTCTGAAGTTGAACAGAGTGCAAATTTTGCAACATGTAGCTAGATGAAGGATGTGATCACATTACTTTCCACTAGAACATATCCTCCTAGTCTAAACAAAGAAAAGAGACAACATCTGAGGTTGCAGTTTGTTCCATACGTGTTGGATGATGGCGCTCTCTTCAAATGAAATTTTGATGGCATGTTGCTGAAGTGTATTGGCGGCATGCAAATTGAAAAGGTGTTAGAGGAATTTCACGGTGGATTCTTTGGTAGAAACTTCTCTGCCAAGGCTACAACAATGAAGATTGTTAAGGAAAGATACTTTTATCCTACCTTGTTCGCAGATGTGCACAAGTGGGTCATGAAATGAAAAGAATGTGCTTTATTTACAAGAAAAAAGAAATTGGTAGTGCTTCCCCTCCAACCAATCCAAGTGGATCAACCTTTTGTGCAATGGGGTATCGACTTCATAGGTATGATCAAACATCCTTTGAGTGTTGGGCACAAGTGGGTGCTAACAGCTACAAACTATTTCACCAATTAGACAGAATCCATCGCACTCAAGGAATCAATAGATTCAATCATCCTTGACTTTCTCGAGGGTATTGTAACAAGGTTTGGCATTCCTCACACCATTATCTCTGATAATGTAAATGTCTTCCTTGGTACTTAAATTTATGATTGGGCGTTGAGACTTAGAATTTACTTGAAGACTTAGAAACAAGAAATTGGCAATGCTTCCCCTCCAACCAATCCAAGTGGATCAAACTTTTGGGTGATGGGGTATCGACTTCATAGGTATGATCAAACATCCTTTGAGTGTTGGGCACAAGTGGGTGCTAACAGCTACAAACTATTTCACCAAATGAGACGAAGCCATCGCGCTCAAGGAATCAACAGATTCAGTCATCCTTGAATTTCTCAAGGGTATTGTAACAAGGTTTGGAATTCCTCACACCATTATCTCTAATAATGCAAAGGTCTTTGTTGGTACTTAAATTTATGATTGGGCATTGAGACTTGGAATTTACTTGAATACTTCTTCTACCTATTACCCCCAGGGTAATGTCTTGGCCGAATCTACCAAAAATAACTCGATCGAGAATCATGAAGTGGGTAATGAATATCAACCATAGGTAGTGGCATACAAAGGTCTCATGCTCGCTCTGGGTAGATAGAATCACGGTGAAGAAGGTAATATCTACTTCACCATATAAACTTGTTTATGGTAAGGAAGCTAGACTTCATTTATCTCTTGAGTTGCCTTCATTAGAGCTTGCACAACTGCTAAAGTTTGAGAGCACATACTAGAGAAAAATGAGAATGGTAGAGTTGGTTGAACTTGAAGAATTAAGAACATCTACTATAATCAAGTTAGAACAACATCAGCAATCAATAAACAAATGGTTTGACATAAAATCAAGGCCTCAAGCTTTCAAATTTGGTGACTTAGTCTTAAAATGGGATGTTGATAGAGCTAAACGGGGGTGCCTGTATGTACCCAAAATTATAGGGTACCGTACCACCGGTTTGATGTCACACATGCCCCAATGATGATACAGTCACCTCGCAAGAGTATATGTTAGCATCCCAAATGCTTTATCCATGTTCCTTGTGCTTTGTTTTATTCCTCTACCTTTCTTTTCTTAGCTTTTGTCCTTCAGTGATGAAACCACCGCCACCCAGGTGGTGGTCCATGACTTGCAGGTGGCGGTCTCAGAACCGCCACCCCGCTCTGGGGTGGCGGTCCTTCACATGCATTTTCCAACATGCTCCTTTGATCGCGACTTGCATAATTTTTCAACTTTCACCAGCTTTTCTCAACCGCCTTAGCTCGTATTAATGTTTTATGTTCCTTGGAATAGTGTTTCTTCATTGTTTAATGGTAAAAGAGTTCTAATAGGAATTACCTTTGGGTGAATGTGAAATCTATAAATAGCCAACTTGTTTTCAAGCAAATGGCCCCTCAACTTCTCATTTCCATTGTTTAAGTCTTTCAATTTCTTGTTTAGAGCTCATTTTGTTTTCATGTTTGCATCCATGCTAGTTTTCCTTTGTTATTGGAAGCCATTCGATCTTCTTGCTTAGTCTTGTTCATTGTTGTTCATACAAATTAGTTTAGAGTAGAGTAGTGTCATTTGTAGATTGAATCCATTAGAGTTGTAGGTTGTGTTCTTCAAGAAGGTAGATTCTAGAATCTCTCGATACACTTGTGTTGTATTCCCACAATAAATCCCACTAGGAATTACATACGCCAAGCTCTGTCACTTGCGCTATCCCTCTCCTACTCACATTGTATTCGGTCTATATCCAAAGCTACCATTGTTCAAAATACCTTTTTTATGTTGATGCTAGCATATACACGCTTTTGGATTCACGTGGACATGAAGGAATGAGGAGATCATTTTGAGGGGACAAAATCATACACTACTGGATTCGCCACTATTCTACAAATTCCAGGTTTTATCTGTCAAAGTTCTAGTTAAAACATATCAAATAGAGTAGTGAAATATTTCATTTCAGTTAAGTTTCATTTTTGATATTGCCAGGGAAGCTATGGGGATTGATAGTTTCTGAGAAACTATGATTCATTCCTCACTTCTGAGGTAGGATCGAGAATCTTTCAATTAAGTTAATCAGCTATCTAGTTATTTAGGATAAACTCACAACTGCATAGGAAAGTAGCTACATCGGGCTACCTTGCTTGTTTTAATTTTGTTATTAGATTAGTTGTCATTTTTTGAATATATTAGATTAGTTTTTCTTTCAATTCTATTCAAAATCCTATCAAAAATACAAAAATAGAGGAATATATATATATATATATATATATATGTTGTAATATATATCTTGTAAATATATAATTAGTTTATTTCATTTTAGTTAGGCTTATATTGATCTTGTATGACAATCACGGGACCTAGGGAGCCTAGGGAATACGTTTTTGAGCCAATCGTGCCTCAACCAAATATTATTGCAGCAATAACTGACATAGACCAAAATCTCAGAATTCAGGTCTTCCGAACAACCATAGACCTACAAGAAATCAGCACACAATTAAGAGGATTAAACATAGAAGATGACAAAGCACACACGTTCTAGTCAAATCAGCCAAATTATAGACTGCCTTGATAGATATCCGTATGACTGTAGAAGGACCTGAAAGAGAGAAAACATTTGGTTGTGATCCACTAGTCCCACAGCCAGATGTAGGAGACCTCCTCGTTGATATAGACACTAGCTTACGTATCCAAGTTGCTAGAACACCTGTTAGGTACTCCGAGAAAATCATGCAACTTCTAGTTCTAAACGTAGAGGCCGAAAAGGCATATGACTACTGGATACTCAAAATCAGGGGTTGACTCTTCATATGACCATAGGAGGTCCACAACAACCACGAACTTATGGTTGTGATCCACAGGTCCCACAACCCAACGGGCCTACAAATCAATCCAACGTTGACGCTGGTTTGTGAACATTAGTGTTTAGGTCCTCTCCACTTCCACCAGACATTATCACACAACTATCATTATTAAACGTAGCAGCTAATCAAGCTAAAGATTTCTAGACTAGACCAGAGAATCGTCCATAAAGCACCAAAAGATCCACTACACATTTAGCCATTCCATTTTCATGACCTTGATGGGAGATATATACGAAGCACCCACAGGTCATCTTCCACGTATTCCACAACCCATAGATCGGATCATGGAAAAGCTCGATATTGATTGGAGCCTTCGAGCAACTATCCTCACCGAATGATCTATCACACCAGTTCAGGTTAGGAGGGCCTTCTTTGCCTTAGATTCGTAGATCCCGCTATTACGTGTTGAAGACATAAGATTACCTAACTAGCTTATCTGCATCCCACGTGTATTCCATCCCCACCGGCTATGTCTCAACATGACCTCGGGAGGTCGGGTGTGAGGAAGAGTTACTTGTAGATTCTCATGCTCGCATGTCACTTTTCCATCATACAAAATTGGTGAACCCGACGTGAAACAAACAACTACTTCATCTTCTCTACCTTCTTTAGTTTAGTTTTCATTGTTTCCACTTTAGCCTTCATCTTCTTCCAACAAAATTGGTGAACCCGATTGAAACAAACAACTGCTTCATCTTCTCTACCTCTTTAGCCTCCACATCAACTTCACCAACAAAATTGGTGAACCTAACGTGACTCAAACTAGTTTTCCTCTTTCTATTCTTTCATCCACCTTCGCTCTTTCCCATTATTCTATGGGTATTCATATACCCCCGAATATGTTGGGATACGATGCATATGGCAGACCTCTCCTAGGTCTTGAAGCATACTACGATCAACTAAATAGACAACCATCACCCTCACTCTCAGCATGGGGTGACAACTATTCAACTAACCGGTTTTCAACACAAACTCCACCTCAAAGGACTAGATATAGTTCTTCTTTCCAAATAGAGGAGTTGGATCAGCTCACTCAAACACAACAACCAGAGCCTTCAGCTCAAACAATATGACGCTCACTGGAGAATCTGGTTCATCTCCTCAGGTGTTGCTTAGACCACAAATTAGTAGACATTCAGATCCATATCTGTTGTTAGATGATGAATACTTAGCACGTTATGCTAGGAGTGAACAATGCTCTCAAAATATGTACCCATCTATAGGAGGTTTGCAAACACAACCCGAGGTCTCATTCCAAGAAAACACCCCCATCCCTCCACCTATAGGAAATGCCCTCGGTGAAACTTGGCAAGGCACCGATCAATTCATAGAGGTACCATATGCCTATACAACCTCAAGGTATACAAAAAACACCACTAAGGAAAAATACCGTGTCTTCACCAAACGAGGTCATCTCAGCCTTAGTTGAGAAGGTTAGAGGGTTGGAACTTGCTCAAGCAAGTCAAAATTCACAGTTCATGCAGGCAGGAACTTCCAATCCTCCACATCATCCTAGCCAAGTAGACCTCCTCACAGGAATAGGCACGTTGGGCATGCCTCCTCAGTATTCACAACAAATGCCAACTAGAACCGCATTTTCTAATGCCGCTCCAGTGGAAAATATGATACCTCCCGGTTTAGTACAAAACAATCCATTCCTGAGCAATGCTCCTCCATACTTAAACATGTATTCCAAATCACCACAGGGAGATATGTTCTCTTCTCCCAGCATGTTCACTCAACCACAGGGATTCCTTATGCCCCTGCAAATACATATGCTACGCCATATCAACAACCCATTCCACCTCCCCCCCCTTAGCAAACACCATCAATGGTCGAAACCTATGCGATAGGGACTTATTCAGAATATTTGAAAGAACCTTTGGACTTCACCATATGAAATGTCATGCTTCCAAGACCTCTCCCCGATCTACCCAAGTACAAAGGAGAGGGAGACCTGAATGCACATATTAAGGCCTATGCCACAACCATTCGAGAACTGCTCCCTTGGGATGGAGTTGTTGCTAAAATATTCCCCAAAACTTTAGAGGGTATCGCCTCGATTGGTATTACAAAATACCTGAAGCCTCAATACATTCATTTAAACAACTCATTTCAGAGTTCATCAAGGCATTCGACATGAACAAATTGTTGAGAACAAGAATCAAGGAATTCTTGCATATTAAACAAGAACACAATGAATCTTGTTGCTCATTTCATCCAAAGATGGCGTATAGTCCTCTATTCTTCAGCAAGCACTCCAAACATGGATCAGATGGAACTATGTGATTTATTCCTTCATTCTCTCAGCAGAGAGATAAAGGAAGAAGTCTAGAAGTTCCCACTAAGAACTTATGATGAAGTACTGAGAGAGCACTCTCCGAATAGATCAAGCTGCAATAGATAGTGGTCGCAAGACATATGGAACAAATGGGAGGTTAATCATCCCCAACCAAAACACTATGACTTATCCTACTACCACAAATGCCAATCAAGGACCTAAAATCCTTAACAAAAACCACATGGAGTGACAACAGATGGAGTGACTGACCAACAAAAAAAGAAAACGTTGTAAATGTTCCACCACCAGTTAACAATCAACGAAACAACAATTTTACCCCAACAATCAACGTGGTGGATTTTAATCATCCCCCAACAACAACAACAACAATGATAGTAGATCCAGACACATGGTCCAAGTCAAAACTCAACTGGATATCAAAACCAAAACCAAAGACAACAAACGCAAAACTTTAATCCTAATAATCAACAATTTAATCAGAGTTTTGGACCACAACACGTGCCAAACCAACAACCTAGGAGTTATAATCCTAACTCGTATTGTGGTTTCCACAAAATTTGAGGCCATGACACTAGGACTTGCCATGATTACAATAAGTTCATGCAACATTTGCTAGAAGAACAAAGACAACTCTTCATAGATATGTTCTTAATGATTTATGTGACACCTATGCCAAATACTTTCACAGGGGTAGTCTCCCTCAAAACACACCTCTTAAGATCTTCAATGATCCACTTCCAAATCACAATAACAATAATAAATTAAATCCAAATGGGATGAACAAAGGTGTAATGATAGGAAATAACGATCATGAAGCCTCAACTTCACTAAATCCACCTGTCGCACCACAATTAGGAAATCAGCCACGAACCAAGATAGTTGGTCTAGTGGAGTTAGATACTGAGCTGCACGTAGAAGCCATAACAAGAACATGAGAATATTCTTCTCAACCAAATCCAATCTATCCACTAGAACCAGATAACATTCAACAAACATTGGTAAAACCCATAGGTGCTTATGATTTAATTAATGACTTAACAAAGACCTTCTCTCACATCTCCTTTTTGGACTTATTGAAAAACTCTCCTGCCCATAGGGCTGCTCTTTTAGAAGCACTAGGTCTAGGTCATTTAATTAACATCACTCCACCTCCCGAAACACAAGTAAACCATATAGACTTCGATATCCACCCTCCAGGGCAGCCAGATAGGGATACCGAGTTTATATTCGACATAAACAAAATGCCAACAGATGCTGAAATTACACGCAGAGGTGATCCGGCCTTGCATTTATAGGTGTGGGTTTACAATAATTATGTTAAACATGCAATGGTGATGATGGGGCAGTAGTTAATATTGTCCCCTTCTCTTTCCTTCAAAAGCTAGGATATGGAGAAACAAACTGTTCCACAACAAGAAATACGCTAAGAGGTTATGATAGCCTTAAAGCTACTTCAATTGGGACTATAATACTACCAGTCACCTTAGGACCCAAGACAATCCTCACCGAGTTTTATATCATAGATCGGGAAACCAACTATAATATGATCCTCTGGTCGACCATGGATACATCGCATGAAAGCAATCCCTTCTACGTTATTCCAGAAATAAGATTTTTACACCTAGGAAAGATATTCGTAGAAAAAGGTGACCCAAAACCATTCGATATACACCTAGCAGACCTGAAGAAAAGACCAAGAATTCACTCTGAGTTTGAACTCCCAACAAACCAACTTAACAAACCAATCGACTCAAAACCGGAAGAAAAATTAATACCTACAATAGAGCTAGAAATTACAAACCTAGTCAAGGGCATCCCAACCCTCAAGAATGAAGCTAATGTTGTAGAAACAGTGTCATTAGGAACTACTGCAAAAATTGTCGAGTTACTGGAACAAGATCTACCAATTTTCCTACCATTTGATTCCACAGGTATGGGATGTACCCTAGGAGTTGGTTCTCTTCCAAGCAGAGGAACTTTGCATGGTAGAAGTAATCAAAAAGAAGAAAGAGACGTAAAGAATGTCCCAACATCCATCTTTCCTAGTAAGTATTGGACTCTCCACTTCGATGGAGCTAGATGTCGCTATGGAGCCGGGGTAGGTGTGATCTTTACTTCTCCTGAGGGAAAGATCCTACCTTTTGCTTTTAAGTTGAACTTTGAATGTACAAACAATGGCGCTGAGTACGAAGCCCTCCTCCTTGGCCTCATCATAGCCAAAAGGATTGGTATTAATGACATCAGAGTGTTAGGAGACTCACAATTAGTTGCAAACCAAGTCTCTAAAGTATATGAGACTAGAGTTGAGCACTTACAACTCTATAAAATAGTGGTATTAGATCTAAGCAAAGGATTGACTTCATATCCATTGAGGCAATCCCATGAGAACAGAACCTTCTCAGATTCAATAGCAACCTCAGCTTCACATTTTACCCCAAGTAATGAGTTGGAAGATACAAGTTTCAAGGTATCACTTCATATTGAACCATTGGTGAAGAAAATATCAATGAACCCTCTTCTAACACATACAACTGAGAATGAATCTCCTATCTTACATCATGTTGACAAGTGATAAAGTCACTCTCGAATATCTAAATGCCTATGCAGAGCTACACCTTGCTCACCCTATAGTTGATCTTTCCCTAATACCACACTCCTCTTCCTACTTTGGAAATCCCACAGTAGAGTCTCCTCCATAGAAGGATCTCGATATCTATGAGATAGAAAATGGAGAAAGCTTGGAACTACCTCCAACCCCACCTAAATTTGAAGAAGGTAATGCTTCTTTGATAGAAGAAACCATTGACATAAACATTGGAATGGAGGAAGAACCAAGAATTTTGAAGTTGGGATCCTCGCTAACTCGGAAGAAATAGAAATACACACCCAAATCCTCAAAGAACATCAAAAGGATTTTGCATTTAATTATAAAGAAATGACAGGTATCGCACCACAAGTTGTGGTACATAATCTTGTCACTAAACCAGATGTGAAGCCAATTAAATAGAAGTCAAGACCAATGAAGCCAAAAGTGGCTCTCATGGTAAAAGAGGAAGTAGTGAAACTTCTCCAGGTAGGATTCATCAAGCCCATTGACTATTCACAATGGGTGTCTAATATCATTCCCATCCTCAAAAAGAATGGGAAGATACACATTTGTATAGATTTTTGGGATATTAACAAAGCTTGTCCCAAGGATGATTTCCCATTACCATCCATTGACGTTATCATTGATGCAACAACTGGATTTGAACTATTGTCCCTCATGGATGGGTTCTCAGGGTACAATCAGATTAAAATATCTGAACAAGATCAAGCCAAAACCACATTTATAACTCCCTGGGGAACTTATTGTTATGTTGTCATGCCATTTGGTCTTAAGAACGCCGGCGCTACGTATCAATGAGCAATGACTTATATATTCCATGATCTTATCCATAAAATTGTGGAATCATATGTGGATGACTTGTTAGCCAAGGCCAAGAAACATTGTGATCATCCGGAGGTGCTCGTATCATCCTCTCATGACTAATTGAGTATGGTGTCACATTAAACCCAGAGAAGTGTGTTTTCAGTGTAACAGGAGGCAAACTTCTAGGATACATTATATCTTCATGAGGGATTGATGTTGATCCGCCAAAATATGGGTTGTTCTCGAAATGATCCCACCTTCGGATGAGTCTAGAATCAGGTCATTTCTTGGGAAACTCGGTGCAATCCGAAGGTTCATCCTGATTTAAGCTTTTTCATTCATCCAATCAACAATCTACTCAAGAAAGATTATAGTATCGATTGGACTAAAGACTGCAATGAGGCTTTCGAAGTAGTTAAGCATTTCTTGTTGTCACCACCCACGCTAATGCCTCAAGCTAGACCACCCTTTGATTCTATACTCTCGAGCTACTCATGTCTCACTGGCCTGCATGTTGGCTCAAGAAGATGATGATAAATGAGAATGCGTGATCTATTTCATTAGCCAAACGTTGCTCGATTATGAAACACGTTACACACAGGAAGAGAGAGAATGTCTTGCCATAATTTTTGTAACAAAACATTTGAGACATTACATGTTAAACCAGGAAACAAGGGTCATTGTAAAGACAAACCATTTATGAACATTTCTCACACAAGGATCTTTATCTAAAAAATTTGGCCATTTCATAACCCTAATGGGAGAATTTGAGTTAACATTCATAAACCAAAAATCCGTTAAAGGACAAATCATTGCAGACTAGTTAGCTAACAATCCACTAGATGGGGGTGAGCTGGTAGATCTAGACTTTCCCGATGAGTGTATATACTTTGTCAAAACTAGACCCCCATTTCTACATGTCCCTGGTATACTGATATCATCAATTTTATCATGGACCATACATACCTAGAAAGTGCCACGTCACAACAAAGAAGGTGGTTATGCATTATTACCACTAAATATGTTGTTTTAGACCAAGTGCTCTATCGTAGAGCTTTCAATGGCATGCTTCTAAGATGCGTCGACATAGAAGAATCCAAGAGGATTCTTCATGAATCCCACAGTGGGATATGTGGGGCCACTTCGGTGGTCACGCCACCACTCGCAAAATACATCGGATGGGCTATTTTTGGCCCACTCTCAAACATGATGCAATGGAATTTATACGTAAGTGTCACAAATGTCAAGAATTCTCTCATGAGATTCACATGCCAGCACAATCCCTGCAACCAATAGTGACTCGTGGCCCTTCTCCACTTGGGGTCTGGACTTAATAGGGAAATTCTCTCCCTCATCAACCGATGGCCATAATTTTATAATCATAGCCATGGAATATTTTACCAAATGGGTGGAGGCCATGCCTCTCACCACCGTACCAGGTTCGGTGATTGCCAAATTCATTTTGAACCAAATTATCTATAGGTATGGTGTCCCACAAGTCATTATCTCAGATAATGGCACGTCCTTTAAGAATGATGAGGTTCATGAGTTATGTAGAAATTTCAAGATAAACCATCACACGGCCTCTCTTTACTACCCTCAAGCCAATGGGCAGGCTAAAGTGACAAACAAAACGTTGAAAGCTATTCTCCTCAAAATAGTAAAAGAAAACAAACGAGATTGGCATTTAAAATTATATCCGGCCTTGTGGGCCCACCGAACCTCAATAAGAACACCAACAGGAGTAACTCCTTTCTCACTGGTATTCGGAGCAGAAGCAGTTCTCCCACTTGAGGTTGAAATACCTAGTCTCCGCATCTCATTACAAGGGATTCTAGATGAAGAAGCTTATAGGGAGGCACGCCTCTCCCAACTAGAAAGCCTAGATGAGGCTAGGTTAAATGCTGAACAATGGCATAGAGCCTATGTTGACCGGATGTGCCTAGTAGTATAACAAAAAGTCTATGAGTGAGAAATATATGAAGGAGATCTAGTTCTAAGACTAGACAACCGGATCGATAAGAAAACCGCGAAGGAAGAAAGTTTTGGCCCAAATGGTTGGGCCCATATCGAGTCATGAAGGACTATGGAAATGGTGCGTATCTCTTGTGCACACTAGAAGGTGAGGAATTTGGTGAAACTATCAATTCCTTGCACCTTAAGCGGTTTTACGCATAAAATGTCAAAGTCATTGCTAGTACATTATAGCTACCTACATTGCATTAGTCTTTTAGCTGCTTCATTCTGTCCATCTCGTAAAAATGATAGTTCAGGAGCTTACTCTAAAAAAATTGTTACAAATTTATGAAGATATTGGCAAAAATATTCATATCACATCTCTTCAAACATCATCAAATATTTTCAAATCTTCTCATCAATTTCGATAGACAAACATTGATGAAACCATACCAAGACCTGCATACTTGGCTTTTCTCTTTCTTTCTACTAGGTAAAGTTGTCCTTGCCTACGGTCTGTTCTGGAAGCTTCTTGGTGTCACATCTATCCCTCTTAAAATCTCTTGGAACAAAAGGATATCCCAAAGTCATGGATCAGAAATGTCAAAATCAAATGAAATCAAAAGCACCAAGCAAACAAAATATTTTATTTTACACACTGCTTTGCCCCATCAACCTTCGGTGATAAGCCCACATCTCTTACCGGTGATGTGAGGTTGGGAAAGGAAAGAAGTGCCCTTACTCACCTATATCTTGCCTTTGGTGACAAACCCATGCTTCTTACTAGTAGCATGAGGCAGGGTGTGGGGGGTCCAGTCACACAAACTAACAAATCTTGGTATGCTAAGAAACACAAGTCAAATTTTGTTAAGAAAAAGCAAATATCCAAATTCCAAGGAGATCAAATCCTCAAAACCAGATTTTGTCAACCAGGTTGCCATTTATGAATCTAAGTCTAGATAAACTGAAAAGTAAGTGGCCTTCTAAGCTTGGTAGTAGTTCTGAGTAGGGTAGGTGTGTAGGTCCAAATTTGGTTCTTGTTCTTGGTTTGTCTGTCTCTCATCATTCCATTCAATCAAACTCATACAACTTGTGCCCTTCCTAATTCTTGGTGTTGAGCCCTCGCATCTTACTAGTTGCGTGGATTTGGGATTGGGGCAAGTTCATCTCTTTATCACTATGCATTCATCACATTTTACCAATATAAGAAGGAATCACAAACATTTCCTAAAGAGTTCAAAAGTTCAGTACTACCATATGTTAGTATCATCTCATATCAACACTGCAAAAACATATAAAGTAAAACATTCTATTTACTATCATTTGTTGTCCATTGCATACATTCTAGAAACATGAAAAGTAAATATTCTAAAAATGTCTAACAACACATTTAGAAAATGAGTCACAAAATTCAAGATACCAAGAGTTTAGATCCAAAGATATATATATATATATAATATATATATATATATAATCAGGTTTCATGTACAATGCCATCATGCACTAGGCATGGTCAAAATGCTCAATGAGCTGGAAAGTACAAAAATACTCGTATAAACAACCTAACAAAGGTCACTACAAAAAGAGCCAAGTGGCCTCTCAATCCCTATGGGATCCCTCAGAAGGTGCACGATCACATCTAGGACTCCGACTACACGCCGCTCTGAGTGCACTGAGGGCTCGCGGTCCCAAATAGTAGCTGTAGCCTCGCTATGAGAGCGGCTCCTCCTCATCAGGCACTCTGTAGTCCTATACCGGCTAACTTAGTATGGAGGGAGGTCACCATCTTGGCCATGTGCCAGATAGGGGCAAAAACATCGGTATGCCTACCGGCTGCTGAAGGCTCCCCTGCATCCACATGGATAGCTCAACACGAGTCTTCTCCATGGGGAGCATCAGGGTATCAGTACATACCCAATGAATCAAGTCTCGCCACTCATCAGCAGTCTCTACAAGAAAAGGAGAAAACAAATTAGAAAATGATCAAAAGGTGAAACCAAGGATGAACAAAAAGAGAGATAACAACTAAGGCAATCCTAGCTAAAAACAAATATCAAAAGAAGAGTGATAACTCACTCGGATCTCGGGCCTCCAAGAAGGATCTCTAGGATCCGCGCCTGCCATGGACGCCGACCGCTGACTGATGTCGTCCTCCTACATCTGGGACAACATGGCATCCTACCACACGGACTCATCCTCTCCGCCTAGGTCCTGAGAAAGTAACTCCTCTGAGACTAGAGTCACCCTCTCCGCGCTCTACTCCACCCTCTCAGCCTGTAAGATCTCCTGAGTATCATGCCACTGGGATCGCTATCCTCTTCCCCACCCGACTCACTAATCTCCATGTCCTCAGTCTCCTCCTCCATCTCTCCCCCTGTGAACTCCTCAGACTCAGAGTCTATATCAATGGGGTCATCACTGCTATGGGCAAGACCGACGGCAATCCAAGTAAAGGTTCCTGAGGAGCACCGGCTCTCTCTCGAGCACGTACCACCCTCCTGGCTGCAATAGGATGCCAGGAGTAACAATGGTCCAACCCAGCCTCAGACCTCCCCTAGCCCTCCCGAACTCGATCGAACACTGGCACCACTGGGGGAAGCATGTCAATGTAAGCAAGGCCGAACTGCTGAGGCACTCGATCAAAGGGGTGTGTCTCTACCTTCCCCATCCTGTCCACAAGCTGCCCTGTAGTAGAGCAGGAAATCAAAGTGAAGGTCTCCTCACCCCACAACCCGCCATGGCCTGATAAGGTGTGGCCTCCATATCCTCAGTAGTTAGGGAAGCAATTGGCTAGTGGGGTGCTCTAAGCACCATCATCTCTGTCCATCTAGCTTTGCCCTCACGGCCCCGGATCCGCCACCTCTATGCCTCTCCCATAAGGGATGATGCGCTCATAGACCCAACTCATAACTAAGGTCAGATGGCTCAACGATTGTCCCTGTAATCAAACCACCCTGTATAAGTCGTGATAGGTGGTCCCAAGTATATCGGCTCCCCATGCATAAATCCAACCATGTGCCTCAATTTGTGTGATGATGGGGGCCCAACAGTAGAGAAAAGTATCCCCTCCCTTGTCTCCGATCAATCTCAAAGCAAGGATGCCCATAATGGCCTGACGGATCAAAGGGATGGGCAAGCCAGGAATAGAATGGACCTTCACCCCCTTCTTCGAACCAGTGGAGACAACTACGTCTCCCATATAGGTGGCCCACTGAGTCACCTGAGCTCTGGATACTACTGTATCAAATGAAAGTCTCCTCCCAATAATCGGGACTCCCAAAATGTGGTAGACATCCTCTAGGGTGATAGTCCACTCACCCCTAACACCTAGAAATCGAAGGTGTTCCGATCTACATCCCAATAAGAAAATAAGTCACATAGTATGTGACTGGCAGGTGCAATGTGGGGACCCGTGCGATCCTCAATATACCTGCCCTCTGAAGAGTATCCTGCTCAGCCTGAGAGAGAGCATCTAACACTGCTGGAAGCCAATCACTCTCCCTCTCTCGGCTCCATCTAATGTACTCTTCCTTCTTTTGCAAAACACCCAAAAACATGCAAAAAGAAGCAAGTTAGCATCAAGATTACATTGGAAAATCATTAAAGCAAGTAAGAATACTAGAAATGCAAAAATAAACTTAAACTAGTGTTGTTTTGACACTCTGTAGAGAACCGCCGCCCTGAGCAGGGCGGCGGTTCCATAACCGCCACCTTAAAAGGTGGTGGTCCTATAACCGCCACCCTGCTCAGGGTAGCGGTCCTATCCTCGCGACTACAAATGGGTCGCATGCCCTAAAATGCTTAAAAATACAAAAATTTGACCATTTTAGCTAAAACAAAAGCCTACCCATTAGGTGCCCCCCTAAGAGACACATTTAAAACTGACATTTCTAAAAATAACCCCCATGACAAATTTTTCATCATTTTTATATTTTGGGTGCAAAAACGTTAAATCAAGAAGAACTAACCTGAGATCTCGCGGGTCGAGGTTCTGCTCACGAGGCATGATCACTATCTCGATACGAACGTTTCGACTATACTCTCATTGAAAACCATCACCGTGGGTCCCAGAGCTCAAAAACTATCAAATCGACACACGCAAATGAATAGGAAAATGGTCCCATTTTATATATATATGTATATATACTATGTGTTTTGACTCATTTCAAATGCCCCTTTCGCAGGTTTAGAGCGCCAATGGAGGTAAGTTCTCATCCCCACGCAAATGGTAAGTCCTCATTTCATACTAATTTAGTATTTATTTTTCGATTTATTTTATCTATCTGCACTTGAGTCCTCTTTCCATTTTGCAAGTAGCGGGAACTCGGATGGTGAAATTTTGACACACGGGCATGTCAGGTATAATTTCTAACTTCCCATTTTGGGACCGCCATACTCGAACCCACCATTTTACACCTCTTCATGGTTAAAACACTTCTCCGAGGGGGCAATATGTACGTACCCAAAATTATAGGGTACTATACCACCGGAATGATGTCACACATGCCCCAATGATGATACAGGTCACCTCGCAAGGTGTTCGGGATCAAAGAAGCTCACGAAGTATATGTTAGCATCCCAAATGCTTTATCCATGTTCCTTGTGCTTTGTTTTATTCCTCTCGCCTTTCTTTTTATTAGATTTTTTCCCTTCGAAACTGATGAAAAACCGCCACCGCTGCCTGGCGGCTGTCAGAACCGCCACCCCGCTCAGGTGGTGGTCCTTCACGCATTTTCAAGCACACTCCTTTGATCGTGACTTGCATAATTTTTCAACTTTCACCAGCTTTTCTCAACCGCCTTAGCTCGTATTAATGTTTTATGTTCCCTGGAATAGTGTTTCTTCATTGTTTAATGGTAAAAGAGTTCTAATAGGAATTACCTTTGGGTGAATGTGAAATCTATAAATAGCCAGATAGCTTGTTTTCAAGCAAATGGCCCTCAACTTCTCATTTCCATTGTTTAAGTCTTTCAATTTCTTGTTTAGAGCTCATTTTGTTTTCATGTTTGCATCCATGCTAGTTTTTTTCATTGTTGGAAGCCATTCGATCTTCTTGCTTCAATCTTGTTCATTGTTGTTCATACAAATTAGTTTAGAGTAGAGTAGTGTCATTTGTAGATTGAATCCATTAGAGTCAGTAGGTTGTGTTCTTCACAAAAGTAGATTCTAGAATCTCTCAAGACACTTGTGTTGTATTCCCACAATAAATCCCGCTAGGAATTACATACACCAAGCTCTGTCACTTGCGTTATCCCTCTCCTACTCGCATTGTATTCGGTCTATATCCAAAGCTGCCATTGTTCAAAATACCTTTTTATTGATGCTAGCATATACATGCTCTTCTGGATTCACGTGGACACGAAGGAATGAGGAGATCATTCTGAGGGGACAAAATCATACACTACTGGATTCGCCACTGTTCTATAAATTCCATGTCTTATCTATCAAAGTTCTAGTTAAAACATATCAAATAGAGTAGTAAAATATTTCATTTCAGTTAAGTTTCATTTTCGATATTGCCAGGGAAGCTGTGGGGATTGATAGTTTTTGAGAAACTATGATTCATTCCTCACTTCTGAGGTAGGATCGAGAATCTTTCAATTAAGTTAATCAGCTATCTAGTTATTTAGGATAAACTCACAACTACACAGGCAAGTAGCTACACCAAGCTACCTTGCTTGTTTTAATTTTGTTATTAGATTAGTTGTCATTTTCTGAATATATTAGATTAGTTGTTCTTTCAATTCTATTCAAAATCCTATCAAAAATACAAAAATAGATATATATATATATATATATATATATATATATATATATATATGTTGTAAATATATCTTGCATAATTAGTTTATTTTGTTTCGGTTAGGCTTATATTGATCTTGTATGACAATCACGGGACCTAGGGAGCCCAGGGAATACGTTTTTGAGCCAATCGTGCCTCAACCAAATATTGTTGCAGCAATAACTGACATAGACCAAAATCTTAGAATTCAGGTCTTCCGAACAACCATAGACCTACAAGAAATCAACACACAGTTAAGAGGATTAAACATAGAAGATGACAAAGCACACATGTTCTAGTCAAATCAGCCAAATTATAGACTACCTTGATAGATATCCGTATGACTGTAGAAGGACCTGAAAGAGAGCAAACATTCAGTTGTGATCCACTAGTCCCACAACTAGACGCAGGAGACCTCCTCGTTGATATAGACACTAGCTTACGTATCCAAGTTCCAGAACACCTGTTAGGTACTCCGAGAAAATCATGCAACTTCTAGTTCTAAACGTAGAGGCCAAAAAGGCATATGACTACTGGATACTCGGAATCAGGGGTTGACTCTTCATATGACCATAGGAGGTCCACAACAACCATGAACTTATGGTTGTGATCCACATGTCCCACAACCCAAAGGGCCTACAAATCAATCCAACGTTGACAATGGTTTGTGAACATTAGTTTTAGGTCCTCTCCACTTCCACCACCAGACATTATCACACAACTATCATTATTAAACGTGTAGCATTAATCAAGCTAAAGATTTCTGGACTAGACTAGAGAATCATCCATAAAGCACCAAAAGATCCACTACACATTTAGCCATTCCATTTTCATGACCTTGTCGGGAGATATATACAAAGCACCCACAGGTCATCTTCCATGTATTCCACAACCCATAGATCGGATCACGGAAGAGCTCAATATTGATTGGAGCCTTCGAGTAGCTATCCTCACCGAATGATCTATCACACTAGTTCAGGTTAGGAGGGCCTTCTTTGCCTTAGATTCGCAGATCCCGCTATTGCATGTTGAAGACATAAGATTACCTAACTAGCTTATCTCGCATCCCATGTGTATTCCATCCCTATCAATCCCAGTCTAAGGGGATTTATCTCAAACCCTTCCATTAAGTCTTTTGCATTGTTGTAAATATTAGAGTAGTTTCATTCCTCCAATTGTGTTGTGCATGATTGTTTTTTTGTACATAGTTCTTTCTTTTCATGTGCTTCTTTCCCATGATTTTCTCTTGCTTCCGTAATGTCATTAATCTTTAGTAGCTTCAACAGCTTTACATGATTAAAAATAGAGTTTAGAAAATTATTTCAAGTGACTTGGGGGCGGTTCTTTAAGGTTCATAGATCGGATATTCCATGTCTCCAAGATGACTCCATTCCCAATGGATGGTCCAAGGCTATTGATCTCCTTCATCGAAAGCGAGGCAGATAGCCCCAAAATTCTACAAATTGTTGTCCAAAATAACTCCCTAGTTATTTTTACAACTTACATCCCCATTCTAGCTCTAAAGTTCAACATTATAGGTCGCACACCCTTTGATGACTCCCTTGGCACAATTCCTTGGTCTTATTTCCTCATGTGCTCTTTCACATGCTCCATTTGCTTCATGCCTTCCACTTTCCTTGTCCCCCTCCTCTATCTCCTTTCACTCCTCTTATGCGCACTCCATGTGCATTCACCTTTCTCCCAAGATATCATGCACCCTTCGCACACACCTGGATTGCTTCCCTGAATTAGTTAAGTCCCCGGTATTCTAATGTGCCCCCTTCATCGCCACGCATCATCTTTTGATGCTCACACCATGCCTATATATTTATCTCATATAAGTATGTTCATGTTCCTCTAGCACGCTTTTTTACTTTTGTGTACTTTATCTGTACTTTCTTCTTCCGCACTTCTCCCTTTTACACACATTTGTGCCTTCTTTTGCGCCAATTTCTATGCCACATGACAGCCAAATCACATTTGAGTGTGTAACACGCAACCTATCTCGACTACACCAATAGGTCATTGAATCTTTGCAACCAATCGGGCATGGCACATGACAGAAAATGACAAAATAGATGAACAATCATCATGTCCCTTCATCCAGTATGCATGTGCCACGTGTCAGTTTGACATGTAGATTTCATATCACCATAACTTCTGCCACAGAGATATGATTTGGGATTTTTTTGTCTTGTTGGATAGCTGTTGAAGTGAGGTACACTCTAGAGCACTCAAGTTCAAATTTTAGTGGAATTAGGTAGGTGAGAAATAGGGAAAAGCACCTCTAGCCATTAATGTTGGATCGTGTCGCTCCAACCACCCGATTTGATCCAAATCTTGTCTCCTTCCTTCTTGTACATGCCAAATAGACATGGGGAAGTTTATCTCATAGATTTGTAGGTAGATTATAAGTATTCATCATTAGTTGTTGGTGGTTGAAGATTCAAATTCGATTTTCCCTCCTTTCTCCTCCTCTTCTCTCCTTCATTCTTCTATAAATGTAAGAGCATTTCTCATTGTAAAGGGTTGGACTCTTTCAGTTTGTATAGGTATTGCCTTGCAATTTTGAGTTATAGACCTTTAGATATGGTCTTTGCATGTGGATATCAACCTCATATGCCATTGTAATAGACTGTGCATTTCTGGAAGTAATAGAAGCATTGTTTTGTGGCTACCGTCTTCTTTTACATGTTTTTATCCTTTTTATTTCATTTCTCTTACGTTGTGTGCTTATTGTGCCTTCTCACATCCCTTACATCTCCTTTTCTAATTGTGTCTCGATGAAAATGATTCACAATTGTGTTCGGTCTATGCCATGTATGCCTATCCTTTCCTCACACATTCTCCTTTATTTTCACTCAAAGTTGATTGTGTTCATCCCCCTTCTTTCGGTGGTATCTAATCGCTTAGATTAGTTTTCCATTCCCACATTTCTCTCTATAACCCCGGTCCCTTTACATGTCTAACTTAGAATTTTCATTTCAACATTAGGATTAGTAGTAGTAGTAGTATAAGTAGGTAGAGGAACCGACCTTCTCTGGAGGTCTGTCTCAAGCGTATAAAATCCCAAAAATTAGATACAGTCCCATTTTTTCCTCAACGACCTAGTTCAACCTAATCTGGGATGGGTGCATGTTTGAGCTCGACAGCTTTCTTATCTTTTGATTCATTCCATATCTTATTAATAATTAGGTATGGTACTCGATTTACCATACAATTTGAGCCAATAGTTTCCTATCACATTGATTCATATGACCCATCCCCTCTCCAAGCTAATTGCGCTAATCCAAGAAGGCCAAGATTAAGTTTCGGTTTTAGAAGAGAAGCATATTCCCCCTCCCATGTACTGATTTAGTGTCATATGAATTAGCTAAGAGGCATCACAAGTTTGATCCATATGCTAAAGATCTTGAAGCCTTTGAAACTGGGCTTAGTACTTACTACATCCTTCAAGAAGAAGTTCTTCTTCCACACACTCTCAAGCGAGAATGAAGAAAGCTATGGTTCTGTGGAAGTTGTACTTCAATGGTTCCAGAAGTAGAAATGGTGCAGGTGTCGATGTATTTGATCCGTAAACTACCTAACTTAATAAATTCATAGACCACTATGCTCGTGAATATGAATAAAACATAAAGAATTCTTAATTAACCATTTATTGTGCAATTATTAATCACAAATAAGTTGCAAATGGAAAGGAAATAGACAAGCATGAGACAAGATTTATCCTAGAGAAACTTAGTGTGGGAAAAATCTAGTGGGTGAGAAAATTAGCTCCCCTTCCACTATGTAATCCCAATTGATATAATTAACTACCAATTGGCCTTCAAGGAAGATAAACAACTCCTCCTAATTGTATCTACTTGCTCATAATCCCTCAACACAAGAACTCTTCAACATGAACAACAAGAAAATAATTCAACTCCTCAACTTGCTCAAGAATTTGCTTTCACCAAAACTCACTTACTTTAAACCTTGTAAAGGCTCTAATTTATAGATGTACAACCCCAGGTAGGCGTGGAAAGCTGAAACAAACCACCTCGAAGCCCAAACATTTGTAAATATTTAGATTCTCACGTTCTGGACCATTAGTTACAAAATCATCTCTTTACGCAGATCGACATTACAAAATTGCCACCCTACGTAGACCAATAATTAAAAACTGCCACCCTACGCACTCAACGGTTACAAAACCACCACCCTGCATTTAGGTAATGCGGTTATATCATCATACAAATTCCGCTACCTTAGGACGTCATAACTTTTGCATACGAACTCAAAATCGGAAGTGCCATTTTTTTAACTTGTGCAATTTTTTTAGAGGAGCACAAAAATGTAATCGACATTGGATTTTAATAACATATTTATCCTCAAAAAAAAACATATATGGCCCAAAGTGTCATTCATAGGTGTCTAGATCACCTCACTTTGACGACACCATCTAGTGAAGACAAGATGAGCCGAGAACCCGTAGAGAAAGTATTGTATATAGATAATACATAGAATTGGGTTGTTTTTATCCATTTTTAGATCATTTGTTCTCATTTCTCCCAAGGATGATAAGTTCTTCTTCGCACACAAGTTTGTAATTTACATGCTCTAATAATGTAGAAAAATAGGAAAAGTTTGTGTATGGTTTTCTCATTGCTAAAAAGAAAAAGATCAAGGTGCTCTAGATCTTTAGGGACACTAAATTGGTTATCCACCAGTGTCAAAAACAAGTGCGCGGAGAAAATAAGCTTCTTAAATCTTATAAGCACATATTTTAGAACCTCCTTGAGATCTTTGAATCTCTAAATCTGTAGGTGGTGCCTAGGAAGATGAACAATGAAGCATATTAGATGGTCGTTCTCAGTTCACAGTTATAACCTGCTAAGGATTTTGTCAGAGGTAGCACGTAGAAAATAAATATGGTGATTAGACCATCTATCTCAGATAATGAAACTAGCTAGCAAGTGTTTGACATTGATGCACAAATTGTCCAATTCATTCAGAATGAAGTTGAGTTATCTTCAAGCATGCAAGCTAACTTGCATGAAATCTATGGTGACCAAGTGATTCAACTCAAAATAAAAAATTGTGTAAAGGGTTGGTGACTTTAGAGAAAAAAATTGACTCGATGATGTGT
This sequence comes from Taxus wallichiana var. yunnanensis, assembly GCA_018340775.1. Taxonomy (NCBI): domain Eukaryota; kingdom Viridiplantae; phylum Streptophyta; class Pinopsida; order Cupressales; family Taxaceae; genus Taxus; species Taxus wallichiana. The sequence continues at coordinate 593,838,408 of CM031243.1, forward strand.
TCAAGGGTGAAGAAAAGTATATGTGCATGGCGCAAGAAGATTGTCCTCTAGTCACTATTATGCATGGTAAGGAATTATTACTTAGTAAAGATTGCACACATGATGAAAGTAGGCCTTTATCTCCTCTCGTCGAAATACGGTGACATTTTCTCCTAAGAGTATGAAGACTTGAAAGGACTTGATCCGGTATTTCTCAACACTCCATTGACCTTGATCCTAGTATCAAGCCCATCAGACAAAAGTAGAGGCTAGTCAATCCAAGGATAGATCCCCTCATGAGGAAAGAGCTATCTAAACTCATTGAGTGGAAGATAATATTTCCCATCAAATACTCTACTTGGGTTACAAATCTTATTCCAGTGTGCAAGAAGAACGGTGAAATTAGACTCTGCGTCAATTTTAGAGATTTGAATTAGGCATCCTTGAAGGATAATTATTTTTTTCCTTCTATGGAATAGATTTTGCAAACTGTGGTTGGCACACAAAGAGTTTCCATGCTAGATGGGTATTATGGCTTCAATTAGATCATGAGTAAGGAAGAGGATCCATTCAAAACAATGTTTACAACCTAATGGGGAATGTATGCATATCGAAGATGTTGTTTGTTCTATCAAATTTGGGAACAACATTTCGGAGGGCCATGGACATTTCCTTCAAAGGATATATCAATGAGTTCATCCGAGCTTACTTGGATGGCATAATTATTTTCTCAAAGCAGAGCGCATATCACATGGTGCACCTACAAAAAGACTTTGAGAGATGTAAAGAATTCGGGGTGTCTCTTAACCCCAAAAAGTGAAATTTTTCTATGGTGCAGGGGAAAGCTTATGGTTCATGTTGTCTTGAAGGATGGAATCACTATTGATCCCGAGCACATTTTTTCCATCCTTGATATCTCCCCGCCCACACACAAGAAGGCCTTGCATTCATTCCTAGGAAAAATAAACTTTTTTAGGTTATTCATTCCTAACTTTGTAGGATTGGTAAGGCCCATCACCCTCATGCTAAAAAAGGATATAACTTTTAAGTGGATAGAAGAAGGAAAAGAGAGCTTCATAAAAATCAAGCAATAAATTACTTATGCGCCAACACTCATCAATCCAGATTATTCCAAGGATTTCATCCTCTATGCTTATGGAGTTGATGCACGTGTTGTTGCTATCCTAACATAAGAAAATGAATAAATACTAGAGTATTCAGTGGCTTTCTTGAGTCAGACACTGAAGGATTACAAGTTGAGATATAGTCACACAGAAAAATAAGTTTTCACAATCATGCGTGTGCTTAAGAAGTTCAAAAGTATGTTCACCACAAATCATGTCAAGGTATTGGTTTCGCACTCAGGTGATACAGCCTACAATTCACTATAAAAGGCCCAGATGCGTTAGCACATCACTCAGCCTGAGTTGAGCGCTCACACAAAGCACACAAAGGCACTAGGTCCCTCTTTATGGTTGTTTATTCAGAATGTTAGCATGATGGTGCATATAGGTATTCAGATTCATAACCAATAGTAAACAACACATAGTGCATAAACTAGATCTAGATCTTAGAATATATGTAAGATGAACTAAATAATGACTATAACAAGATTTACCATGTAAGAACCAGATTCAGTCATGTTCAACACCATTATCTAGCCAATAAGATCCATTGTATTGAATACTGTAAAACACAAAAGCTTCTTACATTACATAAGCATCTCCATAAGTTATGTGCACGAAAAAAACTAGTAGCTTAACTCTACAATAATTCACACACACAAAACCGTGAAAATCAATCCATATATATAGGGGTGGGGACTTTCCCTTCACCACCCATGTACTATCTCAAAATAGGCCACATGTTAATAATAGCCATGCGCCTTTACAAAAGGATGCTAAACATGTAAGTGCTCTAACAACAGACTTCATATAAATAACTCAGAGTAGAAATCCTATTATTAGACTAAACTATACATGGCGCTTAGTTAATGTTTGTTCCCAAAATACTATCAAGGTGGACCGCAAGTCTTCTCTGCTTTTGTGTGCTCAAAGATGCTAACTCCAAAAATAGCCTTCAAAAAGAAGAAACTAAGTCCTGATCCTAGGCACATCAACCTTATCAGAAGCTTTTTCATGCCCCGTGTACATCTCATGCCCTACATTCATGTACCCAACACTTAGCCCCTTTTTGTTTGTCCAACATTACCCCACACTAAAACAGTTGCACACCGCTAAAGGGTAATCACCTTGTCATTCCAAATAATATAGGATAATGAATGAAAGAATAAAGAATATGTTGAGTCATCTTATTTTGTACCCTTTTCCTCCTCTGGTAGAATGAACTCTAGATATTCACTTTGAATTTCCCCCTCAAATTCATACCATGCCTTAAGTGTTGCATTTTCCTTATTCAGGATGTCCAAAATGATGTCATCAAACTCATCTAGAGTCATGTTTCTTCCTCACTCTTCAACATTCTAACAATGATAGCCATACCTGAGACCATTCCTTCTATGACATCTATCTTTGTGGCAATGAGATTTCGATGCACCTTATTCGGTCCATGTGGTGTTTCCTTGAAGCATCTAGTGTGTCACACTTCATTTCTACTAGGGTAACCTACTCTGACGCCCGAGTATTTCATCTTTTTATGCCTTAAAACTTCATTTTCCTCTGCTTTTGTTCTTTCCTGAACTAAGTTATTAGGCATTGTACACATGGCCAACACCGAATCTGCCTTCTTCATTTCATCCCTTAAGGCTTGCAAAACAACCTCATAGCTAGATATCTTCCTCTGTAATTGAAGCCTTGACCCTAGATGCTTCTTCTGCAACATCCTTTGGTTTAGGGAGGCATATTGGTTCATCCTCTAAAATTAAACAAACTATTGTATGGAGGTAATGCAGTTCCGACTTGAACTCCTTGGGCACCTTCTCCTAAAAATCATACCTTTTTTGCAAGATTTCATTAACAATCTACTCAACCATATTTTTGACATTTTGTGCCTCGCCACTGCATTATCCTACTCCTGGGTGAGTCATTTGATTTCTCTATCCTTATCTTTCTTATCTTCCAGAGCACCCGTATTGTTGTTGCCTTATCAATATTTTGGCATGCTACTTCAGTGGACACTTTAACCAATGTGTTACTCACCTATTCATCAGAAAATTGTGTGGGTTTGATGGTCATATGGCATGTATGTGGCACCTTCCTCATCTTCTTTGAGTTGCATGCCTCCTCACAAACATCAAAGTCAGGCTCATCCATATGATTCTGCATGCTCCATGATAACTACTTGTGAGTGTGCATATTGGCCATCTCTAGGTCCATCCAATCCTAGCCATACAATTATATATTGGGTAGGGTGCTCTAGAAGTGGGCACAAATGATTTTTTCTTGGTCATCCAAGTAGCCCAACTTTTGAGTTCCCACTACCTCTTCACCTCCATACTGACCTGTCTATTCCCCCACATCTTCTTGAACATGTATGCCTTCCCCTTGTGGTTCTTCATCTCCTATGTCCTGTTATTCTTCTCCTCCCAGCATTCTACTTACTTCCCCCTCTTTCTCTTCTCCTTCGTGCATGGGGTGTTCTAGGACTTTTGTATCCCCATCGGTATTGCTTTCCCCTTCACCTGAGTGTTGCTCATGGGTACTCATATTATCATCAATAGTTTCATATACGATTGGGTCCCCAATATCTTCATCCTCCTACATCTCAATGCTAGGGGTGTCCTCCTTCTCCTACGTGCTTTGTTGAGGGGACTCTTCCTCCTCACTATCCTTTATAGGAACATATTTTCAGCATTTTATCCTCTCTTCCTCATTCTTTACAGGAGTGACATGTGACAACCTCCTCATAGGCTATGAAGTCTCAGGCACCAGTTGTCTCTAGTTGTGCACATTTTCCACAAAAGTCTCCTCAGACAAACCAAGATAGCGTTGTCTTCTCGGTTCCTCCTACTCCAAGACATTCTCTAACTGGTAGGCTATAGATCTTCCTAAGTAGGGGGCACTAATGTAACTTTCCTTGAGGTTCCTACTATCTACCCGTGGCTTCTTCAGAGGTCCCATAAATTTCATATCCATGCCCTTTACCACCTTGTCATCCTTGAACCTTGGCCTTAGATAAATGTACACGCACGATGGTTTAATTTTTCCTATAGCCAAACTCTCCGGTGTGATGTCCACATTGCCTGATTCCATGGTTTCCACATAGGCCTCTTTCCCTAGCCATACATAAGTCTTGCATAGAATGTGGATATCTGCGTCTACTTTTTCCACATCAAACTGGAGCTTACACACGTCATGGAACCTATTCACTGACTCCTTGAAATATCTGGCAGTAAAATCAAAGGGAAACTTACACCATGGGATCTTACCGCCGACTGCATATGGAAACGCCCCAAGCTGAAGTATTGGTAGACTACAAACTCAGCTTCTCCATTCAGTACTTTGGGTAGCTCACATGGAATACACCATTCTCCTTCAAATGCCCTGTGTAGCCTTTTGAACCACTTCTCTAGGCAATCCTTATACATGTAAGAAAAAGTTTCCCGTAGAATGTATTTGGAAAAAAAATTCATTGGGGATTTATTCTCCAACGGAAACTCCCATATGTTATCCATTGGTCCATCAGTACACCAATTTCACTAAATACAATCAACAACATGATGGCACCCCAAGTTATTTTCTCACCTTTATCTTCCTGGACGTGCACCTCATTTACCAAGCTTTCTACAATGTTGTAGTATGTCTTGTTTACCATCTTATGTGCTATATGTAACCAACGCATATTCACCTCATTCCATAGTTCAGTGGTACCCAACTTGCTTCGTGCTGCTGCGTGTGCCGCAACCCCGTGGCCATGTCTATAATGTTGGTTACTTTAAAGGCTCATCCCCCTTCTTATACTGATGTATGTCAGCCATTGCATCAATACCCTCATTGTCAGATAAATCATGGGTGATCTCCAATCCCGAGTCACGTAACCCTATCACCTTCCCAATGAACTTGATGGTGATCCTCATTCTCCTACCCGCGAAGTAGAAAATGCCTCATGCATGTGCAACATGAGCCACTGGTACAATTTCTTGGGCTTCCCAAAATAGGGCATCTCCAGGATTTACATGACCCCCATGCTTTCGGGTAACCTATTCATGGAGGTGTCCAAAATCTTGTGTCATCTGTTAAATGTCACTTAGTTTTCATGTAAACCTTTGCGGAAACGTCCTTCAGGAACTTCTCGGTTTGGTGGTTAATGTCGGAAACCCTACACTACATTATTTTTTTCTCCCATGAGCACCCTCGATCACCTCTTCTGGGTAAATAATTTCTACCAGCCATTCCTCTGCTAGGTCATCAACTTCCTTCTCCACAATGAAGCCTTTCATGGTGCCATTATTCCTTCCAATCCACAAGTGCGGCAAAACCCTAGCTATTATAGACCCAAATTGTGCCTAAACCCCTTCATCGTGCACCTGCACCACCGCTTGAGTCCTTCGTGCCTAGATGCTCAATCAACATGCTTCAAATCTTGTTAGGTATAATCAAGTTTAGAACCTGGGTAAAAGGGATTGGTAACTTTGTTGCGTTCCAAGAGAGTTATTTCTATGATCGAATCCAAATTAGGCTCCGTGAAATCCAGATAATGGTAATAACAGTAATAAGTTTTACTTATTGCTTATCCTTTTCTTTTCATAGTCTGAAAATGCATGCATTTCCCTTGCATTTAAATAGGGTAAACTATCGGAGTAAAAGAAGGGGTCTAAGGAAGGAGAAAGGCCGAATCAGTAACAAGCCAATACCTTGTATTGCAAAAAAAATTATGTAGGTCGGGATAAAATTAAAAATCAAATAAAAATCAAATCAAATTATGGATGCTCCTATCTCATGATATCTTATCCAAAAAATTGATCCTCAAGGACAGCTTGTTCACAAAATGCATATAACATAAAAATAGATTTATCCCTCAAAGGACAACTATCATGCATATATCATCCTGTCATCTAAAAGCAAATGTCAAAAAAAATGCAAATGCAAAAACAAAGTAGACCGTGTACCCTCGAAGGATGGCTACTTTGGTATATCACGTAGTAAAGGTTTCCCGCATTGATCAACCTTCTATTATCATAGCATCCTAAGAAAGCTTCCCACTTGCATCAACTTTCTCATATACATTACATACTTTCCACATTGATTAGTTTACATTTTTCGCTTCCGAGTTGGGCATAGTCCAGAACTGCTATACAAATATAATGTAACATTATTAATATTGTAATATTATTAATAATGAGTTTATATAACTCATATTAATAATATAGTTAGTGTGAGTGTGTTGCGATAGACAACTCACGTAGCTATTTTGGAGTGTGGGTGATCCTAGGGATAAGCTTGAGAGATTCATGCAGAGCGATATGACGAAGTCTAAGTGATAAGACTTGAATCCTATATTATAGGATCAAGAATTTATATAAGAAGCTATCTCTAGATGAATACAATATCCCGAATGCTTTCTAAATTCAATATAATTATATTTGGTGTGTTCTCATATTATATTGCAGCTTCTAACAGTGGTATCAGAGCAGTCGGATCATATCGGTGAAAAAATATGGAGATTTGAATATAGTGAAGGGGAGAGCCATCGTTGTTTTTGGTTGTCCTGTTGCATGAAAGAATCACATGCAAGAGCCCTGACTATTTGCATAGTGTGTTCATTATAGAGTCTAAATTTGTATATTGATTAGTGGTTTAATAGGCTGCGTATTTGGTACAACGTGTGAAGCTCACCATTCAAGTGTGGAAACATTTTTTTTCGACCGCATGCAAGTATAGGTAGATTGGATGCGCATTTGTATACAAATCCAAGCTGGAGTCACAACTCCCTTATTGCACTTCATCGTCTAATCTGCAAAGACGTTTTACAATCTCTATCAAATATTTCATTGAAAGTATCACAACTTTCTTTAAATTCTGTGTGCTCCTAAATAGGCGTGTTGATATCACATTGGACTAAAGGTTGGCGCATATAATAGAAACGTCCAATCTGGGAAAAGTATTTATTTTTTTCTTCCATCTCAGATTCACCATTGCTGCTCACATTGACATCAATTGCAGTGAAAGCATATTCGCCACGTAAGAGGAGGACGTCCATACATCACCCGTAACGAGCTTCCTGAAATCTTGTGTCGGATCAAGTCGGAACAGTTTTGCATGCATGTAATGATCCCTCTACATTGGAACGGTATTCTTTTCTTTGATCGGTCAAGATATCCCACCCACGTATTTCTAAAAGAACAGTGAAATGTGCTCATACGTGTCCTCTTTTGATATTTAAGGTGTTTTAAGTTTTGTACTTTTGTCATTTTAAAGCTGTGGTCAATAGTTTATTAAAAAGGTTTATTGGAGTCATTGTTATAGTATGTTGTTTAGAGTGTATTTGGTCAATTGGGATTAGAGAGTTAGTCATAATCAATTACAACAAATATGTCAATTTATACCTTGCTAAAATGAGTGGTATATCTTTGCTAATGCGTTTTTAAATGTGAGAGCCTTCCGTAGTAGTAGTTTTAATTTCTAATATATAACATAGCTTTTCGTATTGTTAAGTGTCATATGATAATAGTGTTGTTTGTAGTGTCAAGAATCCTTGTCAAAATAGTTGTCAAAGTTGTAGTTGTCCAGTCAAGGTCAGTAATTTTTATGAGTCATTGTAAAAAGAGTTATAAAATATTTAAAAAAATTACCTCACGGATGCATTTTCGGTGTTACCGATGTCCAATTTTTGGGAGAATAAGATGAATAATATTGCAGTTCTAATGATATTTTTGATGACTTCAAAGAAGGAAAATATGTTTGGCTTCGAGGGCTCCGCCCCTCGACCCCACCCTGTATCGCGATAGGGAGCGCGCCCAGGGTGCTACCCTAGACTCGCAAGGGGCGCCTGCCTTGACCTCACTAGGGGCTACCGCCCCCAGACCCCCACTTTGGAATGTCAAAACCAAAGAAAAGATTTATGGGGAAGATGTATCAACAAAAGGTGGTGCAAATTTGAGCTGCATGGTCCAATATGTTGAGTAAGTAGCGACACGATTGTAGGAAGGAGGCAATGGAGGAAGGAGGTTAATCAACGACCTCTCATTAGCCACAAGTGACTAGGGCCGCACAATGGTGTTGTGGCATATCATTTTTTTTCAGTTGTGTGTTTACTTTTTGTAAATAAGAATAGATGAATCATACCTATTCAACTATTGTAATAAGTGAGCTCCTGCGTGAGTGATATTTCCTACATTTTCCCTTGATGTCAGAACATTGCAGAAGATCAAAAGCACCAATGTAAGTTAATTCATGGATCTTGAAAAGGTTTGTGGGAGATCCAGAAAACCACATGAGGTGGACAGTTGATGGTTCTGTCACATCAAGGTTTGTGGTAAACCTGTTTAAAACCATGGAAGGAGAGAGCCTTTCTTTTGATCAAGGTCATGAGCCAAGTTGGGCATGCCACATGGGTGAGCATACATTGCAGATAAGCATGTGAATGTTTTTTTACCATGTCAACATTAGGGGAGTGTATATTGGGAATTAATAATGTTAACAATAAGGGAGTGAATGTTACAAATATATTGTGTAACATTATTAATATATTGTAATACTATTAATAATGGGTTTATATAACTCATATTAATAATATAGTTAGTGTGAGAGTGTTGTGATAAATAACTCACGTAGCTATTTTGGAGTGTGAGTGATCCTAGGGATAAGCTTGAGAGATTCATGGAGAGAGATATGAGGAAGACTAAGTGATAAGACTTGAATCCTAGATTATAGGATCAAACATTTGTATAAGAAGTTATCTCTAGATGAATATAATCTCCCAAATGATTTCTAAATTCAATATAATTATATTTGGTGTGTTCTCATATTATATTACAACTTCTAACAGGAACCACCACCTATGGAGAACCCTCTTCCCACGTACAAGGTACATCTCGAATCCCCTTTGTCGTGTCGACATTAGGTTTATCAGCTTATTAAATCCATATTTCCCTCATGGTATTTTGATATAACTAACTATCGTTGGTTATGTGTTAATACATGTTATTGGTTGCAAGTGCAATGTCTTGAGTGGTACCATTTCTTGTTTACCTCCAATCCAGTTTGAAGCATGGTTTCCATGTATCCTCCTTACTACGATTATGTGTCATCTTTTATCAAAATCACATAAAATTTCACACCATGAATTTTATATCTATCCATAATATCCATGAATGCCCTCACAAATACACTTTTCAGTTTGTGAATTCTACTTGATCTCCATTGCAGTTTGCGAATCCTACTTGAGGATCCTTCTCAAGGTGAGTTCGTTATCCTACAACTTCTTATCCCCCAACATGTTTAACAATGTCTTTGATCCATTTATCTTTACTCCTCATTTCCACTCATCACCACTTATCCCCACATCATCCTTCTCACCTTTCTATCCCCTTTCACCACGCCGAATATCTTACTTGCCTTTCCTCTTGAGTTTCCCTTTCACTCTTCCACTTTCAGTTTGACAATCTTACTTAATCATCCATACAGACCAGAGAATATTAGTTAAGGTATATCTTCTTCCTGGATCCTCCCACTGTAGAAGCTTCTCCACCATCTCCTCTTTCGGTGAACAACAATCACCACCACAAATATCTTTCCGCTCCACCTTTTTTGCTTGACACTCTTACATCATCACGCTCACCATGTGGGCATCCCAATTAAGGATTTCCCTTACACTCTCCATCTACACTACATATATTCCTCAATCCATTCATATCACACTCCTTTGTTTCCTTTTTATCACCTCCTTTCATCTCTTGTTCCATTTTGGTATACACCGCTCAGTCTTTTCATCATTCTTCTTCTTCTTCGGCTTGGCAATCCTACTTAACCATCCCCGTCGCATGGCAATATTACTTAAGATTTTCTCTTAAGATTGGTTTGCCATATGACCCTTCCACATCCCATCATATTTCCCTCATCTTCTGTCTCTCATCTCTCATCATAATCGTTTGCTCCAACCAACCATTCCACACCTGTACCCAATACAATGTTGTCTTTCTCCTTCCATATCGTCACTACCGGTTTGGTGATCTTACTTAACTCCTCCTGCAGCCTAGTGATCTTACTTAAGAATCCCTCTTAAGGATGATATGTCATCTTGCACTCACCCACCACTCCACATTCTCACCATCCACATTTTCTCTTCATTCCCCATCATCACATCCTCTCACCTCCTCTTCCATTCTCGCAAACACCACTTCCTACTTGCCCCTTTTCATCTCCATCATCCCTCGCTTGGTAATCTTACTTAACCGTTGCTTCCCCATTCATTTCATGTCTTGTTTCTTCATCTTTACCTCATTCATCCTCATCCATAGCATCCTCTCCTCACCTTCATCCTCGCACAATTCGTTATCCCTCCTTTCTTTACTCTTTCCACTCCATCTTCTAGAATTCTCCCACATATCTACCTCCATGTTTACTCGTCATTGTTGTTGATCATACCCTAACATTCTTTCATCATCATCTTCTATTTCCGCACTAATAATTATCAGTGGACTTCTCCTAAAAATCACTCCTCCCCATTCTGCACAGCCGAACCCTTCTCTTTGACCTCCTCCATTCTATCTTCATTCCTTCATTCCTCTATGCCCTCTAATCATTATCGAGGGACTTCTCCTAACATCCTTTCATTGGCATTCCCTTTTCCATTCCTCATTTAGTTTTTCCCTCTTCACACCTTTCCTCCCATCCTTCCCTACCGATCATTATCGGTGGATTTCTCCTAACATCCCTTCGTTGGCATTCCCTCTTCTATCCCTTCCTCTCTTTTTCTTCGCCACCTCTCCATCTTCCATTCTTCCTTGCCAATTTCTTTATTGTCTTCATCATACACCCTCTCTCTATTTTCTCGTCATCAAATTATCCTCATCTCACGCATCTCTGCATCTTTTCCAATCTATGTCATTCCTCCCTTTAGCTTCTCTTTACGTTCCTTATGCTACTCACTCTTTACCGAATATCTCTGTTCTTGGTTCCCTTCCTTCTACATAATTTTCTCTATTGTCCTCTCCTCCTTTCTAATCCTCGTCTTATTTCACTTCCTCTGTATCATCTTCTTCCCCATTTTACCTCATGTTTCCTTCTTACTTCCCCATTGATAACCTGGCTCTTCAGCGTTGTCCCATCTTTTTTATCATCTCACCATCCACATGCATTTCCATGTGGTCAGTTCCATATTCTTTGCCTTGGATTTCCTCACCATGATCTAGTTCCTTCAATTTTATCTACTCTATCATCTCTTTCATTTTCCATTACCTCTCTACCTTCATCTACTTCACCCTCCTTCACGCCTTTCATTTTAAATAACTCTCTCCCTTTTTCATAATTTCACCCTCTGCTCTATCATTTTCTTGTCTTCTCCTTTCCTATCCATCCTTCCTTCTTTGTTATCCTCTTCCTCCTCTTTCATTCCTTTTTCTCCTCCTCCATCTTCGTCCCTCTATTCCATACCCTTGTCTCCTTCAACTTTGACCTTTCTTGCTCTTCTCATAATCAACCACTCCTCATGTCCATTCCCTTTTCTCTTTCTCATTACATCCTTCAACACATCCCTCACACCTAGCATTCACGGTCAATGTCGATGTTTCTCCATTTATGCACCACCATTGATCCATTTCATTACATCTCATTCTCATTCTCTTCTCTACAACATTGACTTATTCTTGTTTCAAGAACTCTATCACCTCTTCTATCTTCGTCATCCCTCTCGCAGGGGCATCATCATATCCATTTATAATAATTTCTTTCCATGGTATTTTCATCTTTGAGGATACCACGACAACCATCACCTATCACCTTTTTCCTCGCCAGTGTGTCTTCTACTTTTTCCGACAAACATCAATCATAATCTTTCCCCATTTCCATGAATCGTAATTTGTTCTACTTGTTTTTAAAAAAAACATCTTCCTTAGAAAATCTCTATTCACAACTATTCACTTCCCCTCCTTAGGGCATTTTATCTCATACTTCTATCCTATATGCTCATCATGTCCACATTTATGATTACACTCATTCCCCCTGGGGCATTTTATTTACATATCCACCTTCTATATCGTGCCCTGTGTTGGGGCATTATTATTTTCATCCTTGTCCCTTTTGCAGACGCATGATTTTTGCTCCATTCTTCACATACGAAGGATTTCGCATACTCTTCCCATTCAATTGCACATATTTTGATGTTTTCCTATGACCCATTGGTCATCGCATTTTACATCCATACTATAGTGGTCTCCACCCACTCACTGGTCCATAGAACATTATCGCCCGTCTCCGTTGAGACCGCAATTGTCCTCTACCGATGTGATATTGGAGTCACTGCCATATTTTCAATATTATTGTGATCTTTTTTCACCTAGGGCATCTTTCCTTTGGTCATGTTTTTATCTATCCCTTTTACGGACACATGATTTTATCCAAACCTTTTTGTTTTTGTCTCGTGGCTTGCTATCACAAACCACTCAACAAAAGGGGGAAAATGTGGACAACAAATTTTGGTATCACCCCGTGTTTTCTCTCCTTCAGTTGGCTTATCCATGAAAATCCCATTTCCCACCAAACCTACATGTTTGATTAATCAATTAATCTCCTTTAAATCCCTAAACATCATTATGTGCTAATAATATCCAAATATTCCAATTAAATCACATCACCCCACTCAATCAAATTATTTCCCCACCATCCAAATCATGAACCCCACTCAATCAAATCAAATATATTATCTCACCTAATCAGTCAAATCATGTCCCCCCACTCACCTGACTAGGGTTACTTTATCAAACCCCTAGCAGTTACCCGTTAACCCCTAAGCTACCCCATCTCTAAGCTATAAATATAGGTCTTCCCCCCTCTTTCAAAAATGAGAAGAAAATTCTAAAATAAGTTTTGTAAGTTTGAGGTCAAGGCAAACCTTTGCCATTGTTAGAAGTTAGAGGTGAGGAGTGTTGGAGAAAGCTTTGACATTTTTCATCATCTTGTCATCTCGATGCCCATTTCATCTCCATATCAGAGCACCAACTAAGTCCCTCGTCATTTCATTTACTTGGAATTTTGTATTTCATAGTTTCTGCATGTTATCTATTATTATCTTTCTAGACATGAGGTTTGACATCCTCCAAGAGATTTCATACCCTCTTGGAACCAAAATTGTCTGGGAAACCCTTGCATATTGTTATCTAATCTCATATGTTTCAGCTTTTTTATAGATATTATCACATATCCATCTTCTTTGCACTGCAAATCCATATCCGCATCTAAGGTCCTAAGTCCTCCATCATTTGAAGTTGTTGGTAGATTCCAGATCGACATTCACCCATGCAAGAATGAAGTTTCCTATATAACACGTGGCCTCGCCCCGATTTTCCATATACAAGTATATTGGAAGATGGCTACTATAGAGGTCTACCCATATGAACCCATGCATCTAAGGTAAGCACATTCACTTCTACGCACATGTGTCAATCAAAATATTTCTCAAAAGTCATCCGTCCACAACAAAGATTCGAGTGGTCTCCTTTTCATAATCCAAGCTATGAGGAGGGAGATTAGCATGCGAATATGTTCTTCATTCTCAATACCAAAGGTACGAGTGTTTCCTTTTAACCAACTCCCTAAGAATCGAATAATGTTCTCTCGACGCAAAGATCTTGCATACTTCCTTCGAGATCATCAACATCGACCGAAAGTCTCAATTGCCTTCTTCGTTCAACTTCCACAACTGTTCCTTTAAACATTATGTTTCACCCTGTATATTTCTAAGTACCTCCATGGTTTCCTAATAAACCTCCTTCTGATGTGTAGGGTCTAGATATTTTGCATGCAAAACCTCCTCCTTAGTAATGGTAGGCTTATGTTGCAACATTTATCTAGTGCACGTAGCCTCAACGCGTGTAGTAATCTTCATAGGTACTACCTCAAGATCTCGATGCTAACTTCAACATCCATTGGTTTTCCACAAATAGCGTTGTATTCTAACCATCCATGCACCCTTGTTCTCTTGTTTGTGCTTCTTTCTCAGATGTTCATATAAGTCCAGGCACTCTTCATAGTTATGATTCTTTCCACAAAAAGAACAAGTAACGTTCTAAGGACACTCGCGCCTATAATGGTTAGGAGATCCGCACATATAACATGTTCCATGAGGGAACTCACCTCGTCCACCGCCATGGCCTCGGCCTCTGAATCCATCACATGTATCCTCGACCTATACCACGGCCTCTCTCAAAGTTCCTTCATTATGATCATAACACCCTTGAGTGTGATCATGATCATGTTGCTCACTTTTATCCTTAGAGTTATTCACAACTCTACTCTTTCGCACTACCCGATGTCAATGGCATCATGGATCTGATCAATCAACCTACAATCTTCAGTATTATACGTTATGGACTGGAAAATCTTATAGTAATAGGACACGTTCTTTATTATCGCACGTTGCAACAATGGATAGTGGCTCGCATCATGGTCTAAATGACATATCTAACATTCCAGTAACAAGGAGCGCACCGATCTGTGAGGATAACTATCCTTATTATGCCCTTCTACTTCACAATTTGTGCACCAAATTCTAGTGTGTGTCTCATGTGTTGTATTGACTAATATTTTCTCCAACATTTTTGCCATTTCCGCAATCTCAGTCTCCAAGAATGGGCTCACTTCAATGTTTATGCTCCCAGCCTACCTCAACGCGCAAAGTTACTTCAAGTGCCTCATGCGGGACTATATAAGTCTTATGTGAGAACGCCCTCATAAAAGTTGAGATTAGGCCTCTGAAGAACCATTATGCATGCTGACTTGCATGGATATCATATGATAGTTTAGACAAGAGTGTTTTGAAACGAGCATCATATTCCTGGACACTCTCAGTAGTTCCTTGCTTAATATCCTTGAGTGCACTTATACTTTTCTACTTGAACTCAGGTATATAAAATTCTTTAAGGAAAGCATCTTGTAATGCCATATAATCCACACAAGTCCGATCATGGTCAAATTTCTGTACCAATTATTGTGTGTGCCCCTACAACATAGTTGCATACTGACTAGCCTTGCACTTTGAAGCTGTAATTCCTTTTACATGCCACAATATCTCACACATATGGACATGCTCAGTAGCATATTCTATTCCCCTATACTCTGGGAGATGAAGTGATATCTCCATATAAATATTTTGGAACTGATGAGGACCATGCCCACCAAATCAAGAATCAAATGTGTTACCTCCGCCTCTAGATCCACCAAATCATGAGCCACCTGTGCCTCTTGATCCTCCCCATGTAATAGGAATTGAACCAGAGGATGCATTGCCTTGTGTCCCAAAAGTGGTGCTAAACTAAACTCCCATAGTTTGTGAAGTTGCACTAATCCCATATAAGAGTCCAAAGTTTTACGCGCTTGTGTTCTCAGGCCGATGATGCACTCCGAAAAGGTACCTTCAATTGGACCTCCAAATAACAAGGAAGACGTTAGCATGCCCGGGTCATTTACACATCACTCGACCTCTAAGATGAACGCTCACCCGAAGCACACAAAGGCATCGGTCCTCTTTATGGTTTTTTATTCATAATGTTAGCATGATGGTGCATATAGGTATTTAGATTCATAACCAATAGTAAACAACACACAGTGCATAAACCAGATCTAGATCTTAGAATATATGTAAGATGAAATAAACAATGACTATAACAATATTGACCATGGAAGAACTAGATTCAATCATGTTCAACACCATTATCCAGCCAATAAGATCCATTGTATTGAATACTTGTAAAACACATAAGCTTCTTACATTAGATAAGTATCTCCACGAGTCATGCGTGCGACAAAACCAATAGCATAACTCTACAATACTTTACACACACAAAACCATGTAAATCAATCCATATATATAGGGGTGGGGACTTTCCCTTCACCGCCCATGCACTATCTCAAAATAAGCCACATAATAATAATAGCCACATACCTTTACAAAAAGGATGCAAAATATGCAAGTGCTCTAAAAATAGACTTCCTATAGATAACTCAGAGTAGAAATCATATTATTAGACTAAACTATGTGTGGCGCTTAGTTAATGCTTGTTCCCAAAATACCATTGCGTGGACCACAAGTTTTCACATCTTTGTGTTCCCAGCATGCTAACTTCAAAAATAGCCTTCACAACAGAAGCGGCTAAATCTTGATCCTAGGCGTATCAAACTTATCAGTAGTCTTTGTGTCACATGTTCATCCCACACCTTACATTCACGCACCCAACACTTAGCCCCTTTTTTCCGTCCAACATCAGTGTGAGAGACTTCATCATGGGAATAGAAATCAATGAGAAAAGAACAAGATGGGTGACCAAAATCATGGAGTATGATGTGACTATAAAATACACAAACATGGTTAGAGGCAACATGCTCTGTAAGCATCTTGTTGAGGATGCATAGTCTGAACCTAAGACTTCATTGTTTATTGATGAAGAACTCTCGGGTGTTGATCCTAATCAATGTGAAGTTCTTAGCGTGTTTATTTGGATGAAGGATATGATCGCATTCCTTTCAACTGGTGCATATCCTCCTAATTTACACAAAGAAAAGAGGTAACATCTGAGGCTGCAATCCATTCCATTTTCACTTAGGGATGGAATTTTCTTCAAAAGAAATATTGATGACATGTTACTAAGGTGTATTGATAGTGTGCAGGTTGAAAAGGTGTTGGCCAAATTTCACGATGGATTCTCTAGTGGAAACTTCTCTACTAAAGAAATAACAATGAATATCATCAAGGCAAGATACATTTGGCCTACCCTGTTTGCGAGACGCACACAAGTGGGTCCTGAAATGTAAATAATGTGCTTTCTTCGTAGGAAAGAAGAAATTCGCAGTGCTTCCCCTCCGACCAATACAAGTGGATCAACCTTTTGCAGAATGGGGTCTTGACTTCATAGGCATGATCAATCCTCCTTCTAGTGTAAGACACAAATGGGTGTTGACAACTATGGACTACTTCACCAGATGGATAAAAGTTGTCGCGCTCAAAGAATTGACTGAGTTAGTCATCCTTTACTTTCTCGAGGGTATTGTAACAAGGTTTTGTGTTCCTCAAACCATAACTCTAATAATGCAAAATCCTTCCTTGGTACCAAATTTCTAATCGGCCTATTACTCTTGGCATTTATCTAAAGACTTCTTCAAATTATAACCCTCAAGGCAATGGATTGGCAAAGTCAACTAATAAGAAATTGATCATAATCATGAAGTGAATGATGAATATCAACCAAAGGCAATGGTACACAAAGGTCTCATGTGCACTCTAGCTAGACAAAATCATGGTAAAGAAGGCAATAGGTTCTTTGCCTTATAAAAATTTTATATAAAAGAAATTATACTTCCTCTATCTCTTGAGTTGCCTTCATTAGAGCTTGACCAAGAATTGGAGTTTGAGGCGGGAACCAGAGAGAAATCAAAATGGTAATTGGAGTTGGTTGAACTTGAATAATTGAGAAACTTTTTCATGATCAAGCTATAACAACATCAACAATCAATAAAGAAGTGGTTTAATAGAAAGGCTAGGCCTCAAGCTTTCAAATTTGGTGACTTAGTCTTAAAATGGGATGTTGAAAGAGCTAAACTAGGGCATCATTCAAAGTTTGATGCACTTTGGAGTGGCCCATACACTATCAGTTCTTGCAAGGAGGCTAACTCTTTTGAGTTGAATCACCTTGATGGAGGCACTATTAATCCCAGTTAATGGGATTTATATATAGCCCTTCTATTAAGTTTGTTACTAAATCATTGTAGGTATTAGAGTAGTTTCAATTCCTCCAAGTGGGTTATGCACACATTGTTTTATTTGTACATAGTTCTTTTATCTTGCGTGCTTCTTATGTGTGCTCTTCTCGTTGCTTCCAAGATGTCAGTTCAGTTCAAATCTTCTAGCAGTTTTCAAAAAAATTACAGGATTCAAAATAGAGTTCAGAACATGCTTCAAGTGACTCTAGGGGGTAGTTCTTCAAGCTACAGATCAGAATTTCATATTTTTAGGTTAACTACATTCCTAATGGATGCTTTAGCCTACTGATATCCTTCATCTAGTAGGAAGAAGGCCCTAAAAGTTGCTAAACTATTGTCCTAAATAACTCTCCTATTTGATTTGACAACTTGCATCCTCATTTTGGCTCAAGTTTATTCTCGCAGTTACGCGCACTTTGACTATTCTCTTAGCACATTTCCCTTGGCTAAAAGTTCCTTCATGCACCCTCTTGTATGCTCTTCCCACATCTTCCTTGTACCTTCCTCTACTTCATTCCCTTTTGCATCACCTTCACGCACTTGCATTTCCTCTTTGTTCCATCATTTCCTTCCATTTTCCTTTCGTGCATAACATTTGCATGCTCCTTCTTCCATTCCTAAGCATACACACCTTTCGCACGTGCATCCACAAACTTTCCTTCCAAATTGACTAAGTACCTCATGCATTCCTTCTATGTGCAACATTCATGCACCCATCTTCTACACTCTCATGGATCTTTCTTCTATGCCCCTCTTGCGCACTTCTTCCACACCGAGTCATTGTGCCTCATGACAACTTGTCAGGCTTGAGTGTGTTGCACGCAACCTATCAAAGCATACAAAAAGGGCACCAAATTCTTGTAATGAGCCAATGGGTGACACATGGTAGAAATGTCAAAATAAATGAATAGTTGACCAATCCTTCGACCAATCATAACATGACACGTGTCATTATATGTCCAAATTACAATGTGGATCTTAAGATTGTTATAACTTTTACTATAGGGCTTGAATTTTGGTGCTCTTGGTCTTATTAGAAAGTTGTTGACATGAGATACACTCTATATCATTCAAAATCAAATACGAGGTGGGATTTGGTAGGTGATAAGTAGGAAATGCATTTTCGTCCATTAATGCGAGAATCGATCAGCTCAACTACAAGATTTGATTCAAATCTTGCCACATTCCTTCATCTACAAGTTAAATGGACATGGTAAGTCAGATTTGATAGCTTTATGGGTGGATTTTCGAGCATTCATTGTCGGTTATTAGTGGTTGGATTTCAAATCGGATTTTCCTCCTTTCTACTCCTCTTCTCTCCTTCATTATTTTATAAATGAAAGAGCTTTGCTCATTGTAAAGGGTTTGATAGTTGTAATCTTTCAGTTTACAAGTGTATTATCTAGGTATTACCTTGCATTTTGAGTTCAGTGCCTTTAGATTTGGTCTATGCATGTGGTTACCAACCACATACACCATTATGAATCGACTGTGCATTTTTGGAAGTAATTTAAGCTTAGTTTTTTGGCTATTCTCTACCTTAACATATTTTTATTCTTTCCTTTCGTCTCCTTTGCATTGTGTGTTTCTTGTGCTACATCACGTCCCTTACATTTTCTTTTCTAATTTTGCCTCGTGAAAATGACTATGCGAATGCGTTCCAGATTTTGATACACGTGCCTATCCTTCCTTTGTGCATTCTCCTTCATTTTTGCTCAAATATGACTATGTTCATCCCCCTTCTTTCTGGTGCTATCACCTCCTTAGATTATTTTTTTCATTTTCGCATATCCTCATGACTCTAGTCCCTTGGCATGATTAGTTTAGTATTTCCATTTTAGCATTAGGAGTAGTTGTAGCATTAGAAATAAGTACATGAATAGGCCTTCTCTGAAGGCTTGTCTCAAGCGTGCAAGGTACCACAACTTGGAGACAGTCCCATTGTTTCCTCAATGACCCAATTTAACCTGATCTGGGACGGGTGCAAGTTTGAGCTCCAACAATTTCGAAAATAGTAAGATCTTGAATGTTGTAAAAGAGATATGAATGTTGTTTCTTACTATGTTCTAATGATGTCCAAACGCTATGTGTCGATGAACTCATCCATATAAACTTGGTTCATGTGTATGAAATTCTAATTTGAACACATAATTTTCTTCACTCTGCTGGTCCAAGCCTATAATGCACACATGAACTCAAATGAAAGTTGAAGGGTAAAATGGTGAAGGTTGAGGGTTTAAAGGAAGTTACAAAGACTATTTAAAGTATGTGTAACATACTCTCAAGATGAAACATCTCATGTAGGGTCAAATAACACTAAAAGAAAAATGAAAGCTCGTTGTGTGAAATGAAAAACAAGATTCCAGTTAAACCTTGTTGGAAGAGGTCAATATTGGCATTTTTGTGATCTTAACAATCGATAACAATTTTAAATAGATTCCCTATTCCTTTGAAGCACACCAAGAGTCATAACAAGTCATAATATGAATAAGTTTGTAACCTTTTGGGTGATGAAAATCATACAATGTCAGTTATACTTCATGGTATAAGTTGTTAAGAGATGCATGCGACAAGTTTATGAAGATGAAGTGAAACGTTAGGTTGATGAGTTTATGTTGTTTGATAATTAACTCATTTTTGTATGATGTATGTTGTTGATATTCATGAGAGCTTAGTTCTAGTTTGGAAAAGTGAAAAGAGTGACAATGTGTGTAACTATTGCAAACTAGGAGATGATGTAAAAGAGTTATGTGCAAATTTAGGATCATAATCTGTTATTTTAACAACTAAGTCAAGGAGAATGATAAAAAAGTGGTGCAAAGTTTGAGTTGTAGCTCAAAAATTTTTAAAAGTAGGTGCTTTCCTAAAATTTGTAGCTTGCAACCAGTCAAGTAGGTGTTTGATTCTTGAAGTTTGTGCTTCATGTTGAGTTGTAGCTCAACTAATTTGTAACCTTTATGAGCATAGTGCATTGGTTCAGTGGGTTTTCTCCCATTTGGGTTTCCCACTTAAAAATTGTCTCTATGTGTGTGCTTCTTGATTTCATGTGAATTATGTTGTTACAATCTCATTAAGGATAAACAAGCTGATTGGAGCTGAATTGTAATAAAAGGTTGAAATGACACTAATTCACTCCCCCTCTCATTGTCTTAATTTCTAACATTATGTTGGATTATTCCTTATTCTTAGTGTCAAGAGACACAAGGGCACCACTAGGGAGATGGTTAGTTGTTCACACTTACACAAACACCTAGGAGAACTACATGAGGTTTGATCCCACAATGAGGGCATGTAGTGCAACACTTGGATTAGTTCAACAACTAGGAGTTTGACTACCAAGGGTAGTCTAGCCTCAACCACACACATATGTTTTATTCTTTTGGTTTGCTAATGCTTTGATAAGGGTTTATGTAGGTTTCTAGGGTTTCTACTTTGTTTTAGGTGATTACAGGTCATCCCAAAGTTGTGTGAGCAAGAGTGACATACAACAAAGGCCATATCTATACAATTGAAGCACATGTGAAATTTTTTGATGATGAGGTTGGGTAAAGCGGTGGAACAAAAGACTTCTTGTCTAAGTTTTGAGTTGATGTCCACTTTTCAAAAAAAGTAGGAATATGTGGGAATTATCTTTCCTTCCCTAAGAATACTTGGTTTGCAAGTGTCATCCAAAGGATGTAAATGATTATCTTAGGTTGTTATGGCTAGATATATAGTTGTATGGATGGTGGAGCTTGTTTAGGAGTTGTCGAGAGTAATTTAAGTGTGTGTAGGATATGTATAAAAAAATTGGAAATGTTTTCAAAATGTGTTGCTTCTTGGTTATTATGTGAATGAAAGAAAATTACAATAGAATTTTGTGTGGTTGATGTGGAAGAAGATTATTTTGTTTGGAGGAAAAGAAGGTGGCTATTTGCAATTTTTTTGTTATTAATTGTGTTTGTTTCTTTATACACGGTGAATACAAGTTTTGTTTGATGTTTGGAAGTTAGTTAATGTGAATATAAAATTTAAGAGTTAGTTAATTTTTAATTCAACAAATGAGTTTTCAAATTGTATATGCAAACATTCAAATCATAAACAAACATACAACTATACTACAATGCATTTTTCTTTTTGTATTTTTAAAGATATTTAATTAATAGATGCAAGATAATTAGACTTATCACTTTCCAAGAATGACACCAATACTTTTAAATCTAAAACCAAATATGTTGAATGTCTTTTTCTTGATTTCAAGAAGGATGCATGACCGTGAATAAATCCAATATTCTCAAATGCAAATGCAAGGCTAGAGTTAGCTTTGTTTTAAATAAATCTAAAATACATCTACAAGCAATCTATTAATTTTTAAAAATATTTTGTTGATGATTTTTTAACTAACATGAATGCAAATGTGATAAACCAAGATGCAAGATTTGAGACCTACTCATGTATATAAGAATATATCAAGAGCTGAATATTATGAACAAACAAAACCTATGTTAATCCCAATCTACCCTTTTTTTGGTTTTCTCTTGATTTTTATAAAATATCACAAATCCAGTCTAATAAACAAAAGTATAACAAGAAAATAAATTCCCAACCTCACTATAGGAGAAGAAGAACTAAAATTAGTTTGAATTGAATCTTTCTCTTGTAACCTATTGATTTATGCTCAATTGACTTAAAACAGAGTTACAAAGCAGAGTGAAGGTGGTGGAAAACAATTAAAAGGAAGAATAAGAAAGGTGAAACTAATTTTGGCTGAGATCTAAAGGGGGAAATAGTATCGACTTGATTTCCTTTTAGACCTTTACTAAGAAAAGACAATTGAACTTTGGCTAAGTCTTGAATGGTAATTAACATCAAGGATGGATGTCACCCCTTTGATTCTTCACCCAAAATAACCTCTAAAGTAGATTTTGGAATGAAATATGGAAAAAGGCTTCCAAACCCAGAGAAATATTAAAGCTCCATTATTTCCAATCTAAATTTGCCAACCCAAAATGATCGCACAACTTCCTTTTCAAAGAGGTGTCATTTTTCTTTTGTGTACTTGATAAAATCCAAGCGAAATATCTAAATTTTGATAAATAGTAATGATTGGATGCATGGGAGTGAAGTGGAGTTGATGTGGAGTAATATGGAATTGAACTAGGTTGATTAGTATGCAAAATGAAGAGATAAACATGTAAAACAATTGATAAAAATGTGTTATTGGGATAAGTTATAAATGCAAATGTAATTATGGGATAGCGTCGATAAATGCAAGCAATGATTGCATAACCATTAAGAAAATTGATAACATCGCCTCAATGGTTTTTTAAGGTGTCACAATGGTTTGTAATATAGTTTTGGTAACTACATAAACCACCGCCATGGTTGCAAAACCCTTTGGTCGGGTTTGTATGCTCCAAAAAAAGTAAGTTAGAGGTAGAAGAGAAGGTAAATATTCAATATTGATAGTTCAAGCAAGTACTAAAGACAAAAATGAGCATGAATAAGAAGAAGAAGTGAGAATAGTGACATGAATGTGTATGAGAAATTTGTTTATATCTTTGAGGTCATAACCTCGTCATTGAGTCTTTTAAAAATAACACCATTCAAAATTTGGTTTCATATAACTACAAACTCAATTAGTTACATGTAGGAATAAGTCAATTAATTGTATAAATGGAAATGAGCTAAGATAAATGCTAGAGGATTATAACTAAATACCATTGGTTTAGATTTAGGATATTATAATATATATGTAACATGTGATGTGTATTGCGTAACTATTTTGTAATTCATTCCAACATAATCGAGTGCATTGGAACTTCATTTAGACATGGGTCTAAGTGCTCACCTAAAGCACGTGCAACTCCTCCAAGTTCCTTCTAGGGTAGCAATCAAGACATGATTCTTTTAAACATGCTTAACATTATATACAAACATATAACATATAAAAGTTGTGACTTACCGATGTGTGCAAAGATAATTGATCAACAAAAAGAGTTTGTATTCATTGTACTCATGATGCATTACAATGTGATTGGCTCACCTAACCTCCATTACGAAACATACGCAATGCAAGAATCATTCATGGACTCGACTCATGGGCACACACTTACACACACATCTATCCCTATATCTTCACACACACATTACATGGACATCTACACACACGCGGCAGCTGTGCGCGCACGTATGCACGCACACACGCACACGCACACATGGTGGAAACTTGTCATTCACCGCTTACATGCTTTAATCTATACTTAGACTACTCCTATACATAGCTTGTATGTTTTTGCTATCCTATATTTAGGAACCATCATGTGGTTATCCAAGAGCGATTTGTTTTTTTGCTATAAAGCCTCTACTTTAGTCATTTTGCATGCACTATAATTAGATTTGTCCTTATCCTTGCATAGTTCAAGTCCTTCTTATCCATGCATGTGCTTTATCTTGTTTCAGCCATGTCTTATCTATGTTATTGTCTATTTATATGTTTTCCATGTTGACTATGTCATCCTGTGCTTTTTCCTATTATTAGATTTTTTTGGAAATCAAGCTAACTCTTGTTTTCCCTCCGTGTCACCTTTTGTGCATCCTTTCCTTATACCTTCACATGCACCTTCATGCACTCCTTTAACTTTTGTAAATCCTTCTTTTATGCTTCCAGATGCACCCTTGTGTGTCCTTCTAACTTTTGCATGTCTTCGACTATCATTTCTTCACTCCAACATTACCCTAGACTAGGATATTGTTCACCCTCGATAATACAAGAATTAAAGAATTGAAAAAACACAAAATCATGGTTGAATAAAGAATATGAGAAATCCCCATAAGAATATAATGAATAAAAATGTCTACTACCACGTGCTCCAAACTAGGCTCAAGGTATTTTGAAGGAGTTCGGAAAATTTTAGGGTGATGGATGCCATTAGCTACTTCCATTCTTCAAGTGCAATCTCTGACCTTCTTAGTGTTGATTCAACAATGTTTGGCATTTTCTCCAAGGTTAGTTCTCCAGCCTTCTCTTGCAGCTCCTTCAAAATAATATCCCATTCAAAAGTAGCCATGCCTTCCAGGATATCCACTCTTCTCATCACCATGGCTTGCACCTCTCATAGCCTTGCCTCTACCCCTCTGTTGCACTTGGATTTATTGAACTTTTTCTTGTCTCCTACCTCTTGTAAAATTTTCTCCTTGTCTTTGTCTTGTCTCTTATATATAATGAATATTGTAAGTGGTTCAAATTTGCTTCATCTTTGCAAGTCACACGTCTATTATTGAGGCATCTTTAAATTTGTGAAAGATTCTCTCTACCCTCTAAGTGGCTTCCTTCATTTCAGAGCCCAATTCTTCATACTCTTTTATTATTTTGGTAACATTTTCCTGGTTTGCTCGTGTCATGTCCTATGATATTAACCCCTTCCCTTTATTTTATTTCTCTATCAATAAATCAATTAATTCTTCTAAGGTGTCAATTTCTAGCTTTTATTCATCTCTTCCTCCAAGGATACATCCAGAAAAGAGTTTGCAATCCACGTAATCAATTCTACAACATTAGTATTTATAGTCAATTGAGTTTTGGCCTTACTTAATTGCCTGACAACTAGCTTCTTATTCTTCTTACTTATATCCTCAAAATTTCCTATGTGGTGCGTAGTGTATCTCCCTTATCGATGTTCCCGCGCCCAACTTCATTTGCCATCTTTATTGGTGTGTTTCTTTCCTATGCATCTAAAAGGTGTGTTGAAACCAAAATTGGGAGTTTATTTGAGGGATCTCTTCTCCTTGTAGTTCATTGATGGCATCTTTTTCAGCTTGAACTTGGCCTCCTCAATGTGTGTTTGAATTACAAAGGATAACATCTTGCACATCCTTGTATGAGATTTTGATCTATCTATAATTTCCTAACCATAAAGCTTATCTATATCCATTGAGCTTTGTAATCTTGCCCTTATTACTTTTGTGGGGTCATCAATGTGGGACATGTGTTTTTCGGGAGGTGAGCTATGCCTCGTCTTTCTAGCTCGGTTTATGACTCTAGGCCTTGTCTATCACGCGCTACTCCCGCTTCAACTCTTACTCTTCATGTTTCCCGTGTCTTCACATTCCACCTCTTGTGTGTGCTCCTCATACTCACCTTCATGTTGTTGCTCTTCTTCCTACTCTTGCTCCGACTCTTCTTGACCATGCTCAAAGTGTGCAATCTTTTCTTCCTCCAAAATATGAATAATTGGTAGGCTCCTTCCTCCCTATGTGTCCTCTCCAGCCATGATTTCTTCACCATGCCCTTCCTCCTCTAGGCTAAGTTCACGCGCAGTCCTCAACCGGGTTTTCTAGAGGTGTTCTTGGAGGGTGTGTAAATCAAGCTTCTTGTTTAATTTGCCTCCTTTTCTGAATATTTGGTCGAACCGAATCTCTTCCTCCTCTTCTTCTTCTTCCTCTTCTTCATGTTGTTATTGTAGGATGAGATCTGACTTGCACTTCCTTATTGACATCCTTGTTGTTGTTCTCCCCAAAGGTGGTAGTATTAGAGTTGTATTGCACACCTTGACTACCTTACCATCCTTTAGCTTTGGCCTAAGACATACATATACTCGACACGCCTCCTTGCCCAATACCAAATTCATGATGGGATTTAAGTCCATTGAATCAAAATCCATTATTTATTCATAAATTTTCATTGTAACATGGCCATAGGTCTTGCGTAGAGTATAGTACTCCACATCTATCTTGTCAGCATTAAACTTCAAGGGTTGCACATCCTTGATTTGGTTCACTACGCTTCTAAAAGATATGGTTGTAAATGCATATAAAATTTTGTACCAAGGCCCCATCTCTACATTATTCAATAAAAATATTGTAAGGTAGAAATGTTGCATGTAACAACGAAGTTTGCTTGGTCATGTAATTTCGTGGGAAACTTCATGGGTATGTGTCATGTTTTGAATGCGTCATACAATATCTTGTGTCATACATTGTGGCACGCCTTATATGCATTTTTTATTGTGTCATCACAGGTATACTTGGTAAATATATTCACTAGAGACCTCTTCTCTACACGATGCTCCCATTCTCTCCCATCGAGCCATCTAGAACATTAATCTCCCAAAGCACAATTAATAACAAGATTGACCCCCATGTCAGTTTCTATCCTTTTTCATGTTGAGTCTTTACTTCCTCGATAATTCCCTCTGTAATGTATAATGCAATGTTGTATTTGGTGCCTTGTACCATCTTGTGTGTGATATGAAGGAGATTTTTATTTACCTTGGTCCATCTCTCTAAGGCTCCAATTTTACAACTCACCAAATGCGCAATCACTCTAGTGCCTAGATCAACGATATGTGATACATTGAACGTGTGACTTCCCCATTGATAATTTAGGGTGATGGTTCTTTCCTCTATAATCGCATCAACATGCATATCCATCACAATTTCATCCCTCTCGTTGTGCAACCCTATGACTTTATCAATAAATTGTGTGGTGATGCACATTATCTTGTGTGCAAAATAGAAATAGTCCTCATGGAATCGTGACATCAACCATTGAAATAATTGCATTAGTTTTCCAAAAATGGAAACTCAAAGAGTTGCAAGACTCGACACTCTCAGGATCTTACACACTTTATCATCTAACACCAACTGGCCTTTTTTAGTGTACATGCCTATCTCCTTTAATGTATCATTCTTTACGTTTGTTTCATGCCTTAGCGCACGATTATTGTACTCACTTATCTTCCATATCCACAACTCGATGCCCACATCTTTCCAACAATCACCTCTTGTGGGTATTTCATTTCGAGAAATAATCATCGAGCATGTCCTCCATATTCTTCTTTCCTTGGTTCCCTTATTTGATGGTGTCATTACTTAGTTTTAATTGAAGTGTTGCAAACTATAATCTCCAATTATGAACCCACATGCCCTAAATCAAACTTAATTCTTGTCTTTTCCAACCCTTGCTTACTTCAATTCAGCTACTAGATATCTTGCGATTTCAATTCTTTATCATTCTCCCTTCAATCACTCTTCTTTATACTTGGTGTTCATCCTAGCTTCTCATTCCCTAGCTCTGCAACTTCTTCGACGGCTAAATATGCAACCCTAACTCACAATTTATCCACACTTTGTTTATCTAAGCCCCTCTACAAATTCCACTCATCATTTTTTGTAAACACAAGGAGCTTTGGTTCTCACACTTGTTACTTTCATCACCTTTGATTGCGCAATTTAGTTCACTGGAGCTCTAAATCACACAAGTTCTCAATTCACAAGGTGAATTATAACCATCACTCATACTTATTAATATGTTTCCAAATTTTTTGAGCATTTAATGTGGTAGATGTGTTAGGTGGCACTTTCCCACTATTTTTTTCCTCGTTTTCCACTCATTTTCATCAACTATGGACCTTCTACACTTTCCTTTCACTTGTGGCATGCATAACCTTCTAGTGCACAATTACTTCCTCTATATAATCTCTTACGTGTGCCTTCATATGTCCTGTGCAAATACTTTCCTAGGATATGTCCTTGCGCAAACCTCCCCCATGTTGCATCTTTCCTTCCTATTCACTACATACAAAGTAGTTTTTCTTCCTATGACGCCTACCTTACATTATCATGCCCGTTATTTAACACGTTATCATTTCTACTAAGTCTCCTTATACATCATTGAGAAAAATAATTTCATACACCAAATGAGAAAAATATGTGCTTACACTTTCCACTACTATGCGCACCTATGCACTTTATAATGCACCACTATGTCCCTACATACCCTACTCGCCTAATTTTCCTACAACCACCCCACACTAAAAGTATGTATGGTCCCTCGCACATTATGCTTCCATAAATACATCATCTTTTACGCACGAACGTGCTTATTACAAAAAATAACAAAATAAAAATGGAAACCTAACCTAAATGGCTATACT
Organism: Taxus wallichiana var. yunnanensis; assembly: GCA_018340775.1. Lineage (NCBI taxonomy): Eukaryota > Viridiplantae > Streptophyta > Pinopsida > Cupressales > Taxaceae > Taxus > Taxus wallichiana. The sequence goes on from CM031243.1 coordinate 593,867,170, forward strand.
ACCTTATTACAAACATAAATGAAAGGAAGCTTATTTATAGTAGGGATTCAGCCTACTTCCATTAAAGTAACTAGGAAATATTGTGCCATCAAGAGATTTAAACCGACATGCCCTTGATTCCAGAATCTTGGTTATCTTGTAAAGGGTCCTAACCAATGGACTTTCAATTTTCTTGGGTAGAAACAATCTTTAAATCATATAAAATCACCAACCCACCTACCGAAAAGGACTTACTCTTAATGTGCCTGCTCATGTCGGGAATTTTGTTTTACCTTTTCTCGCTTTTCGACTCCATCATGCAATTACACATCGTTCATCTAATTGCATTAATTTGTCAATGTGCTCATATACCACCTGTTCATTTGTAAATCCTCATGTGCATGCAATACGTAGGGATGGTATCATGAACTCAACTGTAATACAATTTCTACTCCAAACGCTAACTAAAAAGGTGTTGCTTTATTCAACCTTTTATATGTGGTCATGTATGCCCATAATATAGCTGATAATTTTTCATCTCAATCCTTTCTTCCTACATCACAAACCCTGGTTAAGGTATGGTCCAAGATCTTATTGAATGCTTATGTAGTACCATTTTCCTATGGGTGGTAGGAAATTATCTTATGATGAGTTGCCATGAACTCTGTGCAAGTAATATCCTGATTATCTCATTAAGGAAATGAGTTCCCCTGTCACTTATAAGGCTAAAAGGGCAGTCATACATGTCAATGATGTTTTCCCATAGAAAACATGTAACTATCATGGTTATACAATCCTTTGTAGGTGTTTCTTCTTCCCATCACATCAAGTAGTTTATACAAGTAATAATATAACACAAAAATGTTCTACGTGTGGTCAAGCGCAATTGGTCCAACAAATTATATAGCCCACTTTTCAAAAGGTTTTACACTTGCTATGGGGCACAACGACATTTCATCATGTTTTTCTACCTTTCCCATCCTATAATTGTGATCACACGCCTTGAAAAATTCTTCGGTATCCTTGTAAAGCATCTTCCACCAAAGTCCTATGAGAAGTATCTTATGCACAGTGGCTTCCCTAAAATAATGGAATCCCATAATTTCACCATGTACCTCTTTCGTTATTGGTCCACACTCATGCTCCAACATGCATTTGTGAATACCTCATCTCTACCCAACTTATAAAGGTCTCCTCCCACCAACTAAAAATGTGCAATGCATATATCTAGTTACTTCTTCTCCATTGTATTCATTCCCGTGGTGCAATGCCTTTGCATAAAAATACCACTATATCTTCTAAATTTGTAGGTGCACACTGCAACCCGAACAATTTTGTTTCGGCATTATATCCTCTATACTTTGTGCATACTCACTAGAGTTGATGCGTGAAAGATGGTCTAGTCCCCTGTGTTACTCTTACCAGGTTTCACAATCACCAAAAATTCAAATTCATGGAATAACAAGATCCATCTACATATGTGACCTTGCAAAACTATCTTGTTAACCAAGTGCTTCAATGTCATATGATTAGTATAAAATATGAAAGGAGTGGCAAGAAGATATTGCCTGAATTTATGGAGTGTGTACACCGTTGACAACACCTCGTGCTCAATTGTGATGATCAAAGGATAACAAAGAAAAATAGATGTTAAGTTCTTACTCGCAAAGCAAATTAGATGATCAATATTCCCTTCTCCTAGTTGTGCCAACACAACTCCAATTGTTGTCCCTCGAGGCATCCACACATACTTAGAATGACAAGTTCCACAAAGGAAAATGTAAGATGGGTGCAGTAGTCAATCTTTCCTTCAATGTCTCAAACACATGTTATTGCGCATCCCTCCAATAAAATTTCCCTTGTCCTTCAAACATCTCCTTCTGAGGCACATCAATCTTAGTATACCCTTTATGAACTTCTTGTAATACCCTATATTCCCAAGAAATATGTCACCTCAATTTGATTAGTTAGTTCTTCCAAACCTAAAATAACTACAATCTTTGAAAGGTCAACCAAAAGACCTTCCTTGCATATGATGTGCCCCAATAGTGTGTCAAAAGGTGTTGCAAAGATGCACTTCTTGATATTTAATGATATGCTCAACTATTTACATCTTTCAACATTAGTCTTAAACAATCACAATGGTCTTTGATTAGTCCATAAATGGTCTAGTCATCAAGATACACATACAAGAACTTGTGGATACTTTCTTCAAATGTCTAGACAACAATGCGTGAGAATATTGTTGGCACATTATTAAGTCTAAAAGGCATAACTGTATATGCATAGAAACCCCACTCTATTACAAAATTGGTCTTAGGTTGATCCTCGCATTTTATATGTACCTGATGGTATTTGAAGAAACCATTCGTGAAAGAGTAGATCTCACGCCCTCTTACACCTTCTATAATCTCTTCAGTAAAGGGTGTAGGGAAGGGATCAATAACACAAGAGGCATTTAATTATCTATAGTTTGCACAAATTAGTATTTTGTCATACTTTTTGATGTTGATGACCATTGGACTGATCCATTTTGATTCTTCTATTAGCTCAATGATACCTGTTTTGAGCATCTTATCTATCTCATCTTTCACCTTGATGCACAAGTTGGGATTCATCCTATAAGGCCTCTTTCGTCATGAGGTCTCATGTCATCCCTTAGCTTGATATTCATTTCCCTGAGTAAGAAATTAATACCCTTCAACTCATGGTAGCCTCTAGGAAATAAATCTCGGAAGTTGCACAATAGATCTATAATCTTTATAATTTCAAACTCCAACCGTAATCGTTAATTATTACCTTTGTAGGTGCATCCTTTGTTCCAAAGTTTTTTGTTTTGTTTTCAAAGGCATGTGATATGCGCACACATGATCATCTATTGTGGACAAGACCTCATGTTCTCCCTCAGTGTGCTTAATATATAGATCCTTGACCTCTTCATCATCAATCATGTACACTAGTTTGCCTCAATCTTTTCCTTCTAGGTGCATTCCAAGAGGTACTCATCAGAATCCATCTAGTCGCAAGCGTTTACACACTCACCAAAAGAGTCGACCCTATAATTGAGTTACAAGCTCATATGTCTTCGCATTATCTCCTAGACCGTGTGTTACATCAACCGCAAAGTTGTATACAATAATCAAATAAGAAGAGTAATCGAAGACACGTATCATATTTGAAGTTAATGCCTTCCAATCCGTAGTCTACTATTTCAACTCAACATGTATGTACCATGCACGTACACACCTGCGTAATGTGGAATATAATTTATACACCCACATGGATGGTGGTAACACATCAAGTACCACAACCCAATTCTTTTCACAACTTTGGATGTGAGTCGGGGAAGACGTCCCATCATAACTCGATATCTTTGAAGGAAGGTTACTCTTAACAAACCGAGTTAAGAAGGTGACCTTAATCTTGTGCCATCCTAGTAAGTTATATTTATGCATGGCCAACAATTGTGTTGTCATTCCCCTTAGTGAATAAACAAGCAAATTTCTCATTTTACCCTCATCGTGCAATCGATCTTTGCATGACGCACAAGAATGTCTCTAGCTTCTCTTCTACAATAAACTTTGGTAGCGTAGTTTTTGCAATTTCCTAACCATTTGTGGTTTGATCACTTGTGTGACTCTTCCGTGAAATTTTTACCCAACCATTTCATAAGTTCCATGCACCCAATTGTCACATGCAACACTAGTGGTGTCGTTAATTGAGTGCTTGTCTCCCCATTTGAGCATCCTTTCCTTCATTGGCTCAAAATACTCTAGGTTGCACACCATCTACACATAGATCTGGTTAAGATATTCTTCATTTACAAGATTGATGTAGGGCTTAATATTTCAGACTCATCCATAGGGATCAATATCAACTCATCTACATTCTTGAAATTTCTATAACACTTATTAAAGTGCATGTATCGCATTATTTGCATAGCACCAAGGACGACCAAGTAATGCAAGGAAGTTGTCTGCCTCACTAAATCCAAAACCTCAAAGTCTCCTTTGAATTTTACTCCCTGAATCATGATGTTTGTGTCCTTCAAAACGCCAATGGGCATTTCCTTGTTTTGTTTTCCATATATAAAAATTGAGGATGGTTGTAATGGTGGTCTACCCATTCTATTCCAAGCATCAAGGGTAAGGAAATTAACTTTTGCACATGTATCAATCAAAATTTTACTTACTAACCAACCATCTATAACTACATCCAAGGTAATCTCCTTGTCGTATTCATGGTTATGAGGTGGTAAATTAACATGTAGGATTTTTCACTCCCTCTCTATTCCTACGTGTAACACCTTCTTCAGTAACCATTCTCCTAACATGGGTATGATATTTTCTTGTCTAAGCATCCTGCATACTTCCCTGAGGTCATCAAAATTCTTATCAAGTACCCCAATCTTCTTTGCGCACTCTCTATCCCGCGCTTGTTCCTTTAGATAAAGTATCTCCCCCTAAAGTTCTTTGATTAAGCCCATGGTCTCTTGGAATACTTCCTTTTGTTGCCCTACATCTAGATACTTAGTTGGTTACACATTCTTAGCTCAAATCCGATTATCGACTTAGATCTTCCCCTGCTCACATGTGTGTGAAGCTTCTACACACGTAGTAACCAATAATGGTTATTGTCTTGTCACAACTAAAGTCTTAGGTTGTCACTTTCCTTTCCTAGAGAGCTCAACATGTATCATTGTTGTTCCCATATCCTTCTTGTTCTTGCACATATGTGCATACAACTCTGAGCAATCTTCTACTTTGTGCCCCTTTCACAATACAAACAAGACTAGTTCTTTGGACACTCGCACTAATAATGGTCTAGCAACCCACATATATAACATGTCCCTCAATTAAACCTTCCTCGGTGACCTCCACGACCTCTCGCCACGATATCATCCCCTATATCCTTCATCACCGTTATTACCTATGTCATTATTTTATCCATCGCGTGTCGAGAGACTACTTTCTACGATAATATGGTGCAACCTTGTCTCACAAGCCTCTTGGATATGGTCAATCAATTTGGTAATTATTTGTATCATGTGTATGAATGTCGCACATCTTGTAATAGAGTGACACATTCTTCTCGGGTCACGTACCAAGAAGTGGGCAATCCAGGACATCATAATTTTTATGGAAAATCTCGTAAGTTGAGAGTATTCCGCAAACATTCCTACACAAACATCTATCCTTAGTGTGCACCTTTACATTACAGTCTATACACCATAGTACACCATGAGTGTCATGCATGGAATTAACAGACATCTTTTCTAATTGTGTTACCATAGTTGTAATATGCACTTTAAGGAACAAACTTACACTAATATCTACGCTTCTAATTGCCTCTACACGTAGTGCTACCTCCAAAGATTTGGGTGGGCCTACTCTGTTGCTTTATGTGATAGATCCCTTCTAAATGGTGTTAGAAATCCACCCATAAACCATTGTGCGTGGTGATGTTATAGCTCAAAATTGTACCCGAAATCCACCCATGAACCAACTTGTGAAACATCTAATGAAGGATAAGGAAGCAAAGGAGCTTCCTGATTTTAGCAAGGAATGATGAATTTTTATTTTTTACACATGGAGAAGGAAGAATTTGAGGTGGTGAGGGAAGAATGTCTTTAAGGAATGTAATGATCCTCATTGCTCTACATGTCTAGAGCTTGTTGCACTTTTTATGGAGGATCGGGATGGAATAAAGAATGGGAAATCCATGGTGAAACAAGTGTAAAATTAATAGCCATGGAAGTGGAAATATATTGTTTTATATAAGAGGCAATATCAGGTCTAGACAAGCTTGCAGACATCCACCATGAAGAGGAAAGTGTCTCTACCAGCTCCATTCTTGGAGCTAATTGCAAGGAAGATGGGAAAACCAAGAGAATCAGGCCTTGCTCAATCAAATATCTGGCTATTTTAGAGCTAAAGGAGGAGCTAAAACCATTCATACTCACTTCAGAGCATGAGGATGATCTTCAATACACCAAAGGTCAACAACAATGCCTCTCAAGTCCAAATTTAGAGCAACTAAAAGAGGTATTTGTCTTGTTTGTTGATACTTTGGCTAGAAGGGTGGAAAACAAGCTACAAGTTAGTTTTTCACTCTTGTCAAAGGCCATGTCCATTGTTAAATTAATTACATGGCCACACTTTGTAAAGAAGGGAAGTTATTTCTACCTACCTATTGCAAGCTTTGTTTAGCTTTTCCTTGTTTTGGTTAGAGTAGGGTAGGTAGGTTTGTTTCTAGTATAATAAGTGCATTGTGCACACTCTACATGTCTCCACTTGGAGCATGTATGATTTTTCATGTTTGTACTTAGTTTTGCGTGTTACACAGTCTAGTTCAGTTTTGGGTAACTTTCTTGGCCAAATCAGATTTTGGGGTAGCTTTAAAGTTCATTTTTAGACCCCAAGAGATCAATTGCAATCAAGAGCCCGTGGTGCCTCTTCGTTGGTCAAATTCATTGCTTGGGACAATTCCAATTACATGCATTTCATTTCCAAATCAACATGAGATCCAAAACTCTATAATGCTTCATTATTTGTCAAGGATTCAATTAAGTTTTCTCCAAAACTTGGCAAAATTAGATTTGAGGCAACTTCAGATGATTTTATTTATCTCAGTAGATCAAAAGTAGAGTAAATAGAGTGAAGCCTTGAGCTTTTACAATTTTCCACTCTCACAAAATCAAATTCAAAAGATTTTTACAATGAGATGGTCAATTTTGGCTTCACCTCAAGCTTGAGAAATTTAATGGTGAATCTAATAGTTGGAGTAGTTTCAAAACTTCATTTGGAGCTCCACATATCAACTTCAAGCTTCTAGACCTTCCTAAGTTCATTTCATGCTTCAATACGGCCCTAGGGTAAGAAATTTCAATGTTGCAGATCAATTTTTAAGTTTTTGGCTTGACTCCATGCCCAATGGATGCATAAAGGCTATTGATCTAATCTAGTAGGTAGATTACCCCAAGAGGTTGCCAAACTATTATCCAAAATTACCCCCGAGTTATTTTGGTCTTAACAAGCTTCAAAAATGGACTTGTCCATTTTTACAGTTAAGCGATCAAACAACCATCAAATTGCACTTCCCAAAATCCCTAGCTGTTGGCATTTAAAAAATCCACGTGGTCTAGCTTCATTAGCGGGCTATATTAAGAAAATATGACTGATGTTAAAATGCTGTCAAACTCAATGACAATATCGGCGGGGCTACATGGTAAGAGCTTAGCGGTTTGGGTAAGTCGACATGGTCAAAGATAACTGGCGACAAAACAAAAGGCTTGGTCAAAGACTTATGCGGGTTTTGCTTAAACATGCGGGATATTGGATAACCATGATACAAAGGAAAGAAAAGAGCTATGTGGTGTCATTTAATTAGCTCTCCTTTTGCAAATATGATAATTGTAAAGGCTCCTCCAATCAGATCTAAGCACAAAGCAAAAGACTGACAACATGAAAGCGTGGAGCTTTCCTATTGGCTCACGCTTCGCATTTGTCAGAGGAGACTATTCAAAGTCTGACAACATATTAAGGTGTGGATTTTTCTCATTGGTTAATCTTTCACAGATGTCGAGGTGGGAATCAAATGGGTCGACATGCAAAGTTCTTGGAGCCTTCTCATTGGCTTGTATTTTGTATTTGTCAATCGAGAGGCAAATTGTAAAGAAACGTGGTCATTTCTTATTGGCTCATGTTTCTAAGGGTTTGACAAGGTCTACAATGTGAAAGAGCATGGAGCCTTTTCATTGGTCCATATGTCACATAGAATGACAAAGGCAAAGGATAGTCTGACATCTGAAGGAATGTGGTAGAGTTTTATTGGCCCATATTTTCATAAAGGCAAAGACACGGAAAATGTAAAAAGAAAGGATAGATGGCGAGTGAGAAGTAAAGCCCGATATTGTGAACCAGTGGGAGACCAACACTTGGAAAAAGGTGAAGCAAGTACACATTGGAAGAGGTCAATCCTCGAACCAATCAGAGGCTACCACATGTTAGTTCATGTGCCTCTCGACAGAAAATCTTCAAATGGCCATATCTTTTGATTCCCTGCACCAAATTAGATAAAATTTATATCACCAAAAAGATCTCATTGAGCCCTTCAATTTGACATCACTAGAATATGATTTTTATGGATTTAATGGGTTAAAATGGAAAACATGGATTTTAAGGGATAGGAGAAGATTGTTTTTACATGCAAACAGTCAAATCAGATAGCCCAACCACTAAACTTGATGAAGCATGGCTCTATTTGCTTCTACAGGATGGAATTGACATAGTAATGGCTCTATGAAGTGCCCATGTGCTTTGCAGAGGTCTTTAAGATAGATTTTCGGTGGTTGAAGATTGAAAAGTCATCCCCTTTCTTCTCTCTCCTCTTCTCTTTCTTCCTTCTCTTTCATTCGAGCTATATATTTTAAAATCTTTCATTTTTGAAAGGACATTCAAAAATTGTAATGGAACTCTGTAAAATTTGTTCCAAAGCAGTTGTGAGCCATCAAACCTCCATTTTGGGCTTGGCAATGTGCTTTGTGCCTTCCTCTGCAATTGTAATGGTCTGTGCATACTTTTATTGCAATAAAGCTTGTTTTGTGACACATTTGTCTGTCCTTGCTCGTTTTAGCTGCAACCTTGCCTCTCTTTTACTTATTGCATTGTGTTGTGCATGTATTTCTCCTTACAAGTTCATTTTTGTTGTGTTTCATGTGAGAACAAATGGTAAATGAAGCTTTGGGTCTGTGTCACTTATGTCTGGCCTCTCCCTTCTTCATTTCCTTCTCTTTCTCCCTCACTAGAGTGTCTCTCACCCCTTTTCTGGTGCTATCACCGCCTTTTAGCTTAGGATTTCCTTTCATGCATCTTTCTAACCCTCTCTCTCTCCCTAGTCCCTTGGCATGGTTAGTTTAGGATTAGTTAGCTACATTTTCCTTTCTAGGAGTAGGAGTAGTTTAGCATTAGATTAGGAAGAGGAACCAACCTTCTATGGAGGTCTATCTCAAGTAGCAAGTCCCACAACTTGGAGATAGTACCCATGTTGTCTCAAAATTCTTGGTCTTTCATGATCATATTCAAGGTGCAATTTTGAGCTACAATAGTGACCTTGATGGATGCTATACAAGAGCTTAGACAATAGAGTCTTGAATCACACATCATATTCTCGAGACACTCCCTTATAGTCCATGTTTAATATCATTAAGTGTGTTGATGCTCGCTACTCAAACTCAGGTATGTGAAACTCGAGCAAAAAGGTAGCATGCAATGCATCATAGTCCATTGTTGTCTCGATGTGGATCATACTAATTGTACCAGCTATGCAAACAACCTTGTAGTGTAGTCACGAACTAACTAGCCTTCCTATCCGAAGCAGTAATTCCCTTGGCTCTCCACAAGAGCTCACATTTGTGTACATGTTCCACAACATCTTCTACTCCTCTATACTCAGGTAAGTGGAGTGAAATTTCAAATAAAATATGAGGAGGTTGTTGTGGTGGTGGTTACTTCCTTACCCTAGATTGCTTTCGCAGAGGAGGACTAGATCCTAACCCTAAACCTCTACTAGGGTTTCCTCCACTTAGGGGAGGACTAGAGCCTCTCGATCCTCATGTCACTTGAATGAACGATAGTCCCGAGGAAGAACTAGTCTACATGGGTGTAGTAGAACTAAATTGTACACCAACCATTTGTCATGGTATCCCACCAAAAGGACTACTTCCATTAAGTAACACACCAATGCTTTGCCCTAATGTTGGGCCTTCCAGATTACTTCTAAACAAATTTTATTATCGATTATCGGGACATGTTGTGTTGTCATACACGCCTTTATATGTTGTGCCTCTTGAGTTGATACTAGTATGAATTTGTCTATATCGTTGTCCCAATTTGGTGATCCTTTATCTCGCACTCATTCTCTGTCACAATGATGACCCTCTCTATGAAATATTGAATCTTGAATGTCTAACGCAAGGGCTAAGAGTATGGGGTGGTATAGATGGGTGTCGATGTTGTCCAACTCTTCACTAGAATTGCTTTCCTCCGATGTTGAGAGGGTCCTCTAATCGCACTTTCCCAATATTAGAGTAACATAGTTTTATGGTCCCTCGCTTCTGCAGAGTTCTCAACACTTTTGCTTGACCCTTTTCCTCTTTGCTTTATCAATTCTTCAACTACCTTGTCTCATGCATCATTGTATCTATGTAGTATTTATTCTCTTTCATTTTCCAACTGGAACAATGTTATCCTTCCCGACCCCTTTCCTCGCCCCTACGCATAACTGGGTTTTAGTCGAGTCATTAGCAATTTCTCAAATTTGAGTTCAGCCATCAAGATCTTGATAGCAATCAAAAGTGTGCATAAGTGCGATCCTCAAAGGCTTCTTTAAGGAACCTAAAATCAACTTCCTCTAGGCGGGAATAATAGAGATCATGTATTCCAAAGTGTAATTCCTCAAGATGCCTTCCCACCAATGATCTACTACGCGCATATATGGAGCATCTAAGTTAGCCAACACCTAATACCTTTGTGAATCCATATTCACTTTCGCCCGATCCTACTTCCTCTAATTTGTGCATACACTATTAAACATTCATATAATTCTCTTGGAAAGAAGTTGAAGAATGTCTCGTAGAGATTGTTATATAGGTTGTCTTCGACCCATTTTGTGTGGGTTAAAATTAATGCCCAGTGTTATAGCGTTGCATAAACTCATCTTCTTTGTCATGTATCCACCTTTCAATGTTCTCTACTAATGGATGAAACACCATAAGTGTTCCACATCTTAAGAGCCTAAATGAAATGTCCCAACAATGGAACCAAAACGTCATGCTTCATCTAGTACTTCAACACAACATAGTCGGGCATGTTGACACTTCATTAGACATGGGTCTAAGTGCTCACTGAAGTGTGCACAACTCCTCCAAGTTCCTTCATGGTGGCAATCAAGACATTGTTCCTTCAAAACATAGTTAACATAATATGCAAACATATACCTTATGAAATTTATGACATACTACAATGTGCACAAAGAAAATTGATCAACCAAAAGAGATTGTATTCCATGTACTCATGAAGCATTACAATGTGATAGGCTCACCCGACCTCCATTATAGACTCATGTGCAAGGTAAGACTCATTCATAGACTCAGAATCATGGGCACACAATCACACACACACACACACACACACACACACACACACACACACACACACACACCTATCCCTATATCTTCACACACAAATTACATGGACATATACACACATATGCGCATGCACGCACACACACACGTGTATAGGGTGGGAACTTGTCCTTCACCACTTACATGCTTTAATCTATACTTAGACTACTTATACATAGCTTGCATGTTTGTGCTTTCCTATATTTAGGCGTCATCCTATGGTTCTCAAAAATGGCTTGTGTGTTATAAATAGCCTTCGCTTTTTCATGTCCTTCTTAGCCCTACATGTGCTTTATCCTGTTCTAGTCATGCCTTATCCACGCTTTTGTCTATTTATAGATTTGTTGTGTTAACCACGCCATCACGTGTTTTTTCCTATTTTTAGCCTTCTTTGGAAATCTAGCAAACTCCTAAGTATGTTGTCCCCGCATGCCACCTTTCACGCATCCTTTCCTCATACTTTTGTGTACACCTTCATGCACTTCTTTAACTTGTACAAATCCTTCTTTCATGCTTCCATGTGCACCCTCACACTTACTTCTACCTTTATGCATGTCTTTATACTTAGTCATTTATTCGGTCCAACAATGTGAGAGGAGAGCGAGTATGGAGGTGATAAGAATGATATAAGAATGTTAAGTAAGCACACACAATTTAGATAAAGTGATGTATGGATAATTGATCATTAGATCTCTACCTAAGTGCAAAAATATCTTGATCAATTATACTTTCCAAACCATATACATCCTTAGCTTGAGTACTTAAATTAAACATGTGTAATTGTGATCCCAAGTTATCCCAAAGATTTTGTTACTTTGTTTTTTCCCCTAAAGCAATGAGATATGGTCAAACATGAAAAATGTTGTAGAAGATAGGTTACTACTTTGAAGAGAGCATTCAATTTCTAGCTAGTTGTGATTCCTTTGGAAAATGCATTAACCGCCACTCGAGAATATTCCTTAATTTATAAATAACCGATATTCTAACTTTTGTTAATTGGAGTGTCACAATTATAGCATAAATTTTTCTTCATTGTTTTTCATCTTTGAGATGTAGGAAGATTTAAGGAATTATCTCGAGTTGGTGTGAAGGATGTATCCCAAACTAGTATGTCTCCGGTTTCCTTTAGATGCATCATTGAATTTTAAATTACACCACCTCATCTAAGAAGGTCATCAAAATATGTTTTCCTAATGGGTTTGTTTACTTTTATTACATAAACTATATATGTATTTCTCCATACATATGCTTTCAAGATTATTTATCTATTGTTTTTATACATTTTACACATGACACACACAATCCATTTATTTTGAAATAAATGATATGCAAGATTATCTCTCACCTAAAATAAAGGGATTAAAGTCAAGTAATTTTATTATATTTGAGGTACATAGAGATGTTGAGGCTTCAAAGAGACCAAATTTGGTTGCTTCTTCAACTAGGAAGTGCTTATTTTTCCCCTTTGTAGAATGCTAGTTTTGGACCCACATATTAGTTAATACGAAGAGAATAGGTTTTTTATTTATTTTTCTAATAATTTTACCTATGATGCTTTGATATTTCTCCATTTTTTTGGATCAAGTGATAGCCATGACATCATTATTTTTAAGTCGAGCAACTTTAGAAGTTGTCAAAGGTGACAACATGGTTCAAATACTACATTGTGTATTTGTTCCTTTTTCCAATTTCAAATTCACTTTTCGTTTGGTTACAATACTATTTATTGAGACATTAATTTACTTATGTGCATTTATGTTTGCTTACGATTACATATAACATATTGACATTGGATCATTGTTGTCAACGAACCTTCTTTAACACGCTCTTAAGTATGTTAATTAGGTAAATATTTACTTCTTTTACTTTAATATGTATGCACACATAAACACATTAAAGTGGGGCATTATCGTGAACACTAAAATTTGGTACAAGCCTTGTTATTGGAATGTTTTTATCATGAATTTATGCATATGGATCATTGGTTTATTCTTGTCGACACATTTTCCCTTGCATCGAACCTCATATTGTGTTCCCTTGACTTACGTTTTCCTTATAATTTTACTTTCTATTCACTCTAGGTCAATGGTTCTACCTCTAATTAATTCAAAATGATTAAAAACTTCTAGATTGACTATCTATTTGCTCTTGTATGACTCTAGATGTTCCCAAAATATCCAAACCGTGTTTTAGGGTTTTGATAAACTTGTGGTAGAATCATTTGATCAATAACAAACCAGAGCGATTAGTGGTCGTGATCAATAACAAAGTTCGGTAGTGGTCATATTCATTTTTAGTCTTTTGACTCTTTAAGTTGGTCTTTTATCTTGTGTTGGTTGATTTTAACCCTTTTCATGGTCACCATATCACTAAAGTCTTAGCTAAAATTCAAGAAGTTTGTATAAACAAAGTCCTCTAAGGTATTTTAATGAGACAAACATTAAAGGAACACGTATAATCTAGCAAGTGTTTATCTATTATATTATGCATTTATAAGGATATTCTATTTTTCATGTTTGTACGGAGGGAAGGCCTAGTGCATATTCATGTAGTTAATTTCATTTCTTAAAAATAAAGAGAAGATTAAGGCTTCTTTTATATTGGGTGGGGCATCAATTCACATAGAAATATGTAAAGCCTAATTCCATTGTTGATATGTATCATAACCCCCAATGTGTGGGTGGCTCAAAGTCAATTACTCTTCATATTTTGTTCCTTTTGAATAAGTTGTTAGGTTTACAGTTGTATTGTAAAGGAGAAGATATTGTGACATCTTTGTGTAGTAATTGACATATATGGAAGTTATTTTTGTTAACGGAGTAGAAAAAGGTGCACATAAAATTTGGTACATGTCCGAATAATAAAGTCATTGACACCGACGCTTGACCACTACTATATCTATTTTTAGCGGTGACCACTAACAACGATAAGTACTAGTGATCTAATTCCATTTCCATCCTTGAGCATTGGATCACTACCATTTCTTCAGATTCCCTTATGCTCTGCTTTCCCAATTCTCTTTGAGAATCTCCTTTCTTTGCTCTTACTTAGGTATGTCAATATAAGGATGAATTCTCCTTTGATATGGTTCATTCCATTATGAATTGATCATTCCTTTTATTAAGATATTTCTAACTTATTTAGAATCGAATTTAATGTACTTTACCACATTGATCTAAATATATGATTTATGCACTATTTTACCGGGCTTGTGTACTTGTGCTAAAATAGATAAACAAAAATAAAAATAAGGGATGTTTTGAGGGGCTTATGCTTTATCTCTCCATTATTATTAGACCTCTATTTGAGCAATTATTTCAAGCCAACATACTAAGTACATGATTAACTAAAAATGAAAATAATGTATGCTAGTTAATCTAATATAGGAGGACATAAAAATGTAGTAAAGAAGCATATAAATGAATTAAACAACTAATGTAATAAAAGTAAAACCCTAATTGTGCAAGAGAGAAGAGGAAATAACTCATTTGAATAATGAGACACTTGTGGGATTGTGTCACAAAGGTGACATGAAAATATGGAAATAAGAATGATTGTGCAGAAGCCCCGAAGAGGATGGATCTGGAGTATCTAGCTAGAATGGAGTGCCTGGAGAGGGGGGGCACCCACGTGCGCTCGGTATGCAAACTAGGCACCTTGATCTATGTAGAAGCTTTGCAAATGATCTTCACTTGTTCGGTAGATGGTCAGAAACCCTCGTTGTATGTCACATCATATTCATTGTCCGTCACGGTGTCGCCAATAATCCAAGATGAAAGAAAGACCACTCGCAAGACCCCAAAACAAGCATCAAACCCTAAAAAGAAAAATGCATATGAAGGGGTCGGACTGATCTCAGTTGCCATAATGGTGGACTTACTTAACCGAGCATTGCACTACATCTCAGACTGATGTAGTTCTATGTGCAAGTGTGTGTGAACATGCCCTAGGTTTCTCTTGTGCTAGTCGCACTTTGTGAAGTAGCGAGCAATAACTATGTGTAGAAAATGTAATAGAATGTGTGCATGAAATAGAATAGAATCCCTCCCCCTATGAAGTGTGATGCAGATGTCCTAGCCTTGTGCCTTGATGATGGAGCTATGTGGATGCAAGTGATCTCAATGTAATAGATAGATGCAACTCTAGATGGAGGATAGTAGTGAATAGTCTTTGGGTCCCTCATTATGGTCTCATAACTTCATATTTATAAGGTTCTCTTGATCTAATTTCGTAATTAATCCTAAAAAGATTGACCACGTTGAGGCTAAAATAATGGCAAATGACCGAAATAGACTGGGCATGTGGGTGTAAAAGGTCGGTAATGACGATTAAAAAAAAACAAGATGGCAAAAGATGGGGGTTAATTAGTAGTTTCTTCACTCGAGAACCTTCTAAATAGTAGTATAAAACCGAGATAAATAATGTCTAAAGTGCATGATTTTGTGATTACAATACAATGCAAGTTCAACAATTAGTTTAGTGAAATACAAATACCTAACCCTTATCACTTTCAATGCTTAATTTAATATAATAAATAGTTGATACTCTACAATTTTCCTTAAAATTGTTTAATTGTCTCTGCTCTAAATACTTGTCATTTTTGGCACGAGGATGCTTTTCTACCTCTAACTCATATGCTTTTTGATCTCTCTTGACTAATGTCATAAATGTCTTAGTACACCTATATATTTTATAGAATTTTTTATATCAAATTGAGATCATTTTGGTGTCAAATTGAGACCATTTTGGTTTGCATATAGATAAAATCAATCGAGACCAAAAAATAGTGTCGGAATTTGAAGATGGGTTGGAAGAGCTCACATAAAAGAGGTCCCAAAATCGTATAATTGTGGGTGTAGGGAAAGATAAGCGCACGTGTATGGTTATATGGACCCAAAATAACAACTATATAATTATAGAGAACAAATTCAAAATAATAAAGAAATAAAGAAAAGATAGAAAAAGTGAGACAAGAGTAAGCTTGAAAAACACAACTTGAAAAAACTACTTTCACACATATTATAGTTAGGGGAAGAAGAAGAAGAAAAAAAAAGAAAAGAAAAATATCTTTTAACGTCCACGAGGCTAAGAGAAGCCTATGGGATAATAAACCCTACCATTTTTTATTTTTGAAGTTTTACTCGTCTGTTGTTTAAATTGATGACAAAATCTCCCATTTTCTCCACCCTCTCCTTGGTGAACATATCCTATAATGAGGTTGCTTCGTTAAAACACTTGCATATTTGGCTCGTATGTCATTGTAAACATTACACTAAAAATAAAGTGTTTTTCTGATTCCACTGTCCCATCAATGCAAAAGACACAAACTCTCTCTTCCCATGCCTCTTTTGGCCTTATCTACTTACTTGTTTCACAACGAAGCTGATACAAATTTATCCGTAATTGAGTTACGAAATTTTTTTCTCTCCAAGGGATATTAGCCCCTATATAGTCCTTTTGTTGATGATCACAATTGGAGTTAAATTCGTCAAGGTAATATTTATTCTCTCCCTAACATTTTATCCCACATAGACTTGCAGAATTTATCTATAACAAATGCCTTTATTTCCTTGCTATTATTGGGACATGCACTCAAGTCAATGTGTCATTTCCTCATCCACTTGTTGTTTTGATTCATCCAAGACTTCTTTTGCTTGCACAAGATCTCATTAAAGACCACCTTGGGCCATCTACTTGCCTCCATCGCCTAATTTTTAAAGATATCTTAGCGAGACCCACCATATAAATGACTTGATTGGGATTTCCCTGTTTGACTAAAAGAATCTTATACAGGAGTGATATTTTTAGTTTGAACTTGCTTGTAATCACATATTTTTGAATTCTCTCTATTTATTTCCATTTTGAGTTTTAGATGCTCTTGGCCCATAATTTACACCCATAAAGCACCATCGAAATAACGAATAACCTAAAAGAGTCTAAATAGTTTTCCAATCCTATAACTCTACTTCTCCACATCTATTTTATAAGGCATATAATACTTCCACCCTCCCAAAGTTATGTTGTTAATGCAAGGACTGCAAATAATCAATCTCTTCAGTTGGGCAGTGAAAAAGGTGGAGATGACAATCCGCTTTGGCTTAACGAAGCAGAGGACAAGTTTTGGGAAAGACTATCTCAAGATGGTAATGGAGGGGTGAATCATTTTGGGGTTGAGCTTCTAGGTCTATGTAGCTTATACGACATGGTTATTTGTAATGGCATGAAGGCTTGGCCCAGATCTAGCAATATCACTTGCAAAACTTACAATGGACAAAGTGTAGTGGACTATGTAATATGCACTCAAAGCGCTATTTGTAGGTTGCTCGAGTTTGAAATTGGAGATTGTCCTATTGAGCTCAAATCTGATCATAATCCTCTCTTGGTCAAGCTTGGTACCATTTCAAATCAACAACAAGGAAAACAAGTTCATCGCAAGAGACATCTCCAAAACAAGGCAAAATCATTTTAAATAAAGAAAATCAGGAAATCTTTGTGGTTGCCCTTGAACAACAATTTCAGATGGCAAGAAATGATATCGAGAGCAATACAAACAAGGGGGCAAGGGGTTATGTTTGTAGTAAGTTGTTGATACCATTAATTCACAAGGCATTAAGTGCTTGCAAAAAATCTAAGCCTAGAAAGGGAGCTGCAAATACTTTTCCAACAAATCCGTGGTATGACGAAGATTGTAAGGCTGCCAAGAGAGCTATGAGGGAAAGTGACATGAACAAAAAAGAAAATAAAAAGAAATACGAGAGATTGGTTCAACAAAAAAAAGAAAGCTATGTGAATAAGAGAAGGTTTGAATTAATTTCTCTTGGAAAACACAATCCCAAGGGATTCTGGAAGGAGTTGCAACAAAAGAAAACATACATAGAAAACAATATCACAGAAGCTCATTGGTTAGAATATGCGAAGACTCTCTACGAGTGGTCTCAACAGAAGGATATTCCTCCCATCATTCATACTTCGATTGAACTTTTTTGGAGGAAGACATCAAACATGGCATAAAGAATCTAGCAAATGGTAAAGCTCAAGATGTTGATGGGTTGCAGGTTGAGTTTTTAAAGTGGGGGTTGAGGTGCTCACTTCGCATATCAAAAAAATATTCAATAATATAACTTAGGTTGGGTTCCCACTAGAGTGGACAACTAGTGTGGTTATTCCTCTTTTTAAAAGCGGAGATATCAATAATCCTTCTAACTATCGCACTATTACGATCAATCCTCTTTTTGGTAAGCTATTTGGGGGCATGATAGAACATAGAATCAGTAGTTGAGCATAAAGAGAGGGCAAAAGGGAAAAATGACAAGCAGGTTTCCGATCTAAACATTCGACCATTGATCATTGCATCACTCTTAGGCACTTGATTGAAAAGGTATGGGATACCCAAGGGGATGAAACTTTTTGTTGTTTTGTTGATTTTAAGAAAGCTTTCGACACGAGTTCCTAGAGACAAACTTTGGAACAAGATGGAGGAACTTGAGATTCGGATGAGCTCATAACAACAAGTACATAGACTTTATGAGCAGGTCAGAGCTAAAATCAGAACAAGAGAAGGTATGTCTAAATGCTTTGGTAGTGACATTGGGGTCAAACAAGGTTGCCCTCTTTCTCCCACTTTGTTTGGTTTATACATTGATAAGCTTGAAGAATGGTTACGTAAAACCGAAGGAGGGGGTGTTCAGTTGGCCAAGTACGTGGTGAAGTTACTCTTATATGTCGATGATCTTATCTTAATTTCAACAACAGCTCAAGGATTGAGGGAGCATCTAAAAGCTTTAGAATTCTTTTGCCAGGAAGTCGGGATGCAAGTGAACACTAACAAAACAAAAATCATGATTTTTTCTCTGAAAAGAAAAGAGAGGCAATTTAACTTTCTGTTTGAGGGGAGTACATTGGAAATTGTTACAAAATATAAATATCTTGGGATTGATTTCCACAACAAGATGAGTTGGGAGACTTGCAGAGCAAAAAGGATACAGGGAGGTTGGAAAGCATCTTACCTACTTCAGAATAGGTGTAGGAAAGCTGAGCTCTGGGACTGGAAAACTAAGAAAACCCTCTTTGGTTTGTTGGTTACTCTGGTTGCTCTTTACGGTTGTGAGGTTTGGGGAAGTAGCGTGTCAAAGCATGGATGGCGGCAATTAGAAAGAATCTAGAAACATCTAATCACAAGCACTCTTAAATTCAAATCAATAGTTCCTTATGAGATCTTGTTAGCTGAAGCGGGTACCTTCCCGATGGAAGCATCGGCAATAACTCGGCTGATAAGCTATTTGAAAAAAGTTGAAAGCATGGACGATCTTCGCTGGCCCAAAATGGTTACAGAGGATAATCTAGAGCGCAAAAAGAAAACCTGGATGAAACAGAACAACAAATGGATGAACAAATGGGGCATCAATTTTCAGGAGTGTCCTAACAACAACAGGGAAATAAAAAATTATGTGATGGAGAAGTTTAGGACTACCATGTGGACATAACAGATGGGTCGTAAGAAAGCTCAATATATCAAAGAATTCAACCCCACTTGGGAGCATGATGAAAAAACTTATCTGGGAGCAGTTATCAAAGGTAAGGCAAGGATTTTAGTGGCCCAGTTGAGGACTGAATCACATCATCTTCGTTATGAAATCGATAGATGGACTATTCCCAAAGAGGATTGGGAAAGGAGAATTTGTCTTTTTTGCAGCAAAGGGGTTGTTGAAACGGAATGGCATTTCATTATGGAGTGTTCAACATATGATGATATCCGTATCCAATACAAAAGCGAATTAAAAATGGACAACTTAAATGAGTTATTTGCAGAAACAAAACTTCAAAAGATCGTTGGTTTAGTGCTCAAGATTCATAGTAGAAGAGGACAAAGAGTCTGAAAACTACTTAATGTATCGGTTATGTTTGGTCCCATAGACCCTTCAGTTTTGTAAACGTCAATAAAATCTTTCATTTCAATGCCAATGCCACAATCACAACTAAATTGTTATTGTAGTCAATCCCAAATTTCCCGCAAGGAAAAAGACGGCACCAAATCAAGACTAACACTCGACATAACTTACAGAACGTACCAAAATTCGGTGCGGACAATATGATGTACCTGCAAAGAGTCGCTCTTTAGATAGATGTGTTGGGTAGCAATCACTACCAAAGCGAATTTCAAACCCTTCCAGGTAACCGAGGGTTTCTTGATCATGTTCATGTATTATGTATATTTTTATTTTGTCCTCCGTGACGGGTGATATGGTAATACTAACTTTGGCGGTTCTGTAATGCAGAGTTTGTGCATTTGTATCTCATTCAAATTCACAATTCTGGCCCTAGCCAGCTGCTGTTTCTGGTGAGTTTTCCCCTTTTTAGTTTTTGTGTGAAGGGTTTAAATAAAAGACCAATTATATATATTTATTTGAAAGCTCTTTCTTGGTTTTCAAGAATTAAAAAACAAGCGCTACAGAAAAGAATTCCTTCTTCCTCCTTGCACGCCATTACTGCACAACAGTGTTAGCTTCGACTTCTTGCGCGAAACTTCCTTTCCAGTCACCTTGTCAATGGCCTTGCGTGAATTTCCCCTTACCTCATGTCGCACTTTGTTGTTTGTGTGACAAATTCTCCTCTACCCTTGGGGCATGTTGATAGGCTTCCTCCACAGATCGTGCTCGGATCATCTCGAACTCATCCTAAATCAAGAACCCAAACATGTAATGTGATTTCTTCTCTGCTTAATCCTGTACATGATCTGCCCGACTGGCGAGTCTATAAAATTCCTCAGTTAGACCTTCACACCGAGTTATCTTTGTCGTAAATTCAACAACTTCTCAAACAATTTGATTGGGTAATGCACAAGCAAGAATTTCACCTTGATCTTTTGTTTGCCTCTTCTCACTGGCTTTGTCTGCACATGCTCCCACCAAAGAGATGCATGACAGTTCAATTTGGTGTAGCAAACTTGAATTTTTTGTGATCTTCCTTATCTTCATTCTCAAAATATTTCTTGACCTCTGTTATCCAATCAATGAGCTCGTTTGGCTCTAAACTTCTAGAATAACTTTGGGTATCCAATTTAGGTTTACTCCCCATTCTCCAATTCCACGTATGAGTCTCTCCTCTGGCCCATCAGCTTGTGCTTCTTCTTCCTCCTCCATGGCTTGCACCTTCTGTGGATGCCGCTTCATCATCACTAACATTGTCCACAACGACACCTCTACGTTGTGCGGTGTCCATAGCCTCCAAACATGCTTGCATACTTCTCAACAACTTGGTCATGCGGTCTTCTCGACCTCTCGTGTAATTCTTCCTGTGTTTGTCATTAGTGCTTCCTTGAAAGCAAGAGAAGTACAATCTCTGCAACCTTCACACCTTCTACCCAACAATTGTCTTGTAGAAAGATGTCTGCAATGATTTTCTACCCACACTCACAAATGTGGAAAACCGCCAATGTTCGTTGTGCGACCCTCACACCTTCTACCCAACAATTGCCTTGTTGGAAGATGTCGCAATGATTTTCTCCCGACACGCAAATGTGGAAAATTGCCAATGTTCACCGCGCCTCACTCTCAAGGAAAGAAAACCTTACTTTGATACTAAACTGATGCAGATGCAGTTAGGGAGCTCAATTAAGAGCAACCTTAGACCACACAACACTTCAAAATTAACATGCGGTAACCATATTTGATGTATAGCAGAACACAAATACACAGTGATTCTATTATTGATTCACAAAAGGGACAACACACTCATACATAAATTGATTGCCAATGATACAACCTCAACAATCTCTAAAGAGATACATACAATTAGATCTAGGCAGTTCTCTCCAAGAGAATTTACTCCGTCTTAAAGTGTCCAACAACTGCAACACTAACAATTTCCAATTCCTATATGTCCTTGGCTCTACTACCTACTATAAAGCACATGTGTTTGTTTATATAGGTATGCAAGCCACCAAAAACACTATTGAACTCTAAGTAGCGAACGTTTTGGATACGGGAGCGGGTCTGAGTATCCGATACGCTGAAAACGGCAAATTTTTTTTTGACCCTAGATACGGCGCAGGATACGGCAATACAAAAACTATATAAAAATTAAAAAATATATAAACTTCAGCCTTCTAAATAGGAATTTAATTATTAACCACATATTATGCATATGAAAGATAAGTAATAAGCTAAATACATGAATAACCACAACAAACAAGCTAGGATACAGATAAAACTTAGAAACTTAAAAGCTTAAAAGTTAAATTAAAATACTTAAATTGAACACAATGTGAATGTCATGAATCTCATGATATATTAAATTCAATCATAGATCAATATTCAAAGTTCAAACTATCTTTCATTGTCAATATTCATCATATTCCTCTTCATCAAGAGGATCAAGATCAACTACATCATCATCATTACGTGGTTCATTAGAACCACATGGGCTCGAACCACTCGCACTAGGGCCACTGCTAGTTGCACCCCCTTGTGCATGTAGGTCTCGTGGTGCCACAAAACTCCCCTCATCATCATATGCTCCATGGTGGGAAATGGAAGCATCCAAGTCAACTATCTTTGGATCAATGTCCCAATGTCTTGTTGACCCTTCCTTGTACTCCGGTTGCTTGTGGGATAAAAGGTGTAAGTTGGAATGTATGTATACCAAATCTTCAGCCCTTTTAGCCCCCAACTTGTTGCGCTTCTATGAGTGGATGAAACTATATGTATTCCAGTTGCGCTCAGAAGAAGATGAACTTGCAACCTATTAAGGCAACCCAAATTTCAAAGTCAATGCAAAGTTCAACTTCAAACTTAAACACTCAAACTTAAATTTTTAAAAACTAAAAGTTATAACAAAAAAAGGAAAGAGAATAAAAAATTAAAACTACATGCTGTGAGATCTTAATTGCAAGAGGTTGCAAGTAAACCGATGCATGACCATGGAGGTACCACCACATATGAGCATCCATCTTGTATTTGCTCCAAAGAGCGAGAAGGTTATGACCCGTTTTTGCTATGAAATTGCCAAACTCTACCATAACCTGGTCTTGGGCCTCAGGATCAGGGAAGAGCCTAGCCAATGCCGCCATATATCCCTCATTGACTTTCGCATCCTTGTATGGTGCTATCCTTCTTGGCAAGGAAAGGATCTTTGTGCTATAAAATCTAGGAGTCAATGCAAAAGCCAGTAGATGTAATGGGGTGGTCATTTTGTTCCACCGCTCAATGGGGATTGACTTCACTTGTTTGAAAAATATTTCCTCGGGATCTTGTTCTTTTGCATTTATGACAACTTTTATCTTCTCAATCATTGAGTCGATGCCGTCATATATCTCTCTAGACATGGCTGATCCGTGTCAATAAACCGGATCATGCTCATAATGGGCTCTGTAAAACTCAACAGATATTCCACTTTATCCCACCAAGGGTCCTCTAAGATTATGTTCTTCACTTTTTGAGCTCGTTGAGTGTTTGATTGCCTCCATACAGACCAAAGATTGGAGGTTACCATCCTCATGAGTGCCTCTCGCACCTTCACAAGTCGTCTCAAGACGATTGTGTGTGATGTAAACCGAGTCTCAACAACCCAATAAGAACGAGGAACAAAAATTAAGAATAAAATTGAAGACTATAAGAATATTAAAAAACTTATATTTAAATTTTAAATTAAAAAGAAAGAAAAAAACTTTTCTTACCTTGAGTAGCTCAATTGTGAGAATGATCTAAAACGCCTTGTGACATGTGGTGGTTGGTGACAAACATTTGGATCTTTTAAACTTTCTCGCATACACTTGCTTTGGATCCACTCTATTTTGCTTGCCATCTTCTTTAACATTAAATTCAATGAATGCATGGCACATGGTGTCCAAAAAATATGCCCATACCGTGCCTTAACTAGCATCCCTGCAACTTTGCAATTTTTGGCGTTGTCTGTTATGACTTGGACAACATTTTGAGGCCCCACTACCTCAATGGACTCAAAGAGGATGTTGGCTATGAATTGGGCATCCTTCACTTGCCCTTCACAATCATCCGCCTTCAAAAACATTGCCCCTTTAGGGCATACTACAATCACATTGATTAAAGGGTGGTTTCTTGCATCTTTCCATCCATTAGAAACGATGGACACACTGTTTTGGCCCATGAGTCCCTAATTGGTTGCAAGGAGGTTTCCACATATTTTTTTGTTTATCCAAAAGGGTGGTGCGGATCTTCTCATATCCTGGTGATTTATACCCTTTTGGTGCCTCATTGATGGCTTTCACCATCTCATGCCAATAAGGTGATCTCACAACATTAAAAGAAAGCCCATTAGCATATACACACCTTGCAATGTGTTCATCTGCAATTTCCTGCTCTCATTTTGAAAGGCCTTTTCCAATGGCCCTCTTGTCTTACTTTTCTTTCGTGCAAGGGAAGCATCCTCATCCGTGGAGGTAGGAGCCACAAATGGATGTGGCATGGCCACAATTGGGGATCCACTAGGTGATGGGGCAACAGGAGGCCTCGTTGAACGAGATGAACCTCCTCTTTTGGCCAATGGATGACCCGCTCTCATAGCCACATTTGCCTCTGCATCTTCCTGCTCTTTGATATATGCCAAAACTTTTGCTTTTGGCACCCCAACATTATTCCTCCCCTTGCATACTCTTATACCATTACCCGTTATGGCACACAAGTGGCTTTTCACCCTACTGTAAGAGCCTTTGAATACTCCATCACAATCATTGCATTTCCATTCAAAACAACCACCACCTGCAAGTTGTTGAAGTATTGTTACATGCCTCCATAATGGTGAATTTGGGTCAAATTCCCTGACCAAAGATTGCCCAGAAGAAGCAGAACTTGTTGCCATTGTAGAAGTACCTACAAGGTTCAAAAAAAAAAAAACAAAGAAAACAATGGCATGCATTGAAAATTAAAAAAATTAAATAGAAAGAGCAAAAAAATGATGAACATAAACAAAAAATGTAATGTGTGAAAGATTAAATAACAAAAAAAAAAGAAACAAGGTTAGAAATTAAAAAAACTTACCTTCACTTAGTAAACCACAAATCCTTCACAAATCTTCCTCCTTTGCAGCTCCTCACACTCCTACAAGCTTAGCAATAGCTCCTCAAACCCTAGACAAGCACAATGCAATTTTGGAGAGCCAAAGGTAAGTTTCTTTGCTTTATGTTTTGTTTTTGTGTTGTTCTTTTGTTTTATTGTTTAGAGTTAGCTTTTAGGGTTTAGATTAGAAGAATATTTAATTTTTAATGTTATGGGGCTTTAAAAACATGGCTAAACAAATAAAAAAATCGTATTTTGGCCTTGGGAGCAGCTAGTGCGGGAAAGACCCTGCAGAGATGCTCGAGTATGGCACGAGCCGTGCCGGGCATTTCGTAGGGTCTTTCCTGCACCTGGCCGCTCCCGTCCGCTCTAAAAATGTTTTGAGCACCTTGAGGGTGTTGTACCGGTATCTTAGATTGAACTTAGTACATACTACCCATTAAGACTCCCAAAATCACATAATGTTACAAAAATAAGGTCCAATGGACCCATACAAGTAAGTTGGCTTGATCCAGACTTTTCGTGGGATCACAATCTTCATTTGTGGCATTATGCGGCATTGGTAGACCTTTGCGGTATGGCTTAGACCTTTGTGGCATCACACAAAATACAATTAATCTACTCTAATTGTTTTTGGTTGATACGGGATTTCTTGTGAACTTGGATGTCCCTGCATCATCTAATGTAATGACAAAATGTTCTTTATATGAAATAGAGTCTAGTGTATTAGCGACATCCTCACTTGTGGTGGAGTTTGCTTAGTTTGTTTGGTTTTGAAGAGTTTTTGGTTTAGTTGTTTCAAGCAATCTGCTTGAGGTATATGGTTGCTTAATATTGTTTTGTAGGTACATAGGATGTTGTTGACATTTTATTAGTTGGGGTAACAAACTTCGATGCATCCAAAAACGGTTGAATTCCTTCCACTTCAATGGTATTTTCATGATTATTCAACGTTAGGATTGGGAATTGGTTTAGTAGTGTTAACGGTCTAATTTTTGTGGATGTTGCTGCTAATTGTTAGGTTTTACTCGTTATTGAGGTTGAATATTTTGCGTGTGATCCAAAATGGATTGTTGTAAATGCCTAAATGCACATTAGCTTGGTGAACGACATCACTTTTGTTTTGTGAATCTAAAGCTTGCTTGGATAATTGTGGTAGTGTTTGTGTGTCATAGCTTCATGGTCAAAGTATTATCTTGCATGGAATACAACAATGTATTTCCTAAGATCTCAACAATTCTTTGTAAGAGTGCCCCCTATTAGGATGCTTTAGCAACAAAAATTATTAGGATTATACCATTGGGGAATGGGCTTAGTTGGATTGTGGTTTCGGGTATGGAGGTATGACATGTTTAGTTTCTTTGAGACTTAAGAGTGAGTGAGTTGGGTTGTCTAGCTAAGGTATGTGGGCGGATAGGTTTCACCATTCGAGTCGATGGATTTTGGTTATTACTTTGTGAAGTGCGGCCATTAATGGCGTTAATGTTAATTCTAGTCAAATCGGGTATCCAGGAGTCTCAAAGACTATATTGAGTAGCATGTTAATTTTTGTTTCTTATGAGTATTCTCGGCTTGCTTCGGAGGTTGTGCTTGGAGTGTTTTCATGGGGTGATTTTGTTGCTTAGCTTGTTCTATAGCTTCCTCTAGGGCTGTCGGTGAGAAAGATCAAACTTTGTATTGCAACTTGGGTTATAATGCTATGAGGAAGAGTTTGAATAGAGATTGCTCATTCATGTTGTGGTTGGCTTTGTTTCCTAGAGATTTCAATTGTTTGATAAAGTAGTGGGCCATTTCGTTGTCTAATTGCCTTGCATTAATGAATTTTTATAAGTTGTCTTGAGGTAGCGTAAAATGTCCATGGAAGGCACCTAGTCTTGAAATGGTGGGAGCAAATTTGCACAATCAAACTCACTGTAATCTTCTCTATTGATCTTTATACCGGACATATTACACACTTATATAGGAAAATAATTTCCTAAGAAATAGGAACCGTCAACAAACAATTCTACCAAATTTGTATGAGTTGTTCTAACAGCTCAACAAATATTCAATTGACTAAACTATTATCATATTACGTAATTATATTATCCAAGATAATATAATCACTACATTAATTTATTATCCCATACATGAAGCACTAATATTTCCTAACATACCCCCGTTAGTGTGAACAAGAAGAAAAACAATTGCACTTCCATCTGCAGCTTGCTCGCCTCGCCGCTTGCTCATGATCTTGGTACATTGATGGTTTTGCACAGGATCACCAACAACCCTTGACATGAACCCCTGTTCAAATTATGAACCTTTGTTCGTAAAAAATGAACCCCTGTCCAAGGTTTGAACCCCTGTTCATCCTCTTCAAGTATCATGATGCGGCGTTACACTTGTGCTTTCATCTTTCCATAATATCTTTAGACCGGAAGTACGTAGGAATAGTTTCACATCTCATTAACTTCAGCGGAATGGAAATGGAATATTAGTGTTATATTCCCCCACAATGTGAAATTTCCATTTATTCACACAAAACAAACACTCTGAAGCACACCACATACAATAGGAACATTGAAAATGAAACATACTGCACACAACTGAAACAAAGTGCACATTGGAAATCAAATATTGAACTGAAAAACATGCCACAACCTTATTGTGCAGCTCCGTTGCTTGTGGCTGGTAAGAGTATGTTGCTTGTTCTCCATCCTCATGTGCCTCCTTCCTCCAGTATGTTGCTGCTTTAGTTACTCAGCAAATTTAAACATGAGTCTCAATTTGAAATGCTCCCCCTCAATTTTGACTCGGACGTTGGATTACATAGAAAAATGTGTCTCGTGAGGCATTTTTTTAATTTTAACAAATTTTGACAACTTTTGACAAGGACTCTTGACGCTGCAATACACTTTGACGATTGCAATGTAATTGCTCCACTCCTTATAATGATGCTAAATAAGGACATTTACATTTAGCGACCAAAGGACATTAGACAAAACAAATTCAACTAATATGATAACAACCACTATCTTAAACTTATGGACCCATTTATCACTTTGACCAGGCTAAATAAACCAACAAAATTTTTAACGGAAGACTTAAAATTAAAAATAAGTGACAATGACACTAATAAAATGACTAAGAGAAGACCCTCTAATTATAAACCTATACCTATACTTGAAATTATTTCTTATCACAAATGAACTTTGATCGCAATAATAATGACTTATAAACTATGACTCGGGTAGGTGATAACTATGCTATTACAATGAACAATTACAACACACTAAGCTAATAAACAAACTAACTAAATGCTCATTGCACAATGACTTGAGATGCATCGTGGATGAAGAAATGATAACATGTTCATATGTGGAATTTGACCACGGGCTTGGCAGATTTGTGTGGAGGTGTTAAATGAAATTGTAAATCTATATGTTCCTCATTTCCTTATTCAAAACTGATGCAATCTTTTTCCTTATGCCAGGTATCTCTTCTCCTCTATGTGAGATCAATTCAGTTGTTTGAGATGCACGTGTGGGCGAGGAGTGGTGAGCTCGCCGTGTTGAATATGTTGAAGCCAAGCTCAGGGTATACAGTGAACAACTTTGCAAAATATGATGTGACTACTGCAGAAACGTCAGATAGGACAACATAGGGATCTGGTCATGGCAAAAGAAGAACATGGAGATCTGACATGTAGAATGGGTGATCCATACCAAACCCCAATGCAATGCATAAATCAATCTAAAACAGACTCCAGAGCTAATGTGGAGAGAATTTTTTTCACATCCAATTAGAACTACTTGTCTGCATTAGAAGTGGATCTGGAACATGCCCTGAACTAACTATATCCACCTTCGTTAACAATTGGACGCTTCTCCACTAAGTGAATCTATACAAATGACATGCTAATCGCACCGTGTCAGGAGAAACCTGGTGAGGCGACGACAGTGATGTGATTGTTGTCTACAAAGTATGTGGAGAAAAATTGAATTGAGCCCTGTTGGAGAAGCTAAGTCCTTGAAATGAATTCAAGATTGTATCAAAATGTTGTAAACAATCTGTGATATAGGAGGCACAACAATGACAAATTCGATGTGGCAGAGACTATGTATCCATGAGGATCGCCTACAGATTCACGTGCATGTTATAGACCGTACACAAATCTTTTTGATGCAAAGCGTATAGTCACCCACACTATTGCCATCAAGGTCAGCGAATGGAATATGGAACAGACTGTCACCGGTGAGCTTGTAGTGAACATACACACGGAGGTGTATAGAGTACAATAAACCAAAAAATTCACTTAGTTCGATCTTGCCATTATTTGGGGCAATAGAACTGCCCCTCCACAGATTAACAAACTATACTCAGAAATTTTTCGCTCTGATACCAAATGAAATGGTAGGAGCAGATTTGCACAACAAAACTCACTGTAATCTTCTCTATTGATCTTCATACGGGACATATTACACACTTATATAGGAAAATAGTTTCCTAAGAAATCGAAACCTCAACAAACAATTCTACCAAATATGTATGAATTGTTCTAACAACTCAACAAATATTCAACTGACCAAACTATTATCATATTACGTAATTATATTATCCAAGATAATATAATCATTCATACATTAATTTATTATCCCATACATGAAGAACTAATATTTCCTAACAAGTCTTTCAAGTCTTTGAATTTTCAAATTGAGCGAGGTTTTAGTTGATTGCACCATTCTAAGGCATATCCAGTTAGGGATTTGGCAAATGGATTTGTTGCAGTGTATTGGTTTGCTTAGATCCAATCTTTGTCGATGTTGCCAAAAAAATTGATATGTGCAAGAGGGCTTGAGTGCCATCAAATTTAATGCTAGGTGTAATGTTGATAGATGCTATATATGCTAGAGGGTCTTGAGTGCCATCGAATTTAATTCTTAGTTGAATTTAATGTTGATAGATGCTATATACAGTGATAAGGTTTCATTTTACAATGTTTGAATGACTTTGTATTGGATTCCATTCTAATTGGTAAGGTGGGGAGAAGAGGGAAAACTTGATTGGGAGATTGCCAATAAACTTGCTGACGTTTTTTGTTCATTTGGAGGATCTTATTTTATGTTTTGGATCATTTGGTATTTTATTTGAGCCATTTGGTTGTTAGTTGATGTTTGCATTTGATTCATAATTTGCATCATGATGTTTTGCATATCAAATTGCAATGGAGTTATGCATATCAGTCTGTGATTGCTGGGAATTTTGGTTTGGTTTTGCAACAGCACAAGTGGGTGAAGCAGTGTAAACATTTGAATAGTCAAGGGAATGCTGTGCTGAGATATGCGGCCTTAAGATTTTTCTACGAGTATTGTTTGAGCAACACATGTAGTCGAACTAGAGATTGTTGATGTGCGTGCGGCCGTGGTCAAAAGTGTTGACATAGAGGAAGTGTGAGTTGGTCAAGAATTGGCATTAAAAGAAAGTAAGGATTTCGTGGTATGCATACATGTGAGATGTTACCTTAGGATGTACCATGTTTGGAGGGGTCATGTTGGTCACAAGAATGCTTAGTTATTTAGGAGTTTTGTTTGCATGTTCAAGATGGTGGGTAAGGTAGTCGCACATTTCAGCAGTGAGAGCGTAAGAGTCACCAGGCATTTCACCCTTGCTGGATGCATTAGTATCATATCCTTCTTATGGTATGTTTGTAATTTTGGGATCTTGTTGCTTTTATTGGAGGGCGCCCTGTTGGAGGACCTATTGTCATGTCTATTTGTGTTAAGGTTGCCTAGCTTTTCTATTGGCTACCACTCCAATCACACTGACATCTCCAGTTGCATTAATTGAGGTTGGGTAAAAGGATCCTAGAGGACGAATATTTTACACTAACATATTCTGTAGTGCTAGGACCAATGTTATACGTTATGGGAATGGGGGAATAACTCCTAGAGAATCTAGACGGTGTAATGTTTGTAAAACAAAGAATTTTTTTTGAAAGATAGGGATAGTGAAGTGACCCAAACAAAGGGAGGCTTCATGTCAAGCTTACCAAATTGTACCTTAGAAAATGACTCCAGTAGGTAAGTCTCTAAGCTTAATAAGATTAGAGGGCCTCTCTTAGTATACACTCAAATATGCAATACTGGGTGATATGGCAAGGCAATAAATGCAAAAAAATAAGTATGGCACTATGAAATGTAGTAAGAGTTAGCATGTAAAACAAATAAACAGATCAACATGCATGAAAAAACGAGGACCATCGGGCAAAGGGATACTTACTTCGGGTCGACTTGTTGACGCATTAATCTCCCCCTTTGACCAGAGTAGTTCTGTGGTGACATGAGATGTCATAGGCGAAGCCAAGAAAGATAGAGAAGTCCAAATATATGTTATTTTTGTCCCTCTATTCTTGGATTCAAGTCCTACCATTGCTAGTGATAATCTTCCTGTGAGGAAGCTCCTTTAGCCTATGTTTCCATAAGCGTCCATGGAGGAATCTGCTGTAAGTGCAGGTGCAAATAAGAGATATGTGGTTGTTCTGTGCAAAAAGAGGCTAGGGGATATGGTATTTATATACATGAAATATTAAACTTTGGCTGGATCAAGGATGAGCTTGAATTAAAACAAATACAACGATTGGACAAACTCAACCATGGAAAGGACAACCTTGGTCCAATTCGATGACTTGATACAAATTATAGACTTGGCCCGGAACAAAAGGGAGAATCAGACCTAGATAGGGGTCGTTAGATGATACCAAATTGTGCTAAAAGTGTGAAGAGTGATGAAAGCAAGGCAAAATGTAAGGGCCTCAACATCTTTCTCACAAGAAGATTACTCCAGCAGGCGCACACCAATCATGATTGGGAGGTTGATGTGCCAACAAGTTCTTGACAATGGAAAGCGTTAGTAAAGCATTTTTGGACTGTATACAGAAGGGGTGATGTACAACTAGATGTACATGCATGGCAAAATGCAAACCTTTACATATAAGATGTGAATGAAATTCGATGGAAATGTTTGACAAATGTTGTTTCCATGCATTTGTGCATTATGGTTCTATGCATAGTAGTAGAACTTAGCAAGTAATTGCAATTGTGAGTTACATCAGGTTGTCGCTTGGTGGTTAAAAATCAGTAATTACTAATTACTTGGTCAACATGAGCTCATTCTTGCTATAGGGTTTCTTATGTAAGATTTCTAACTTTTACTGAAATACATAAACATATTTTTATGTTGCTTAAAACCAATGCAACTGTAGGTTTTTAGAGGTCGAGAGAAAGAAGGAATCTGCATTTAGAATCTGTACTATTATCAGATCAGGGGTACATATTGTAGTTCCTTTAGAGACTCAAGATGAACTAGACATGAAGGCAAATTTGTCATCCTTAGGTAGGTGTTTTTTTGTATACTGCAAATCGAATGCAGCATATAGTGTTTCTTTCAAGCATTAGGCACTTTTAGTTTTCCAAAAAATGTCTTTTAAGCTTAAATGCCATTCGGCTAGTGTCGGTTTCTGTTTTTGAGCAATCTGTTTCACCAAAAGGCACTACTTGCAACTCTCTGATGTCAATCTCAAAGAGCAACTACTGCTAAGGTTGGGCTTTATGTGTAATGGTTCAGTCTTGTTACCCACAAAGCAAGAGATGTGTAACCTTTCAAAACACGGTAAGAGTCAGGGTCCTATCTTGTTCCCAACCTTGAGCAACGCCTTGTTAGATAAAGTTTTAGATTTATCTGCTCCAAAAGTTGGCCCTAAATTTTTCAAAACTTCTTTTCCTATTTTAATGTTCACCTTGCAAACTAAGTTTCGTATTTTTTTGGCATCTTATTATCCTTTATTTTTATTTTATTAACTGGTATGTTTTCTCATATGTAAGAGGACCACGGGTTAATGAATTTGTCATTGTTTCAAAAGTATAAGTTACAGTAACACTAATATTTACCCGTGTTAATATGGTTAAATGCAGACTTGTTAATAAAGAGGGTATGATAAAGTGTACAAGGATAGAGGAAGAAAACTGAATAAGGCTGGAGCGCATGGGAGATGGGGTTGGGAGCTTCACAATGCAAGGTCTTCACCATCAACAACAACAATTAGCAGCTCTCCTTGCTGCTGCTCTTCCCTCGGATGACCCATCTTCACCATCGGATGACAATTCAAATAGAGTGTCTGCTGTTAAGTCTCTCCATCGTGCATTTATTCACCCCCACAATGCTCTGCTTGTTGTGCGCTCAGCGTCCTTTCTCTGTCAGACTCTTTCTCAGCTTCTCTCAGATAAGTATGTCTTATTATTGGTTAAACTTTTATTACAAGCTGATTTATCTGAATGATTTTTATATATTGGTGTAAGTTTTGTTTTAAAATATGCATCATATATTACTTAAGAGGACAGAAAGGTTTCTTCAATCTAACAATGGGGTTACATGGGATGTCTCTTCTAGACCGAAGCTATGAAAGCTAACAACTGAGCCTGAGCCGGAGCCGGGTGCGGGCTGTAATTCAAGTGTAAGTTAATAATAGTAATTGACATACAATGTACTTGAAACCTCATGGAATCTAATTACAGAATGAAATCATTTTCTTTGCCAAGTCCTTTTTTTTGGCTGCAAAGATAGGCAATGAGGTCGGGTAGCCCATAATTTTCAGAATTCTTCATAACAACTCAAAAATATTACAACTGAAATTCGAAAATCAGAAATCTGAGTTTGTGAAAGTGAAAATCTGAACTTTTGAAAGAGATCTAGATTTTTTTACATAACAAGAAGATCGTTGTTTTAAATCTGTTAAACTATCTAAATTATACATTGATGCGTTATTGTTATTAAAATAACATCTAAGTTAGTACATAAAACAAAAATACATTCTAGAGAGTGTGTGGCTGCTAACTCAGTTTAAGGTACTCCAAAAGCAGTAAGGGAATTGCACTTGGCTGAGGACATGGTTTTTTCACAAACTATCTTCCAAAACTTTCCAAAAACATATTCTACGTGAAGGTCTAAAGACCTGTTTAAAGTGTATTTTGACTTTTTCCCATTCTCTCTTGCATGTACTATGAAGAAATTTATATGACAAAACTTATTCTATTAAATTTTATTTTGACTTTTCCCTTCCCTTTTGCATGTAATATGAAGAAATTTTATGGGACATGTTAAAGTTGTGTTCACACTAGGCAAGTTAGAACCAGTTTGGGTTTTTTCTAGCTAACTTATTTTCGTGTTCACACCGGTAAATTTGTTATAGGGAGATGATTAGTTTATTTGTTAATTTGTTAAACAAACTTGGTGCATGTAATACTATAATCCAAATTACGTTTGTTTGACAAGTACAACAACTTGTATACCTATTTAATAGGCGTTCATGTATTGATCTCGGATTGAGTGTGAATAATATAATATTTTGTAGTGTATTGCTGTGAGCTTCATTGTCTGGTTGATGGAGTTTCTGGAGTTTTTGTCAAGATTGAAGGTTTAAGGCCATTGCTAGTCTTCAGCTAGATCCTTCCAATAATCCTCATATGGTATCAGAGTTGGAATAGCAGAGGTCCAATTTTGCTTAATCTTCATTGAAGGTTTTTGTATTGAGGTGAAATTTAACCTCTGCCCTGTTGCAAAATTCTCCATTCTCTAGCAGCGGGTCTGAGCAAGCTCTCACGCCTTTGCCTCCTCTCATACAGCAGGCGTGACCTCCATAACGTGTTTGAATCAACATTTGAGGACGTACTTGATCAAAGATCTAGCATATGATACATGTCCCTGCTTCACGAATTCACTCAGCTTGCAATTTTCTCCACTTCTACTAGTGGTACCTCCTGGTCTCTTGGAATTGTTGCCTTAACATTTTCCTAACTTTAGATCTTAGCATGTGGATCTGTGGTACTGGTTTCATATTGGCATTGTATTTTGGCTTCCACCCAAACTACGCCTAAGAAACTCCCTCCAATGTTTCAATTCACGATTCTCTACCGGCAAGACACCCACACATGACTCACTTAAGCACTTGGTACGCCCTTCTTAGTCACCAGTGCTTGCTATAACTCTAACGTCCTTGGCAGACTTTACATAGATCTCTCCTTTGCAGCGAAGTATCCATAAGATTTGGTAGCATGGACATTTACATTCACAACAAGAAATATGTAATGTCCCTTTTTCGAATTAATCAGCAATAAAGGATTCCTTAGCAAGCGATGGTTGAACAATGGAGGATCATGGATTATATTTCAGTTTTCATCATCCATATTCATGATTTATTTTTGTATTACCCATTCTTAGTGGGTCGGCTGGGTTTAGTGCCTTTAATGAGGCTTAATAAAATATTATAATGACTTATTAGGGGTCGGCCTTTCCTTTATGAGCCTTGGCGCCAAAAGGAGGATATAAAAGAAGATTAGAGAGCTCATTTGGAGCATCTAGATTTTGGCACATTTTCTTATTTGGGCATTGTGAGCTTGTTGCTCCATGTTCTTCCACTTGAGGACGAAAACCCTCTTGTGTGGCTTCTTAGAAGGACGAAAACCCTTCTAGTGGTTTTGTTGGAGGATGAAAACCCTTCAACATTGATTGGTATTGAAAATTATTGTAGATTTAAGGAGAATACTTAATATTCAGATTTTTATTGGCATTGGGCAGCTTTATCTACTCATTTAGAGATTTTGGGACCAATTTTGAGAGGGTTCCCATGGTTGAAAAATTATGATATTGGTCTCATTTGATTACTGATATTTTTATGATCATTTTGAGTATTCATATGTGTGGAGATTCGTTGTTTTCTATGAGTTATTGAATTTACAAGTTTCAACTGTTTTTGTGCCCTAATAAATTTCAGAATTTTGAGTTTGATGATTTGATCACATTTTCTTGCTTCTAAAATCAAGGGCAATCTAAGGAATAACTTATCTTAATTTTTGAGTGTATTTTATTCTAGAATTCTCTCTCCCTCTCCTAGTCGCTAGGATTTGAGAGTTTCTTTTTGGCCCTTATTAATTGCTGCTATAAAAATCAGATTTGGGGTTTGAGCTAATTTCCTTAAATTTCAGTTTTATCCCCAAAAGGGATATTACAAGTGGTATCAGAGCTCGAATATTCAAAGGCCTATGGTTTTAGTAAGAAGACAATATGGCGGGTCAAAACTCTCAAGGAGCCAAAGTTGACAAGTTGATTGCTGGCCAAGAGAGGCTTGCAGACACAATGGATTTTCTAGCCCTATCCCTCCAAATGATCATTGAACCTAGGGTTCAAAGTGGTGATGGTATCTCGACTAGGGCTAATAGTACACGGCAACCAATGGGATCAGCCCGAGATCAGTCCTAGGGAAAAGGTTATTCCGGAGGAAGAAACAAGGCTCACGGGTGGACAGAACATTGCTGCAAGTTATGAGGAGTATATGGCCTTACCAAGGGAAATTCGTGAGGCTATTTCACTCGCTGAATTCATTGGAGTGAATCAAGGAAGACCTAGGCCCAAACTTAGACATCACACGCCACACAAGCAAAAGGAAGAAAGCACAAAATTTGTTGAAGAGGGGACCAAAACCCCAAGTTCGCCATGCAAGGATGGAGATACCTATTTCCCTAAGGAGAAGAGGGAGGAAGAATTATTGCAGCAGCTGGTTATTAAAAGGGAGCAACCCTTGGGAGCCTTAGAAGCACCCACCACCATGGCCAAAGGTGAACCCTTCATTGATTTTTCTTGCAGCCCTAAGGAAGCACAAGAAGAGGAAGAGATGGCCAAGCAAGAGCCAAGAGAAAGGGAAGGTAAATAATTTTTAATTGTCAATAATATTTCCTTGAATTCTAATGGTTGCATGTTGGAAAATACTAAGGGCACTTGGGAGCATGAGCGGAAGAATGAAGGGAATCTTGAGAGACAAGAGGGTGAAATGAATAGCTCAAGCAATTCTCATATGACAATAAAAGATGGAGTCATTAAGGAAGATGAATTGGTGATCAAGAGATCTAAGGCCATGACACTTGCACCCATTCCGAAGAATCAACTTCATAAGGTAAATATTGCTCATTCTGTGGTTAATATTGAAAATGTTTTGACATGTGATGAATCCAGAAATGAAGCAAGGGGTGTTGAGCATGTTGGGGAAGAGGAAGGGCTGGTTGGAAACCCTTCACCAATGAAAAATGATGGCAATAAGCTCGCTGGTCTGTTCAGAACAGCAGACAATAAGAGGCAGATTTATGGTGTCCATGAGCACGGTAAGAGCTACAAAGATGCCCTATGTGAACACCATCAAGATGTGGTTGAAGCCCAAGCGAAAAGGCTTCACTTGTTGAATCTGAGGAGAAGAAGAAGGCTGACTTCAACTCAGAAATTCTGAGTCACAAGATTGGAAAAATCGAGGATGTTTCAATCACTCCTCATCCGGCATGGGAAGGGAGACATGTGGGGAACAACTCAAGGTATGATGACATTTTATCTCCTTTTATATCACTGCCATACTCATATCATGATGGGAAAATTGTTAAGGATCACATGTCATGTTTGAGTGATGTTGTTGTGACAAAGAGAGATGAACATTTTAAGATCAACTTAAGGTATGAAAGTCTTTCAAATTCATTGCTTACAACATGTCAATTTGTGGGTCAACATGAGAGGTATGCTAGAGAAATGGATATGGTTTGTAACATAAGTATGGAGAACATTATTTTCAGATCTCATTTCATCATACTTGCTGATTGGCACAAGAAGGCAGCCATAATGAAAGATAATTTTCAGATTTTCAAGGCATTATGGGTCACCATTGAAGTACTCTCAGCTATGGTCACTTCAATTGGGAGTGATATGCATATTTTCAGGCATAGATTGAGCAATTCGAAGAGGATAGGTACAATAACTGGTATGCAGCTTGGAAATCAAGTTCTGGTGTTCCAGACATTCCTCTTGGGAAACCAAAAGGTCTTCTACAATAAGGTAATCTTTTCGATTCATCAATTTTGAGACACTTGTTTGTTTCTTCCTCATTTGTGTGTTAAAGCTAATTATTGTGGGAGAATGAAAAATAGTATGGTGTGCATTTTAGAGTATCATGGGACAACCCATTTGCAAGATATAGAAGTCCCACAATTGCATAATGTTTTGTTGCTTGGGGTCATAATTTGGATTCCAAAGACCCAACAAATCATTGGAGAAGTTTGGGAAAATGTTCCACTATGCATTGAGGGTGGAATAAGCATGTTTAGGGCAGCCATTAGAGATGGTAATTTTTAGATTTTCAAAACTCTTCTAATCACTCGTGATGAATGTTCAGTTGTTGTCACTTCATTGGATGATAGGATGCACATTTTCAGTCATGAGTTGGACAAATCATGGGGTTATGGACAACGGTAAGTACGCAGCTCGGAATACTTATTTTGGTGTTCCAAGCATTCACTTTTGGGCAAGAAAATGCTCTCCTACAACAAGGTAATTGTTTGAGTACACCTAATTTGTGGCACCATTACATGATGAATTTTCAATTGGGCATGATGGCTGATTGTTGTGAAATCAGAATTCAAAGGGGTAATAAGAAAGCTGATTTTCTTAAGATTACGGCCAATATATCTGCTGGTTTCAGTTGTAGGCTTGCTGTTCATAAATTTTCAGAGTATGCAAATCAAATTTCAGCCTCCACATTACTCATGGACTTTCCATTTTTCGTGAAATTTCAGTTTGCTAGTTGTTATGCCATGATTATAAGACTGAAATTACAAAAATCAGGTTTGGGGCTGCCATTTTCAGTCATGAACAACAATATGTTTTCATTTTTGAGAACATTCCCTCATGGAATAAGGAGGAAGGAAGATTCTAGTTGGAAGGAGGAAAGAAATCAGGTTGTGGTGAGTTATTTTCAGATTTGAAGATTCTGATTTTTGAAGGAAAATGCATGCTCATAGCTATTTTTGGGACAACCTTGCTAAAGTATTGGGAAGCCATCATCTGAGTGAAAATTATGAAGTGACATCAAGCAACAGAAGAGAGCTAGCTGTCATGTTTCTAAGGCATGACAAAGGGGATGTAAAAGTGTTGTTAAACACTCTTGTTTTCTTTAATATGTTTGCTTCATGTGTAGGTATGTCGAAGAAGAAGCAATTAAGATTCATTTGGGATTCGGTTCTTACAATTGCTTGAGGACAAGCAATTTCGGGAAGGGAGGATTGTAATGTTCCCTTTTTCGAATTAATCAACAATAAAAGATTCCTTAGCAAGTGACGGTTGAAAAATGGAGGATCATGGATTATATTTCAGTTTTCATCATCTATATTCATGATTTATTTTTGTATTACCCATTCTTAGTGGGTCGGCTAGGTTTAGTGCCTTTAATGAGGCTTAATAAAATATTATGACTTATTAGGGCTGGCCTTTCCTTTATGAGCCTTGGTGCCAAAAGGAGGATATAAAAAAAGATTAGAGAGCTCATTTGGAGCATCAAGATTTTGGCACATTTTCCTATTTGGGCATTGTGAGCTTGTTGCTCCATGTTCTTCCACTTGAGGACGGAAACCCTCTTGTGTGGCTTCCTAGAAGGACAATGGTGTCCCCAAGATTTCACCCTGAAATCTGGGACTACCCTTTTTAATTTTTTTGTTCTTTTCAAGTAATGGGTCGTTTTGTGTTTATTTTGCTTGCAGTTGTTTGCATTGCTCTAAGGTATCCCCAGAGAGTCATAAAAGCCAAATTCGACAAATACCCACATGCCAAAGCTCACTCAATTCCTTTCACCAGACTTTTTCGCAAGCGTTTTATTTATTTATTTATTAAATAAATAAAATTCTTTTAAAAATAGATTGAGCTAAAATTGGAGGATTTAGGTTATATAAAGCACTTCACCCCATCATTATTACCATAGAACATTCACTCGGGGGGAAGAATTTTTGTAGATTAGCTAATTGGAGAAATTTTTCGAGCAATTGCCTACAACTTCTTTTGTTTTGTTTTATTTCTTTTTGTCTATGTTTTGGTTTGTTTTCTCCGACAATTCCCGTAGCCTATTCATTCTTCTGCAGACCTTTCCCTGGCCTAGGGTTTTGAAAAGTTATCCAAGTATTTTTAATTACTAATCTGTCTAAAGGTGATCAGAGCTCATGATTCTTTCAGAGATTGCAATAAGTTGCTTGGTCCAAAAAGGTGTAGAAATAGATTTTATGAAAATAAAGAAAATATTGCCATCAACGCGTAGAGCTCGAGAAAAGATGCACTTTTAGAGAAAACGACACCTAAATCGGAGCTACGGAGTGAAAGTTATGGTACTTGCAAGTTTTTGCCGCTATATCTTCTCGGACCATTTCCAAAAATAGAAAAATTTATTCTATGTTTGTGTTTTCTTCACTGAAAATCCAAAAATGGAAATAAAATGCTGTTGATGAGTTTTCACGCAACTTTAAAAGCAGAAGTCATGCAAGTCGCACTTTTTGGGAAGAAGCTTTCTTCCATGCAAGTCACACTTTTTGGGAAGAAGCTTTTTCCATGCAAGTCGCACTTTTTGGGAAGGCGCTTTATTTATGCAAGTCGCACTTTTGGAAAGAAGTTTTCTTCCATGAAAGTCACATTTTTTGGAAGGAGGGTTTTAAGTGCCAATGGGAATTTTGGTGGTGGAAGGAAGATGAGAATTTAGAGCCTTCCTGGAAGGTTGTTTTTCCCATCATTAAAGTCAAATCACTTAAGTGCCAATGGGAATTTTGGTGGTGGCAGGAAGGTGGGAATTTGGAGCCTTCTTGGAAGGTTGTTTTTTCCCATCATTAAAGTTAAATCACTTAAGTGAAAGATGGGAATTTTGGAGCTGCCTGGAAGGGTAAAAATTCCCACTTCCTTGCCTTCTTATTTTTAACATGACTTCTAGCCAAAAAGTGTGACC
Source organism: Taxus wallichiana var. yunnanensis (assembly GCA_018340775.1). Classification (NCBI taxonomy): domain Eukaryota; kingdom Viridiplantae; phylum Streptophyta; class Pinopsida; order Cupressales; family Taxaceae; genus Taxus; species Taxus wallichiana. The sequence goes on from CM031243.1 coordinate 593,908,184, forward strand.
CATTCTGGCATAGCTAAATGCCTAAAAGCTGATTTTTTTAAATTGTCGGGAAGCATCCAGTTTTGGCACCTAGGGTTGGAAAGACTTCTTTTTATTATTCTGGCTATCTACATGTTGATGTGAGTGCACAAGTGAATTAAATAATATTTTTAGCTTGCTTGGCATGCAAACAAAGTCTAAAAATAGAGGGCAACAAGATTTATAATCAGATCTTGGTGAAGAAATTAGATATTCATGCTATGGATTGCATACTTGTCTGAATTATTTGCAAGAATACTTCACTGGTGCTCATATTGGTGAAAAAAAGGCAAAGTCAATGTCAGATACATTGAATATATCTTCAGAATCAGAAGGAGAAATTGCAGTTTTCTGCACAAATAGATCCAGCTCTCATATTTGCAAGGTCTTTTGGCAGATATAAAAAAAGATCTTAGACAAAGGTTGATTCAGGCACGATGAAGGGTGATGAGTTTTGTCTGAATTATTTACGACAAACATTGCACTGGTGCACGTACTGGAGAAGAACTGCAAAAGCTTCAAGGATAAGAGGGAAGATAGGTTAGAGGTAGCACCCGCAAGCAAATCTCAGTCAGCTGCTTCCAGATCCAGTTTGGTGAGAATCAAAGGAAAGGATTCAACAACATATGGGAGAAAAAAACATCTTAGATTCAAGGCAGAGATATCATTTAGATCATTCATTGCTAAAGTGAATGAAGCAGAAGTGCAATACAAGTTGGATCAACATGTAGAGTATGGAAGAAGAACAAGATTGAGAGCGTTGCAACTTTCTTCTAATTTCTTCTCCTCTTTCTTCTTCTTTCTCTTATTTTCTCCGACAAAGTAATTGAGCAATCAATTAAAATTGTAAAACTTAGGTAATTGGCTATAAAAGCCGTTACTTCAAGTTACTGGAAGAAGTCAATTACTTGGAAATAGGTGGCAGACATGCAAAATAGAAGGTTCTATTTTCAGTTATAAATCATGTATGTCATGCAAAGAGGAATTCTAGAAAGAATATCATCATTGCTTCCCCTTTTCATAGCTTCCACATGTGGCAATTCATTAAAAACTTCCTATTTGTAATTGCCCTCTATACAGTATAAATAGAGGAAGAGCCTACATGTTAAAGATAATCAAAATTTGTAATCAGCATTCTTGAGTTCCAGACTTTGTGTTGAAACCCTTGATATCTTTTTTGAAAGCTGAGGAATTAAACAAAGGTGGATTTCCGGAGAACTTTGTGTCAACGGTGCATTTGCTTCTTACTTTTGTGTAGATCTTTAGATAAACTTTGCATTGTCTAAGATTTAGATTAGAAACTTTCCTTTCCTTTAATTTTGTATTGTGAGATCTATTTGTTTTATCTTGTGTATGAGACCAACTCTGTAAACTATTGGTTGGATTACACATCTTCTTTTCCTTCTTCCCGTATTCAACTATTCCCCCTTCTGCAAATATTTCTTTACAATTGCTTACTTGCTGTTGCAGAATTGCTTAGCTATGGTTCATGAGCTTCGCAGTTAAAGTAAAACCCACAGATAGTTATTAGAATACATAATTGATAGAAATCTTACACGGGAGCCTCACCGGTAAATGAGGGAGATTTATCTCATGATTGCCTAGGTTTTAGCTATGCATAAAATCTAGCCAACAGATGAAAACCCTACTAGTGGTTTTGTTTGAGGAAAACCCTTCAACATTGATTGGTATTGAAGATTATTGTAGATTTAAGGAGAATACTTAATATTTAGATTTTTATTGGCATTGGGCAGCTTTATTTACTCATTTAGAGATTTCGGGACCAATTTTGTGAGGGTTCCCATGGTTGAAAAATTATGATATTGGTCTCATTTGATTACTGATATTTTTATGATCATTATGAGTATTCATATGTGTGGAGATTCCTTGTTTTCTATGAGTTATTGAATTTACAAGTTTCAATTGTTTTTGTGCCCTAATAAATTCCAGAATTCTGAGTTTGATGATTTGATCGCATTTTCTAGCTTCTAAAATCAAGAGCAATCTAAGGAATAACTTCTCGTAATTTTTGAGTGTTTTTATGCTAGAATTCTCTCTCCCTCTCCTAGTCGCTAGGGTTTGAGTGTTCTTTTTGGCCCTTATTAATTGCTGCTATAATAATCAGATTCAAGGTTTGAGCTAATTTCCTTAAATTTCAGTTTTATCTATAAAAGGGATATTACAAAATAGCAACAAAAAATCAAAGGATGGTGTAGAAATATCCTTTGGTAGAGGCGCAAAGAAATAAGGGCCAAGCAGCTGCAATTCCCTTCCAAGCGGCGGATTAAAATGAAGGAAAAACCCTAATCTCCTTGTTTTTAAAAGGAAGATCGAATATGTTGAAGAGATCAAATATAAGTTTAAGAGATATGCATCGTGCTTGGTAATTGGAAAGTGACTAGGATTTCTTCGTCGTGGTTTCAAGGCTTATAAAGCCTTTAATTTTTTTTTACAAAGGAGTTTTTGGAGAAACGATAGTTGATATACTAAACTTAGCGCTTAACCTCAATTAGTGGAGGCTAACTAAATTTAGTGGCAAAACACCTAATTAGGTGAAGATTTTTTTGGCCAAAAGCAATTTTTTCAAAAAGAATTTTGGCGATTTATATATTTTTGAAAAAAGTGATTTTTTTGTAATGTCCCTTTCTTGGGCTGAACTGAAAAACAAAGAAATAACACCAATCCCACTTGAGAGTAATATGATTTTTATGACAACAGATCTGAAAAAATATTAGAAACCCTAGCAGTGGATTGAACTCACACTTTTAGGGCATCAAACACCCTCCAAACAAGCTGAAAATAGGTACATAAATCCTTCTAAATATTATACTCAGTTAATGGAATAAACACCAAGCCAAGGCATCCCAAAACATGTGTAAAATATGAAATTATATCGAACAACAATTAAATAAATGACAACAGCCATACAACTAAAACCAAGGGCTGGAAATGATAAATAAACTTCTCCAAAAATCACCAAAATTTAGATTTCAGCCTTATACAATATGAAGAATAATAATATCAACTCAAATTGTCCCAAAATGCCCTAGATGACATGAAACCCAAGCAAGTTGCCCAGTGTTAGAAGGGAAGAAACAAATATAAAATCCTCTTTAAAGCTCACTTGTGACTTCCGAGTGAAGCCACCAAAGCACAGAAGAGGGTTTCCGTACTCAAGTGTGATCCTATTGAAGGTTTTCATCCTCAATAGGTGATCAATTAAAGGTTTTCATCCTTCAATGGCAAAGAGAAGCTACACTAGCTCCAAATCCAAGTAGATGTCAAAAAGATGAATGATGATGATCCCTCCTCCATTCAAACCTCCTTAAGTACCCCTTCTTTGGTGCCAAGGATGAATTAGAAGCCCAATCCTCATGGTCGACCTCTTAATGCACTTTTTAATCTTCACTTAAGAAGATCAACCTCATAAAAGAGTATTTCTTTATCTCCCTTGTAGCGTCAAGAAGATCGAAATGAGGGTGAAGATAGAAGTTCCTTTTTCGCTTTGCCATTTGTTTCCTTTGCTTTCCTTCCTTGAAGCCCACGGAAGGTGGAATGGGCCCAAGGCCTTCATAGTGACTAGCGTGGAAAAGGGGACATTACAGTCCTCCCTTCCCAAATTTGCTTGTCCTCAAGCAAATGTACTTACCGGATCCCAAATGAATCTGAGCCGCTCCTTCTTTGATGTACCGCACATGAAGCAAACTCATTAAAGAAAAAATGTGTTCCCTTCTTCATCCACTCATGCTTTGTGGATATGATGGCCAGCTCTTCTTCTTTGCTTGCCAAGGCCTTACAATTACCATCCAAGCATTGGTTGTCCACAATTTCCCTCATGTTGTCCCAAACACCAATGTAATCTTGCTTTTCTCTTTCAAAAATCAGAATGAAGGTGACTGGAATTCCACTTTTATTTGCACAAAATATCACAAGATGGTCTAGATGTAGGAAACACAACTTCCAATTGCCTAGATGTCCTTTTATGACCCAAAAAAGTGAAAAGAACAAGCTGGAAATGCACAAAGCAGCTGTCCACCATCTGCAAACAACCTTTAAATTGACCCTTGGGTCAAGGTGTTTGTCATCCCACATTACTTCTTTGATTATGCAGGCTGTCCCTTTAGGGGAAAGGCACCAAACTGATTGTATGGGGGCTGTATAGTGACTGTAACAGTCATGAAATGCTCGGAATTCCTTCCCAAACAACAATTCCTTTGTACCTAGTGACCTTCTATGATGAAGCTCTTCATACCCCACTCTAATGCAAATGTTTTCACCCATGCCGTGGCTGTTAAAAGGTGTTTTCTTGCTTAGAAACTGATTGGTAATGACTGGAAATAATCTTGCAATGGTTGTACATACCTCATCTTTGAACTGGTTGCTTAGGAACACCATTGAGCATGTCATGACAGCTTGGGCAGCTGTCCATACAATTGCATCCATGGGATACAAAGATTTTCCCATTCTGTCAACCCAAGACAACTCCCCTAATTGTTGTACTTTAGAGATGTGGCCTTTTTGTAGCAACTCATCCTTCACTATGGTGCTAGAAGGTACAATAAACTTCATATGCCTCCGCATAAGTTTCCTTATAAACAAAATGCAAGAATCGTAAAAATTAGTAGAAGCTTTTACCTTGTTTTTCATAAGGTCATCTAGAATCTCCATGCCATAGTCAGCTTGGACTTGACTCAAACCAGCTCTATATCTATGGCTGAAAGTGGTGTTTTTCACCCCAATATGCTCTTCGGAATTCACTTTATAGTAATAAATATTCTTACCAAGTGTGAGCAACCTTCGTTGTGGAGAATTTTCTGATTGCAAGTGCCTTACTTGCTGCCCCAAAACAACTGTCCTATGTTGTTCTTCTTGCAAACTCCTTCCATGATGTCATTAGCAAACTGATTTTTGACATATTCAGTAGTGATAATATTTTTCCAGTCAATTGTTATGCAAGAGAGCAGCCCACAATGTGATTCCCAAAGATTTGCTTCAGCATTCACTTCTTTCCTCATGCCATGAATTCTGATTTCTTCAACTTTGTCACAAAATTTCAGTTCTTTATCATGATAGTTGAGGGTGAACTCCCCCAATGTTTGCAACCATTGAACCCCAAGAACAATTTCATCATTAGCTAGTTCAATCACAAAAAAATCATCACATACCTCATGATCTCCCAAGAGAATTGACAGTTGTACTATTTTCCTTGTGCAAGGTATGATGGTGTCACTCTCTACAAGCATAGTGACCCCTTGGTTATGAAGAAGACCCTTCACCTAGAATGGATGATAAGTATGTGTGCCACACATTAGAGTAAGGGTGCTGCCCTTCCACCATATTCTCTCTAGCTCTTCCATATTCATGGAATCATGGAATGGAAAATCAGACTTACCATCATGCCCTTGATGCCTCAAACATAGATATTCTCCCAACACTGCACCTATATTCCACATGTGGAAACAATTTTGAAATTGAGCCCAAGAATCCATACAACAAGAAGTACTTCTTACCTCATTATTCTGTGGAGTATGAGGTGCATAATGATGTCCAATCAACGGTGACATAGGAGGACATAACAAGCATGAAATTTGATCACCTTCCCCAACCAGCTGTGTGAGGGCAACATACCAGCAATGACATATCAACAAGCAACAAAACTGAGATATTCTTATACCATGGGCTGCCTACGACACTCTTATGACTCAAAATTTCTGAGTTAGGAACAACACTCAGAAAATACTCTAATGGTGCCCTTCTTTCACGCATAATGTCATCCTCATAGGTCCTTAGTAAATCTGATTTGACTTCATTATGTGACTGCCCTGTGTGACCATTAGAATTCAATAAACTATCATAGAACATCAAAGGATTTTTACCTTTCTTCAGATGATGACAAAATTGGGATTGTTCTTTGTTGATACCCCCATCGATTTGCTCCTTGGTGACTGCTGTTTGGAACAGTCCAGCCAGCTGAAAATTATCATGGGCATCTAGAGAGACCCTTATTTCATGGGCATGCCTCTTAACAAGGTCACCTGACATTTTTGCCCCATTAACCCCTTGTAATTCTGATTTTTCTCCCTTCTTAGCACCATGACGATCACCCATTTGATGTGACTTATTATGGAGCGTCAAACTCGCCACAAGGTCATCCTTTTTAACAAATTGCCCATGACCATAAATCTGAAATGGCATGATAGAAAACAACAAATCTGAATTATTTTCATACCTTCGGTTGTCTTTATGAGAATTTGTTGAAGCACTTTGTTGAGACATGTAAGGAACCACCTTGTGAGTCTTGCTGGAATCATGAATATCATCCTCCTTGTCCTTTGGCAATTGAGCTTCAACCTTCAACTTCTCTTCAACACCTTGTGAATCTGATTTTCTTCCTTCTTTGGCTTAGAAGGATGGCCATCCTCATCACTATTTGCCCCTTCGAATTTCACCATGGCTTCCTCTTCCTCAAGCTCCATAGCCTCTTCTTGCTTTGCCAACATGAAGGGGCTCTTCTCCTCTAGGGTTGGGATATCCTTCCCATGACCCTTGTGCATGGCTCGGGGCTTGGACCAAGTTCCAATGCCCACTCTATCTTTTCTCCATCCTACAAACTCAAAAATGATAGGGCATCACGAATAACTTAGGAAGGGCTTGATACTCTTCAAAGCTAGTTGCAACATTATTAACCTTTGAAACCCTAGGTTCTTCCTTGAATGTCCTTCCCCTCTGTAGGTTTTGCATGGTGAGGGCAAGAGAGTCCAAGGTGTCTCGCTAGTCTTTCTTGCATTTTCATCATTCTATCCATCTTCTCTTCACCTTGCAAGAAACCCTTAGGTTGGGAAGACCGAAGCTCGAAACCACTGTAATGTCCCTTTCTAGGGCTGAACTGAAAAACAAAGAAATAACACCAATCCCACTTGAGAGTAATCTGATTTTTATGACAACAAATTTGAGAAAATATTAGAAACCCTAGCAGCGAACTGAATTTACACTTTTAGGGCATCAAACACCCTCCAAACAAGCTGAAAATAGGTGCATAAATCCTTCTAAATATTATATTCAATTAATGGAATAAACACCAAGCCAAAGCATCCCAAAACATGTGTAAAATATGAAATTATACCCAGCTGCAATTAAATAAATGACAACAATACAGCCAAAACCATTGGCTGGAAATGATAGATAAACTTCTCCAAAAATCACCAAAATGTAGATTTTAGCCTTATAAAATATGAACAATAATATCAACTCAAATTGTCCCAAAGTTCCCTAGATGACATCAAACCTTTCACCCAAGCAAGTCGCATAGGGTTAGAAGAGAAGAAACAAATATAATATCCTCCTTAAAACTCACTTGTGACTCTTGGGTGAAGCCACCAAAGCACACGAGGGTTTTTGTCTCCAAGTGTGATCCTATTGAAGGTTTTCGTCCTTAATAGGTGACCGAGGAAGGTTTTTCGTCCTACAATGGCAAGAAAACAAGCTACACTAGTTCCAAATCCAAGTAGATGTCAAAAATGATGAATGATGATGATCCTCTCCTTCATTCGAACCTCCTTAAGTACCCCTTCTTTGGCGTCAAGGATGAATTAGAAGCCCGATCCTCATGGTCGACTTCTTAATGCACTTTTTAATCTTCACTTAAGAAGACCGACCTCATAAAAGAGTATTTCTTTATCTCCCTTGTAGCTTCAAGAAGATCAAACTTAACGAGGGTGGAAGATAAAAGTTCCCATTTTCGCTGCGATTCACCTACTTTCCTTTCCTTCCTTGAAGCCCACGAAGGTGGAATGGGCTCAAGGCCTTCATAGTGACTAGTGTGGAAAAGGGGACATAACATCTTTTTGAAGCAATAATTCGTGTGGGGGCAATTTTTTTCTTGACTGGTAATGTCCTGACTCTTCCTCTCCTTTGGTTCTGGTTCTTCGCGCCACATCAATGATGGATTTCAGATTGTTAAATTGCTCAATTCGTCTAACTACCACACTTGGAAACCAAAGATGAGACAATTGCTCCAGTCTAGAGGCCTATGGAGGGTATTTCAGGAAAATGTTCCTGCGTTCACCTCAGAGGACAAGTACGCTTATGCGTGCAAGCAGGATGAAGCCCTCAATTTGATCGGTCTAAATGTATATGAGAGTCTACAGTTTCACATTGATGAATCCAAAACTCCGAAAGAGGTATGGGACATCTTTGAAAGTCTCTTTGGTAAAGTGAATGAATTCAAGTTGCTTTAGTTAGATACAAAGTTAAATGCTTGTTTGCCTTTTGATTTTCTGTCTATTGAAGAATTCTTGTTAAAATTCAAGTCTATTAGATCACAACTAAAGGCTGGTGGTAAAGAAAAGAAGGATGAAGAATGTATAATACTTGATTCTATCAAAACTAAAAGGCCCTTATAGTGTGTTTGCATCCACTTTTTATTCCACAATGGATGTGTTGGATGTAAATTTTAAAATGCCTACTTTTAGGCATCAAGTGCTTGTAATTTTGTTTACTCACGAAAACAAAATTATAAGCACTTGATGCCTTACCTAGCTCGAGTCATGCACTTGTGGCTAATTCCTCTAAAGGGAAATGGAAATCAAAACCTAAGTCAGACCTCCTCCAACAGAATCAAACAAGCCTTCTCCAACCACCATTGAGACCTCTAAACCTTCCAATTCTGACAAGTCAAAAAAGTTTTTTAGAAAAAAGAAGGTTTATGATCCCTGTCCATATTACAACAAAACAAATCATCTTGATTACAAATGCTATAAGAGAATAGAAGCATTGGAAGCAAAATTGAAGCAACATAAAATTGATGTTCCCTCCCCCAATACAGGGAAAGGAAAAACTCTTTCTACTAGGGCTTCTTCTTTTACCTTAGATAAATGGTTTTTTGATTCTGGTGCTTCTCATCATCTAACTCACTCATGTGGTTTTTTGAGTTCTCTTTATGATTGTAGCACTTAGATACTCACGAAAAACTCTTCAAAGGTTGATGTTTTGGGTTTTGGATTGGTGCAAATGTAGGATGGGTGCATCAATGATGTACTCTTGGTACCTGAAATTTCATCTAATTTGTTGTCAGTTTATCAGATTTGTAATTCTGGTTTTGGGAAAATTATGGAGTTCACTCCACAAAGTGTTGTAATTAAAGAATTATCTCGATCCTCAGGATGTTGTAGCTACAGTGTGGTGGACCATCGTTCACGCCTTTATGTATTTGATAAGTTTGACACCTCTACAGGTCATCACTTGTTGCTCATGTTGACACAATGAGCAAACTATGGCACAAACGTTTTGTCACTTGAATTACAAGTATTTGCAACAGCTAAGCTCGCAGAACATGGTGAAAGGGCTTCCAAAGGTCTCTAATTGTGATGGTGTTTGCCCAGGATGCATGCTTGGAAAACAACACCAGGATCCCTTTCCAAAGGGACAAGCTTCGAGAGCTAAGGCTCCACTTGAGTTAGTACATTGTGATTTGATGACTTTTCCCACTAGGTCATTTTTGGTGCAAAATATGTACTAACTTTCATTGATGATTTCACTCGGAGGACTTGGGTGTATTTCTTGCAATATAAAAGTGAAGTGTTTGAGAACTTCAAGGCCTTTAAGGCTTTTGTTGAGAAGCAATCAAGACTTTCACTGAAAAAGCTCTGTACTGACTTTGGGGGAATATATAAGTAATGCTTTTCATGAATTTTGTACTGATCATGGTATTTTACATCAATACACAATATCGTACACCCCTTAGCAGAATGGAGTAGCTAAATGGAAAAACCGAACACTCAAGGAGATGGCGAATTGCATGATACAATCCAAGGACTTGGCACTAGAGTTTTGGGCTGAAGCAGTAAATTGTGCAAATTACATCCAAAACTGCATTCCCCACAAGGCAGTGCGAGACAAGACTCCTGAAGAAGCTTGGTTAGGTGAGAAACCTGATGTTTCTGGATTTCGTGTCTTTGGAAGTAAAGCATTTGCATTTGTTCCAGATGATAAGCACAAATCTATGGAGAAGAAGATGACATCACATCCACCCATGTAGGACAAACATGTTAGAGAAAAGATTATAATCTCCTATTGCAAAACAAACATTACAACACTTTCTCTTACAAGGTAATGTACCACCATTAACAATCATAATTTCAAAGCTAGAACAAGGACAGACAAAGCAGTCTGTTTGTTTGGCCAGCCGTGGATCAATAAAGTTATGTGTGCTTCCTGAATCAAAATCGTGAGAGGAATCTTTTTGAAATACCCTTTTACCCTCATGGTTTGAAGGGTGGTGATAGTTGCCAAGGTGTGAAGTGATATCTCCGGTTGAGAATCTTGAGGAGAGGATTCATCCAACGACGATTTGTTTTCTTGGATTTCTTGAGCATCCTCCCAATTGTCTAGATCGGGGGCGTGATTCGACATCCACACACCGATGGCCTTTGTGAACTTGTCATTACAATTGTAACATAGGCTTTTTTCTTTGTGTTCTTACATTTTTGCTTCAGCAAGGCGTTTGATTGGGGTTGTCTTTCGAGGAGGCACCGTGGGAGCACATTGGGCTACTGGATTTCTGAATGAAGTAAAATTGGAAGGTCAGTGCTGTGCTGTGATTTTGTCCTCTTCTAATTTGACAATAAAGATCAATAATGTTCATATGATTAGATCATTCTTCAAGAATACACAGTCCTTAAATGGCACTCCTCGACAAGTAAAGAATCCCGAGCTGGAGCTCTTTGGCACTGAAAGGAAGGTGTGGGTCAGAAGCGTCTATCCACATGTAAGGCTCTGACCCTACCCAATCAACAGATAATGCATAGAATTTGCCAAACAAGTGCTCATAGTCATCATTGTTGAAACCCAACACATAAGCCAAGGAATACGTCAACAATGATTAAACAAACAAGAACAAAGGTCAAATGGAAAAGCAAGTCAACTATCGTGGAAATAAAATATTCCAGCAAAACTCTTCTGATGCCTGGATCTTTAACACTCACAGGTCCAACTGTGCACATTAGAATTTTAGTTTGACTATGGGAACAGGAAATTTTTACTTAAGTGGCAACTGAAATAACTGTGGAAGTAGATAAGGAGGGCTTTGAATGCAAGAAACCAGTTCGGGATTTTAAACCCTGTCCTGTTCTTTATCCGCAGACAACCAACAAAGAGGTACTGTCAAGCACATACATCCTATGCAGGATAACTGCTCCCCTCAACTGGACCATAACATACATGGTTCTAAAGACATACTACTGCCAAACTTAGCAGTGGTCAATCCTCTACTGATGATGAGATCATCATCCAAGTAAGACATGGCTCATTCCTAACAGGGTGCTTACAAAAAAATCTTCTTCCCACAACAATGGGACTCAAATAAACACAAAACAAGACATTAGTCACTTTGCAGATTATCCATTTCCAAATAACCAAAGCAAGAAATCCATTGGGCCATTTGGTCAAAGAACATGCAAACAACCCAATTCCAACAATTTCAGAGCAAGAAATCCACAGATTGGAATACAACACCAGATGGTATTGGGTCAGGTCTTCCAGGACTGTTATGTTTTTGTCTTCCCAATGTTGTGGTACAAATGTAATCATGTACACTCATGGTGGCTGTGAATTTCATATAGTTCCTAGATACATATTTCTTTCAGTGGTCCTACATCCATATTTCTATCAGTGGTAAGCCATAACAAGTTTCATTTCTCATGTTTCATATATCCTAAGAAGGAGTGTTTCACTGGTTACACTTTCCCTGGTGGTCTGCCCTCCTTCAACCAGCTCCACTACTTGCAGCCCCCTTCTAATGTTGTCAAGTAGTGAAACTATCAGCGTCCGAACCTCTTTTGTCTATGTTTAAAAATGAAAAAAACAATGTCCAGTGATCCTTCTTCTGTTACCTCCTTTTCAACTTTTTTCCTACCCACTCCTCTTCTATGGTTTCTTCTTTTTCCAATCATCCTGACCACCATTGTCATTGATCATGAGTATAGGTTCAATACGTTAAAGGGGGCAGTGAATGCTGTCTGGAATGGTGAGAGTCAACTTCTTATTGTTGAGAGGATTCAGGGAACATGCCCTAAGATATGATCTCCTTATTTCTAAATAGGGGTTTTGTTTAAGATTTAGATTTTTAATTAAACTCTTCGCAAAGTTCTGTTCCATTATCAAAGTCACACTCTAGTTGGTGAATGAGGGCCCTTGTCCAAGCGTTTACTTTCTTCTCAAGAGTTAGTTGCCAAGTCCCAAATGTCTCAAGGTGTTTGATGATGGGTTATAAGGATTGTGTTTATTAGTGTATTTAATTAACCATACACTATTATGTATTTAAAATGCACTCTTATTATTTAATTGTAAAATCATGTTTATTCTATTTATAGGGAAGAGTAGCAATCAAATTATTGACTTGATTGACTTATGCTATTAATAGATTAAAGCAGCTATTAATAGAAAATTACATTAAAGTCTATCTTTAAGACGATTTGCTCTTCAAGCAATCTACTGTCCAATCCTAATAATAGCCTCTACTTGTTTTTATAAAAACATAGAGAGCTAGTGTTAGAGGTAATTCAGTGTGGAAGAGAGATTCATTGTAATATTCCTATGAGGACCATTGACGCTATCTCACATTTGAGCTTAATATATTAGCAATAATTCTACTTTGACATATCTGTGTTTATATTGCTTTAATGGTTCATAAGTGGACGCATGCATGTGTTTGTCTCAAGGTTAGCACAACGATCCTGGAACTTATTCCAGAATTCTTACTTGTTATCTTCTTGTTCCTTTCAAAAGGTTTTCCAAGACAATCCAAATTGTAGAAAGATCCATTTCACTTCAACTCAGGAGATATACTCACTATCTCATAATTTCTCTTGTTTCATCACAACGATTTTACCATTTCAGCAGTTTTCTAGGGTTAATAGATGTTTCTTGATTCATTGTAATACGACAAAGACCATGGCTAGGAGGACGTCAATAATGAAGCCTTTCCAACGCAAATAATTAGATCTTGTGAGAATTATCCTTTTGGCATCCAAATTTTGTTGCTGGTAAAATAACAGTTAAAATGATCCTCTCAGTGAGAAAATCACTATGGTGCAATTTTCTTACGGGCAATTGTTTTTCTGAAAATTCTCAACAAAAGGCCCAGAAAAAAAAAAGTTGTATGGAATTTTTGTGGTAATCCAAGTAGCAATTAAAACCTAGACTGTTTCGGTACAGGTACGGATACGGGTACAGTACGCTGAAACGACAAATTTTAAAAACCTCAGGTACGGTACGTTGTGGGTATGTTTGTACAATATATTTTTAAAAAGTAAAAAATATAAATATATATAAAAATTTAAAGAAAACAACAAGCTTATAGTCTCAACAACCTATAAAATATTAGAAGCCAACAACAAGCTTATTATGAATTGGAAGCCATCTAAAGAAAGATTTCTTTGACTGAATACAAGAAGACCACAAAACATTAAATCTATGAGTCCATCTACTAATGGGCTCACAAACATTCCACTTATTGTTAAGGCCCAGGGAAAGGTTTGGGGAGAAGGCAATATTTTCATAGAGTTGTTTGGAGGTAGCCTCTTGGAGAAGGGGCCCTTTGAGCCACCTCATAGTATCCCAAAAGTCATTCTCATCCTCCATAATTAGTCCAGTAGAGGGAGCTGTGAAAGCATTTCTGAGCATTGTATACATTCTGAATTGAGATTGAGGAAGCTTATAGAAAGCTTTAAGGCCCGTCCATTCCATCCACTTCCCAAATCTGTACAAGTCATGAGATATTTTTAATTCCATTCTTAAACCAAAGGAGGGAAAAGCAGCCTCTTTTCAAGGCAAGGATCTTGTCATTATATTTCAGATTCGACAAAATCGATTTGTAGGCTTGGCACCTACTGTCAAAGGAAGTGAAGATACGCTGCCCAACCGCCAAGTGCTTCACTTGTTCCCATGCCTTTCAAATTGACTGAAGAATAAAGGACCCATGAGGAGCAACAAGAAAACACCCAAATAGTAAGTCAACCAAATGAAGTCATTTTCATCTCTCTTGACCCTTCAGAGCCTATTGGCAATATTGAATCTCACACGAACTTTCCAAGGTTCAATTCCAGTCAAAGCCCTCAAGTTTTATTTATTTTTTGCACTTAAAAAATTAAAAAAACCACGTGGTTACGTTATGGGTACGTACCCATAGGCCTTGGGTACTTCCCGGTGCACGGATTTCCGTGCTTGGGAAGTACCCGAGGGGCACTGTGGGTACGCACTCCCAAAGTACCCATAGCGCACCGATCACTGCAGTGCACGTATCAGGCCTGGTATGGGGGTACTTGGCGTTTCCATGTAGTCCAGATTAAAATGATTGCCTTGAAGAAAAATCACAATGGTGTAGGTCCCTAACAAGCAAAAATTCAAAATTTGTTCTATTTCAAAATCACGTGAAAATGCTATTTTGAAACTCCATGGGTCCAAAATTTAAACAAAATTGCAAAACTCCACTCAATTCAATAGATGCTCCTTTTCTTGATCGCTGGCCAAACACACCGCACACTAGCTACTCATTTTGTAATTGTCAAAATGTTTGTTCATCTGCACTTGCAACTAGGATTTTACCAATAATTAGAGTTTGACTTGTACCTTAACAAAAATTGGACCAAAACTCGAGACAATCTTTATTGTGAACTTTGTCCGACTAAGCTTTTGTATTGAAACTGCCGAGAAAAAATTGAACCAAGGCTACTATTGAAATACTAGATTTGAACAATACTATGCCGAACTTTTAGATAAACTCAAGGAATTCACTAGGTTAGGGTGTGTTTGTTTTGTAGGCTTTTTGATGTACGTATTTGGTTCATTTAATGTGAACTAGAAAAATGTTTGAGGCCACCGACTATGGAGGATTCCATTGTTCCCTGTCAGAATGCACTTTCTTGTCTCTAAGGTATGTACAGAGTAACTTCCTAGGGTAAGCTGCTAATTGGTGCATCGCAAAAACAAAGGCCCGAAAGGCTTCCTATTGGCAAAAAAACTAGGCACTTCCTACATGCGTATGCGGCAAGGTAACAACTTTCTTACGTAGAGTATTAAATGGTGGATCTTAAATATGGAAAAAACGGTCCATTGAAAAATAATGATAAATATGGAAAAAACACAAGAAATTAACAAAGGTTTTTTTGAATGTTGTTGAAATGACAATGCTGAAGTTGCTCGTTGTGTTATTAAAGTTATGCCTTAGTTTAATCATAAATGATAGTAATAGTAACAAATTTTTTTAGATCTCTGCTGATTTTGGAATTTTAGATATTTCTTGTATTATATTTTTTATAAAGCTCAAAATAATTAGATCCGCTTATATTGAATTTTTGAATTTTTCTTATATGATAATTTTTAAAGTTTGAAATATATGATATTTTGTATGGTGGATAGAAGAAATTGCTAAAATTCGAGAAATTTGATTGATTCCATCGCATTTAGTAATTATGCGTGTGCGGTATGTGGAAAATCCGTACATAGTGTTACGTAATGGCTTGAGTATTGGGATAGGTGCCCTCATATCACGACTAAGGTAAAATCGATAAATTTGCTTTGCTCGAATGACAACTCTTGAGATTTTAAAGCTGTTAGAACATGGTTCTACTTAGGGAGATCTAAAAATACCCAAATATAAACCCTAAGTAACCCACCACTTTCACCAATTTCTTATCAACCCAAATCCCATAAAGGGCAAGGTGAGAGCATAAGATTGGTTAATCACAAGAGGCCACAGGATCTAGATAACATAAAGGACCAGAAAACACTCTCAAACCCTAGTGACTAGAGAGAGAGAGAAATCCACCGTAGAAACACTCAAAAATTATGAGAAGTGATTCCTTGGATTGCCCTTGATTTTAGAAGCCAGAAAATGTGATCAAATCATCAAACTCAGAATTCTGGAATTTACTATGGCACAAAAACAACTGAAACTTGTAAATTCAATAACTCTTAGAATACAAGGAATCTCCACACAAATGAATACTCAAAATGACCATAAAAATACCAACAATCAAATGAGACCAATATCATAATTTTCCAACCATGGAAACCCTCTCAAAATTGATCCCGAAATCTGTGAATGAGTAGATGAAGCTGAAAACCATTCCAAAAATCACCAAAGCGGAGATTCGGATTTATAAATTATGCCGAATCAGAATATAAAATCAGATTTGTAATTTGTGCCCTAGAAGGCACTCAAACACCATCAAACCCTAGTCGCTCCAACTAGGAATGGCTCTAAAATGCATGCAAATGTTTGTAGATGATGCCTTTGATCCTCCAACACTCAAATCTGTATAAAGGTCTTCAATAAGTCTTCACTCCAACCAAGGAAAGAGGGTTTTCGTCCTCTAACCAGCCACTAGAAGGGTTTCGTCCTTCTAGAAGAAGCCACACACTTGGGTTTTCGTCCAAGAGTGGAGAACAAGGAGCAACAAGCCCACAATGTCCAAATAGAGAAAATGTGCCAATCTAGATGATCCAAATGAGTCTTCTAACCTTCTTTTATAACCTCCTCTTGGCGCCAAAGCTTGGAATAGCAAGGCCAACCTCTTAAAGTATTCTTTTAATCTTTAATTGGCTTTTAAAGTGCATAAAACCCAGCTGACCTGCTAAAGGCAAACACATGCTAAAAAGAAACATTAAAAGTTAGAAAAATAAATACAAAAGAAGCTCAATTTCCTTCTCCAACTCCTCTACTTCTTTGCCATGGAAAAGGAATGGCAAGAAGTCCAAATCATGCTCTTAAATTGGAAAAGGGGACATTACAATCCTCCCTTCCCAAAATTGCTTGTCCTCAAGCAATTGCAAGCTCTCACCCCAAAAGCCAATGTATCCAAGTAGAAGAACATGCTGTAATACTTCCACAAACGAGCTCCTGTGCCTGTCAAATGAGAGAGCTGATGTAAAAACAATATTTTGCAATGGCTGCCCCAATCTTCCTTGAATTCCCAAGGCTGCCCAAGAAGACCAACTGCTGTCATACCCAACATTGACAAGAAGTCTGAAAAGTAATCATGAATTTGACAAGAAAAATCAATTCCAGCTTGGCCCATGCATCAACAATGTTCCTCAAGGTGTAAGAGAGCTCTTTAACCATGAACATGAAAGCAATTGAGTAATATAAGTGGCTGTCGTAATTGATGACAACAACCTTAGTGGCTGCAAATGAGCACACGGCAGCTTTGAACCAGCTCCTTCCAATCTTAGAAAAAGGTAGAATACTCCCCTCTTTTTTCGTGAGATTTTGAGGTCCTTGGGCATGAATCCTCAAGTTATGAGCCATATGAACATGCATTTTCTGTACTAGCCAGAGGTGCAAAGAGGCTATCCCGAAAAACTCAGAAATACATGCCAAAACTTTTCTCATTTCAAAACAACAATCAGCCATCATGTAATGGTGCCACAAATTAGATGTACTCAAACAATTACCTTGCTGTAGGAGAACATCTTCTTGCCCAAAAGTGAATGCTTGGAACACCAAAAGAGTATTCCGGCTGTGTACTTACCGCTGTCCATAACCCCAACAATTTGTCCAACTCATGACTGAAAATGTGCATCCTATCATCCAATGAAGTGACGACAACTGAACATTCATCACGAGTGATTAGAATAGGCTTGAAAAACTGAAAATTACCATCTCTAATGGCTGCCTTCTTGTTTGTGACAGCAAGCATGATGTAGGGCAGTCTGAAATTGATGATAGCAATATTGTAAAAACTCTCAACAGCAAGCACAAAATCCCAAAAATTAATGTTTGTATCAAGAGCAATCAGATTTTGAGAATTGTAATCCTTAGGAAAGACAACTCTTACCAAATTCATGCTTGAACTTCCACAGTCAACCATACAGTTGGCAGCCCATCACTTAGAAATTTTAGGACAGCAAGATGAAGATTAGGCAATGGTCCCAAAATGGCCTCTAAAATAATGAAAGTGGCTTCATACCTTTGTGTAGTGACCCCACTTAGGTAAGAACCAATTAGATGACTGAGAATCAGGTCATGCTCATCCTTCTGGGGCTGAATACCATAAGGATATAACTGCTGTTCTGAAAATGCTGCTGTATACACCTCATAAAAATTGCATTGGCTGCCCTTAGCACTCTTGATTCCCTTCCATTGAACCATATCCTCAATATTTCTCTTGAGTCCTTCAAGGCCCAAATCTGAATTTTGTCTTGCATATTGATATGAAAAGACCAAAGAACTAACAAGAGCGACTTTTATGTTAGACATACTTTTCTTCAAAACATTGTCGGGATTCCAATTTATTATGCATGTACCCAACTGAATTTTCATCAAGAGATTAACATACCTTATGTTACAAACCATATCCATTTCTCTATCATGCCTCTCATATTGACCCACAAATTGACATGTTGTAAGCAAAAATCTGAGAGACTTTCATACCTTAAGCTGATCTCAAAATGTTCATCTTTCTTTGTCACAACAACATCACCATCTCCCACGTTTGCCGGTTGGAATGCATGCTTATTAACGGATATGGCATGTGGTAAAATTCTGATTTGTTCCATTGTTTGCCATCTTGAGTTCTTGGCCAAACTTCCTCTTTTACCATTTCCATGGGGATGGCACAGCTGGAATATTTCTTTGTTACCCTTTATCTCCTTTTTCAAGTTAGCACAATAATGCAAGTACAAAGTATGATGGTAATACCAAAAGATTAGTCTCGTCAAGGGATGAGAATCACCAAAGTGAGTTCGACCATTTTTTTTTTATCCATTTTTTTGTGGCAAAATGCATAGAAAGTTCTGATATAGGGTTATATCCACTCAACCCTCTATCATGCTCCTTTTATATAAACATTTGTAAAATAATGCAAAATTCAAAAAACTTCCCTGTAAAAGTAATGGAAAAGGAGTTCAACAAGAATGAATACTAACATCCACATTAAGAATTGGTGCTTCCACCCCCAAACTCTCTTCCTTAATTTGAAGATCTGAGTTTCCTTCTTCTTTTCCACTTGCTCAAGCCTGAATTCATCATGTGCTAAAAGAAAATTAGTATTCCACCCCCAAAATGATCCACAATTACCTCATACCCTGAATCATCATGTGAATAGGAATCAGTAAGGGCATGATCCACTTTACCTCATCCTTGCTGCTGTGCTTCACTATGTCATCAAACCCTTGTGTCACCAAGGTGTTGTTAGGAAAACCAACCAAGTGATCAATTGTGGCAAGAGGATTGGAGGTTTCTAACCCTCCCAAGGGCTGCCCCTTCTCAATAACCAGCTGCTGCAATATACCATCCATTTTCTTGTCCTTAGGGCAATAGGCATGCCCATCATCTCCCAACGAACTTGGGGTTTTGGTCCCTTCTTCAACAAGCTCCATAGCCACTCCTTGCTTTGCCAACAAGATGGGGCTCTTTCCCACAAGGGTAGGGATATTTTCCCATGACCCTTGTGCATGCCTCGAGGCTTGGACCGAGTTCCAATGCCCACTCTTTTGTTTCCAAATTTATGAATTCTGAAAAGGTTAGGGCATCACGGATCTTCTCTCGGAAGAGCTTGATATTCCTCAAAGCTAGTTGCCACCTTGTTGACCTTTGAAACCCTAGGCTCTTCCTTGAATGTCCTTCCTCTTTGTAGGTTTTGCATGGTGGAGGCAAGAGAGTCCAAGGTACCTGCTAGTCTTTCTTGCACCTTCATCAATCTATCCATTGAAACCCTAGGCCTTTGAGAATCCGAGCTCTGATACCACTGTAATATCCCTTTTGGGGACAAAACTGAAAATTAAGGAAATTAGCTCAAACCTCCAAAATAAGCAAGTCTGATTTTTATGACAACAATTAATAAAGGACTAGAAAACACTCTCAAACCCTAATGACTAGGAGAGAGAGAGAGAAATCCATCGTAGAAACACTAAAAAATTATGAGAAGTGATTCCTTGGATTGCCCTTGATTTTAGAAGCCAAAAAATGTGATCAAATCATCAAACTGAGAATTATGGAATTTACTATGGCACAAAAACAACAAAAACTTGTAAATTCAATAACTCTTAGAATACAAGGAATCTCCACACAAATGAATACTCAAAATGACCATAAAAATATCAGCAATCAAATGAGACCAATATCATAATTTTCCAACCATGGAAACCCTCTCAAAATTGATCCCGAAATTTGTGAATGAGTAGATGAAGCTGAAAACCATTCCAAAAATCACCAAAGCGGAGATTCGGCTTTATAAATTATGCCGAATCAGAATATAAAATCAGATTTGTAATTTGTGCCTAGAAGGCATTCTCAAACCCTAGTCGCTCCAACTAAGAATGGCTCAACTAGGAATGGCTCTAAAATGCATGCAAATGTTTGTAGATGATGCCTTTGATCCTCCAACACTCAAATCTGCATAAAGGTCTTTAATAAGTCTTCACTCCAACCAAGGAAAGAGGGTTTTCGTCCTCTAACCAACCACTAGAAGGGTTTCCGTCCTTCTAGGAAGAAGCCACACACTTGGGTTTTCGTCCAAGAGTGGAAGAACAAGGAGCAACAAGCTCACAATGTCCAAATAGAGAAAATGCGCCAATCTAGATGATCCAAATGAGTCTTCTAACCTTCTTTTATAACCTCCTCTTGGCGCCAAAGCTTGGAATAGCAAGGCCGACCTCTTAAAGTATTCTTTTAATCTTTAATTGGCTTTTAAAGTGCATAAAACCTAAAGGCAAACACATGCTAAAAGAAACAAAACACAGCTAAAAAAAGAAACATTAACTTCTTTGCCATTAGAAAAATCCAAAAATTAAATTGAAAAAAGGGACATTACAATCCTCCTTCCCAAAATTGCTTGTCCTACTTGCAAGCTCTCACCCCATGGAAAGGCCAATGTATCAAAGTAGAAGAATCCAAATCATCCCAAATGAGCTCCCGTGCCTCACAAATGAGAGAGCTGATGTAAAACATTGACAAGAAGTTTTAAAAGTAATCATGAATTTGACAAGAAAAATCAATTCCCAGCTCGGCCCATCATCAACAATGTTCCTCAAGGTGTAAGAGATCTATTCAACCATGAATATGAAAGCAATTGAGTAATATAAGTGGCTGTCATAATTGATGACAACAACCTTAGTGGCTGCAAATGAGCACACGACAACTTTGAATCAGCTCCTTCCAATCTTAGAAAAAGGTAGAATACTCCCCTCTCTTATAGAATACTTCCCTCTGTTGTAGGATGTGTGTTAGTATAGATACAATGTATGCTTTCTGAATTTGGGTTTCCATCGTCCCAACCAACAACGCTTTGGTGTAATAATCAGAATGTTGTTCACATATCTTGCAACCTAGTGGAGCACTAATGCACAAAACACATTGAGATACACAAGCATAAAAGCACCAACCTGGCTCGATACCAAGTAAGAATTGTGGAATAGGATCCAAGATTGTTGTGCTAACCTTGAGAGAAACACCCATATGCATGTACACACCTCTGAAATATTAAAAAAATATAAACACAGATATGTCAAGGTAGATTTATTACTAATATATTAAGATCAGATGTGAGGGAGGGCCAATGGCCCTTGTTATAGGAGTATTACAATGTAACTCTCATTCACATTGAATTTTCTCTAACACCAACTTTCTATGCTTTTATAAAAACAAGTAGAGGCTATTATTAGGGTTAAAGAGTAGATTGCTTGTAGAGCAAGTCTTCTTAAAGATAGACTTTAAAATGCTATAGTAGAAGTCAATCAAGTCAATAACTTGATTGCTACTCTTCTCGTAATTAGTATAAGCATTATTTTACAATTAAATAATAAGAGTGCATCTTAAACCATACAATAGTGTAAGAAATTTGGAATAGCTTGAGAACTGTAGTGTATAAGATATCCTTGCAAAAGAGAAAAAGGCGTAAAATTTCATAATCTACTTGCGTATAAAAATCAACATGACCTAATTTTTTAATTTTTGGCACAAAAATTGATGTTGCCAAAAGTACTATACGATGCCTGATTTAGACCTTGACATAGAAGAAAAGTTTGATCTACAAACCAATATCTAAATTTTAGTAAAATTTTATGTTAAATGGAGCAGTTTGATTTTGGCACAATTCCCAAGAAAAACCAAAATTGCTACTTAGAGGCTGTTCAACATTTGACACAATTGGACAATTTATTGTATAGGGTGAGATCTACCTTTTGATAAAATTTCAGCTCAATTGAAAAACTTCAATTTGTTATGATTCTCAAAGTGACCCAACACTCTTTGAATTGCTCGCTGTACGAAGTGAAGCTCTGATTGCTTTGATACCAAATTGGAATTCTGGACAATATCCAGGATCTTTGTGCTAACCTTGAGAGAAACACTCACATGCATGCATATACCTGTGAAACATTATAACAATATAAACACATATATGTCAAGGTGGAATTATTACCAATATATTAAGCTTTGATGGGGGCCAATGGCCCTCCTCATAGGAGTATTACAATGAATCTCTCTTCCACATTGAATTACCTCTAACACTAGCTCTCTATGCTTTTATAAAAACAAGTAGAGGCTATTATTAGGGTTGGAGAGTAGATTGCTTGTAGAACAAATCTTCTTAAAGAGCTTTTTCATTAATAAAATTTATTGATAGTTACTTTAATCTATTAATAGCAGAAGTCAATCAAGTCACCAACTTGATTGCTACTCTTCTCTATCAACATAATAAACATTATTTTACAATTAAATAATAAGAGTGCATCTTAAACACATATAATAGTGTATATGGTTAGTTAAATACACTAACAATGTCTTGTTAGACCAACAATTACTTGCAATCAAATTACAACTCTTGAATGTGATAAGAACATAAAAGGAGTGTGTTAAAATAAAACAGCAGTGCAATACCAAAGAATAAACACCACACAATCACCCCCTTTTATTGATTTCGTATCAAGCATTTCCTTGGCACCTGCTCCACGTATTATCCTAACGTGGGCACATGGGTAACTCCTCTGGCTCTAAATTGTGCACCTTGCAAAATAAGGAACAAATGGGTCCGTAACACCATTTTACCAAAAGCTATTAAGTATAACATCAATGCTACATGAAAGTAGATGATGAAAGAGAACCTGCCTACATCTATCATATTCCAGCCATCAACTTAATTCATTGTTCCAATCTTCCAACATGATAACAAATCACATTTTTAGTTCCATAATGTCATCATTTTATCACCAGTCATTAGAAAATTTTGTGATCCAAATTACATTGGGATCCCATGACGTTCATTGTTTAAAACAAGGCGGTCTAAACATAATAAGTCATAACATATATAATCAAACTCGATCATAAATATGGATAGAGCTGGGGCACTACATGTTTTTGACCTTAAATGTGTTGTTGTAAATGAAATAACTAGCAACTGAAATATGAAAATTTAAACCTGAATACCTGGCCAATATAAGAAGACTACTGCCAAAATACTTGGCAAAACCCCAAAATGATACATTTATTGCTATAAAAATAAGAATTTAAATGGTATACAATAAAAACTTTCCTGAGCAGGATTGGACAATTTAGGCCTATTGACCTTAAATGTGTTGTTGTAAATGAAATAACTAGCAACTGAAATATGAAAATTTAAACCTGAATACCTGGCCAATATAAGAAGACTACTGCCAAAATACTTGGCAAAACCCCAAAATGATACATTTATTGCTATAAAAATAAGAATTTAAATGGTATACAATAAAAAACTTTCCTGAGCAGGATTGGACAATTTAGGCCTAAGAAATTTCAATAGCTGCATGGGCACTGTGTTGCCAGTTCAGTGGAAGACGGTGTAATGTAATAAATAAGATCATATGATGTTTTCAAGCACCTTTTAGGCGAGCATCATTCTCTGACCATTGAGTCGGTCCCGGTTTATTCAAGAATATTATATCTTTTTTTTTTTTCCAGGAATATGTGTATTCCAAATTTATCCACAAGTTATGACAATGATATGCAAAGTGGTTTGTGTTACTTCTTTTCTTCAAACATGTATTAAAAGTAATATTGTTCTCAACTACCTGCTAGGTCAGCCATATGAAAACTTCATGACTAAATATCAATCTTTGAAATATTTGTTGCTTTTACTCATTTGGTACTGAGTCACTGACAAATATGTATTTACAATCAGTAGACAATGATAACAATAAACATGAAAATTATTCATATATCTTCATGGCAATGCGGTCACAACAAATAAAATACGACTTGTAGGCACAAAAATAAGTAATTTTTAATAAAGTTAAAGGTGAAGATAAAGGTAAAGGTGACATTTTAGGTCCCGGCCTAGTCAACATTCTTATCTGGTGTATCAGTCTCCCTTTACCATACATATATATTATAATTTTGTACCTCTTTAGGTTTTGACCTTTTAGCAAACTGTGTGAGTAAATTGGGCTTTGCCATTCCTCACATGTTTTGAGGCCATAACAACTAGTATACAAATGAGTTATGATTGATAGCTTGCATGCAGTATGTTGGTGGTTTGTTGCCAACCAACACACTTATCACGACCAATCCTATCTGCATCTCTTGTTGACCTGTGAGGTTGCTCTCTTGTATTCTTCCTGTATCATATTGCCATCCATTTTAATGATAGCACGTAACAGATGTTCCAAATGAGAGTATGTCATTCCATTGGTATGTGTCTAATTTATGATCATGATATGCTGATATGAATGATGTCATGGAATGTTTTGTATATTGTTTCATGTTTACAATAGTTTGCTCTTCATGTTTCACTGCATTACATTTTTAGTGTCGTCACCCAAATTTATAACTGTCAAAGTCATGCAGTCATAGGATATCTGTCTGTACCATGAAGTTATAAGGATTAGGAAAATAAAAAAATCCAAATTGGAAAAACAAATAATTACAATTTGAGATCTTGATCAGAAAAAAATAAATCAGTTATGTGATGATGAATTGAATGATGATCTTAGTTACTCGACAGCTTGCATGGATTTACAGTCTTGTTTGGTAAATTGTTTTAACAAAATAAATAATATATTTGTGTGCTTCTGGTTGTGCAGGTTCTATGCAGTTAGACAGGCAGCAGTAATTGCGTATGCTCGTGTATGCGCGATTGTCAGTTGTAGCCTGACATCATCCAGCAGTCTTCAAAGTTCTGCCATGGCTGGGGGCCCTGCTGATAGATTCATGGGATGGGCTCTGCCTCAGCTTGAAGAAGTCAGTGCTGATAGCACTGCGGTGGAGCTGGCTCTGGCAGGGCTTCATGAGTTTTTCAGCGCAGGAGATACAAATGGTATTGAGCAGTATGCTTCACCTGTTATCAGAGCATGCCAAGAGCTTTTGAAAACGAGAGAGCCTCCTTGACTCTCCTTCGGTCTCTTCTGAGCTTGTTCACAGTTCTTTCAGTGAAATTTACGCGATATTTTCAGTCTCATTTTGCAGATATTGTAGATTTGTTACTTGGGTGGGCACTTGTACCAAATCTTTCTGAGACAGATAGATGCTTGATTACAGACACGTTTTTGCAGTTTCAGAAGCTCTGGGCAGGCAACTTGCAGTTCTCCGCAAACTTGCTATCTAAATTTTTGGGAGACATGGAAGTACTGGCCCATGATGCGACTCCTGGAACTCCCCAGCAATTGCGAAGGTTGCTTGCGCTTGTTTCCTGCTTTGTCGCAGTTTTACAAGCAATGGCAACTGGTATGCTAGAAATGAACTTGCTTGAACACATTATTGAGCCACTTCAGGAAATGGTTCCACGACTGCTTACATGCTTGTTAATGGTTGCCCAAAAATTTGGTAATGCCAGATGGCTGATGGAATCTTCAAGGTGCTTGATTCTATTAGCTGATATATTAAAGGAACGGTTTGCAAACTTTTACTCTGCGGCAATGGATGTATTGCTCCAATGTCTGGGAACAAAGGGTGCAGTTGTTCCAGGTGTTTATGTACTCTCATCTAACCAGATTCAGGCAGTGGTAAAGACCAACTTGCAGTTAATGTCTTCACAAAGACTTGCTCTTGTGCCATCAGCAGTTCACATGATCCTTAAAATGGATTCTTTTTTTGCACATTTACGCTTGCATCCAAATCATCTTGTAACAGGGTTGGTTGCAGCTACTTATATGTTTCTGCTAAAGCATGGGTCTAGTGAAGTAGTGTCACAGGCCATTGTTCATATTACAACAGAACTAGAAATGCTCAAGCGCCTGCTTTTGGGTGATGCTTATTCTGCAGGGATTGGTAACCTGGATATTCTGGGTGTCCAACAAGAGCATGATGAGAGAAATTATCATCAAGTTTCAGTTTGTTCTCTTGGAGGGATTCTTTCAGAGCTCGAAATTCTGGCCTTGATAAGGTTTAATTTAATGGTTTTGACAAATTCTTTCTTGGACACAGGCAAAGGACTTGTAAATTCAATGGATGGGTTAAACTCTAGGTTCAACAGAGTGGAAGAATTTTGCAACTTTATCTTAGAAAAACTGAATCCTTTCATGAACCCTTTTTCACGCTATTTAGATCTCCAGTTTGCACTTATACAGGCTTTACACTGGCTTTGTAATTTCATTGCGTTTGGGAAAAATACAATCATAGAGAGGCTTTCTAAAAAGGTCGCGGTTTCCTCTGAGTTTGATGGAAGCTCGCAGATATTGGCACAGAGAAGGAAGGAAATAAGCATGGTAGTATCCAAGAATATAAATGTATATGGCTTATGCATTGCCAAAGCTCTGAATTTGTCGTCCAGTCTTTCCGTCAAGTTGGAAGCCTTGGACTGGATTAATAGATTTTGTGAGGGCTTTATGACCATGAATAGTGATGATGATTCTTTTCAATGTTCTTGCAATCAAAGTGAGAAAGATTTCCAAGTATGTTGCCTTACTGGATTAAGCAGGAATATCTTGTTTGCGATTTTAAGTGCAGCATCAGATAGAGAGTTGAAAGTCAGACTTAGGGTTGCATCAGTGCTGGAGCTTCTTATAAAATCCAAGCTCATACGTCCATTATACTTTGGAGCAGTTGCAGATGTAGCCCTTGAAAAGCTTGGAGACCCTGATTCCTCAGTACAAACTGCTTTCAGGAAAGTTCTTTCATTGGTTGTCATTGCGGCAATGTATTTGGGAGCTTGCATTGAGATTGATCACCATAATGCTTACAAAGAAAGCATATCTTATGTTAAGGCAGGGACCAGGAAGTACTGGCACTGGAAGCAAGCGTTTACAATCAAGCACTTGTCACAATCATCGCGCCAACAACATCTTGTCTCTGTTTTGAACTATATTTCCCAGCGGTGGCAGGTTGTTCCTTCTGGCTGGCTCCAACGCGTCTTGTTCTCAGCTATCATGGAAATTTGAAGAGTGGGCTTCCAAAATCACTTAAAGATTCACTGAATTCGAAGCAGGTGGCCTATGGATGGACCTCAATGTAGATGGTGAAATGATTGAGAGAGTATGTTCCACTAACAATCTTGCTGCTGCTTGGTGGTCTATACACGAAGCAGCTCGACACTGCATTAACATTCGGCCAGTACTCATCTTGGGGCACCCACCCAAACATTTGCTGCTTTGGAACGGATGCTGTTAGATGTTGCCCAATTGTTACAAGTTGATCCTGGTCAACGCGAAGCAAGTAGTGGAAAAAACTCTCTGGGTGTCAATTTATTACCAATGAGGACTTTGTTGGAATTTGTGGAGTCCTTGAAGAAACAAATTTATAATGCATATGAGGGTTCAGCCGTGTTACCAGCTGCACCCTCCCAAAGTGCTTTATTCTTTCGTAAAAATAAAAAGGTTTGCGAGGAGTGGTTTTCTCGCATATGTGAGGCACTAATGAATGCTAGCTTGGCAATCCAATGTAATTCTGGTACGTTTCATCATGCAGCAATACGTTTGCATGATCTTAGAAATGTTGCTGTGTCAACATTAAGGGATATTGCAAGAAGTCAAACGGTGGATAATTCACAGGGATTGAGAACGAAAACGTTAACGATGTGCTTAGAGTCCTACGCCATGCATCACTAGCCTTATGCAGAGTTCATGACTCAGATGCTATAGTAGGTCTCCAGACATGGGCAACATCAACATTTGGTGCACTTCCTATAGATGATAATCTTTTTGGACAAAAAAGCATGGGCGCGTTTGGACTTTTTGGATGGATGTCAGGGCTTGTGCATCAAGCAAAGGGACAATATGAAAAAGCTGCAGCTCATTTTACCAATTTGCTTCAGTCAGAAGACTCCCTTAGTTCCATGGGAGCTGATGGAGTTCAATTTGTCATTGCACGTATAATTGAAAGTTATGTAGCTCTCGCAGATTGGGAATCCCTAGATCACTGGCTGCAGGAACTGCAACTGCTTCGCGCTAATCATGCAGGAAAATCCTATTCTGGAGCATTAACAACAGCTGGCAATGAAATGAATGCAATTCATGCTCTATCTCGCTTTGATGAGGGAGATGTACAAGGCGCGTGGGGATACTTGGACTTGACTCCACAGAGTAGTAGTGAACTTACAGTAGATCCTAGGCAGGCTGTTCACAGAAGTGAACAGATGCTCTTGCAGGCAATGCTTCATGGAGGTTTCAAGGGAGATGTGATAAAGATGGAAATAGAAAGGGCAAAGGCAATGCTGGAGGAAGTGTTGCTGGTTTCTTCAATTGATGGCTTGCCTGAAGCAGCAGCATATGCAACCCAGTTTCATTGTATTAATGCCTTTGAAGCTGGGTGCAGGCTTGTTGCTTGCCAGGATGAATCTGAGGAGTTTACATCACTATTGAGCTCTTTGCAGCAAGTAGCTCAAGTTCCAATGAATGTGTTACAACAAGATTGTCTCTTGTGGCTGAAACTCCTGCGTGTTTATCGTGTTGTGCTGCCAGAATCCAAGTCAACTTTACAGCTCTGTCGACAACTGATTAGATTAGCTCGCAAACAGACCAATTTCCAACTGGCTCATCGGTTGCATCAACAGTTGTTGAGTGGGGTTTCAACATGTAATAATGGTGAATTTGGTGAATGGCTTGTCTCGAGCTTACAGTATGAAAGTATTCTACTTCGCTTTTCAGAGGGGAACTTAGAGGAAGCCATATCAGAGCTTTGGTCATTGGTGCGTACTTACATACCTGTTTCTTTTGTTTCTGCATCCAATAATGTTATGAAAGCCAAGGCTTGTCTGAAACTGTCATCTTGGTTAAAGAAAACATATTTGGAAGTGCATTGGCCAAACTTACTTCAAAAATGAATTTGGATAACCCTTGGTTCAAATCATGCGATTTTTCCCCTAACGTGGAGGGACCTTTAAGGGAAGCTAACTTGATGTCAGCTACTA
Source organism: Taxus wallichiana var. yunnanensis (assembly GCA_018340775.1). Lineage (NCBI taxonomy): Eukaryota > Viridiplantae > Streptophyta > Pinopsida > Cupressales > Taxaceae > Taxus > Taxus wallichiana. Next base: position 593,937,514 of record CM031243.1, read on the forward strand.
GCTGCACCTTGATTCTTGAGGAGATTGCAGGTGCTTCTGTAAAGACGGCCACAATTTTGTGCCCCAACATGTCTAAGGCATGGCTTTCCTATGCTTCATGGTGTTGTGACCATGCCAAAGCAACACTCTCAGGAAATGGCCCAACATTAAAGTTGTGCCATTTTTCGCAGATTCTAGCTCAGGAGATTTCTTCTGCAGACTCCGGTTTATTTGAGGAAGAGGTAAAGAGTGTGCGAGCCATCATCATGAGTTTTTTCTTGAAAAATGGGAAAATAGTGTCAGTCAGTGAGGAAACATCACAGTGGCCAGACCCTGAAGTACACAGGAATAGTGCAATCATAAGCTCTATGGAACTATTGGTACAGCACATTGTGTATATCATGCAGTTAGCAGCAGGGGCAGCAGGAGTTGAAAATGCAGATGGTGAAAGTGCATCTTCTCAGTTATTTTCTCAACTCCAAGAAGTGCTGAAAACGAACTACGATATAGATTCCTCTGCTATCATGTCATTGATAAATGAACTGATGGACATCTGGTGGGTTTTGAGGAAAAGGAGGGTGGCATTATTTGGTTATGCAGCTCGTGGCTTCTTACAGTATCTTTCACTATCAAATGAGAGACATATTGAAAAACATGACAGGACAACCTGTAATTTAGACCTTGCAAAACAAGTAAGAGAAGACTGCACACTCAAAGCAACTTTGTATGTCTTACATATTCTCGTAAATTATGGAGTGGAGTTAGAAGAGACAATTGAACAAGGTCTTATGACAGTGCCCCCTGTACCTTGGCAGGTATTTTTCTGTTATTTGATGCGTGATTTGTAATTGTGACCTTTACATTGTTGATGTGTGGGATCATCTAATAATTTTGTAATTTCTATTTTACTTTTCAGGAGATAATCCCTCAGCTATTTGCACGGTTGAGTACTCATCCCGAAAAGCGGGTTCGTAAACAATTGGAAAATTTATTGATGACACTGGCTAAGTTATCTCCATGGGCTATAGTCTACCCTACACTTGTTGATATCAATGCTTATGAGGGCGAACCATCAGAGGAGCTTCAGCGGATATTAGATTGTTTGGTATAATACTTTTCTTAATTTTTGTATTTATAATGTTTGGTATAATATGTTCCTTAATTTTGGTATTTATAGCACCCAGTAAATTTTGTGCAAACAGCAAAAATCATTTTATTTGATTATAATTTTTTTGTCTTTTCTACAACTGTCAATTATGCTAGACATTTGAGAAAATTCCTGCATATCCAAGTTTGAAGGCCACCATATGATGGTGACAACTTTCAATGTCCTTTAGACCCTTCTGGAAAGTGTGACCTTGGATTTTCTTTGTTGATGTTAACATTCACTATCATTGGACTGTTCCCAATCGTTTAGACTGTTATTTTGATAGGCATTTAGATTCAAAATAAAATTTCCAAAATTTTCTTGGTTGTCATGGTTTAAGATTAAATTTTATGTTTGCGTTGCCAGAAACAATTTATTGAATTAATCACTAATCATATATGTAGGTTAAAGTTCATCCAAAACTTGTTCAGGATGTACAACTGATGATTGTGGAACTTGGGGCAATCACAGTTCTTTGGGAGGAGCAGTGGCTTAGCACACTACAGGATCTTCATGCAGGTAGAGTTTTTGGCCAATGTCGTCAGATGCTTGACAATTGGCTTTATACTGTCAAATTACGTTTTTGGGGTGTAACTTTTTCCAAGTATGGACTTCCTCGGGGATTAATCTGTCGACATTTGTCTCCTATATGAACAGTTTCTCAATTTAACATATTATCTTTATAGTCATTTTGTAGTTGGTATTTGCTACAATCTAAATTCTGGTTGCAATGAAAGAGGGAACAGAGCTATGTGATTAAGCAGAATGACCAAGAGTGGTTAATGGGGTTGTGATCTATGTTTTGTATGATACATTTAGTGTTCACTGTTAAGACATCTCGGAGCTAACTTGGAGTGACAAATTGTAAGGAATTGCATTGGGATTTACATCATACACGGTACATGAGCGCCAAAACATCTGTGGGATAAAATGCAAATTAAAATTTATTATGGCTATGGAATACAAAATTTGAAATATAGTTAATGTTAGTAGACGGAGAAGCAAAGAAAAAAATGAGAAGGCAAAACTGCACTGTATCAAATGACACAGGCAGAGTATTATTTATATGTAGGGATGATGGTTACATTTATCGGTTATGGCAGGTATAACTTCTTAACTGCTCACAAACCGCATGGTACATTATATATTCAACACCCCCCCTTAATGACTAACCTTGAAACAACACCAAGTTTATCTCTAAACTTGACAAACAACAAAGGACCGAGAGGTTTAGTCATTACATCAGCAGGCTGATCTGAAGGACAGAAATGAAGAGAGATATCCCCAGGTCAACCAACTCTTGAATATAGTGATGATGAATCTCAATATGTTTAGTGTGGGCATGATAGACAAGATTCTTCACCATCTTTAGAACACCTTGATTATCACAAAAGAGTGAAAGAGGTGTAGCAGTAGCCTGGGAAACTGAAAACCATTCAGAATCTGATGAAGCCAGATTGCTTCGCAACTGGCACTAACATCAGCCTTGTATTCTGAGCCTTGTATTTTGCTTCAGTAGAAGAGATGGTGTAATGTCCCCAAATGGACATTTTGACTCCCACTTGGATTTTAGGCAAATCCAACACCAAAACACTTATAAAAAAATGAATATTAAACCACTGTGTGCAGATCTGAATTATTAACCAGAAAATGCGACTAGGGCATAACATGAAACTTCCACTAATCAATCAATAATTTCTAATTTCACCACTCCAATATGAAATTCAGATTTTATGAAGGCAAAACAGCCCTAGACTGATGTATGAGACCTTGCAAGAAGCTGAAAATAATCACCCAAAATGGCGACTTGCTAGGGAAGTATAAACCCTCTAAAAAAACAAAACTCCGATTTTTAAATCAGAAATTATTGAGCTGAGTTTAGAAAAATATTGCAGATTAAAATACCAGTTGAGAGCTCCAAAAAATGGCTGATTAGATTTATTTAATTCTACACCGGTGAATTAACTACCAAAGTGAGTATGTTGCCAAAATTCTTCACCAAGACAATAGTGAAGGAGGCCTAAATCAGTCATGTCAAAAACAATACATAAATTTGATTTTGCCAGATGAATCACAACATCTCCGCTGCCTCTGATGGCAAGATCATCGACATAAACAATAAGAATCACAAAGTCATCACCATTGCTTTTGACATAGAGATTCGGATCAGAATGACTCCGTGTGAAACATGAATCCTTGATATGTTTATCTATTTTGATGTACTAGGCTCGAGGAGCTTGCTTAAGTCCATACAAGGACTTAATCAATCTGCATACTCAGATGCTCACAACCACAAGCCCGAAAACCCTTAGGCTATGTCATATACACTTCTTCCTCCAAATCCCCATTCAAGAAAGCACTTTTGACATCCATCTGATATACTTTCCAACCAAATTGAGCTGCAAAGGAAAGAAGTAGCCGAAAAGTGACCATCTTTGCAGTAGGAGCAAAAGTCTCCTCATAATCTATCCCCTCCTGTTGCGAAAATCCTTTCGCAACAAGTCAAGCCTTGTACTTATCCAAAGTACCATTTGCTTTACACTTGATTTTATACACCCATTTACAACCAATGGGGTGTTTCCTGGAGGCAACGGTACCAACTTCCAGGTATTATTTTTAATCAAGGCATCATACTCTAGTTGCATGACAATTTCCCATTCCTAGTATGCCTCATGCTTTAGAGTATTTTTGTGGCTCATGAATATGAAGAAGATCAGAAGCAAGAGAAAACTGAGCTTGCTCGGAATAATCAATTTGCTTACCAGTTTGTCGAGACCTTCCATCTAAGAGAGGAGACAATTCTTCCTTCCTCAGATCTTGAATAGTGGAGTAAAACCACTTAGGCCACCGCTGAACTGAGGATGTCGTATCTGGTTGTGGTACTTTCGGAGGAGAAACCAACACAAGTTGATTTCCTAGAGACTCAAAAGTCTCAGTGGGAGAGTGCACAGACTGTCCTGGAGTCTGTGGAGGAGTATGAGAAGAACCAGATTCATGATTGGGCAAGGAAAGAGTACCAAACTTTGTTATGACCCCTTGTTGATCGCTACCCCTTGTTGGTCCCCTTGCTGGCCCCCTTGCTGATTACAACCAAAGAAAGACTGTTTCTTTTATATCAACATCCCAACTAACAATGATTTTATTAGTGGAAGTATCAATCAATCTATAGGCTTTAGATTGATCACTATAACCAGCAAAAAAATATCTAGAACATTTAGAATCTAACTTACTCCTCTTACTTGCAGGAACCAAAGTATAAGCAATTGAACCAAAAACACGAAATGCTGATACCTCTGGTTTGATTTTGGACCAAGCCTCTTTCGGTGTGATGTCTTGCAAGGCTTTGCAAGGACTTTGATTGAGAATATATACAGTTGTGTTAACAACTTCTCCCCAATACTTATATGGCACTCCTCGACTGTGCATCATGCACCTTGCCATCTCCATGATGGTTCTGTTCCGTTGTTTTACCACCCCGTTTTGTTGAGGGGTATAAGGGGCTGTGAATTGGCATTGAAATACTTCTTTACTGCAGAAATCTACGAACTGTTTAGAGGAGAACTCACCCCATTATCGGATCTCAAAGTCTTGATCCACCAATTGGTTTGATTCTCCACCAAGGCCTTGAACTTGACAAAAGAAGCAAAGCAATTAGACTTCTTCAAAAAATAGACCCACATTTTCCGAGAATGATCATCCACCAACAAGAGAAAATAACGTGCACCAAGGACTATGGGAGTCTTCCACGATGGCTCACATAGATCTGCATGTACAAGATCTAAGAGATGCTTTACATGCCAAGCAATTTTAGTGGGAAAAGGTTTCCGCTTCTATTTTCCTACAAAATAGCCAACACACATATCCTATTTTTCCTGGATAGGAGGCAAACCAACAACCATGTTGGCTTTATGAAGGCATGATAGATCTTTGAAGGTTGAGATGGTCATATCTTTTGTGCCATAAAACACTGGTATTGCCTTCCACAACAAAGGCATGCAAGTTGACCGCGACAAGATCAACAAGTCTATATAGACCACCATCCCCAATTCCCAGGTCAACAACCTTATTTTGCTTGATGTCAGACACAATACATTGTTTGCAAGAAAATTTTACAGAGATATTATGATTATCAGTTAGTTGACTGATAGATAACAAGTTCTTATTCATGTTAGGCACATATCTAATATTTTTGACAAGCAGGACATCCCCAATACCTTTTATAGCGTGTGATCTCCCATCCCCTAAAGTAATTGAATCAGAAGAATATGAATGAAAATCGACATACCAATCTTTTTGACATGTGAAACATCGTGATGCTCCGGAATAAAAAAACCAGCACCGAGTAGGGCTGTCATTAACCGTGCAAGATGCCATGAGGGCATACTCATCTTTTGACTCGTGTTCAACTGTTGCCACATGTGCCTACTCCTACTTCAAGGCATTGAGTCACTTTTGATAGTCCTTCACATGACCAAGTTTGTGACAACAATAACATTTCACTTGATGTTTAGGAGAGGAAGTGGATGTCTCGAGTGTCGTTTCCACTTTCCTTTGGACTGAGCAACAAAAGCTCTCTCAGATTGTCCAAAACTAGACTCTTGAGCCTGTGTCTGTCTTCATTCCTTTTGCAATCAGGTAGGAACTCACCTTGTCAAATGTAAGAGTTTGACTCTCACCATTAAATGAAGTGCCTCCACAAATGACTCATATGAAGAAGGCATGCTATTTAGAATCAAAGCCACCATATCATCATCGTCCACCTTTTTATTTATGGAAGATAATTGGTCTCAAAGGTCTTTCATCCGAAGTAGGTGCTGAGATAGTGATCCACCTTCTTGTAACTTCAAAGCAAACAATGTATTTTTGAGGTATAAAACCCATCCTTTCTTTGATGTCTGATATTTGTCTTTTAGATTCGTCCATAACGTGCTTGCCATAGTGGCATTCTACATCCGGTATCATATCATCCGACACCGACAACTTGAGAAGCAATGAGCTTCCTTATGACATTTGTCATAATCCGCGAAGTTTGTAAGCAGTCTGCGTTCGCTACTTGTGATTATCTTATCACAATCACGAAATTCTGCAAGTGTCAAAATCTTATGGCTCCATACATTGAAATTTGTGCCCATTAATTTTTGTGAGTCCGGCATAATTAGGTTTGAAATATTTTCCATTTTATCATTCCAAAGTAATGGAAATAATAAAATAATATGTTTCCCATTCCAACGAATAGTATAAGTTTCTTATTCAAATACGTGACACATGAATAATAAAGGAGGAAGAATATACCCTTCGGGAATATTCACGATTGCTCAGAAACTCCATACAACTTTCCAGTGAATAGGAAGACAGCAACTGCGAATAGTCTTTCTTGTCCAAATAGGATTAGTTTTTTCTCGAATGCCCTCACGACTCGACCTTTGCGACATTTGTATCCTTTACGTCCGGAGAATTGCCCTCGCCGTACCCTAGTGACTGAAGTTTCCTTTGAATTGCGAGTGTTCTTTGCAATTGGTCAACCCACAAACGGACTAGTCCACCCACGTTTTCGCAGGAATGGCGTCGATGCTCTCGTTTTGCAAGAATATCGTCGATCTTACACGGTTGACCTCACACCTACTCCACTGCAACTCGTCTTCCTCCAATGGCTACTAACTTATTGCTCTGATACCAATGTTAGTAGAAGGAGAAACAAAGAAAAAAAATGAGAAGGCAAAACTGCGCTGTATCAAATGTCACAGGCAGAGTATTATTTATATTTAGGGATGATGGTTGCATTGCAGTTATCGGTTATGGCAGGTATAATTTCTTAACTGGTCACAAACCGCATAGTACATTATATATTCAACAGCTAGGGAGTTACCACTGTTGATGGTCTTGCTAACCCCTATAAGATGCCTACCAATGAACAGACATGATAAACAGAGAAGAGAGGGATATTTGTACTCTATGTATATGTCCGGCTTATTCTAGTTCTTATGCAAAAGCTGTCCTCAATACTTGAAGCCTATAAACTGCTCTCACAAAAATAAAGGAGGCTAGAAGTAAAGAGATGGACATGATTCTTCTATAGATGATTTCATTTTTATGCGGCAAGGACCTAATATTGTAAAAGAACATATTTGTGCAAATTCTAAAGCTATATTTTGACCAACCAAAAACTATGGGTTTGCTTCTGTTTGAGTATGAAAATCTAGAAATTCAGGATTCTGCACATAAACAAAGAAAGCGCAGACTGGAAAACAAGCTCAGATTGATAGCATAGAAAGTCTCCACAGTTGATATAAATACAGATATCTGTTTCTTTGATATCAGTGTTATGTGGGGATGTGTCCCCACCAAACCAGCATGCCCGGGATGGGGAAATCCCCAGCCCGCCCCCACCCACTTTTCCTACAAGTGAAAAAAATACAGGGCGTCCCCTTTTTGGGGACATGGGATGTCCTGGGGACGTTTGAGTTTGTTAATAATATTTGATATTATTCTCTTTGCTGTTTTCTCTTTAAAAACTGACTTTTTAAAATAATAAAATAAAGTAAAGCTAATATTGTTATTTCAGATGATGATTCACCTTCTCTACAAATTTCCCGATGTCTGGTAATGGATGGCCTCAATCTAGCTGCACCATTGTGTTGGGCTTGAATAAACTTGAAAATGAAATAAATTTGGGAAGAACCTATTGTACTCTTGTAGTGTAAGATTGTTTTTGGAAGCCACTCATCTCTATTTGAAAAAATAAAGTTTGTATGTATAAATCTAATTAAAATTCACTTTGGAAGCTCCAATCACTTAACAAACTTACAAAGCCTATATGTATATTTCTATATGAATAGAAAAGTTGAGTAGATGATAAAAGTAGTAAGGCATAGATCAAAATGGTCACCAGTTAACGATAGCCTAATTGTATTGAATTACAAAGACTAAATACAAATCAAGTGTGATATATGAATACAAAAATTTAATTTTTTGAGCACAAATGCAGATGATGGACTGCACAGACTGCTATTTATAAAATTTAAAAAAATTATTGGTATATTTTTAATATCTATATTTATATATATTATTTTAATAGCCATCTCCCTGCCGTCCCAAAATTTTTTCGATTCTTTTGTCGTCTTGGAAACTCCATCCCGCCGTCCCGGAGACATAGGTAACTATGTTTGATATCCTTTTCTTGTCAACTGGTTGATGCAAACATGCACTTCATTTTTCCTATTAGGAGCATCGTGATAGTATTCACATGTTAGTATATTGTATGTGGTGTGATTAGTTGTACTATTAATAGTTAGTATATTACATATTCTATAGTTAGGATGTGATTATGTGTGGGAAGATAGGCGAGTTAAGGAGATAAGTCTCACGATATTTTTAAATATGAGTGGTTTAAGGAGATAAGTCTGACTCCTAACTTATAGGAGATCAATACACTATATATGTAGTGTGAATAATATCTCAAGTTTATTTTGTATTAAACCTTTGTGTACGGCTTTACCAAACTTGTCATTTGGTATTAGAGCATTCTTATTCCTTTTCCTGTAATGAAGTTTTGAAAGTAGCTGAGGGGCAACTTCCTTTATTCCATGCCCCAAATATGAGAGTCTTTTATGATTTCAGATTTGTAATAGTCTCTCTTGATTATTTTTTGTTGTCGTGTTTTGGCTTGGTAGTTACAACAACATTTGAGGTCATATCTTCGGTGTTGTCTGGGATCTGGTGTTGACTTCTGCCCTTTGGTGCATCGGTAACATTGAGTATTCCACATTGAGTTTACTCCATCCAATGCTCAAGTTCATGCTGAGGGAGGACACTGAAGGCTTGCCACATAATCTGCAGTCCTGCATATACTTTGATCTATTTGTGGTGGAATTGACTGTATTTGATTTTTGTGTAGCTGAGACGTCTTCTTTTAGCTCCCATACTTGTGATAGATGTATTTATTTGGTGTGAGAACCTCCACGCGCCGTCTGGATCAATGTAGTCATTGATGATCTCCATGCATATCCTTCCAGCTAACATCTTTGTATGAAGTCTCCTCGTTCTACCGCTCGCAACTTGCCTGCATCAATGAGCTTGCGGTCTCCACTCACATCAGAATAAGCACACCATTTTGCATTGATGCCCATAGGTTTGTCAACATTTAAAGTTTTGGTTTCTTTTAGAAAAGTTGCTTATTTGTAAATTTATACCAATGCATGCATCGGCAATCCATGCCCGTGCGCCGTCAGATCTTCTCCATTCTCTGTCAAAAGCAGATCAGTTTGGTTTTAATTAAATACGTGGAGCCATTCTGTCCATCGACATCATGTCTCATCCATTTGATAAAGTTGTAAGATTTGATCTTGGTAGGTATTATTATAGAGTTCATTTAGTTCGATATTTATTCTTGTGACAAATGTATTTATTCGGTGTGAGAACCTCCATACACTGTCTGGATCAATGTAGTTGTTGATGATCTCCATGCACCGTCTGGATCAATTTAGTTATAATTAATATGTGGAGCCATTCCGTCCATCGACGTCATATGTCTCATCCATTTGCTAAAGCTGTAAGATTAGAGCTTGTTAGGTATTGTTATAGAGTTCATTTAGTTCAATATTTATGCTTGTGAAAACTGTATTTATGTGGTGTGAGAACCTCCTTGTGCCATCCGGATCACTGTAGTCATTGATGATCTCCATGCATATCCTTCCAACTAACGCCTCTGTATGACGTCTCCTTGTTCTAGTGCTCGCAACTCGCCTGCATCAACGAGCTTGCGGTCTCCACTCACATCAGAATAAGCACACCATGCTCTTCTCCATTCTCTGTCAAAAGCAGATCAATTTAGTTAGAATTAATACGTGGAGCCATTATGTCCATTGACGTCATATCTCATCCATTTGATAAAGCTGTAAGATTAGATCTTGTTAGGTATTGTTATAGAGTTCATTTAGTTCAATATTTATTCTTTAGGCTGTTTAATTTACGTTATCAAGTGTATAGGATTTAAAGCTCGTTGCCCCTTATATTGTTTAGAGTAGGTGAAGTTTGGAATTTATGATATTCATAATTTAATTTCTAATTATAGCTTTATGCTGTATTAGAAATTCAAGTTTATTTTGGTAGTGATATTTTTAGTTTAGCAAAAGTCTTTTCAAGGAGAGTCTTCTAAAATCAATATTGTATTTTGTGGGTTTTTTTGTTTTAAAATAGTATGTCACTATGTAATAATTAAATTTGTGAATTTAAATGTAATGACATGTTTGTAAAATTGTCAATAGCTAGTGTTAGAGTCATTTCTATACGTCAAAAGTGTCGAAAAATGATTTTTTTGCCTCATGGATGCATTCGCGGTGGAACCCGACTTTTAACGAGTGTGTTAGTCTTATGGGGGTTATTCTCTCAAAGAAACGACTTGCATGACGAGCCTCAAGATCACATTTGATTGAGTAAACAACGAGACAAATCGGAGGCAGTTGGCAATGAAGGAGGCCAATCGACGCCTTTGCGCCAACCGCTAGTGTTAGGGCCGCACAAACAATTTAGTGGCACAATTTGTTCATATTTTGTGTGTATGTGAGCATGTATGTGTGTTTTGTTAAAAATAATACTGCAAACAAATGATAGGAGAGGATATGACTACAATGATTTTCTATTGCATTCTTTTGCAATGATTGACCAATGAAAAGCTCAACACTCACTAGAAGTGAAAGTGGGAACAATTCTCATATGTAGGTGATTGTTGCAAGTATGTGGTTGGCCGGTGAAAAGCTCAACATTCACTTTGGAAGTGAAAGAGTAAGCAATTGTATTTATGTAGGTGATCACGTGCAACATATATCCTAAGTAGCAGATTGTAGATCTAAAGCATTTATGGACATGCGTTTCTGTTTCTAGTTCGTATGATGTGATTACTCCCCATGTTCACACCAAGGGGGAATGTTAGGAATATTCCGTTATTGTTGACACGTGATGTAGGAACATTGAGGAGAATTTGGAGACCGCATGCCTTTTGAAATTTTGACTAAGTGTTGGATTATGCACAAGGTCTACAAAGGCCGGTGAGGAGAAGGAAACACGGTAAAATGTATGGGTGATTCCACGAGCATGCACGAAAGTTTTGCGTAAGTATGAAATGCGAGATGGGCGGCATCAACACGCGGTGTTTAGTTGAAGTATGAGCGTGCAAAAGTTTTGATAAAGCGCGAAGGTGGTGTGCTAGGATTTCACGACGAATCATGAGATGCACGGATCTTTCAAAGGTCGCTGCACAAAACCATATGAAGGTTAGATCGCACGGAGAAGATCGAGAAAATGACAAAGAATGTAGATGGTGTTGGCGAGAAAGTTTGCATGGCAAGCAAGGGATCATATATCACCAGACAATTAATCGACATGGAAGCTTCAAAAGATTTTCCCATGTACTAGATCGAGTAATTCGATGCCATTAATGCAGTCCGAATGGAGCAGGAGGGAGGGTTTTGGAGGAAGTTTTGACACTCCTATAAAGGGCAGTCCACACCATCTTTGGAAGTTGTTGAAGGTCATGCGGAAGGTCGAGAAGAGAACCGCTAAGAGCAGTAAAGGAAGAGCTTGAGTTGTGACACGAATCGGGACATATTCTGTTTGACCAATTAATCTTCGGATGCAATACCAACCTTGGACAATTTAAAAGCTACTAAAGTACCTTAATAGCCCCATTAATGGGAAAATCATGTAGATGTCGTTAAGGCTTTTCTAAGTTAAATAGAATTTCGTGTTTGTGTTATCCATTGTGTGACTTTCAGTAAAGCAGAGTATAACCGACCCCACACAAACATGTTAGTGTATTGTATGTGATGTGATGAGTTGTAATAACAACTCGGAGATATTATTTGTTTTAATAGTTAGTACGTTACATATACTATAGTCAAAATCTGATTATGTGTGGGAAGATAGGTGAGTTATAATGGCTCACGAATTTTTAGATGCGAGTGGTTTAAGGAGATAAGTTTTACTCCTAACGCATAGTTAATTAATACACTATATTGTTGGAAGCGATTGCCGCTAAACCAAAAGGTCAATGCATGGGCTGATACAAGCGCTAGAGTTAATGAATCCACGGGAGGCGGTTAGTCCATGTCACGAATCCCATGGGGAGAGCTGCCAATTTTGCCAACAAACTCCCCCAACGTTACCCGAGGAGTATCGAACCTGTGACCTTTCACTCTAATACCAATTGTTGGAAGCGATTGCTATTAAACCAAAAGGTCGCCCGTCAATTTCCAATACAAGCGCTAGAGTTAATGAATCCATGGGAGGCGGTTAGTCCATGTCACGAATCCCACGGGGAGCGCTGACAATTTTGCCAACACATATATGTAGTATGAATAATTTCTCAAGTTTATTTTGTGTTAACCTTTGTTTACGACTCTTCCAAACTTGTCGCTTCCCAAATTCTACATTTAGGGTGGTAGAAATGTATTTCCCTCTAGCTTTTGGCCAAGTAGTTGCAACATCTATAGTGTGAGGTTTTAATTAGCAGATAAGGTAAGATAAGATAATTATATTGATGTCCAACGAATGACCACAAAAGTAGGCAATAGACCGCATAGACAATGCCAAAAAAACTAGCAGGAGACCTAAAAGGGTTATCCGAATAACTAGAGAGGAGAAGAGAAAGGAAAGAAGGAGAAGCAAGGGTCACAATGGCCACAAGAAGGCGGATGGATGGAGCCGAAGAAGAGGGGCGAGAAAAACCCCATTTCCGACACTATCACCTAGCATTTGAGGCCGATTGAAAGTAGTCGATGATATGCTTGTGTCCTGTAGCTGAAACTCTGGAGAGTTTGGAATGTCGGTGTCTGGGAGAAGGACGAGCAAAACGAGCCCTCTGTATCCTCCTGGCTGATCGTGATCCATGGGGAGGACCCCTAACCGAGTGCGATCATGAAAGCCTCTGGACAGGAAGGTGGCTTCTCGGGTCTTGATGGATTTGGTCTGGGAATCCATATTGGTGTCAAGATGCCGTTTGGTGCCCCTCTCCGGTGGGAGCACTGTAAAGAAAGATGTGATCTATCGAGAAAGCGACTGTTTGGGAGGAGACTAAAGGGTCTCATTTCGAAGTTTGAGAGCCTCCTGTAGGTAGAGAGAAAGACACCGCTGGTCATAATACCTAAAGAAAGCCACAAATGATGGATGTTCCAGAATAAGCTATGAAGTCTCCTCATTTGATTCATAGTAGATGGGGCACTGAAAATGAAGTGTTCCTCCGTTTCGACCTCTTGGAGAGAACAAAGCGGCAAATCATCTTCGAGTAGTCCGGTGATGGTCCTCCATACGAAGTCTATGAGATCCCACTGAACCGGCCTAGTGATATGTGGAGTGCCTGCAACCAGTGTTGGGAGATATATGTAGGCCGGCTAATAAGCCCATCATTGACCTTAAGGAAATGTGCATCATAAAACTCCATCTTAGGACGTAATCCACCCGGAGGGCTGATCTAAGTGTGCTGGATGAATTGCCTGTAAATGTCATCTCTGATAATTTTGTGCAGATCCTGCTTACTCGGTAGGAGATGGGCAGGAGTGTCCAGGGAGTATTTGTATGGTGGGAGGTGGTCCATTTGAATCCCGAAAGAGCAAGAAGGCGTGCACGACTTCGGGCGTACCAACAACGAGAACGAAAAGCGTGGTCAGAAAAGAGCAATAGCCTCAGAGGAATGGTAGGCGAGGTAGAGATACTGTCCTTGCCTGCAGAAGAATCTGAAAGTCCCGGATGCGATGCAAAAGCGAAACAAGGCCAAATATAGTCTCCAGTCTAAAAGGGCAAGCCCGAACTCAGCCAAGAGGATATTGTGTGGAACTGTCTCTTTGCACCTGATGATGCGTCTGAGCATGAGGATTTGGACTCGCTCAACAATAGCCCAATCAGAATCAAGCAGGGATGGCCCCCAAACCTCAGAGCCATAGAGAACTATGGGCCTCACAAGAGAATCGAGAGAGACATCTTTGACAAGATGTCCTGGAAGTGGTGGCGGAAGCATTGTCTCTCCAAGATTGCCAAATTGGATCATATAATGTCTTTCTAGAAAATTTGTGGGGGTCAAGGCCTCTATTAAATTCACGTCCTTACGCCATTTGATAAACTTTTAAAATATCATGTATAACATCCTCATGGGAAAAGTTATGAAACGGGTAAACTAGTGAGGAGGACACATTATCAAGTGCCAACTCAACAATTGAGGCAGCTGTCAACATTCATGTACCCCTTTAGGAACTAGGATCTTCAAGGGTTCCGGTTCCCTCTTGTTATTAATTTGCTCCTAGTGCATTCACTATTCCTTCTTATTCTTTGCATGTCATTTTGAATACCGATACATTGACATAGACAAGTTAGCCTGTTACTCAGCCTCCCTCATGGTTACTTAGTCTGTAACAATCTTTATAGAGAAGTTTCTTACCAGCGGTGCCTTCAACTTCTGCTGGAGGGTACAGCAATATTATTGATTTTCTTTTGAGGGTATTTGTGGCGTAGATTTTTATTTGATGAGTATGTGGTGGCTATCACAGTTGTCCCTTGTACACATGGACATTGATGTCAATATCAATGAGCAGTGTGAGTCAGTGTGAATTGGTCAATTGAAGGCCAAAGAACAGGAGTGGCAGGAGCCATCTGCAGGGTTAAGCAATATTTATGATTTTCTTTGGTGGGTATTCATGGAGTTGCTTTTTTTTTTTTTGATAACTATGTGGTGGTTATCACAGTTGCCCCCATAAACATGGACGTCGATGCCAATATCAATGAACAGTGCGAGCCAGTGTGAATTGGCCAATTGAAGGCCAAACAACAAGAGTGACAGGAGCCTTCTGAAAGCTTGGAGGTACAAAACTAAGAAATGGAAAACAAGTGGGTACAGGCCTAGGATGAAGTCAATTAAGCCAAAAATCTCAAGACATGTGGTAAAGGCTGTAAATAAAGATAGAAGAGCATGCACCAAACAAGTACAGAGAATTGGAAGTTGAAGGGAAACATTGCCACACTTGTTTCATCTTTCACTTCAGTGGTCATCCAACTCAACCCAACACCCTTGACTTCCATAAGTATGCTGCCACAAGATCTATCATGTTCATTTGTTCTCCATAACTCTATTGGCTAATGTCGGCAAGAGTGCCATCAAAAATAAAGACTGGGACATGTAACAGTATTGTACATAATCCTAGGTGTAGGCAGTAAATGTAAGAATAATATTTTATATTATTATTGTCTAGATACATTAGAAGATGAACAATCATTTTGAAGGTGTAGACAGTAAATGTAACTATAATATTTTATATTATTATTCTCTAGATACATTGGAAGATGAACTGAATATGCTTTTCATGTCGATAAATATGTACTTTGTATCACATTTTCCAGTGAATGATTGATTATTAGGTTTCACTCTTCCATTTCCATTTCATTTTCACAGTCCATCTTTTTGGCCTTACATTAGTAATAGAGCGCCAGGGAAAATATCCATTCACAATAAATAAATTAGCAGAAAAGATTTTTAGCTGATTGTTTTCAATTCTCCATTTCATGCTATGACACTTTTCACTCAGCAAACAAATTGGCAGTCAAAATTTATTTGCTTTATTTTTTTAATCCTTCAATAGTAACAAGTTGAACCCCTCATTCAATTCTCATCCCGCAAACTCAAGTCTTCACCAAGTCAATACCTTGGTTGATGACAACTCTAAAACTGCAGAAGGGAACAAGCTATCACTTAGGCAATACCTTTTGCAGAGGACTGTATTTCAAAACAGTTTGAAGATAAATGTTTCAGAATGACAATTTGAAAGATGATCAAGACCGAGTGAGGAGGGGGAGTTTCATATGAAGAAAATGAGGTGCCTAATATGCATAAAAAGTTGCCAAATCTACGAGACACCATTGGTTTCACAATTACCCCTGTAAATTAAGGAGGAGATGTAACATTATTGTACATAATCTGAGATGTAGACAATAAATGTAATGATAGCATTTTATATTATCATTGTCTAGATACATTAGAAGCTGAACACTAATTCCTTGTTGATAAATATGTACTTTGTATCACATTTTCCAGTGAATGAGAATTGGGTTTCACTCTTCCATTTCCATTTCATTTTCACAGTCCATTCACTGGCTTTACATGATAGATGTAGAGTGAAAGTTTTGTCATCGTTTATTTTGTTGTCATTGTGTATGGCGAGGAATAAAACAAGTCATTTATAAATGAGAGTTATGCATGAGTGGATGGACTGACCTGTTGCCTTAATTTGTTTGATGAGCGATGTCAGGTTGGTAAGGTTACATGTTGATTGACCTTTGCAGGAATTGCCTTACCTACCATCACCCTTCCTATATGTACTAGTTGTTAGAATATGTGGAGAGAGGAAAAAGAAAGAATAGAATATACAAAGATGGAATGAAGAGAAACCGGAATGCACACTGTACAAATGAGTTGTGTGTCCGGGTATTTATTATGCAAAGACGGTTACAAAACTAGTTAGCGGTTACAACCGCATAACCATACAAAACACTTATAAAAAGGGGAAGTCTTATTCATTTATTCCTACACCCCCTCTTAAGACTTACCCTACATAACTCAAAAACAAACAATCTAACAAAACAGAACTACGCTATCTTCAAACACTTTCACTTTGAAAGCAATGCTATGATAAGGTAGGGCTCCATCAAGCTGCTTCGTAACCTTCGTAAAGGTGTAGTTCCCGAGCTGAATTCCCGAGTTCCCTGATTCCACCTCCCCAAACTCCCGAATCACAAATCTCCCGAATTATTGGACAACCATCCATACTGAGCCATCCACAAGCTCCATCAAGTTGTCTCATGACCCTCGTGAGGGTATAATTCCCAAGATCCATAGTCTCCCAAACTATCTGAGCAACCATCCATACCGAGCTTCATCTACCCTGTATCCTTTCTTGCCTTCAAAGTTTAGAGCATCTTTATAGCACGTATTCGTCACTGTCCTCACTACCTTCTGCATCCGGTGGGTCTTCAACCATGGCTATATTGGCTGTATTTGATATGACTTTACCCTTGAGCACATCATTGGCTCGAACACGACAATCCCATGCTGTGTGACCTCTTTTCCTACAATGACATTCAATCTCCGACTTATCTGATCTTCTATGATATTTTCTGGTTCTAGAATAGAAGGCACTTTCTTGCTGGGAATGACCTTCTGCATCCTCTATAGTTCGTTTTTCCTCAGCTAGAAGAGCTGCTATCATATCATCCAGAGATTGAGATTGAATTTGACTGAGATTAAAAACTACATTGCTATATTTTGAAGACAGACTATTTAATAGGATAGCTTTGGCATCTTCGTCCTCAATTGCAGCTTTCACTTCTGCTAGTTGTCTAATTAAGGACCTTAGATTATTGATGTGGCTTGACATAGAGACTCCGTCATCCATTTTGAACCTATATAATTGAAGTTTCAGGGAAAATTTGGCATTGATTGCTTTCACTCCAAATAATTTATTTAGAGTATCCCAAATGTCCTTCGATGATTTGTCTAGGTCTACATGATGAAGTTCAGAGTCAGAGAGAGCAAGGCCAATAATAGCTTTCGCTCTATCATCTCTGCTTTGCCATTCTAACAATTTCGATGCATCGGTAGGTGTTGTCTCTTTCCCGTTTACAATGCCCCACAAATTTTTATTCATAAGTTGCATTTGTATTTTCACTCTCCATGTATGAAAATTTAGACCAGAATATTTTTCTATGGGCATTTCCATTTTAATAGAATAAATACAACTGCGTATTTTGGCAATGAATAAATAAAATAAAATAAAATAAAATACCAACAGATTGATGCACATGTTGCCCTAAATACAGCAGGAGTCTTTTTGCTTTTGTGTCTTTGAAAAATATTTGTGCCCTAGCAATTCGTGACTGTAAAATGCAGCATATTAGCGCAAATTGTGACTGTATTTTCGTGCTCAAAAATCTGGCACTTCAAAACGTGCCATTCTGAAAAACGTGCCATGTATTTTTGGACTTTTTTTTTTTTCTAGAAAATGCGAGTGTATTCTTCTAATTCGCGCAGTATGCGGCGTGATTTTTCGTGCCCTAATGGCGCGCCCTTGATTTCCGATCGCAGATTTTTCTATGTCATGCGTTTCTAAAATCCGTCAATGAAAAACCCGCGATTTTTCTTCAGTCTTCGTTATACCCTTGCGCCTCTATTTTATCTTCGATCACCGGTAATGACAAAGATGAATGCGTAAGTCTATAATTCGTTTTGAGCTTCACGAAAAGTTTTGATTTCTTTCACGTGCCCTAATGGGACTGTCACGAAAATATCTCACTTCCTCTCTATGCTTGCCCCACGCTCTGATACCACTGTTAGAATATGCGGAGAGAGGAAAAAGAAAGAATAGAATGTACAAAGATGGAATGAAGAGAAACTGGAATGCACACTGTACAAATGAGTTGTGTGTCCGGGTATTTATTATGCAAAGACGGTTACAAAACTAGTTAGCGGTTACAACCGCATAACCATACAAAACACTTATAAAAAGGGGAAGTCTTATTCATTTATTCCTACACTAGTGACAAATCTATTGCATATCATGTGAGAGTTAGGCTCGAATATTATTGAAAATCAGGTACTGCAAACGTTGATGAAGACATTCCTATTTCCATTATATTATGTTGTGTTCATTCATAAATATGTTGGTATTATATAATTTCCTGTAGATAGTTCTGTTTTCTACATGTGGTGATCCTTCTGTTTGTGTTCCAATCAGTTTGTTAATTAGAGTTAGATAGCTACATGGACTGCTAACTCTCTTTGTATCATCATCAACATCAACTCGTCATGCTTATTTTTCTCAATCTATTACTTGCCTTTGCTTTATTTGTATAGTTTTTTTAAAATTAGCAAAAACAGAATTGTTTTAATAAGAATTTAATAATTTAAAGTTGAGATCTATAAGCTTAAGTAATGACACTTGGGCACCTCACTTGACGGTGACAAACATAATCTCAAAAAACCAGTTCCATTCCCCAACTCAAGAAACCAGTTCAACTCATTCAATTTTGACTTGCTTTAGGCACTCAACTAACTTTAGGGTCTTTAATCATGCCATCTAGTCTTAGGAAGGGAAATTGAATCAAGGATCCCTTCATGTTTCTTGTATGTATGTTGGGAAAGTTACGAAAACTAAATATTTATTTTCTTCCGTCTCTTGCAATAGATAATTAGTCTAATTTGGGAACATAAATGATATCGGTTAAGAATCTTCCTTTTTATTTTCTTTATCATACATGCTTGCCTAAATTCTACAAGTCTTATATATATCAACAGTAATTAAGAGCAGCCGTTTAGTACATTTCCTATATTTTTTTAGATTCTAGAGTGTTGAACATATACCACTAAGAATAAAAAGCCCCCATCAATATTGGTGCAGAGGGAAATGAGGGGTGTAATATCCCCTTAGGGCAAAAATAAAAGAAATCTGGATTTTTCAATAAACCCTTATAAAAAAACAGCAATCTGATTTCCTTCAATTTATTACAGCAGGCCTTCAAAATAAAAATACCCAATTGCTGGAAAACACTGATAAACCCTTTGAATATATAGATTTGAGTGCAAAGATCAAATATACATCAAAAACAGATTTTTTATATATTTTATTTTCAGGCTGGAAATTAATAAAAGTACAGCTGACCGTATATAGGAAAATAATGCCAAAATGCTGGTCCAGCTGACTGAAGATGGTGTTTTGGGAAGAATTCGGCTATTTGCAAGCCCCACAATCTATTCCCGGCCGTACCACATGCTGCAACAGTCACCAATGGTGATGTCAGCCCCTAGGAGGGTGACATCAACCCTTAGGATGGCTCCAAATGAGGGTAAAACCCTTCCCAAATATGTTGTTCCAACCTAAGATGATGCCCTAGCTATAAACTTTGAAAATCTGACCTGCAATGTGCCCTAGCTGATGAATCTGATATGAAACTGGAAATCTTTGTTTGGATGCACAAATGCAACTCTTGGATGGAGTTACCCCTGAAGATTGGAGGGTTTTCATCCTCAAATCTGATTGCAATGGAGGGTTTTTGTCCTCAAAAGCAGAAGTTGGAGCAGCAGCTCAAAACCTCAATGTAAAAATAGATAATTGCCAAAAAGATCCCCAAAAGACCCCCATTGACCCCTTTTATGACTTTTCATGGCACACTTTTCAAGAAAAGGTCCCTAAGTGGGATGTCCCATGTCTAATTTGGCATTTGACTTTGACATAAGTTGCTTTTATAAAATAATATAAAGTTACTTTTGGCAACTTAAGTCACTTTATTAAAATAAAATATTTCCCTTGCAACACCCCTTAAGCCTACGGGAAATAAAAATTAGGCTAAGGGTACTTTTATGGATTAATTTTGAGAAAGGGACATTACAGGAGGCCAAGTTAATGACTATCTTACTCCCTAGCCTAGACACTCAAGAGCTACAAGACACACTTAGGCGCGCACACCCAATTAAAACCCACAATTACATTCTTTATTGGAAACTTGGCTTATTATAGAGATTCTCTCACACACTCAATTGATTTATTGACCCAACGTCATGAAGATGATCATACAATACTCCCTTTGATGGGTTCTACTACTGTACTAATCTATGCTGGACTTGGTCGTACAACCCCTTTCTTGCACTCTCTCTTTGTTATTCTATTGAAATATGTTTTTTTCCCTCTTGCTTGCCTCTTGTTTGCTCCAAGTTTTAACTTTTTCCCAACTGAAACTGCTTCTTCTTGATCTTGGATGGATCCTTCTAATAGTTTTGACAGTCCTTAGTATCTCTTCACCTTCCGAAGATGCATGGGAATGCTACGAACAAACAATTCTTGTTTTTTTGGCCTTTACTCTGCACGCACAAAGGTTATGGGTGAAACACCACTTTGTGCAATTGTAATCGTTGGTTTTGTATCTGCCGCTTGTAAAAACATGTGGTTTTGCCACCTCTGTAGTGAAAGCTCCTTGTGACTTTGGTAGATAATTGAAACCCGTTCTTAGACATTGTTTGAGGTGCTGAACTCTTGGGGGTGCATTTGGACCTGTTTGATCATCTCTCACATGTGCAACAATGTTGCAAGATGACCACTTGCCACCACAATCACTTGTACAAGCCACACTCTATTTTTGGATGGTGTAGGATGGCTTGTGGATTTGGATGGTCCTGCATCATACATGCCGTGTAAGTGGAATAAACCATGAACTCTTGCTTATTGTTGGAATACCAGCAGGGAAGAATGAAGAAGAAGCAGACTACACACATTGGAGATTGTGTGTCCGTTTATTTATTATGCAAAAGATAGTTACAAAATGGTTGACAATTACAACCGATCATTAGTTAACTAGTAACTAATGACTAACAAAAAGCCTTATATTTTAACACCCCCTCTTAAGGCTTACCCTACAGAAAGCAAAAACAAACATATATGACATAGCTGAAAACCAATAGAACCAAAAAGAGTACGCATTCTTCAAGCGTCTTTGTTGAACAACAGTTCGTTGACTGGGTAGAGCTCCATCAAGCTACCTCATGACCTTCGTAAAGGTGTTGTTCCCAAGCCAAATTCCCGAGTTCCCGGATTCCACCTCCCCGAACTCCTAAATCACAAATCTCCCAAATTATTGGACAACCATCCATGTTGAGCCATCCACAAGCTCCATCAAGTTGTCTCATAACCCTCGTAAGGGTATAATTCCCAATGTCTACGGATTCCCAAACAAACCGGGTGTAATGTTCCTTTTTGGGGACTCACAGAAACTATGCAAAGCTGAAGATAAACAACACTTTTCAGATTTTTAGTAGGTTGTTAGTGACTGAAACAAATATATAAAAACCCTTAATTGCTGCCAGCAAACACCCTTCTAGGGCAGCGACCCTTTTGGGGTTTCAAACCCACTTTGTGCCTTCAAAACCCTTCAAATCAGCTTCCCTTAAGTCTCTAAAATTATTATATATCACCAGCAATCATATCATGCAAGAAAACTGATTTTTAGTGCCCTAGAATTGAAGATATGAATTTCTATAAACCCTTGTTTGTAGAGTTACTTTAAAAATTCATAACTTTACCTAGGAAGCTCCAAAATTCATGAAACTTGGGATCTTGGGGTTTAAAAATATGACGAATGCAAATATCAAATCAGCTTGCCCAAACATCCACCAAAACATGTCAAACCTGCCTTTCAAGCAATTCGCTCTCTTGAAATGCCCTAAAAACCATGCAAGATCACTCCAAATATATTATGAAATTATTATTCAAGCTCAACAATCAATTGGTGAAGGAATTATAATTTTTGGAAGCCTAGGAATGCTGGAATGAATTTCCTTCAAACCCTAGTTGTTGCAGAAATAAATAAACATTTTCAGATCTGATTATGCATGCCAAAACCCTCCAAATTTCAATGTAAAACCAGATTTCACCCTTATAAATTATATGCAATGAGATGATGTAATCCAAACACATAGAAGACCCTTGAGTACTTCAAAACACCATTCAATGTTGGTCGCCTTTTTAGAACAGCCAAATAATGTACCAAATCACTCCACAAATGAGTCGCTCCACTTTGAAGGGAGCCAATTTTGCATCAATAACAAAAGGAAAGCAATATCTTCAATATTTGACCCAAAGAGCTCCTTAGGGCAACTCGCCTAAGGCTGAAATTAAGATAACAACAACAAAGAAATCCCTCAAGGGGGTGGAGACTCCCGTGTTGAAGTCTTCCCTAGACTTGGTGAAGGGTTTTGTCCTCACACAAGACTCTCCAAGGGTTTTCGTCCTTAGGAGAGGTAGAGAGATGCTTCACAAGCAATCTTTCCAAGAGATAATAGAATTCACATAATGATCAAATGGCCAAGCAACCTCCTTTTATATCATAAGGGGTGCTACAAATAATGGCCGACCTCATAAAGTACTTTTAATTATCTAATTTGTTTTTAGAGCCTACATGCTCCAAATTACTTTATATTCTAATTAAATAAGTTCTTCTATTGGAGCGCTTGGCTTCCCAATAGGAATACATGATAATAATGAAAATATTTACTTAGAAAATGTCATCCAAGTCTTCCCTTGCTTGCTTCCTTAAACCCACGGGGAGGAAAAATGGGTTAAAGGTTATTGAGTGATTTGTACATACCTAGGATGGATGGGTAACTAGTTTGCTCCTTCCGCTTGATAGCACTAGATGGTTATTTGGAGAAATACCATCTTACCAACTACACCGATTGGACTCTATAATAAACCGGGACTCGATAAATGAGGACATTAAAGAAGAGCGCAGCGCCAAAAAGGATTCCAAACAAGTGAGAAAAGTTCTGGGAAGTTCCAAAATCGGAAACATAGCAGCTAGTTGCAGGAAAAACTGAATTTTTTTGAAACACTAGGTGCAACTAACAAAATCCGAGAATGCCAATCTATTGCCTTGAAAAAATAGCCATTTTCAAAAACAATTTGACCTCAATGGGACTTTGGATGAATGGGAATGACCTTGTTGAAGTTCAATTGTTAAATTGAAAAAATGCAACCATGCAAGCACAGAGTAAGCCAAAGTATGCGATGACATCATTATGATGCTATGCTGATGTCATTTATGTGGTTAGCAGCATGATTACATGGTGCAATGATGTGGCATGATGACATGGCACTGATGTGGCATTGATGTAGCACTCGTGAAGCAGGTGATGTGTACTAATGTGGTACTATTTTTAAGGCTGCAAATGTTTCTTGATTCTGTGCTGCGCAAAAACCAATCCTGTAACAAGCATGTACAGCAGGTGTAAATCAAGCAAGCCTAAAATTGAAAATTTTATACCTTGTCTTGGGTGTGTTTGTTTCTGATGAAACAAACATCTACGCCTATGTTTTTGGGCAATCTAGATGCGATGCTGGCATCGGAATTAACCCAGCAAGCATTGAGCATAAGATGACAAAATGAGCGTTAAATTCTCAAATCTGGGTCTTGGAAGCAAAACTGCAACTCCCAAGTGAGAGTACCGAAGTTTTAGAATTCCCATGGAGCGGAATCTGCTATGATACTAATGATGAGGAATCCCACAGGGGATCCTCTCAAATGTGCAAGACTTAGTAGCGGACATGGGTCTACAAACAACTAATGCAACATACTTTTCCCTTTTGGGGTCTATACTAGGATATGTGACATTCTTATCCCCATCTTGCAGACTATGTACTTAAATGCGGAAAATAATTTGCAAACGGGAGAATAGGAATTGAAGTACAAGTTCCATATTAGATTTCAAACTTCTACCAAATTGTGTTTACATGTGAGACCTTAAAATAGGCTTTACATAAAGTTAAACTAAGTTTAAGATTAACAACTAGCTGAGTATGAACTAACAAAGAGCTAGAAAATAGGACAAACATCCACTTTCTTTGGATGCAACCAACGTATGATTCCTTTTAATCCATCCCCAAATAAATTGGGAAGGAAATCTCTAAATAATAGGGTGGCTGACTTTATACTAACCACTAACAACCTAGTACCTAATTTATCTCATGGTTGGAAAATGTTAGAATTTGTGGAGAGAGAGAATAAACCAAATAAATGTGTAAAGAATGATCAAGAGAAAACCGGAATACACCTGCATAAAATGGGTTGTGTGTCCGGTATTTATTATGCAAAGACGGTTACAAAATTAGTTAGCGGTTACAACCGCATAACCACACAAAACAATTATAAAAGGGAAGTCTTATTCATTTATTCCTACACCCCCTCTTAAGACTTACCCTACATAACTCAAAAACAATCTAACAAAATAGAACTACGCTATCTTCAAACAGCTTTCACTTTGAAAGCAATGCTATGATAGGATAGGGCTCCATCAAGTTGCTTCATGACCTTCGTAAAGGTGTAGCTCCCGAGGTGAATTCCCAAGTTCCCGGATTCCACCTCCCGAACTCCCGAATCACAAATCTCCCGAATTATTGGACAACCATCCATATTGAGCCATCCACAAGCTCCATCAAGTTGTCTCATGACCCTCGTGAGGGTATAATTCCCAAGATCCACAGTCTCCCGAACTATCTGAGCAACCATCCATACCGAGCTTCATCTACCTTGTATCCTTTCTTGCCTTCAAAGTTTAGACCATCTTTATAGTGTGTATTCGTCACCTGTCCTCACTACTTTCTGCATTTGGTGGGTCTTCAACCATGGCTATATTGGCTGTATTTGATATGACTTTACCCTTGAGCACATCATTGGCTCGAACACGACAATCCCATGCTGTGTGACTTCTTTTCTTACAATAATGACATTCAATCTCCGACTTATTTGATCTTCTATGATATTTTCTCGGTTCTAGAATAGAATGCACTTTCTTCTTTGGGAATGACCTTCGCATCCTTTGTAGTTTGTTTTTCCTCGCCTAGAAGAGCCTGGTATCATATCATCCAGAGATTGAGATTGAATTTGACCGAGGGTAAAAACCACATTGCTATATTTTGAAGACAGATCGTTTAATATGATAGCTTTGGCATCTTCGCCCTTAATTCTGCAACTTTCACTTTTGCTAGTCATTCGATCAAGGACCTTAGATTATTGATGTGGCTCGACATAGAGACCCCGTCATCCATTTTGAACCTATATAACTGAAGTTTCAGGGAAAATTTGGCATTGATTGCTTTCACTCCAAATAATTTATTTAGAGTATCCCAAATTTCCTTCAATGATTTGTCTAGGTCTACATGATGAAGTTCAAAGTCAAAGAGAGCAAGGCCAATAATAGCTTTCGCTCTATCATCTTTGTTTTGCCATTCTAACAATTTCGATGCATCGGTAGGTGTTGTCTCATTCTCGTTTACAATGCCCCACAAATTTTTATTCATAAGTTGCATTTGTATTTTCACTCTCCATGTATGAAAATTTAGACTAGAATATTTTTCTATGGGCATTTCCATTTTAATAAAATAGAATAAATACAACTGCGTATTTTGGCAATGAATAAATAAAATAAAATAAAATACCAGTTGCATAGTTCCGTGCCCTAGCGTAGGTAGTCTTTTTACTTCTGCGTCTTTCCAGCCTCATGTCTGTGAAAAATGTTTGTGCCCTAGCAATTCGTGACTGTAATAATGCACCATATTAGCGCAAATCGCGACTGTAAAAATGTCTAAAATCACGATTTTTCGTGGCTATTAAAATCTGACTATTTGTGCTCGAAAATGCTGTTATTTTCCTGAAAAACGTGCCATTCGCAACTGTATTTTCGTGCTCGAAAATACTGTTAATTTCCTAAAAAACGTGTCATTCGTGACTGTATTTTTGTGACTTTTTTTTCTTGTTTTTGAAAAACGTGAGTGTATTCTTCTGATTTGTGACTGTACAACGTGATTTTTCGTGCCCTAATGGCGTGCCCTTGATTTCCGACCGCATCGTGCTCTTGATGGGACTCACGAAAATATCTTTCTTCCTCCCTCTCTTTCGCTTGCCCCACGCTCCGATACCATTGTTAGAATTTATGAGAGAGAGAGAATAAAATCGAATAAATATGTAAAGAATGATCAAGAGAAAACCGGAATACACACTTGTACTAATGGGTGTGGTCTGGGTATTTATTATGCAAAGACAAACAAAATTAGTTAGCGGTTACATAACCGCATAACCACACAAAAATATTCATTTATTCCTACGTAAAATACCAACATAAGAATAGAGGATGGAAATGGATCACTAAGTAATAGGGAATTGCATGAAAATCTCCACATCTACAATCGCAACCTAACCACCAACTAATGAGGGGTAAAAGTAATTGTACATGGTTTTACAAAGGACGAAATATAGGGACTTAGGATAGACCACTAACATGATGTATCCTATACATCCATATAAATCTTCAAAGATTGATCAAGGAGGATTTGAAACTTTGATCATCTCGTTGTATCATGGTAGTACTCCATATTGAATGCATCTTCATCACTAGCTTCGTCCTCATCCCAAACCCACGATGTCAAAAACTGCAGTCTAGTACATTATATTCAGTATTTCACATCTTTCGATAAAGTTGTCAACCTTGTTTAGCACACCTTACTCTATGGTATCTCGCAGAAAAACAACAAAAGGGAGAATGTAACATTCCCATTTTAAGACTTTAGAATCAAGGGATTTTTTTACATAATGTTTTCTGTTCTAAATTAGCATAATTTAAAACACACATTCCAATCCATTCCATCTCATAATGTGAAACCATATGCATTGTTTGAAATGATTCGGTGAGTTACCAATCTCTTATTTCATGACTCTAAGTATCATACCAATCTCTCATGTTAACTTAATAATTTGTATACTACGTATACTTGGTTCTTTTACCCTTTTCGGGGTATTAAGTGTCTGTTTAAGAGGCCTATCTGAATATTTGTTACCGACATTCATCTGAAATCCCGCTTCTTAAAGTAGGTGACATAGGACAACGCAACCAACAGCTTGCGATACTTTGGCCAAAGATTTTAAACATACTGTTCATGTTTATATTCCCGCACGACATACATACACGCCAAATGGAATAAGTCCTTCACCTCACTCAATCTTTATCTAGAGTGATCCTTATTGACTATCGTCAGCCCACTCTTTCAGAGTTTATCCATAGGCAAGGTTGGCAACATAGTCTAGTGTGGAGGACTGCTCGCGGTGACTAAGGGTACTTAGACATACTCAATCGACCTGAGTCGATTACGTGTGTCTAGTTATCCTAAGTCATCGTGAGTTTCCCCAGACACTAGATCATGCCCCTAACTCCACCTAGGGCAGAACTGTGATCAAGTCCGAACTTATGAAAATCTAGATGATTAAACTTTGAAGGGTGTTGTAACATGTCAATTGAATAGTATTCTCGTGAAGATCCAAGTCTCTCAAGGTACCGCACCGCAGCGGTTGGCGTGTGTCAACATCTGTTTGAGTTCTCCTCATCTAGACAATCATACCCTAAATAGAAGTTAATGACTTATTAATTTTCTTCATTAAGAATTAATTGCAGTAGCCCTACTGAACAACTAGGTTCATTAACCGTTATGGTTACGAATTTAAACTACATTTGGAGTGGGTATGCAGATACATCTGCACCCTAACCATTTCATAGGTTATGTTTTTATTCCAAAACATTCTGATTTATGTTTAGCATAAGCAGATTTAGCACACATGACAGTGTTGTTTGCCTACTCCCTTACTCAAGCCCTAGCTTATATAAGTTCATAGCAAATTCTTTTTATATTAGACTTCAATGGAATGAAGTCTAATCCCATTTAATTTCCTTTCTCTACATTCCTAATCCAGTTAAGGAACTCTTCATGAGAAAGAACACCATCAACTAATCAAAGATAACATTCAGATTCATTTCCAATAGATCTTAAAACAGTCTATTATTCATTACATGGAAGTTGTCTTCCCTTTTTCTCATACAGGGTTCATGATTATTTATAACCCCATAACATGTTATAAGTTATCATCATAGTTTTATCCACCTATAACATTTGTTTTAAATATAGTCAAAGTGAAATAATTGAGTATCCATGCAAGAATGTCAACTTAATAAGTTGTATTTTCACTACAGAGGGTAGTTCATCTAGTACACCTATCTCTATCCATTATATTCCAAGCCATAAAAAGAGAGTTACTGTCATGCAAGTAGAGAATTACTTAACATTTCCACTCACTGAATGCCATAAGGGAATACATCAAATGCAACAAATTTCACATATCTTTTATTCATCAAGAAGATTAATACATTTACAAGTCCAAACACATCATACATTACTAATGTCAAAAAAAAATACTTGAATCAATTTCAAATACAACTTTCTTTTCCATAAAATACATTTCAGTCATGAACCATATTTCATCACAAAAAGATCCAGTCTCTTGGGTAAACAAAAGTAAGTTCCTAAGATCTTTTCTCCTTTCATCACTTATGAAGTCCATTTGCAAAAATTGCTAGTACGGGTCAAAGGTATCAATTAAGCATGATAAACACTAAGCATTAAAATGATGTGCTTTTAGCTAATCTGTTCCATAAAAAGAACTCTGTTGTTATGAAATAGTCAAGAGCAATTCAGAAAGACATAACCAAAGGGAGTTACCACACTCAAATAAGAGAGAGAGAGAGAGAGTTATACCAAGCAAAAGTAAGATGGAGTCATGAAGAAAACAACTTCAACCTTCCATACTATAACTTATTAGCAAAATAATTACAACATTAATTCAGATAAGTAACATTTCTTCATAGTTTACTATCTCTTTGAAACATTTAACTACATGTTTCCTTCTCAGTTAAACTTATGTAACAGAAGGAGATAACTATCCTACTATCCTCTAAGCATAGTTCAGCTGAAGATAAAACAACAAAGTAATACCATCACAAAATTTCCTTCATCAAAAATCATCCTAAAATCAGAGATGCCAGTAATCAGATCTAAAACATAAGAACAAAATTTGGGGATGATTCCAAAACATCATAACCTAACATGTGCTTCTGATTTGAGTATCCTAATACTCAAACCCAATATATCTCCAACTTAAGTAAGGTCCAACAAACTAAAAGCAGACCTCATCAAAAGTTAAAATCAAATTGGCATGCAAATGGGACTACACACAGTCCCCAAAAAGCTACAACAATATTATCCTTAAGTCAAGAGGGCATAATGGTAAGATTTAACATTCGAGACATGTTGGCTAAATTTTCTGCATAAAGATCAAACCTAGGCAATCATGAGATAAATCTCCTCATTTAACCGGTGAGGCTCTCGTGTCGATTTGTCAATTTAAGTATGCTAATATCTAAGTGGGGTTTTACTTTAACTACTCGGTTCATGAACTCAGAATCGAATAATTCTCAGCAGTAAGTAAATTTGTTTAAAGAAAAGAAATATTTATAGAAGAAAGGAATTATATAAACATAGAGAGAAGAAATGGAGAAGATGTGCATCCCAATCAATAGATAAAGCAGAGTTGATTGTATGCACATAGAAGAAACCAATAGATATAAACATAAAATTCTAGACAAAGGTAGCTCTAGATCTAGATCTGAAATAACACAAAGTCTATCAAAAGATCTAAGATAGAAAACAAGAAACACAATACACCGTGACACAAAGTTCTCGGAAATGTGCTCCTGTATATTCCTTTGCTTCAAGTGGCTCTCAAGGGTTTCAGCACAAAGTCTGGAACACAAGGTTGTTGCTTACAAATTCGATCATTAACCCGAAGGTTCTTCCTCTACTTATAGAATGTAGAGGGGCAATTACAAGTTGGAAGCTTTTAGTTGAACTGACACATGTGGAAGTCGGAAAAGAAACAACTGACAATCTCCATCCTAGAATTCCTCTTTGCATGACATGTATGATTTGCAACTGAAAATAGAACCTTCTATTTTGCACGTCCGCCACCTATCTCCAAGTAGTTGACTTCTTCAAGTAATGGCTTTTAAACCAATCATTTAAGTTGTATAATTTAATTGATCGCTCAATTACTTCCGGAGGAAAAGGAGAAGGAAGAGGAAAGTCATAGCCTTGTCCTTTTTCATGTCTCGCATGTAGCTGATTCAAACGGGATCTGGAAGCAATGGAGCGGCTGAAATTGACTAGATCTGGAATTGGAAATGATTGGATCTGGGAAACAAGTGGATTTGGAAACAAAAAGCTGGAATTGAAAACAACTAGATTTTGCCTTCGCCTTGTCTTCTCTTTTATCCTCAAGCTTTTGCAGCTTCTTCTCCAAGACATGCATCAATGCAATGTTTGTCGTAGATAACTCATCATCTTTATTTTTAATTGCATATGAGCAATTAAAAATTCCTGAAAGCACTCCTGGATGAATGAAAATTCAATGAAGGCTTCAATGGAAGATGGGAGCATTTGCAGACAAGATCTTGGAAGGAATTTTCCACGCACCGACTTCTTCAAAGTGCGCATTCGAAACAAGAGGATGAAGCCTTTGTGCGTAAGCTTTTTGCAACTATGAGATTTAGATTTGGATCTGCATATGGATTTGCATCTGCATCTGGATATAAATTTGCATCTGCATCTGGATATGGATCTGCAGCTGCATAACAAACTTTGGCAACTGAGCTGTGGATGGAAAAACTACAGCTCGAATAATTCCACTGCTTTTAATCTGTATGCATGAGTGAAGTTTTTCTTGCATGCATGAGTGAAGTCTTTCCCGCCGGATCTGTCTATCAATTCAGCAAGAGGTTCCCAGCCTAGATTCGTGTTTCCAATATCTGCAAATTTAGAAGTGATGCATGACTCGTTGTGCTTTCTTTTTCATCTTTCTTCGCCATAGCTTTGTCTATCTTTGTCTGAACAATTCTTTTTCTTCTTACTTGGCCGGATTTCTTCAAAACTGGTGCAGATCTGGACAATTCTTCAGATTCGGAGGATATATGCAATGTATTGGACATTGATTAAAGCTCCTTTTCTTTTGTAAAGCACCTGTAATGAATTTCTGCAATTAATTCAGACAAAAATGGCCACCGGAGCATGAATAATGAATTTTAATTGTAAAAATCTGCACTTTTCAAGTCTGCTGCCCCAAAAATTGATGTTTAATTTGCACATAAAGAGAGCATGAATCCTTTCAACAACACCTGAGCACCTGTAACACCTATGTAGACAAAGATCAACCTCCTTCAAAGCATGTGCCAAATTTGGAAGCTTTTAGCCTTGTTTCCACCTTGCCTGAGCAAAATCCTTCTTCAAATGGGGCGCACTTTTCCTCTTGGTTGCAATTCTTCACCTATGAATTAAATAATTCACCCATATGGCAGCCCATGCTTATATAATCCTCACAATTCTTTAATTAATAATTGCCCTTCCTATTCCTGACAATTAATTAATTAAAAATCATGCTTCTCTCTTTTAAAATAGCATGTTTAAGGACAGCCATCCAATAAATTAAATTAATCCAATTTAATCCTTCACACTTCACTTCACTTAAGCTTCACAGTGTGCCTTGACCATAGCCACTGAAAATAGAATTTAATTTAATGATTTAATGCTTTAAAAATCATTAAATATATCCTAAATGGGGCGCACTTTTTGACATGAAGGGGGCAGCCTTTAAATAAATTAAATTTAATCCATTTAAATCTATTTCTTTTATTCCCCTTTGACTTCTTGACTTTCTTCCATGCCTGGGCGCCAAAATTGGGTGAATAAATATTAACAAATATTTATTTAATGCATTATTATTCACCCAAGGTGGGTCGCACTTTTTTGCATAATAGAATTCTATTTTTAAGAATTTATAACAATGGGATTCTTTACCCTGCAAGGCAGCCCCGGAAATCCCATGATCCACTTAAGTGATTTGACTTTGACAATGAGATTATTTACCCTGCAAGGCAGGCAATAAAATCCCATGATTTCACTTAAGTCACTTTTCGTTTATTTCACTATGGAAATTTTTACCTGCAAGGCAGGCAATAAATTCCCGCCTGCCTGCGGCCTCTAACTTTCCCACCGCAACTTAAGTGAATTTTATATCACGGGAAAAAGTACTGCCAGCAAGTACAAAATTCCCACCTTGCTCGCGGCCTCTAGCTTTTCCACTGCAGCCTTAAGTGAATTTTATATCACAGAAAAAGTACCTGTGGTGTACAAAATTTCCACATTGTCTCCTCGTTTCTATTTTTCCCATTGCAGCCTTAAATCCTTTGTTTTCCAAAATGCGCCCAACCCAAGCAGGGCTTTTCTATGCACGACTTCGCCTTTCCCGCTGAACTAGACCTCCGATGGCGACTTCCTCCGGGCATAACGTGCGTATATGTTTTCCAGCTGCTCCAGGCCAAAAATCGGGCTTACCCGAGGCAAAGGAATTGTTCTAGAGAAATTTCACAGAAAACGAAATGGGACAACACAAAAACACGAAAAATTGCCAAAAGGCACAAATAAAGCCCAAAACTTATTCCAAGTTAAAACCCTTCTCATACATAGGAAGAATGGCATGTTCGATCATAACAGAGTTAAAACGGAGCGCAAATAGCCTCATACGGGGCTCAAAATAATTAAATACAAATTTCCCGCAGACAAATCCCGATGATAGAATATAACAATTTTGGGCATCTGGGTATTTGGCGAAAAAGACTAATATGACTCTTTGGGAATATCTTGACGCAATACAAGAACTTTCAGGCAATAAAAACACAAAACGACCCATTATTTTAAAAGTACGAAATTTTTTCGGAAAGGGTAGTCACAGATTTCAAGATGAAATCTGGGGGACACCAAGACACAACTAAATCAACCATCCCAGTAAATTCCACAAAACTCCAAGATTTACTCAAAAAAATAATTCCAAACAAACACAACGATCCATTCAATTAATTCCCTGCTACAGCTATACTGCCCTAGCACAACCTGAACCTAATTCTTCAATACAGGACTGGGAGATGCATCCAGAAATAGACCATGGAAGGACAACACTTAGAGCTGAAAGAAGATTAAAGAGAGAGAGATTACTTCCTCTTAGTTCTGGCATAAATAGAAAGAGAGTAAGAGATAACCCAGAACATAAACCGACAAGTTCAGTCCCTTACTGTCCCA
Organism: Taxus wallichiana var. yunnanensis; assembly: GCA_018340775.1. Lineage (NCBI taxonomy): Eukaryota > Viridiplantae > Streptophyta > Pinopsida > Cupressales > Taxaceae > Taxus > Taxus wallichiana. The sequence goes on from CM031243.1 coordinate 593,971,219, forward strand.
CTCCAAAATCCCAAACAGAGAACTATTCAGGGATCAAATTGAATGACAACAGACCCGAAGAAGGGAAGAAACTATGAACCAAAAACATCCATTACCTTTCATCATTCAATGGGACAGTAAAGATAACACCAAAATCCACAAGACAACAAGTAAACATTTCCCTACTAACACAGTGGTGAAAGGAAGAGGATTATCCAAAGGGTAAATCTACACAGTCCTCCTATCTCAGATCTGTCAAAGGGGAAAAGTAAATAATACGATTTAACCAACCCAAACAGGAGTCACCATTCTTTTTCATCAATACATTATCGTCTAAAATTTGAATAGAAAACAGAATAACATCTCCCTTCATTACACTTCCTCAAGCAACAATTCCTTTCAATGAGCTGAGCTGATATGCAATGGTGGAAGGCAACCGGTTGCTTTCTTGTAACTTCCAAGCTGTTCATTCATCTTTTACTTTTGTACATTAATGTACAATAGTTATTCATAATATAGTTGGCTAGTTAGTCAGTTATTGGTTGGTACATCCGACCTCTCAGATCATTGTATAAAACTTGCAGATTCTAAGTTAATATAATCTTGCGTTAGAGTTTGTGCATGGTGTCCCATCTTTCTCTCATTCTCTTTGTTAAGTCACTTTGATTATTGTTTGTTGTTACTTTCTCCTCCATACCATTTCCACTCATAGCACATTAGAATCTGTTTGTAGTGTATTGTCCCGTGTCATCCCTGGGCCTCGGATCATAGGTATTTTTAAAATTGATATCCATACTTTTAGTAAGCTTGTTCATGTTCGATTACTATTCATACAGATTAGTATCGACTATATATTGAGAACATTGAAGGCTTTATTAGGCTATCTGGTCTTCCATTAGCTCCTATCAACAATGGATTATTGTTTTGGATTGAAGTTTCATGTCTGCTGTATTTTATTTATTGAAGTTAAACATGTAGACACATGTTATGATCTTGCAAAATTCTGTAATGATACTAGTTTGTGTAGAATATGTGCAGGTTTATTACGTGGTGTTTGTCTGAAAATAGTGTCTTCCTTTATTTTTCTTAGGAAAATATTTCAAATATTCCCAGGTGTAAGTATAATATTTGTGTTCTTCAACTTAAATTTAGATGTTACTATCTTTGAAAGTTGCAAGTTTATTAGATTAAAATATTTTTGTTGCATGAAAACATGCAATAATTTATTTTTGGCAAGGGTTTACTGATATTTCTTGTCGACTGCTGAGATAATTTGATATTATAAGTTCACACAAGAATTTTATTACTTCAAAACTGATATTTCTTGTCAACTGCTGAGATAATTTGATATTATAATTTCACACAAGAATTTTATTACTACAAAAGTAAGCAAGTATAAGCAGCTACTTAGCACGTCCAATCTTGTACCGTAATCAGCTGTGTTTCTATTATGTTCTCCCAAATATTTATGGCATGCTGGTACAAACCATGCTCCATAGAACCATAAAACTTTCATCTTCTGCTATTCTCCTTTCCAGTGCGTCTGATTCATAAATTACCATATAGTTAAACATCATTCTAAAAATAGAAATACACTGTTACTTATGGATTCTGTTTGTTTCTGGAACGAATTCAATAGTTTAATAGTAGATGTAATATTATTAGCTGAAGTACCTTTTCTTGAACATGTTTTTGAAGAGTTGCAGTTTTTAAGGGAGTTTTAGTTGACATTGGTACATGGCTTTTATGCCTCTAGATGTTATGAGGCGCATAGCTACGCTAAAAGAAGAGGTTTCAAGGGTGGCAGAGAACATTACCCTCACCCATAGTGAGAAAGTGAAAATCAATGCTGCTAAATATTCTGCCATGATGGCACCAATTGCTGTGGCCTTGGAACGACGTTTAGCTTCGACTTCTCGGATGAATGAAACTGCTCATGAGGCTTGGTTTCAGAAGGAATATGGTGAACAAATCAAAGCTGCCATAACAAGTTTTAAGACACCTCCTTCAACTGCTGCTTCCCTTGCCGATGTGTGGCGACCTTTTGATGTAATTGCGGCGTCTTTGGCAAACCATCAGAAGAAGTCATCAGTCTCTCTTAGTGATGTTACTCCAAAACTTGCACAGCTGGCTTCTTCTGATGCTCCAATGCCTGGTCTTGAAAAACAGATTTTAATGTCTGATTCTGAAGCTGATGGAAGTGACCACTTGGGCACAGTCACAGTTTCTTCTTTTAGTGAACAAGTAACTATTCTTGCAACAAAAACAAAGCCAAAGAAGCTAGTTCTCTTGGGCTCAGATGGCCAAAGATATACTTATCTTCTCAAGGGCAGGGAAGATTTACGACTTGATGCGAGAATTATGCAGCTATTGCATGCTATAAATGGAATGCTGAATGGAAGCTCAAACAAGCATGGTTGTTCGTTGGCTGTTCGTTACTATTCTGTCACTCCTATAAGTGGGCGAGCGGGTTTGATCCAGTGGGTGGATAATCTCATAAGCATGTACAGTGTATTCAAAGCATGGCAACAGAGGGTGCAGTATGCTCAGTTTGCATCTACTGGCAGTGGAACTGCAGCTGCAAATATTCCACCTGTTCCACGTCCAAGTGACATGTTCTATGGAAAGATTATTCCAGCACTAAAAGAAAAAGGATTGCGTAAAGTTATCTCACGTCGGGATTGGCCTCAAGAAGTAAAAAAGAAGGTTCTCTTGGACCTTATGAAAGAGACTCCTCGTCAATTACTTTATAAGGAAATTTGGTGTTCAAGTGAGGGATTGCAAAATTTTAGCTTGAAGTTACGAAGGTAAGTTCCTATATTTTGTTTTTGTTTGGTATTTGTCTTATTACTATTTTCATCATTTATTCATTGGCTCTGCTTCTCAGATCAAAATTGTTTATATTTAAGATGATGTCATTTAAAACACAGCATGTGCACACGCCGACAGGTGAATATACTTGAATGCTATATTTTGAAAACAAATATTGTACAGTTCCAAATTTGGTAGTCAAATATTATTATGCCAAGGAAAAATGTTCACAATTTACCATTTTAACCATGAAGTAAATTTAGAAATGTAGCTGATCTGCTGCAACCTGCCATGAAAACCTAATAACTGAAGCTACTGTTCTGCATATCTGGGGAACTTACTCGACTATTTTGGGTAAGGTAAATGTACCATCATTGGTTGTATTCGGTAACTTTATAGTCACAATGGAAGAGTTATTTGAGAACCCTAATTTGCATAACTAATCTCCATTCCACATTTATTAATATTAAAGCATGTGATCACATGCTTGATGATCTGTGTGCAGCTGCGCACCTGTGCACTCTTGCCTTGAATGCCTTCTCAACTTGTGCACCCCTGCACCAGTCTGTGCTTCGAGCTACTGTGTGCACCCCTTGCATCATGTGCACGGTCCCTAGGAACGTGCCACACAACTCAGAATACAACACCGGCCTACAGAACTTTGCTGCACTCACAGCAATGCTCCTCTGCTGCGCTTTCTGCAGCATTACACTTGTAGCACTTCTTGCAGCACCGTGCTGTTTATGCAGCAGCATTACGCTTGTAGCACTTCTTGCAGCACTACACTGTGCATTGAACACCATTGGCATCACCACACTGTGCACACATCACTACTGCGCTTGCAACCTTGCTCTGCACATCATGTTGTACTCGCAGCACCAATGAACTCACAGCAGTATGCGGCATTCCCGTGGCCATCTGTGCAGCATCTCTAGACACACTGTGCAACTTAGTCTCTGTGCAAGACCTCTGGGTTATACATCGGCCTTGTGGACATTCCAAGTGGCACCTCCTATTAGTAATTATGAGAGAGAATGAAGACAAATGGAAGGCACATGACACCCTGACATCCTGTGTGTGTCCATCTTTTATCAAGCATAATAGAAGTTACATACATGTGAGATAGTTATACCTGTATTACTTTATATTAGTTAATGTTTACATAACTTAATTACTTTAATACCCTCTTAATGACTAAACCTGAAACTACAAGTTTGTCTTGAAAATTTACAAACACGATGGGACCAAAGAATTTAGTCATTAAATCCACAGGTTGCTCTCTAGATATTAATTTGAGGGTCCACAGTCATCTGACATTTTGTTGCTGTCCAATGTATGAGCTTCGGTTGAGACAAAAGCTGAGAAAGATTTTTAACAACACATAGATCCGGTCGTGTGGATGTAACACATCAGGGTGTCCATGAATTGTCCATAGAGTAACTCATCGATCAGTGATAAATCATCGTGGGCTGGTAACTTTAGCCTAACCTCCGTACTTCTGAATCTAGAATCTTGAGATGCTGATCAATGTTAATATACCAGGCTTGTGGAGCTTGTTTAAGTCTGTATAAGGACTAAATCAATTTGTAAACCAAATGATCATTATGAGGTACCTGAAAACCTCCATGCTCTACATGTAAACCTCCTCGTCTTAATCTTTGGAGAGAAGCAACTGAAATATGACCATCTTTGCAGTATTTGCAGTAGGAGCAAAGAACTCATAATCTATTCCCTCCTGTTGTGAAAAACCTTTCACAACCAAACAAGCTTTGTGCTTGTCCAAAGTACCATCGGCTTTACTTGCGACTTTGTACACCCATTTGTACCCAATGGGTTGTTCACCTAGTGGAAATTTCAACAACTCACTTGGCGGTAATTCCATCTATTCCTACGTACAGTTCTTCAACAAGATGTCATATTCTGCTTGCATGGCAGGCTCTCACTCAGGTATGCCTTCTGCTTTAAGAATATTGCTGTGACATAGGTGCCATAGGAAGGTCAGATGCGAGAGCAAAATGAACATGCTTTGCTGGATTAACAACCTTGTTTCTGGTCCTCCATGCTAATGGATTTCTTGGATTGGCTTTTCCTACCTTTTAACCATATGGCTTTTGTGCATCTTGGATAGTGAAGTCTCCCTCCACAATTCTTTGAGTGGCTTTTCCTACCATCTCACCATGTGCCTCCCGGCCTCGTGCGCATCTTGGATAGTGGAGTCTCTTTCCACAACTAACCATGCATTTGATTGAGGCAATTCATCCTTCCGCACATCCTGTATGGGGAGTATCCTCCACATGTGCATTTAAGTTGACTATAACAGGATCAACAAGCCTATACATGCCACCTTGCCCAATGCCTAGGGCAACTCCTTGTCCTGTGTCACATTATACTCAATACACTTCTACCTAGAGAAATTTACAACAATGTTATGATTTTCTGATAATTGACTAATAGACCAGATTTTTAATCAAGCTAGGAACACACCTAACATTCCTTACTATGAGTTTTTGAGCATCATGCAACACTATGCAGATATCTCCTAGCCCCTTTACTGCGAGTCTTGGTCAACAAGTAAAAGTGAGTCAAAAATATCTGTATCAATGGTAAATTTTACATATCAGTCCTTACAACGTGAAAATGTATGGATGTGTGAAAACCAATGAAACAACATTCAGTATCATTGTTGTTCGAGCATGATAACACATGAGCATACTCTTCCTCAGAATCCTGTTCATCTTCAACTTTTGCCAAACTTTACTGACCTTGCACCTTTTTGTTGTGAGAAATATGACATTGTTGCTTCCAGAAAATCCTTTTGACATGCCTGGTCTTATGATAGTAATGACATTTCTCTTGGAATTTGGAAGTAGATCCTTCAGGATTATGTTTCCACTTCCCTGTCCATTGAGCAACAAATGCATTCTTTGTCCAATTTTAGACACTAGTCTGTGTTTGTTTTGCGTTCCTGCTACAACAAATAGGAACTAACCTGATCAAATGTCAGAGTCTGGCTTTTTGTCATCAAGTGTAAAGCCTCAATAAATGTTTCATGGAAGGGCAGTAAACTATTCTAAACAAGAGCAACTAGATCATTATCATCCACCTTTTTATTGATGGCACTGAGCTGCTCTCGGAGATCTTTCACCTGAAGATGTTCTAATAAGGGCCCATCCTCCATCTTTGCTGAAAACAATAGAATCTTCAGGTATTGGACCTGATGTTTCTTTGAAGATTGACATCTGTTTCTAAGACTGATCCAAAGAACACTTGCCATAGTGGCATTCCAAAGCTCAGGAATTATATCATTTGACATAGGTAACTTTAACAATAGAAGAGCCTCCTTATTACACTTGTCACAGTCGAAAAAGATCTTAGCAGGTCTTGATTTCTTGTTGAGAATAATTTTATCACAAACACAAATTCCAGACATTATAGTTTTTTTGACCAGCTAACTTTTGCACTTTCGATAGAACAAAATATTGAATATTGGCTATTTTACACACAATATTTGACCTTTCATTTGTGAATCAATGTAAACGGGAATTATAAAGTTTATAAAGTAACTTGCCAAATATAATTAAATATTTATGAATTGTCTACAAAAATGCTTGTAGAAGTCGGCAAAATCATGAAATGCAAAAATAACACCTGAAAATCACAACTGTTTGTAGTACCATACACTTTCTTGCAACTTTTTCTGCAACCTGCCATCCTTATCTAATCGCGAATGTTTAATAGAGAATAATTTCACAGTTTTCTTTCGGTTGTCATTTTGTCTTTTGGTCAGATTTGGTTCCTATCCCCTGTTCGCCTTAAACTCCTGCCGTGGTGTGTAAATCATGTAAGTGGCCTACCATGTCTTTTGTAAAACACAAAAGGTGCCTTAACTTTTGTGACGGAAGTCTGTTTGCATGTCATTCTCCTTCACGGGTTGGTCTCAAACCTTCACATCCTCTTTCATAGACACCAAATGTGTATACCTTTAAATCGTGGCTGTAACGATTTTTTCTTCATGTTCGTGCCTTGTCTCCCTTCATAGACTCATGAATGCCCTAACTCGAGTTTTTCTTTGCGCGCATGGTCTAGACTCTACATGATATGTTTTGATTGTTTATTTTTTCCTTTTCTCCTGCTCATACTTCGACCTCTGCAAAACGATAATTGTGCTGTTTCCAGTGCCCTTGATGTCACAAACTCATGTCTTTTGTGATTGTTTCTTGTGATCTTTTAATCACAAAACTGGAAAATTGAGCTTTTTCTTGATTGGTTCTAGTTAGGAATGGTGTCTTCTACAACTCTTGACTGTTCTCGTGGTCACAAATCCTGCTGCATGCCCTACCGTGAACACCACGCTCATTTCTTCCTTTGTACTTGAAAATGAATTCCTTCACTTTAGAGTTCATACCCTGCTAGGGCTTCCCAAACTTTGGACGTACATTGACATCTTGTGTGTCTTTCTTTTATTAAGCATAAAAGAAGTTACATTTCAGGCGAGGTAGTTGTACACCTATAACTGAAGTACATCAACTAATGTTTTATTATTAAAATATACATAATAAATTAATAAATTTAATACCTCTAGGGTGAGATTTACGCTAGCACACTTGACAGCTTCCACTGCACACCTGGAGCCAAAGTCACATAATGGCTAGAAGGTGTAGAGTCACATAATGGCTAGAAGGTGTAGAGTCACACATGGAATCCCGAGTGTTTCAACTTCCATAATGGTTATTTTACTTTCACGGCTTTGTAATATTTATGTACACACCTGAAGCCTTAGATACACTAATATGTAGAAGATAAGAAGACATACCTCTTTCTCAAAAGTATGCTATGTACAAAATGCACAGATAAATAAATACATTTACTGTTACAATTCTGCATCTCTCTGCTGTTTCACTCGATACTGAAGCTTCCGCATACACTTACAACACATCTAGAGCATTGTACCCCAAACACATTGGGATCTAGATCACTTGATGTCAGGAGTGTTAGATGAGGGTCAAATATAGATAAAATTATTAGAATATGCATTAGAAATCAAATCTAGGACAATCTAGATGCATATGTGCCATGTTTTTGGCTTTTGAGTTGACGTGATATTGATGTGCTGTTCAATGGATGAAAAGAAGGCAATACCAATAAAAATGATAATCACAACACTGTAGTAAACATGAGGATTAGGATTGGGCCTTCTTGGGTAATTTAAGCATGCTAATCAAGTATGAGAATTTTCAATGTGTTGTCAAACCTTTCTTGCTGGCAAAAAAATATCAGGTAATACTTGTGATAAATAGAGTCAATGACATGTGAATGTCATTCACTCTATCATCATTTCCCTACACAGATGGGAATGCCTTTTGAAAATTGAATGTAGTCTTTGTTATGACCAATCAACTCCTTAAACCACCAAACTTAACAAAAATGGGTCATATTACAAGTAACATACCAACATATTGACTGTAAATTAAATTGATGGACATATAAATGAAGCATCCATATCATAGATACCAAATTTTGTGTATATATGGCCAAGCACCAAAGAAAGTAAAATCTTTCGGGACATCCAAAAGCTCGAGGGGCATCTTTAGAATCTAGTTTCATGTCATGCATGGTCTTCTAAGACACAGTGTCTTGGCCTGTGTAGCATACCTACAAGACATGCACATTAAATATTAAATCATATGACTATGTACAAGGCGACATTATAGTGTCCAGTTGGGGCATTCAAGTCAAAGCTAATAATAGACTATACATTTCGGCCAATAAAATTGATACAAATGTTAGCATGTTATTCTGTAAAATAATAAAATATAGATTTTGACACGAAAGTAAATGACAGTCTGTATATTTGAGGCAATACAATTGTTATATGTCAAACCCCAACGCAATAAAAAAAATCATTCAATACCATAGTTCAAAATTTGGGTTATTGGGATTGTGTTTCATTGAGTCACTTCATGTTTTCCCTTGAGTCATAGTCATGTTCAATTGGCGTCAAGTTTGTGATTTTCAGCTGAGTCATTTGCAAAGTGAGGCGTCACATACCATTGCCAAGTAAAAACAAAAGATTGTGGTTGTATCTTTTGAGTGGAAAGTTGATAGCATAGGAACAAGAAACTACACCAAATTCAATGTATAAACTGTCTTGCAAGAACAATGTGAGCCCATTAATACCTCAATTCCTCATGAAAAGAAACAAATTTTTTGTTTGGTTTGTGTTTCTAACCTTCTTAAACATGTTGAACCTCCTTTAGATTGTGGAAACCTGATAAAACTCAGTAAATCAAATTAGATATCATTACATGCTTAATAACGACTCACTGATTCAATTCCCTTCATTATACTCAACCGCTATCTTGCACCCCTTTGTCAATTCTTCACAATGCTCTTACTATTCATACCCATATGCACCATCAAGAATGCCTTTTCTCATTCATGTTCTCACTTTGACCATACTGTAGTTCTATTGTGCTTCTTAGCTATGTAATTTCTTCACTGCCCTTTCTGTCCTTTTACTCACTAAACTCTGTTTTACCCATATGCACCTTAGTTTTCTCATTCCATTCTTCCATGCTCACTGCTTTTTTACCTCATTAGTCAATTTGTGCTTCTAGGACTGTACACTTAACTCTCTTGCCTTCTCATGGTATAGTACCACTCATCTCAAGCATGGATATATAGCCTCACTGTTCTAAGAGCTAACAACTTAATGAGATTACTTTTCTTTTCCCCTGTTATCAAACTCTTCTCACAATTCATGAATATTATTTCATAACCAACTAGAATCAACATTTACTAACCCCACTCTGTTTCTTATTGACTGCCCTGTTTTCCTTACTAAATCCTTATGTTCATTTGTTCCTCCTTAGTCTCATGTCTTTCCTGGACTTAGCATTGCATGTAGTCATATTCTTGGGTTAAGGTACTTTAAATTGTCTACTTAAGGTTAAGAACTAAGCCTCCTATCACCTCCTATAATGCTTTAACACCATAAGTTCTTATGTTTTTCTAGGCTCTGTTTTGGTAGTAACTGATTTAATCTAAATTGAATTAAACCTTAATTTCAGAGTAATTTACTGTATCTAATGATATACAAGAATTAAAGTACAGTAGTGCACAAGAAATAAACATTCAACAATGTAAAACCCTAAGTACATGAGAGAGGAGGATGACTTAGCTGATTCCACGCAACTTTGTGAGTGATCAGGATTGAGTATCTGTTGGAACAGGGTGGAAACAATGTCAAACAAACTCGGTGAGGGTTCGAAACTCTAGGAATGTAAGGGATAGAAGCGCCCACAACAGACAGGAGCACCTCGGGCGCTAGTGATTGGTCTAGGCGCCTTTGTCTGCCGCTTAGATGCGTGGAGGCTGGTATTTTCCGGGTTGGAGGATCTTCGCTTCTACTCGCTCTTTGTCGCTTTGGTTTTGTTGTTAGATTGCCAATCGCACCTGTAACCTGCAAAACAAATGTTTACTTGCACATGTCCATAAACCACATCAAATCTAATAAAAAAGATGTAGAATGTGGAGTCGATTGACCTCGACGGTCACTTGAAGATTGAACTTATGACAGAGCGCTGCATTACATCTCAAACTCCATGTAGTTCTCCATGCTTGTGTGTGTAATGATGCCCTAGGTTGCCCTTGTGCAAGTTGCGATGATAGCGGGCTAGATGTAGATTGTACCGAGTATGCAAGAATGTGTGTGATGGAATAGAATGAACTCCTCCTATGTTGTGTATGTAGATCAATGCAACCCCTTGTCCCTTGTATGAATGTGCTAGATGTATGCCTTGTAGTGCTCTTGTGCCTTTGTGCAAGCTTAGGTGGTGATAGATAATGCTTATAATGCTTGGCCCCTTATTTGAGAGAACTAAGTATATATATGATTCCCTTGTTTGAATTTCATAATTGACAACTGAAAGGCCGACCCAAAGTGTTAAAAGGTGACCAAGAAGTGAAAAGGACCCAAAAGAGTAAGAAGAAGAAAGAGAGGGACAGGAGCGCCCAAAAGGGACATGAGTGCTGGGTGTTTCTGTCCTAAATGGGTGCTAGTGTCTGAGGCCATCAAAAGGTAAATTAATCAAGTGCCAACAAAATTGTAAGATGTGTAAAGCCGTAAAGTGCAAGAGATAAAGCAACCAAAGGCCAAAAGGAGTTGTCAACCACTAGTTTTCTTGCTTAGGAATCATGTATACATTAGTATGCTTTAGGACCTAAAAATGTACCCAAGTACATAAATTTTGTGTCTACAATAACCCTCTTACAAGTTTTGAACTTTCTTAGTACTTTTCCAAACTTACTCATCATACCAGCCACAAGTTAATCATGAATGCACAGATGTGCACAAGGAAGAAATAAAGAGAATGTAGATTGCACACTATGGAGATAGTGTGTTCACCATTATATTATGAATGAAGTAGTTACAAAACGGTTGATATAGTTACAACCGGTTACAACCATCTTTTAGTTAAATAACTAATGACATCCTTATAAATAAGCCTTACATTCTAATACCCCCTCTTAAGGCTTATCCTACATAAAGCAAAAACAAACATTTTAACAAAGCTAGAACCAAACAGAACTACGCAATCTTCAGAGGCTTTCACTTTGAAAGCAAGTGCTTTGACTAGGTAGGGCTCCATCAAAGATGCTTCGGAACCTTCATAAAGGTGTAGCTCTTGAGCTGAATTCCGAGTTCCCGGATTCCACCTCCCGAACTCCCAAATCACAGATCTCCCGAATTATTGGACAACCATCCATATTGAGCCATCCACAAGCTCCATCAAGTTGTCTCATACCCTCGTGAGGGTATAATTCTCAAGATCCACAGTCTCCCGAACTATCTGAGAAACCATCCATACTGAGCTTCATCTACCCTATATCCTTTTCTACCCGCATATTTATATTATCCACTACCTTCTCGCATCTGGTGGGTGCTTTCTCTTTCCGTTTACTATGCCCCACAATATTTGTATTTTTACTTTCCATGTATAAAAATTTAGACCAGAATATTTTTCTACGGGAATTTTCATTTAATAAAATAAATACAACTGCATATTACCGAAATGAGTAAATAGAGAAAAATACCAGTCCTTTGCTGCAACTGTGATGTGCACTGTTCCGTTCCCTAGATATTGGAAGAATAGAACTGTCCAAACTAAAAACGTGCCCTAGTTCGTATTCACTTGAAACTCTGTTTTTCTCCTGAAAAACGCGACTGTAAATTTATGACTGCAACTGTTATTCACGACTGTATAAATTGTATGATGGTGCTCTTGATTTGTCCTTGCTCTTCGACCTTAGTTTTTAGCCCTCACGATTTCTTTTCAGGCCACGACTGTATTTATTTGCAATTCGCGACTATATTCATGTCTGTTTTTGTGGCTATTTCGTGCTCAAAAGGACTGTATTTTCATGGTTATATTGTTTGTGCCCTAGCACAAAATCTTCAGCATACTTCAGGAAGCCCACGAAAGGCACCAAGATGCCACGAAAATGAGTTGAAAATGCTGCAAAAAACCTCGACTGTTGTGACTGTAATGTCGACTGGTATATTCCGTGACTTGTTGCAGTCCCTCGAATTAGTATATAATTGTGGCTATATGAAACTCACGATTTTGCAGTCTTTGTCTTTCTTCTCAAAAACCTCCTTGTGTCTCGCTCTGATACCAATGTTGGAAGACGTGCACAAGGAAGAAATAAAGAGAAGGCAGATTGCACACTATGGAGATAGTGTGTCCATCATTATATTATGAATGAAGTAGTTACAAAACGGTTGATATAGTTACAACCGGTTACAACCATCTTTTAGTTAAATAACTAATGACATCCTTATAAATAAGCTTTACATTCTAATAAAACCCGCAATCATGTTTTTGGGTTCTGTCTCTTTTTGTTTGTGGGTGTTCTTAATATTGTGGGGAGAAGACTTAAGTGTTTCATAATTTTTGTCTCTAATGTGGTACTAAGAGATCCTATAAGACATTTGGAAATGGGTGGTCTCTCCTCACACCTCTGTATCTATTTCTGATACCAAGACATGTATCTATACCCAATATGAGTACCAATCCTGGGAGATGTGTTCATGGTAACTGTGGAGTATACACAATTTTTCTTGGCTTTTGATGCACATGCTTTAAATTTTTGTTGTGATCATGTAAGTGGAAATACACAATTTTTTTTTTTCCTACTAATGTGCATGCTTTGTTTATCTCTTGCATTACCAGCATTGCTATGACATGTTAGACGGTTCTTGCCACTTACTTGAATAGAACCTTGTATTTACTATTTTTGTCAGCTTGATTTGTCTACTATGATACGTATGTATGATTTTGTGTCATTGTATTTCTTTATATTTGGATAATAACCTTCTAGCAAACTGTAATTGTGTTTTAATTAGAATGTGTTACAAAAGTCCAAGGGGTTGTGGCATAATGGTAAAGTGGTATATTTGTAAAGAGAGCAACTCAAGTTGAAAGTAATCCCTACATTGAAGTAAGGCTACCCACAACTTGGCAGACAAGTATGTGTAATAACATGTCCAGGACCCCAGCCTTTTCACCCCTAGAAATGGTTTGGGTCTGGTGATGTTCCCAGTCACTTTTAACATAAACAAGAATATGTTGCGATGACCAGAATGTGATTGTGTGCCTTTTGGTTTGGACATACTTCTCAACAAGAGGTCCCTGCAATGCATGCTCTATCTGTAAGAGATATTATGGTAGATCTCACAAGATAGCTCCCACCCAAGAAATGCTTAAACGCTTATTAAAGCAATGTTTCTTTGTTTCAAATGAAGAGAAATATGACTGAATGCATGGAGGAATAAAATCTAAATGTTTACAGTTTAAGAACTTTCTGTTATTGATTTCTATCTTTGGTAGATTGACTGCATAATGAATGCCTAGACTAGTTGAAGATGAACTCTGACAGCTCAGAAGATTCTAATGTTCAGCAAGGGTATTTTCAAATTTTGAGATAACTTCAGTTTCATAGTCTGTTTCCTTTTTGTTCATTATTTTTTTCAGCTTGTAATGGTTTTCCATATCTAAGTCGATCGACATGATGTCAGGTTTTCTGGTACCGTAGCAGTAATGAGCATGGTGGGACACATTTTGGGTTTAGGCGATAGGCATTTGGACAACATTTTAATGGACTTCAGCACTGGTGATGTTGTCCATATAGATTACAATGTGTGCTTTGACAAAGGGCTTAGACTGAAGATTCCTGAGATTGTACCGTTTCGCCTTACTCAGACTATGCAGGCAGCTCTAGGACTTACAGGAATAGAGGGGACATTCAGAGCAAACTGTGAAGTGGTTTTTGACATTTTACGGAAAAACAAAGACACAATCTTGATGCTTCTAGAAGTATTTGTATGGGATCCATTGGTTGAGTGGATGCGTGGAGATGGCCATGATGAAGCGACCATTGGTGGAGAGGAACGGAAAGGTATGGAGCTGGCAGTCAGTTTAAGTCTATTCGCTTCTCGGGTTCAGGAAATCCAGTACCGCTTCAGGTAATCATCCAGCTTCTTCTTTCTGTCTTGTAGATGTTCTATATACATTATATCCGCAGATTGGATGTTGATACGTGCTTGATTAAAAAAGCATGCGTTGGATTAGTTCTATCTTTTCCTTCCCTGTTAAATTATCTTTTCATTTATATCTCTTTCTAAACATCCTTTTTCTTGTACTATTAGTGTGGGTTTTGTTCACCTATTTATGTGACGTTAGTATTATTACAATTGTGTCTTTGTTGTATTTTGAATCTCTTGTTCCTTACCTGTTGGCCTTTATAAATTCCAAGAAAAATTCCTGTCCATATTATAGAAATACTTTATTGTTTTTCCAACAGTAGAAATGGCCAAATTGTCACAAAATTTTGTGAACAGGAGCATCATGATCTGCTATTAGGAACTCTTCCTGCAACTTCATCAGCGCTTCAGGTACTGGATTGCTTTTGTTTGCTTGAATTTCAGTTTTAACTGCAAATCAAAAAATATTATTCTCAGCATGTACAGGATTCTCCAGAATTTGGCAGATGTGCTTGATCGGTATGAGAATATATCCTCTATGTTTGGCCATGCTGAGCAAGAGAGATCGAAATGCGTTATGGCCGAAGTGTCCTCAAAGTCAATTGTGGTAGAGGCAGCCAGCAATCTTGAGAAAGTTCGGATAGCATACGAAGTACAAGCTCATGAATTTTCTCAGGCAAAGGCACATGCCACTGAAGCTGCCCAAAAGCTTCTAATTGGATTGAACAACATGGTAGGGTTCTTGATGCATTGCGTAATGGTTCTGCTCCTGAGCTACAGGTTATTGGAAAAACACCCAGTGCAGCAGAGGCTCTGTCTCTAACATCTGCTGTTTTGGCTGCGGGAGTTCCATTAACAATTGTTCCCGAGCCTACTCAAATGCATTGCCAGGAGGTTGATAGGGAGGTTGCACACCTTACAAAAGAATGCCATGAAGCTATTTCACAAGCAGCCAAGGCACTCCAGTCTTATTCTATGGCTTTGCAACGACTTCTTCCAGGGAATTATATCACCAGCAGTCAGGTACATAGTTGGGCACAAGTTTTGCAGTTGTGTGTGAGGCAACCTTCTGCAGATGCACTTGCAGTAGCCAGAAGACAAGCTTCTGATCTTATCGCAAAGGGCCAGGGTGAGCATGTGGACACTATACGTCAAAAGTATGAAGCGTTGTGTGTAAAAATTGACATGGTTGAAAAAGAAATAAGAAAAGTTCAAGAGGACTGTTTTGAACTTGAGGCATCAATTGAGTCAGAAAATGAACATAAAGCTAAGGACCGAGTACTAGCTATTTTCACAAAGCATTTACAGCCTTATAGCCATTCTGGGAAAGATGAAGATACTCTTCCTAGGGTCTCAGGCTACAATAGACAGGATGAGATGAAGGAACGTGATGTGGGTTCTGCAAACCTTGATGAAAAGAAGGTCAAAGTACTAACAGTCTTGCATGTTGCTGCAGCTTCTCTTTATTGTGAGATCAAAGGGAAGATATTTAACATTTGCAACTCTTTGACAGACAGAATTACCTCAGGACCAGGAGAAGATATACGTTCCCAAAATTGGAAATGGTGTTTACCTGATTTGGAAGAGCAAGTTGAAAGATGTGCACTTGTTATAAATATTGTCACCGAAGTTCAGCAAATGAGTGGGCAAAGTTTTATCCAACGCGGCCCTGGTTGGTGGGATACGACAGGTTCTGGTGATGATAACTGGAATTCGAGCATTCAAGGTTGTTTAACTGCAAGCCATAGTTTGGTGAGCCAAATGACAGGACATGCACTTCCAGAAGCAATAAAATCAGTTCATTCTCACAACAATTCTATCATGGAGGCATTTGGTTCACTTTCACAGATCAGAGGAGAAATAGATACAGCACTGGAACAGTTGGCTGAAATAGAAATTCAAAGGTCTTCCTTAATAGAACTAGAGAGAACCTATCATGAAAAGGTTGAAGGGATAACTAAAGATAAAGTGTCACATGAAATGGCTATTGAAGCAGGTAGGGATCACCTTTCTTGGGAAGAGGCAGAAGAGCTTGCAAGTCAAGTAGAAGCTTATCGAGCTCAGTTAGATATACTGAAAAATGCATGGGAACAGCGGGACGCTCAAGCTTCTACACTTGCCAGGATGGAGCTAAATGCACAAGGTTCTTTGTTAGCAGCAGAACAACGTTTTGAGTCTCTTGTGACCATTGATAGTGATGGAGACATGCATATTACAAGGGGAAAAATTTTACTTGCAACATTTGCTAGGCCATTCTTTGAGCTAGAATCCTTTGATCAAAAGTTGCCTTCCTTTGGGCATGAACCGTTGAAAAAAGTTCAGTCAATCAAATAGATATTGTGAGCTCCGGCTTTTCTGGATTCGAATCAGTCTGGAAAGCTACTAATATGCTAAAAGACCATGCATTTTTGTGTGGAAAGTTGGTATCATTGATGCCTCACTTGATTCATGTATTCGTAATGTAGCATCTGCTGTAGATCATACCTCAGGCTTTGACCAAATGGTCAGCATTCAGAAGAGAAAGCTTGAAATACAAATCCAATACTATCTAGATCAGTACCTCAGGGAAAGGCTTGCTCCGGTTCTTCTTGAATGCCTGGAAAAAGAAGAAGATTCTTTAAAGCACATTTCGGTGGACAATAGAGAACTTGAATCTAATATAACAAAGAAAGAACTTGAAGCTGTGAAACGGGCTCAGGGTTTTCTTGTTGAATATAGTAATGCACATGAAACTGCACGTGCTGCAAAAGCAGCGGCTTTTGCAATGAAGTTACAAGTGAGGGAGATGAATCAAGATCTTCAAAAGGCAAAACTTGAGGCTGCACAATTAGAGTGGCTGCATGACTATATACTTTCTCCTCCGGAGAAAGATAATGTCCTTACCCAGGGCTGTGCAAATGAAGATAAATTGCCAGCAGGCTTTATTAAGCTGAACAGAAGAAACTTGTTAGCGACCATTCGTTCTGCAATGTCTGCTATTAATAGATACACAGAAGATTTACGAAATTGTGAGAGGTCTGCCATTTCCACTGAAGAACAACTTGAGAGGGCCATGGGATGGGCTTGTGCAGGTCCCAGTACTGGTGGTGGCTCAAACAATTCATGCAGAGGTATGGGAATTCCTCCTGAATTTCATGAGCATCTTCGTTGCAGGCAGCAGTTGTTGTTGGCAGGAAAAGAACAAGCTTCAGGTATTGTGAAGCTCTGTTCTGCCGTCTCAGACTTTGAGGATTCTAGGGATGGTTTCCTGAGGTCACTTCCAGATGTCACAGCAGGTGGAGCTTTAAGTGAAGGTAGAGCTTGGCAGCAAACACTTTTGAATATTGTTGCCAGATTGGACCATTCCCACCATTCATTTACATGTGAGTTCTTGAAATTATGACATGACACCTCTGTTTCTATATTTTCCTTGAGCACACTACATTGTTTCAGTCTTTCAGATATTAGAATGACATAAAACATAATAAATTATAAGTTAGTTTCCCTCTTTATTCCACAATTATTAATTAAAAACAATGTAAGGAGGTTTGACTGATAGCGGCACCTTTTAGCAGCTAGAGATGCCTGTCATATTATAGGTGTAATCCATGGCTGTTTCTACAACTATAGCCTATATTTTGTATCTTTTCGTGGACACCATACTCATCCAAAAGACAAAGTTTGGTAACTGGTTTAACTTTTACTTCTTTGAAAAGGAAGTGTCCTATGTTTGTGTACATTGCAATTTCTCAAAGATTATTGGCAGTGTCACCAGGTTCATGTTTGGCAAGGATAAAATTTGAAACAAGTTCGTCACCTGATAAAATTTGGGGAAAAAAAATCGTCAATAAGTTCAAATTATAGAAATCTACATATTTTTATTTTATTTTAAAATAAATAAATAATACGTGTACACGAATGTCAAGATATATAAATACTATTAAATAGCTTGAAAAACTAGAATTAAAAAACGAGAATTTAAAATTAAATAAACATAAATTAATTTAAATAAAAATATAAAACCGATTTAAATCTAATACAAATTAAATATTAAAAATAATAATCCCGCAAAAATACATTATCTAATTAAATTTCTTGTGACGGCCATCAACTTAATATAATAATCAAATTAAATTGAAAAAGGTCTAAAATAATATATAACATGCAAATCCAAAACTAAATAATTTGTTTTTGTTTGAAGAATTAAAAACACTTAATCTAAATCTTTAATTTTAAAAATACACATTATTATAAATTACAATAAAACTTCCAAATAATTAAGAACTAAACTCCAACTAAATCCAAAACTAAAAAAAATCAAAATCAAAACCCAAAGTAAACCTAAACCTAAATGCCACAAAAGAATTTGAATTATAAAACTAAAACAAAAATTAAACCTAAAACCTATGAGAGAGTATTAAACTATACAAAAAAACCCAACCATACTAAGTGTTAACCATGGGGCCAGGGCAATGGTATTTTATAGGCCAAACTGTGCCCTGATCTGTGGTGGAAGACAACAAAATTGTGAACCCTTTGACCTAGTTGAATGCTATCGTGGAGTGATTTGATAGTGCTTCATTTATGTTCTGCAATCCCTTGCGCTTCAACAGAAAAGAAAGTGGTTACAAACTTAGGAAGGATGGCTATAGCCTACAAGGCTACAACTCACTGCAAATAATAGAGATAGACGAAGAACTGTTTGTGATTGAAGAATAATAGATAGAGCCTCTTAAATAATAGCCAAACCCCCTCATAGATTGTGTCTGATATTGAAAATGAGGTTAAAAAACAATTTTGGGCCAAACTTCTATTATTTTTTAGGGTTTTTGCGACTGTATGAATTTGAGGACGTTTTAATTTTTAAACGATTTTTTTGGGGTTGTATTTAAATTGTCCAAACCCAAAATTTTCGCTTGATATTTGGCTAATTCTATGACATAGATTGTCGGTATTGATACTGGACATTTTCTTTGTTTGATGGAAAAGTGATGCAGGTGCATCACTTTGGTTATGAGAAGAAGGTTCTAATTGTGTTTTGCAGAGTTTTAGGAGGTTCATTTAGTCCATAATAAGCCTTGCTTGGCATTAGAGTGTGTTCTTAGTTGATTTAAGTCACGGGAAATTTTCCTTCCAAAACATTACATTTGAATTTGAATGCTTATTTTGTAAATCCATAGGGATAATACATATTCAAAAGTGTGAGTCATGGTGAGTTGTCATAAATTTCTTGTGAGTGCAATGTAGACTACGTAGTTTTCAGTCCTGAGATATTGGTGGAGTCAATATATATTGTTATAAGTTGTATCTAAGTTGGGAAGAAATAGTTTACTTTGCTTAGTATGTGTGGTTGAGAGAAAATCTCAACAAACAGATGATTTTCTATGCTTGAAGAAGATTCAAACAACTGGATAAACATCAGTTGAGCTCAAGGAAGTCAAAGATCAACTCATCGGGAGCATAAGAGACGGAAGAATCATCTTTTGTAAGGTTGGTCTGTGGATGACTATTAGTGTGTGATTGTATAAGCTCTCCAAGTAATGCTGTTATGAGAAGACAATAAAGAGTTATTGAGTATTCCTCCATTTAAGCTTATTCCATGTTTCTTGGTGATTGTCAATGCTTCATGTTAATTTTTCAATGAATTGGTGATGAATTCAGCAAATTGTCTATACACTTTGCCTATACCCCGTCATCATCCTGTACCTGTTTTGATGCAAAGCTTATAGTATAGAACATTTGGTGGATTTTTAGCACGTGGTCCAAAAAGAAGAAAGTTGCAGGAGGTCCGTGTAGAGCTTCAAAGCTCAATTTTAAATTCTGAAACCTCTTATAAAGAAAGTTATCCAATTTTATCTTCTTTTAGGTTGACTCTAACCCGTATCTAGGGTTTTAGAAAAAGAATACTCGTGTTTCTTGCATATTTATCCATATCTCAAGCTAGAATTTGTTTTACGAGCATATTATTTAGATTTCAAATCAATTCATTGAATTGGGAGTGAGAATTTCATGATAGAAGTGTTTTACAGAGTCAAGAGGCCTAACAAGACCTAATTGGAAGGTATTATTTAGTAAATTGGGCCTGTTTCTCAAAAGAACCCCAATATGCTTTTGTATCCGTGAAGACTTCCAAATGGGTATTTGAAAAGCACTTTATATCTGTCTGAAACCTCTCGCTACAAGTTTTTATCATCAACTTTCCTCTTGGGACAGTGGCTACTACGACGAGAAGACAAAATTGGACATTTTGGTCAAGAACCATATATGACTAGTCTCTATGAATTGTAGATGCTTGGAGATATCTCAAGATGGGGCACATAACCTGCAATTAGATGTTGTAAGTGTTTAGATCTCTCGATTCAAAATTGCGATTTATTGCCAATAAATTGCCAAATGTAGATAAAACGATTTATCTTTCAGAAAATCACGATTTTTGTGTTGGCGATTAATGACGATTTAAATGGGTGAAAATTATGAAAAATCGACCCAAAAATCGTGGGTATAAATTAAAACATTAAAACAGAAAAAACTTGCCCCTTTCCATGCGTTTTGAGGTCATTTTTTTTGCCGCATGATTTCAACATCCATTGAGCTATGGTTTTTAGCGTGAGAAGTGAGAAATGCTAGGGTTTTTTGCTTTGGTTATCCGGTTCAAGTCATGTTATGATGTACGTTTTTCAAGTTTCAAGTTCAACCTTTCACCGTCACGTTTTCATGTTTCCACTTTCACGTTTTCGCTAGGGTTCCCTGTCATTTGGGCGGGATGTATTATTGCATCTTGTCATGTTGAATTATTTGTCAGCTAAAGTGCTCTGCGAGTCTGCAGGGTTGTTTTGTGTACTGTAGCAGAAATGTTTCAGAGAAGTCGAGTGGGTAAACTAAATGCTAAATGCTAAATTTTGTAAATGCTAAATGGTAAACCGTAAACTAAATGCTAAATGCTTTGCATAAGTCATCTTAATGTCAAAAGTAAAACATATGATTCTATGAATATATTTCGTGGTTGGCCAAGTTAAATTGCATGTTTGCAAACTTTGTGCTTTGAGTTTGTACTCTTTTTTGGTCAAAACTCAATAGATAATATACTTATGGGCCTATGACATTCTAAAAATTCACTTTTCCTGTCATTTAACAATGTTTTACATTTAATTTAAGTTTATCTTATGAATTTAAATGTTTTTTAAAGTAGTGATAAAGTTGCCGATTAATGCCGATAAATTGTCGATTCCCGATTTCCGAGTCAAAATTTGGCTTGCCGATTAATCGCCGATAACGATTTTTTGAACTATGGTTTAGATATATATCGACTTCATTTAGATGAATGCTTTCTTGAGAGCAAGAGCATTGTTGCATTATCAAGGTGACACCAAATTACATATTGGTGGTTTAGGTGAATCATAGGCAATAAAAAGACAAATAGAATATTAAAATTTCAAATCCTATATCTGATGCTATGTGTTTAGTAAATTACATAATTTAGCCCTCTAATTGTGGTATTTTATTTACAATTGAAACTGAATATTAATTATATGTGGTTTGCGTAAATGTCAATGAATTCATTTTTGATTTGATTTCTTTTTTTTAAATTCGCTTTATGATTGTGTCATACATAGAATACATGTTACTTCAAAAATTTGTTTTGATGACACATTTCAATTTTATATAAAGGTCAAAGTGGGTTTTAAAATCACAACCAAGCCAAATGCCAATTTGTCTTATGAGAGCTTCTTATGGAAATCCACAATGAGATTTAGTTCGATTTAGCTTATATATTGTTCAAATTTTGTACCCCTAGGTTTTGACCACACGGCCAAATCTTGTAGTGAACCAAACCTTGCCCTTACACCTACACCTGGCGAATTAGAAACAAATTAGCTGATGTAGCCTTTTAGATGACATTGATGACCAAATATTACTATTAGTTGATGTAGCCACGAGGTGTACCTATTCAAGAAACCCTAAGCGTAATTCCTATATTATGCAACAAGAGATGAGAATTTGCTTGGAATACATGATTGTATCCACAAAATATTGGAATCATGCATGTACACAAGAAGTGAGAATACTGATTATAGGAAAGATCTTTTTCTTAAATAGTAACCACCTTATATAGCTAAAAGGAATTGCAAATTGAAATTGATATGTAGCATGACATTGTTAATCTAAGTTACATGGAAATAAATTTGGGTATCGTATCCATTATACTATCTAGTATCCTCTATGGCTGAGATATAAATCATGCCCACATGCGAAAGGATGCCATAAAAATTAGAAACTTTTAAATACCATTCATCAATTTAGAAACCTAGTTGAAAAGAGGAAATTTTTCCTCTATTTTCCATTTGTTGTCTTACATACTAGAAGTTACTTGGTCTTGAAAGAAAGATGAAACATCCATGACATTGTTTTACTAGGAAATTTTTACTTGTACATGCAAAAATTAAGAAGACATCATTATGATAAGGAATAATTGCAATGGCTTGATCTTGATCACACAAAGGGAAAGGTTAAAAAGTGTTTTAATAAATTTTACACCCATGTCATATAATAATTAATATTTTGTATTTCAAAAGATAGAATATAAACAATCCAAATCAGATTTGGAACACATTGAATATGAGAAATATAGACAATCTAAAAATAGTAAAAGGTACAAAGCTATGTTTCCGTGGTTTGTCCCCCTCCCCCCGTACCCTTCTTGATACGTATCCGCATCGATACATGCAGTGCAGGCACGGATTCGTCATGGATACGTCCTAAGCACGTTCGACGCACACGGACATACCCGAGACGATCGGGTCATAGCCACGGCGAATCCGCAGGTTTGGACAGCAAAAGGGTTGAAAAAAGCTATTTTTAAATTTTTTAAACTTGGTTTCTATGCTGTTGCTTCGTTGGGGTCCTAAATATTTCTATTGGACATCATGATTCTTGGTTAAGATTTGGATAGGTTTATATTGTAGATCTTTTCTACACTTACTTTGGGCAATGAAATGCGAAAATCATTATGTGCCCCAAGGTTAGATTGCAGTATGAACCTTTATTGAGTTGGTTTGGTGCAACTCTCTTGTTTCAATGAGCGAATCTACAATTTAATACTCTATAATCTAACCCTTGGGAATATTTGATTACTTCTTAGTATTTCCGTGCATATGTGATTCAGTCAGTTTTTAACTATGACTCATGTTATTAACAGAGCAGCTAGATATCCATATACAAGCCCTTACCTAGTGTGTATCTGATACACCTAGATATGGCTACCCAGTCATCCCGAGCTGTATCCGTCGAGCCTATAATAATAATAATTATAAACAATTTAAAAAGGGGGAAAAAGGAAACCTAAAACCATAGTTACCAGGTTGCATACCCTCAAAGCTATGATTTTCTTGGGATAATCCCTAAGTTGCATGCATGGTGCAGATGAAAATGTTTAGAAGGTGATTTTGGATAATATGAATGCAAGGACAAACCATTGGACTAACCTCTTTAGTTATCATGGCAAGAGTTAGAATCAATCTAATTAAATAGGTCCTTTATGGCCACCATTGCAACACAAAAATTAATCTCAAAGGAAATGGTAATGGATGAAACAAAAAGGAATATAATATTCATATATCATGAAAAATGTAAAATCTTAAGTATATTGAATGTTTTGAACATTGATCGTACTATATTTTTTTCAAGTTTTGTATTTCTGTTAGCATATGAATTTGCACACATGCAAATGACATGCAATAGTGTGGGAACGAAGTCCCTCCTCAATGAAGGTGAGGCTGCCTTTATTGAAAACCAAAATTGTATTTACATCTATACATTCAAAATTGTATGTGGGGGTGTTTTGGAACATCAATGGAAAGAAAAGTGAATGAAGGAGATGGAATGGAATGAAGGAAAGGAGTGAAATGGAATGAAATGAAAGAACATGCAAGAGTTAGGTAAACACAGAGCCTAATATTGCACGAAGAAGAAAGATGAATAACCAACACAAATAAAACGGAGTTTGAGTTAGCCAAACAAGAACGTGTAAAAGGGAACACACATGAGCAAGTAGATAATCAGAGCTTGATCACTGTGAACTAGAACAATTGATTAATAATGTTGACAATAAGATCAAAGATAATATTTGCATGCAAGATTCAAACACCTAACATCTAATGAACATAAGAACATCAAATGTTACAAGAGACAATGAATGAGACACAAAGTTCGTATTTCATTAACTCCAAAATGTTTTTCACAAAAGAACACAAAGTTTCTTCTTGAAACAAAGCTTGCACAAAAGTATTTTCTTCTCCTCTCTCAAAGTCACCACTTACAAATGAGCCCCTCACTTCCTTTTATAACCCAAAAGTTGGTTACAAAGTAGTTAGGGTTTTACATGATCATTAAATAAGGCACTTAAGTGACCTTTGACTTTTTCAACAACTTTATTAAAGACAACCCAAAAATAGAAATTACTTAAAATATCCATTGTTTCCCGAAAACAAATAACAACACCTTTTAAAATATACAATAATAACCAGTGCCTTATCCATTGAAATGGGGTCCGCCTATCTCAAGCATATGAGAAATGGACTCTCCCACTTCGTTAGATACCAAGAAAATCAACTCCCTGAACCGCCGGTGAAATTAGGATCTGCCGTTTTTGCCAGTTGAAAGGATCTAAACCTTCCCAAAGTTTAAAACATCTTTTCTTCTTTTGGAGGTTCACTTGGTGAAGAATAACCTCACAAAATACCTGCAATTCAAGAATTCTACTTGGCATATCATTTAAATTAACAATTTTGGATTGAGCGTTCTCAAATAAGTTCTTTAATTTGATGCACCACTCCATGGAAACTGACGAGAAATTGTTGGCGGGAGTGTACATGTCCTTAAACAATTGTGAAAATTGCTCTTCCACCTGCTCCGATGAACACCTTTGATTATGCTCATTTACGAGGTTACAAGGAATCTCAGCCATGAATTCCTGAATCAAGGAGAGTGAAGTGAAGGCTTCATTGCACATGCTTTCATAATGGATCATAGAATCCTCGAGAAGCGTTTTTCTTGATTTGAGATGCAGACACCAAAGAAAACATGTCCCTCGATGTTCAAATTCGAGAATTCCTTCAATAGCTAAAACTGAAGATTCCATACTTGTCATCTCCTGTAAACTGGGCAATATCTCATCCAAATTTGATATAGTAGAAACAAAAGTTTCTTTGAAAGAAAGAATTGGATCAAGATACGCACTGACATCTTCATGAAGCTTAACCGCGGTCTTGATCGTCCCCTGGCCTAAAACAAGAATCTCTGAAAGCCAAGTTTTAGTGACATGGCCCAATGTGTTTATTTCCTTTGACAAATTGAGAGTATCTTCATCTGGGGCAGCCACTGCATCAGGTACTGGGAAGGTGGATGATATGGGATTTATCAAATGTTGAACATATTCCACCAATTGATTCTTTTCGGCCTTGAGCTGAGAGTTTTGAGACTTGTATTTCTCAAGTCTCTTTAGCACGATATCAATTGAATCTCGAGCCATCGCCATGTCACTTTCTAATGTAGATCTTCCAAGTCCAAGTCTGGAAACTTCATAGTCGGCAGGTGTCATAGCATCACGCTCTTTATCCACTTGTGGAATGGCAAGGTCTGCAAATTTGTTTCCATCATTATCCACCATTATTCGAGAAAGCACCTTAGGCTTCTTAGGAATGGTGTCATTCGAAAGTTTGAAAAGGGCATCAAAATCAATGTCAATTGGCTTGACAACTCTCTTCCTTTTCTTTACTTCGGAATCAACCCAAGAAGGAGTATCATTCACTATTTCAGCATACAAAATCCTGGAGCTTGAATCAATATTCTCATTATTCTCGACATCATGAGATCCTACTTGAATCCTATCTACGACCTCGATTTGAGGAGAAACAACCTCAATATCCACTTCCTGATTATTCGGGAGATTTTGGGAAATCCCTTCATGAACTACATGTTCGAAGTGTTTGATATTTGAATTACCTGCACCTGAGTGGATGCTTGTTTGAAGCATGGCTGAGGATCATTTGCTACTAGCTTCTGAGCACTATTAACGATGTGGGTAGAAGAATCTCTACTCGAGGTAGAAAATCCGGACACACGCTCTCTTCCTTCTTCGGGTTAGGATCTTTAGATCTTTCTCCTTGTGACACGTTACTTGGCGAAGTGGATTTTGGCAACCACTCCTTTCTTGCTTGTTGTGTATGATTGGATGGTAATGAGGTTGATCGAGAAGAGACTTTGGTCGAATGGAGGCCCCCTCGTATTGGCAATTTTTGTGATCCCGAAACATGATCTGGAATTGATTGCAATTTGGCAAGTTCTCTATCATACCAAGATATGCTTCTTTCAATAATTGGTTGGTTCTTGCCATCAAGAGAAAATTCATCTCTTTTGGTCCAGTCGATTCGAGGCAATGGGGTAAAGGCAACGACATCATATGAGGGATCAATGACATCCTCATCATCATTTATGAATGAATCGGGAGGGCTCTTGATGCGGAAGGCCTTGATCTGAGCAAGTGTTAGGCGAGAGTACTCCCGTCTTCTTACCTCATGTTCATCCAAACAAGCAGCCCAGAAATCTTCCATGGTAGGATTATGTTGGTACTTTGCTCCAGAATCTTTTGCATATATCCATTGATATCAAACTGGGCTCTCTTCACATATGGATGGATGGTTATGAGAGCGAACTCTTTTTCCATGAGTTGTGCACTGAAAAGATTTGGACATTGGTATTCCCAATTTGAATTGGGAAATGAATTCCTGAACGGTGCTTGTCACTAAGAAGGCAATGAACTTGGAATAATTGTCGCGTCAGCTCCATTAATGCCCATCTCATATCGACGTATTTGGGAAGTTTCCACGGGGTACCAACAAAGCCACTCACGCGAATGTAGGAAAAAGATGAAAATTGAATAAACCAGGTTCCCCATTGGGAAATGACACTCATGGCTTCTTTAGAAAACCTTTCCTCAGTATTCGATTCAGGTTCCGGATCACGCGGAAGGTGAATGCATCGTTGACTCTTCTAAAATGGTGAGAACTATTTTTGAAACTGAGTTGAGGGTAATAATGAAAAACACTGTTTGACGGCCCCATGACTCCTCTCGTTTCAAGTCCCGAAAATAGCTTTCTTCTTGCTACCGCATAAGTCAGATATGATGTCATGTAGAAGCATCCAGTCATCTTAACTTCTATCAATTGTTTGTGAAGGGTGTTACTGATGATGGTGGCCCAATCCACAAACTCTTTCTTGGCTAGGATGATACAGATAAACTGGTACATCCATGGGTGGAAAATCCTAGCAGAAGGTAGACCGAAAACTCGACTTAGGAGAGTAATCATGTCCCCGATTTCTTCCACGAACTCAACGCGGTACAGTTCTTTGGGAAGCCTATCAATTCGAGGTCTCTTGGTTACTAACCAGTTGTTGTTAACCATCTTGCTCCATCTCAGGGGTTCTTCATCCCAGAATTCTTGTGCTGATTGGCGAGTGATATCCGCATTCTCGGGAAAGTCGGGTATGCCAAGCAATTCCTCAATGTGCTCTGGTGTGATTAAGAGGAAAGGCTCGCGATTATCTTTAAAAATTCCTCGTCTCTCAGGGTCATAATGCTCCGCACAAGCAATAACCAATTCCGGACACTGCACCGAGACAGGAAATGTTGTTGCTTGGGGTAGACCACTATGGTAAAGTCTATCTGAGAAAATGGTTTTGCCTTCAGTTTTCACCCGCTCATAAAACTGTTGCACGTTGATGTGACCCAGATTTGTATCAGTGATGTTGTCATATGCTGACTTAATGGAACTGGGAGGGATAATTCCTTGAAATTCATATTTCAGGGCGGATTTGTTTGATTTCTCCACTGGCTTCCTCGATCTCCCGCAGATTTGTTAGACTTTTCGGCCATTATGAATTTTACAGAAGAATGACTCAGGCACGCAAAACAACGCAAACGGGGCCGGGTCTCAGTCTCCAAAACCCCGTCGATGCAGAAAATATGACTCGCTTTAATATTATTATTATTATTATTATTTTAAAAATAATAATAATAATTGTCCCCGAATTACAATTTTCTTTAAAAATGCCTATACAAAAATATCGAGACTAAGCTCGAGTTCCAAATCAGGCAATAACAACGATATATATTTTTAATTAAAATTTCCCAATTTTAATATTTTAAATTTACTATTTCCGCTGACAATGCATTGAGATTTCTCATGCAATGTGTTGTCTTTGTATTAGCTTCTACAACGCGGGATATCACTCTTGCATGCGTGGAGATTTGCTCTATGCTTTCCTTCTGGAAAGTGCGTGGTAAAATTATTGTTTCACTGGTTTCTATTCCTGTGTAGAATGTGGACAGGTGCGTGGAATTTGCTGTCCTCTCCCTGCAGATTTTTGGACTGTTCCTTTGGACTATTCTTATTTCATTTCTCCAACGTGAAATTCTTCTCCTTGCGTGGAAAACTGTCCTCCTTACCCTCCGCGTGAAATTCTTGTTTTTATTTCTTTGCCTTTTCTTTCAATGTGTGGATTCCTCCTTCAGCTGGGCGCGTGGAAAAACTGTCCTCCTTGGTTAGCTGGGCGCGTGGAAAAATTGTCCTCCTTGGCTGCGTGGTGGTCTCCTTTGCACGTAGAAAACTGTCCTTTCAGCTGCATTGGAATTCTAACTAAAGATCAATGCAGGCATGGCTATGTATGCGTGGTGGTCTCCTTTGGAAAAACAAACAAAAATAGAGCAAAATGCATAAATTTTAATCCATGCGTGGGGAGCTGTTCTTGTTTTCTTGTGTCTCCCTTGTATTTTCAGCGCCCAACTCACCTTTTAGCACGTGGAAACCTTTGTTATTTTCAATTTTTGGACTGTTTCTTCCAAAAATGTGGTGATTCTTTTGGCTGTTCCTGCGTGGAGATCTCCTTCTCCCTCAGGCGTGGTCTGCTGCTTGGTGCATGGGAGCTTGTAACCTATCCCCTCCTCTGCTTTTTGGACTGTCCTCTAAAACCTACGCATTTTTGTATTTTGCTGTCTCCTCCTTTAGAAACCTGCGTGGATTTTTTTGTTTTGTCTTATGCGCAAACTTCTTGCTGTCCTCTTTCCTGGCTTTTTTGTTTGGACTGTTCCTCTTCAAAAACGTGGGTAATGATCTTTTCTCTCTCCCTGCATGTGAACTTGTCTTTTACCTCCTCATCCCTTGCATGTGTGGAAAGCTTCTGGTGTTCTCCTCCTTCAGACTGCGTAGACAGATGATGGATATTCCTCCTTGGTGTGAGTTTCTCTTGTATTTCTTCTTCACAATGGCGTTCGCAGTATTGTGGGATGTGATAAAATATTATGTCCTTCAGAAGAAATAAGAAGCAATCGGAAGCACGACTATTTCCAACGAGTTTGACGGAGGAAGTTATGAGGATTAATCCAACTTCCTCTCTTCCCGGGTAGTGGAATTAAGTGCCGAGGGGAAATGGGGAAAGCAACGACCAATTGCCAACGGGAATGACAAAGTGGGTTGGTATCTCCGTTCAATTTCCCCATGTGGAAAATTGGGAGATTTCTTGTCCGTTAGCCAATCCATGATTTGGCAATTGGTGGAGAAAATCCCACAAGCGGGAAATTTAAAGAAGATTGCCAGGA
The DNA here is from genome assembly GCA_018340775.1 of Taxus wallichiana var. yunnanensis. Lineage (NCBI taxonomy): Eukaryota > Viridiplantae > Streptophyta > Pinopsida > Cupressales > Taxaceae > Taxus > Taxus wallichiana. The sequence continues at coordinate 594,001,185 of CM031243.1, forward strand.
AAGGGGAAATCCGGGTTCGGGAAGCCAAATTGGCATTCCTGGCAGTTAGAAGCATAAGCTTACTTCCTGGCAATTGATCAGGGGATCATTTTTGAAAGTTCCCTAAACATCCCTAAATGGTGTCAGTGCAGAAGATCATCTCAAGAGCTTTCCAATGACTGTGAGAACGCGGCAAACGGACATCGGGAGCTCTAGATATGTTCGGTCAAAGTTCAGTCAACGAGAAAGTCAACTCTGGTCAACTGGTCAATATTGGACCAATGGCACTGCGACACGTGGTGAAAAGGCAAAAGGGAGTTGTTTATTGGTTTTCGATCACCGGTCTTCGACGAGTGTAAAAATGGTGCACGGGAACAAGAGGCTCAACTTTTATTACGGAGGGGAGCCCGCCGCCGTGTGGACTATGGTATTATCGCCGACGTGGTGGGTCCACAAGCCACCACGTGGCTTGCCACCACTCGTCGAATTCACTCAATTTGCCTATCGGGAGACGACAAGTGGAATATATGCTATTTACCGAGTTAATTATTTCTATGCCACATTGTATGGGTTGAAATTATATTATCTTGGTAAGTCCACTTTCCAAATGCCACATATATATATATATATATATATTAATGTTTAAACATTAGTATAAACTGCCAAACCAAATGCATATGCATTAACCCATGCGTGGATGTTTCCACGTGGAAGGAAGGAGGATGAAGCGGTTGTTGGGGGCGGTTAAGCCTAACGTGGTCTTTTGACCACTTCCATATGCGTGGGAAGGCTATTTAAAGCCTTAAACATTATCCCACCTCAAAATGTGGGATATACCCACTTACCTTAGCCGCTCAATGGGGATTTTAACCCATTTAAAATGCTAAGCGCCCTATTTGGGATTTAATCCCATTAAACATGCAATCCGATTTAATCCCATTACACATGCTACGGGATGAGGCTATTATTAGCCTTAGGATAATTTGTAATGCATATTTTAAGGGCCCTAATTTTGTATAAATAGGGTACCTAGTTCATTGTAATGGACACACAAAAATACAGAGAAGCTCATTCCTAGAGCGCTGGAGGCGAAGTCCGAGCCAAGAGGAGAATGAGAAATTGTTGTGTGAAGACCTAAATTATTTAGGCATTATTATTTTTATTATTATTGACCTATTATTTGTTAGGCAATAATAAATTAAATATTTGTGGCTAGGAGTTATTCAAACTACCTAGTCGGCCCATAGCGCCACACCAATTACTTGCAAATCCTGGATTGTCGACTGGAGTGCTAGCTTCGCATTGATAGCGTTGGGAAGGCCGATCGAAGCCGAAGGAGATTGTGCATCAGGAAGGTGAAGAACAATTCGACTGATCATCGGAAGTTTTTCGAAGAACTGGCGTATTGATAGGCAAGTAAAATTCCATTAGGTTTTCTTGTGAAAGTACTATTGTAACTTACGAGTTTTGACTAGTGGAACGGTTCGACCACGAACTCGGAGACGTAGGCAATTGCCGAACTCCGTAATCAATCTGTGTGCAATTATCATTATTGTCTTGCATTATTTTTAAATTGGTTACTTAAAAGGAGTAAATTATCGGCAAATAATTAAAGACTATAAGGGTCCGAGATCAGGTAGTAATAATCGATTATTTTCGGATCAACAATAAAATAAAAATTTGTCGAATGAATCTTTCAATTAATATTTATTTAATTAAATACTCCCAAGTTAAAAAATTAATTTAATCAAACAAAGAGCAATTAATTGATTAAATATTAATTAATTAATTTTAATGTATTTTAATGCAATTTAAAGCCTGGCGGGAGGAGTTCTCGCCCGAAAAGGACGAAACGAAGACCGAAACGATCACAAAAAGGAGACGGTCGTCATGAGGGTGATAAACCACACAAAGTAACACTTTTGAAAAATTTCAAAATTTCCATTTTTTATTTATTTTTAATTAATTTTGCGAAGTCAAAATTGGCTGATAACAATTTCTTATGGACTAAAAATGAGTAAAATGAGTATATGAATATATATATATATATATATATATATATATACGTATAGACATATCCAGGATGTATCGTACCCAAGGGTTTTAAAAATCGACTTATCCATGAATCAAACCCGTACACGTATCATGACAACATCGGTACAAAGCGATGTGTTACGGAACAATATGATCTGATGTTGAAATATGGATGAATGCACAGTGATTGCTGAAGTTGGAAATGGGCTCAAGAGACATTCATCAACAAGCATTGTAAATTTGGCTCCAAAAATTTCGGAGTTAGGTTCCGGGCACATGGTTGGTTTTGTGGCCGAAAGGGTTTGCTGGTCGGTTTTGTGGCTGAAAGCATCCTGCTTGGTCAGCTTTCTTGACCGAAGGGCGACAAACTTGTCTTGCATTGGTTTGATCAACTTGTAATTTTTTGGTGCATGTTTGCCTTTGCCTTAGTTTTTTGATTTTGGGTTTGTGCTTTTGCGCTCATGTGAGATGATGTAGAATTGTGCTCTTCTTTGTATAAACCATAGAAAAACTTCAAATAACACTGTGCAATAAAATGCCCTAAGAGCTATTGGGGTGGACCGACCTTGGCATGTCCCAATGCATGTGAATGCTGCACCATGTATCAATAACCACAAGGGAAATCAAGCCACACGTAGTTCTCCCACAATCTTATATGATATGCAACCGTGAAATTGACAATACAATTTAGAATGTTCCTTCACACGGCACAAGACAATCGGCAACATGAAATTTTGACCTTTGTACTTCTGGTTATGTTCATGGACCGCTACTATAAGATATATGATAAGTGTAAGCCTTTTAGTAATGATCTCTGAGTTTATTAGGTGATGTATAGAGTGTCAAGGGTATTTTTATGTATGATTCCTTTCATCAATTTCTGCCGCCAATGCCGACCGAAAAGTCATCCTAGTTTGACTGATAAAGACACCCAATTTGATAAACTGGCCTTTGGAACATTAGGGGCTGAAGCAATCTGTTTCGGAAACATAATCTTAGGTCGATAATTTTGGAAACAAAACTTTCTAGCTAACTACAAATGTGACATAGAGGTCAAATACATAGAACAAAGAATTGAGAGGTATTTGTATAGGTGATAGAAGGCTCTTTATAGACTGCAAGTGGTCTTGAATGTAGAGATTGGTAAAACGAAGTTGACCTAGTAAACTTGAGAATAACTTGAAAGGTGGAAATGTATGGAAAAGTTGTCAAATGTGTTGGTCCAATTGTCAAAAAATGTGTAATAATTGACAATGCCAAGTGCCTCTCGACCAATTTTAGGGTACTATAGATTGATCCCCTTTAGTCTAGTATTTGAAATGCAATACAAAATATTGGTTAAAGGGATAATAGAAAATGTGCACTTGTGTGGCATAGCTATCATATTTGTTGAAACTTGAAGAACGTCCTATTTGCATACTCACAAACACATGAAATACAAGCGGATCAATGTTTTAGTAAAGATAAACAATTTGAAAAACTTGAAAATATGAAATTTGAAATTGGAAAAGCGAAGGGATGTATACACTGGTGTTATGCAAACCATGTTGTCACATTTGAACTTGTTGGAGAGTGCCATGGGGTGAACATACCCCAAGTGGTGTAGCTAGTGAATCTGGAGATGTATGCCTCAAATGGCAAAGTAGAGAAATTTATTTTATCTTGCTAAATTGAAGATGCCCCAATATGGAGAAGGACATGCCGAACATACTTAATCATGGAGGTAGATGCCTTTGGATGTACATGTCTCAAATGATTTAATCTGGTTGAACTGGAGAGTGATGCCCATGTTGGATGAGTGGAGCAAATCACTAAATGCTATGGGTGTCAAAGTAACCCAATTGTAATGGAGGTTTGATCTCAATTAGGGACAAGACATGGAATAGATACTTCACGGATGTAATGTCCCTTATTGGGGGGACTAGCAAATGGCAAAAAGCTCCCAAATCAGATTTATGGCACTGCTGTTATAACCTTGCAAAAACTGAACTTCAAACCCTTCCTAGGGCAGCGACTTCCCTAGGTGAAAACAACCCTTAAAAATGGGGTTAAACCTTACAAAATTCCTTCCAAACTTATGTAAAAGTTATTAGAGAACTGTTAACAATCATTTTGTAATGTCCCCTCTTTAACACGAGCTCACCATGAGACCCTTTCTGCCCTAGATGATTTCTTGGGGCTTAAAGGGAAATGCAAGGGAAGTAGTTTATCGTTATATTTTTAAGTTGCTTTATTAAGACTTGTAATATTTATAGAAAAAGCAACTTTAAGTCATAATAATTAATTAGAAGGGGGACTTTCTATTATTAAAGTGACTTTATGATAAAGTGTATTCATAAAGATAAAATAGAAATAAGGAAGTCACTTTATAAATTAAAAATCACTTTTAGTCCCACATGGAGCACCCAACTTGGAAAAAGGCAAGGAAAGGTTATAAAAGGAGGTTTGAGTATTCATTTGAGATCATCTTTTGCCAATCTATTTTCTATCATTGCATGTTAAGCTATTTGCTTGCATCAAATCTTCTAAGGACGAAAACCCTTAAGGAGAAGGAGCTTTGGGGACAAAACCTCCAAGGTTTGAAGGTTGGGGAACGAAAACTTCTCAACTTTGTGAGGTGGATCCACCCGGGATTCACTATTGTGCTACAATTCAGAATTTCAGTTTTTGGAAGGTTGTTTTTCAGATCTAGGGCACGTTTTGGGGCTGTTTTCAGATTTATTACAGCTAGGGCATCATCTGCAGGTTTGATTTTCAGGTTTTTTGTGTTGGGTCAACCAACAATTAGTTGAGATTCACTTGTGACAATTTTGGGCTGTATTTGGCAACCATTTTCATGGCTTTCACATCCATTTCTAGTTTGATCTACACATTTGGAGATTTCGGGATCATTTTTGGGGGTCTTCCTATGGGTGGAAAAATCTAAGGTTTGCTTTAATTGATAGCTGCTATTTTTGTGATCATTTTGAGCTATCCTTTGCATTGTCACTCTAAGTATTCGGGAGATATGGTTTTTTAAGTTTCAGCTATTCGCAAGTTTGAAATAAATTAAAATAAATTCATGTCCTTCTTAGAAAAATTATTTTCTTCCATGTTGATGTTACTAGAAGTCTCCTAGATGTTTTAAGCCTTATGGGTATTGTGCGTTGTGGATATTTTGATAAATAAAGTGAAATTTCAGATTGCTGTATTTTTTGGTAAGGTTTTCAAATAAAAATCAAATTGTTGTCATTTTTTTATAAGTGTTCCCTAGGAAATCCAGATTTCTTTATTTATGCCATAAGGGGACATTATAGTGGTATCAAAGTGAGGTTTCGCTAGTGTGGGAAGAATTAATTTTTTTGTAGATACTATCTTGATGCATAGTCTGTGAATCATGGAGTTAATGAGTAAAGATGAATTGAGAACAAAGCTTTGCAAGGTCAGGGAAGGAACTTGAGCATCCACCTTATTCAAAAAATGTTCTTCTCAATATTTTGGAGGAAGTGGCAAACTGTTTGTCCATGTTAAGACAATCAGATTCTAAGTCTATGTTTTGGGCAATGAATCCATTGGTGATTCATTTGGCTAGGCCCAAGCTTCTAAGACACTCAGATCTAGATGTAAGACTTGTAGTTATCACTTGTATTAGTGAAATTACAAGAATAACAGCTCCTGAACAACCATACAACAACATCATGAGAGAGGTATTTTAGTTATTTGTGGAAAGTTTTAGAGGGTTTGGATGAAATCAAATGTCCTTTTGCTAGGAGGGTCACTATCCTAGTGTTGTCTTGTGTTTTTGCAAGGGCAAAATTCTATTGAAAATAGGAGAACTATACTTTAGTGTCAAAAAATTTCATTATAGACCTTTTCTTGACACCCCTCCAAGTCACCCTATCCCTCGTGTCAAGACTATCATGTCTTTCCAAGTGGCCCCATGTGTTGTGTCAACATGTCTATGTGTGATTTAGGCAAGTCAATATCATTCAAGTGCTCTGGAGATGATGACTTTCAAGATAGGCTTTTCAAGAGACCTAGGAATGGTTATTTTTAGCCTTTTTGAGGCTGGTGCACACCCTTCGGGACAAAGGTGAAGGCTCAAATTCATCATAAAGTGGTAATGAGGAGCTAGGAACATTGTATAATTGATTTTGGAAGATTTAGGGAAGATTTGGTGATTTTGGAGCAAGTTCATTAAAAGCGAGCTTTTGAGGTCAATGGAGCTTGCACCGCGAAAAGGTATCTAAACTTTGGGAGATGATTAGGGAGCTCAGGGATGAGTTAGGAGCCAAACAAAATATCAATGGAAAGCTAATTCATTCCGAGAGCCCCGGGATGAGTTAGAGCCAAACAAAATATCAATGGAAGGCTAATTCATTAGGAGCATTCTAATTCAAGCATTCATAGAGGTCAAATACTCAAATTGCAAGCAAATTTTAGATTTCGCGGATTCGCAAGCATAATGTGTCTTAGAGGGAAAGTGCTAATCTCAGAAGCACATGTGAATCTCCACTTGTCACTAAGTGGTGACCATCTCTCTGGGGATTTCTTCATGAGATTGGTGATGATAAGTTCATGCTTGCAGAGGAGTGAAAGTTGGATTGTGACTCATATGGGTTGATTAATAGTTTTGGTCATTAGTGTATTCATGGTGGCACTTCATGGTTTGGAATGGTTGTTTCATGCTGCGAGATGGGCATTCTTCATTGTTGCCGATGGTGTACTCATCAGTGCTCATCACTTACTTTCTCAATGTGTATGAGCTCCGCATCATTCTAGGAGCAATCAGTGTCAAAGAGAACATGACAGTGTTGCAGAAGATTATCGTAAGCATTATTCGTAGATAATCTTGAATCCATATCAGAAATCTCAATAGTGTTTTTAAACACTCATTCGGTGGTCCAAGGTGTCTGTGTATTATGAACAAGGGGTAGATTGTGATCATCATCCAACAAGGGCAAAGTGTTCAAAGTAGGCTTCATCCGAGCTTCCTTGTAGTATAACAAAGTGTTAGAGAGGTTATCAGGGGCCAAGACTGTCGTCTTCAACTTCTTCGGGGCAGGTCTTTACAAATGACAAAGGTATCTTCATCCTTCGAGCATTTCTTCGTCAGAGTAACGATCACTCTCCTTTTCCCTTCCTCCCTCATTTTTTCTCCTCTTCTCTACCCCCTTTCTAATTCTTCGTTGTGAGCAATCATGACGTTTGTCCTATTCATTTAAATGTGACTTTAGAAAACATTGTAATAAGTCACCCTTAATTAATAAAAGGGGACTTAAATTCTATTCCTAAGGATTCGAAAAGTCACATGTTGTGGAAGGACAAATGAAAGGTCATGTGGGGGTAGGCGAAGAGTTGTCCTAAATTGTAATGGCACCCTCATTCCAAAGGGTTGTCAATTTTGTATGCTCATGAGAGATTACTACTTGTGAAGAAACAAAAGAGATAGCTAATTCCTTTTTCCCCCTCTCTCGTGTTCTTCTTGTTCTCACTATGTACAATTTTGCCAAAACATCAATGAAGAAAGAAGTTTGTTGCCTTTTTTGATGAGGAGATTGTAGAAACTTTGAATTCTTAATCTTAACTTGTCTTGTTGCCAATTGCGAAATTGTTTTCTTCTAAATTTATGTGTGTTGAAATATTCTGGTTAATGGTTGTAGGAATATGATTTTCTACCGCAACATTAATCCCCCTCTATTTTTCCCATTCCATTTCCTACGCCCCAAGAAAATTCCTCCCTTATAAGTAATTGTAAACTTTGCCGTAGGTTTAGTGGAGTGTTCCTGTTAGATCCCGGCCGTAAGGCCACCATAGAGTTTAATTTCACACATGCATAATAATATGGAGCTGCACCATTCAAGTAGAGGGACTTAGATTCTCATAGACGTTGGCGAGATATCTATCAATTTGTCTACCCGACAATTTTTTCGCCATGTGTTTTTGGCACCCACCGTGGGGCAGACTTGGCAACAATCTGCACCCAGAATACGACCATAAAATCCTAAAAAGTAAATATTCCAAAAATAAAAAAATAAAAATGGAAAAATAAAAAAGAGAATTGATTAAAAGCCATTGCTGAAAAATCCACTATTGATCCCTGTGAATGACCCTTCATATTCCACAGTGTCTTTTCATATTCCCATTGCAAGATCTTCCCAAGGTTGGCTGAAAGGAGATATACTAGGTTAAATAGGTTGAGAGGAATTGTTGATCCCGCTTTTGAGGCTTTGCAAAACCCCAAGAAAAGATCAGAGATAACCCCTACTATTTCTCTCAAGCTTCGTAATATCCCCTTTAGGGACAAATAGAAATCTGCAACACTCTCAACACCAAATCAAACTAAGAAGGATGAGATCCTCTTAATCCAACCTCAAATAACCCAATGTCAGCTTAATTACAACCCAAATGGGGTTGGAATTAGCCAAGGTAGTGGGTTAGATGGGAGAACTAATTGGAAACTCAATCTTTTCCAGTTCAGATTTTTATTGTAGCAGATATTAAATAAAAATGGCACCCAAACAACTGAAACTTCAAAAATTAATATCTTCTTCAATACTCAATGTTTTTGTATGAAATCAAGTGCATAATAAACTAGAAATTTAGGGCTTTCCAATGCACTATTAAACAATTTTTTTGAGCATTAAAACTTCACCAAAACAGACCCAAAATCTCAGTCCAAGTCGCTAGGGTTAGAGAAAATTAAATAAATAATTTCCAGCACTTCTCTAGCCACAAACACTCCAAAATAATTGCCCCTTGCTCAGAAATAATCACTAACACACAACAAATTTTAGATCTAGCTCTTATGGCATCAAAATATGATAAAACAAGCTCCAATCCAAGTCGCTATGGCAAAAATAATTGCAGCAGTAACAACAGTAACAAAAACACCCCAAACCCTTCAATAACATGCAGATTTAAACCCCAAATAAATGTGCCAATCCTCTAAACCAAGTCGCCAATGCTTAGAATAGATAAACAATGCATAGATTCACTCAACAATGATTGCAAGAAGGCTCACACTCTCCAAAATAAGGTGGTGTTGAAGAAACACCTTTGTTATGAGATCTCATGGGCATACATCCCTCTTCAAGCATGAAGATATTTTAATAAAAACTTCAACATGCCCCCAAGGGGTCGCCATCATCCTCTTATATAGCTTTTGCATTTCAAATCTCCAAGTTTCTCTCTCTTTTGGCGTAATTCTCTAAGTAGGAGAGTTACTTTTAAAATGGTCCTCTTTCTGGAAAGTCACACTCCAATTAAAACATTAATTTCCTCTTTTTAATATTTTAAATAAAAACATAAGAGGAGAATTAATTATTTAATTTAAAAATAAAAGGAGTAATGACATTTTCCCAATTTTATCCTTTAATCCATGGGAAGGGTGGATTAAAGGTCTCCAATATTTTAATTAATTAATGTCCCAAAAAGGGGACATTACAGCTTCATCTCCATCCGACTCTTTGAGTGGTACCCTTGGAAATCCTATTCAAACCTCTCGCTGATACTCCTACAAACTCTCCCATCTTTCGACCACCATCGAACCTTGAATTCCTTGGTGAAGGAGAACGAGAGCCAGAAGAAGAGTTGGGAGAACAAGAAGAATTTACATAAGCTGAAGCAAGAGCTGAAGCAGGAGAAGTAATGGCAAGCAGGGAAAGAGAAAGAAAGGCGTCAACCCAGTGTTCCATGGGAAAGGAATACGGGTCCACTTGCTCTAGCACCTCCCCTTCACAATCTACCAATAGGTTCCCGCAAGAACTTTCCAAAGTTCAAAGGTGACAACACGCAAATTCCTAAAGAACACATCTTTGCCTTCACCACATCATGTAATGCCAAACTCCAATATGGGGAACTCAATCTCCCAATGCAATGCCAAAGCCATCAACTCCTTAGGCTCTCTCTAATAGAGGGATTTAGACTCTCCCGGTCTTTTTCAAATATATTGACCAGCGGTGTCTTGCCCTCTACATCCGCGAGTCTTTGCTACTCCAGGAGTCATCCCCACAAGACGAATTACAACCTTCTTTCCGGTTCTACCCGCAGGTGGAGGAACTAAATGACAGAGCCTTTCTGACCCAGATACAGTGCATAGATCAGTTCGTCCCCGGTTGGACCTTCACATTTCCCTCGATCACCACCAGCAGAATCAGATGCACAAACGTACCAGAGGGCAGCCCAGCTCTATTCGTCCCCTTGGCCGTTGCTTCAGTGTCAGATCTCAGCAGGGGAGGAGGTTTTCGCCCCCCTCTTCGGGTTGCTAGTCCATTAGGAGCTTCTTTTCGTCGGCCTCTAATGTTAGGAGGGGTGTGGCTACCATTCTTGAGTAGACCATTAGTCCTCGTTTGCCCCCTCCTTCATTCCCTTCTTTGCTTCTCTGTCTTTCTCCCTCGCTTGCTCCATTGCCCCCGCCTGTGGGAGTATTGGCTTCGGGTTTCCTTTCTGCTTTGTTTTTTCTCCTTTCTTCTTTTTTGGGAACTTGTTTTGAGTTGTCCCGCTCGCACTTTGTATATTGTTTGGGCTGCAGTCCCATTGACCTACTTTTGTGGTCATTCGTTGGACATTAATATATTTATCTTATCTAAACAACAACGGACCAACCAACAAGGCCCTTACCAACAATGTGGAATCTCTTGCAATCCGGCTTCAATATCATAAAAGAGTGAGTGTATGAATGAATTCCCTTTTCTCCCCAAGTGCTTCCTTTTATAACTTTTCATTGCAACAAAGGGCCCAAAAGAACCCTAATCGACCTCCTTGGGGAAAATCCACATAATAATAAAATAACTTAAGTTACTTTATCACCACTATGCCAAAAGTACACTTAAGTTACCCCCAACAAAGAAATAGAAAATAAAGTACCATATATTCACCCATCACTTAAGTCATTGACAAAATATAACATAAAGTACCTTAGGGGAGCATCACGCAACCTTATTTCACTTAAGTCACCTCAAAGTACGTGTCCAACGTCAAAACATAATATATAAGTGAAATGAAGGTGCAAACCATACCCAATAACCATCAACGTCACTAGCCCCTTGGGCATGACCAAGGCTAAGACGGATGAAAGGCCTCCTAGGCCACCTGCTCGGAAATGGGGACATTACAACTTTAGCAAATTTTTGCATTAACAACTTTTGCTCCAAACTTTTTTATTTAGAGTATCTCAAATTTTCTTAGATGATTTTTCTAGTTCTACATGATGTAACTTAGAGTTGGAGAGAGCAAGACCAATAATGGCTTTGGCTTTATCATCTTTGCTCTGCCAATCTAGTAATTTAGTTGCATCTGTAGGTGATTTCTCTTTCCCATTAATTATTCACCATATATCTATGCTCCACGGGGACGCGTCCCTTGCCCTTTTAGGCTCGCCCCCATACCGGGGATGTTTCGGAATTTGGGGATGGGTAGGAAACGTTCCCTACCCATCCCCAATCTATCAAAAAAATTAGGGGCGTCCCGGAAACTTCAAATTTTGAGCAAGGGATGGCGGGGATGTCCAGACGTCCCCGGTACATCCAGGGGACTCTACAAGTCCTCAAACCGTGACGTACCGGGGACATTTGGGCATCCCCTACGTCCCAACAATGTTTTAACTCTTTTTAAAAAAACACACAAAAGTTAATAAAAAAGGAATGTGGGGGCCCACAAGAATCCCCACATTCATTCCTAACTAACCTAAACCTAAAACAACCTCTCTTACAATCAAAACAAAAAAGAAGCTCATTTTTGTTATTTCTATCCAGAAAGTTGGAAGGAAGGAATGTGGATGTCCTAAAATATGAAATATGAAATATGTTGTGTGATAAAATGTAGGAGGCCAATAAACACAACTAGAGTGTAACATAGTAACTCTACTATATAGGCATCGTTGTTGATGTCACCTAATTCCAACATGTCTTCAACAAGTTCCTTTCGCAATATGGGAAGATGTTCCCAAACCATTTGCAAGAAAACACTTGGCTTCACTATCTTTTAGAATATTTTCTAGAGATTTAATTTACTCTTATTCAAACCCATTACGCTTAATTAGATATTTTAGATGGTACCACCTTTCACATAAAAGTAAAAGCGCATTTAAAATTTCCATATTTTTCTATCAAATTTTAGATTAACCTACCATTAGCATTCCTTTCAGTCTTAAGGACGTAAAACTTTCCCAATGCTGAAAAACCAGGAAACCCATATTCCTTAGCAAAAACACGTAGAACTCATATTATGATTACTTGCTTGTAAACCAAAAAATCCACTTTTACTAACCCAAGGAGATGAATCTAAAGCAAACTCAGTTCAGTAAGGAGTGCTACTTTAAAACTTTTCATTATATTGCAATTAAACATGTCTAGAACCTGAATTTCTGTATGAAATTCTTAATTCAATGATAATCAAATGAAGTCTCTCGTCCATAATATATTGTGTATATATAAGTGTATAATGCATATCTGAGGCATACATACTAACACAGATCAGAGTTCTGTTGCACGTTCCTGCAAAACAAACACTTTATTAGTTATAAAAACTATACTCTCTTAAGTGCAATAGACCTGAATGTACATAATCTGGTGATAAGTAACTAAGTGCAGTTTAGAAGAGAAAGAAAATGAGAGATCCCAAGGGATGCAACTGCTTTCAAGTATCGAAAGGGCTTACCAGCCAATTTTAGATATACCTGAGATCTAAACATTCTTGATAATTCTAAATTCGATGTTCACGCGAAGATAAGGAAAAAGGAAGGAATAATAATAACAGGCACAACCATCCAAAAAAGCATAATTCTAATGTCATCCTAAAATAATAATAATAACAGGCACAACCATCCATATTTCATATTTTAGGACATCCACATTCATATTTTAGGACATCCACATTCCTTCCTTCCAGCTTTCTGGATAGAATAATAATAACAGGCACAACCATCCATATTTCATATTTTAGGACATCCACATTCCTTCCTTTCAGCTCCAATTTTATGTATTAAGGTTCTATAATGTGTGTGATGAATGTTTTATGATTTATCAATGTTATCATATAAATATTTGAAATTTCCTATATTTTTAATAGCCGTCCCCTAAAAAAGTCCCGCAAAAAAATCCGCCCAGAAACACGTCCCCCATCCCGTCCGGAAACTTGGTGGAACATAGCCATATATTTTTATTCATCAATTGCATTTGTATTTTAACTTTTCAAGTGTGAAAGTTGAAGCCAAATTATTTTTCCAATGGAATTTCCATTTTAAAAACTTCTCAGAAAAAACCTTTTTTTTTTTTTTAATTTTAATTTTGAATGTAGGTAAAAATGCAGATAAATACCCTCAACTGCGGCGGCACTGGAAATTTCAAATAAATGCAGCAGTAAAATGTATACTTCTGACTCACAAATCAAAGAAACAAGAACATGACACTTTTGTTGATGTAAATGAAAACATTAGAAAAATACCAGTTTGTCTTCTTTGCTGGACTGTGCCCAAAAAAACTAGATATCAGTCTCTATAACATGCCCTAGCGACTGTAAAATTCCTGCAAATCACAACTGTAATATTTCTGCAAATCGTGACAGGAATACCAGAAAAATGGATATTTTTTTGCCCTTAAACCTGTGCCAACGTTGTTTGTCCACTGTTGTTTGATGCCTTTTTCATTTGTGACTGAGATATGATGAGTTAACTGTGTGACCGTCAGTAAAATAGATATTTATCGACTCCTGTGCCCTTTGAGACCCACAAAAGAGATGATGTAATTTTGCTGAGCGGTTTTCTACACCTGAAATAGATGTCTTTCATCCTCGGATTTCTCATCAATTTGTAGATTTCCACAACCCTTCACAGCCTTCTTTCCGATGTTCGTGCTACACACCAGGAGCTTCCTCGAACTTCATATTTTTCGAGCACCTACGGCTCCAATGCCAATTTTAGATGTGAACAGTGAAGGAATGAAGAGAAACCAGAATGCACATATTGTAAATTGTGTGTCCTTCATTTTATTAGGCAAGAGATAGTTACAAAATGGTTGAAGTGGTTACAACCATTCATTAGTTAATACATAACTAATAATGACTTAATAACAAACTTTAAGCCTTTTTTTCTTATAATGCAGAATTTACAATTCTAGTTGTGAAGTATTTGCATGTCCAGAGGCTTCTTGTGTATTTAGTATTTTTGAGCATTCTATGCTTCTTTGGCAGCTAAGATGTTTCTGTGAAAAAGTAGCTCTTAAATGTTTAATTTTTGGAGAAATATGCCATAATCATATGGTTATAGTCCTGATCGATTATGGAGGGCTTTGTAGCAGTATGAAGTAAAAGTATTCGCTAAAATCCTGAGGAAACACTTCATAATATGTTGAAACAAATATTCATAGGTCCTGCATGGAAATTTTGAAGGTTGAAGTTGTTTGTTCATAAAATCAAACAGGTAATATGTAGCAAAGTAAGTTCTATTATTTAGTGATGGAATCAGATTCTTGTTGAATGATTTTAATCTAAGTGGTATAACTTTTTCTTATGTGCGACTCCTTTCAAAGTTCTTGTGGATTTGTTTTTGGGTCAATGCAAAGTTTTGGCTATCTCCTTTATCTGCACGTTTCTGATAAACTATTGTGTTTTGTTGATTGTCTTTTGATCTTTAGCCTTTTGAAGTATGTTTTTTGATTAAAGGTCATCATTTAAAAGATTTAGCAGATAATTTTGTGTTTAGTGCAAATATTGGTTGTGCCTCCTTTGACTTGGATGGTCAGGGATGGCATGACCCTGATAGCTATTGCCTTCCTTTTAAGTTTTTTGAAGATGCTTTTTCTCATTTTCAGCTGAACTGTTGATTCTTGATTATTTTTTACTAAAATATCATAATCTTTGAGCACAAATTTGGGTTATCTGAAATTTCATTTTTGTGATTTTCTTTTTCATAATTTCTGCTGCATTACTGAAAATAAAATGCTACATATAAATTCACGTGATTGTTTAGTGGTCAGAAGGGAGCTACTGATGGGCTAGAATGTTTAAAAAGTTAAACGTTTTTAACTAACTTTTCTTCCCTGCTCATGCACTTTAGGTGCAGATCGCGAATGGCATTTAGCACAAAAGAGCATGGAAGCAGCTTCTGCAAGTCTGTCCACTCTTACGAATGATTTGTATCTTGTATCTATGAAGTCAAAATCTGCTTCAGGTTATTGGTTTGCTTCTGTAAAGCATGATTAGTGTTGAAGGATGATTTTTGTATTGGGATGTATGACAACAGTATTCAACTTTCAAAGTTTATCTAGTAACATGTATGACTTGTTAAACTTAGGTGAGCTTCAAGCTACACTTTCAAGTATGCGAGACTGGGTAGTTAAAGCCAGTGAAGAGCTGTCTGCATTTTGTCGTGTGGCAAGGAGCAATTCTGCTCTCACAACTGAAACTGGATCGATGCTTGAAGAGGTAGACTTTACACTAGCTTACATCCTATAATATATCAATGGGTCTTGATGCCTGATTATGAAATTCAAACACTCTGAAAATTTGTGTACTTACTGCAGAACACGGTCTTTAATCTTGATTGATATTGTCGAAAAACATTGTGTCTAAAGTCATCTGCTAATATAGCACCTAGTTTTCTGAAATAAAGGCAAAGGTTATTGATATAATTCATCACCTATTAAGGAAGTAATCAAAATATTCCTAGTTTTCTTGAATATCCTTTTAGCTTCTTTTGAGCCTTTATATCGCTGGTGGCTGTCCTCTTGTTCTTCATGAATGCATTCCAAGTCTTTTTTCTGTCTATTAGCTGGTTCATCCTTATTCAAAAACATTTGAAATTATTATCGGGGAATGTTTTTTTTGGGAGAAAGCACCCAGGCCCCAAGTGCCTTGGTTGGGAGTCGTAATCGTGTTTCTGTAGTTGTTAGTGTATGAATTTGGCTTGATTTCCCTTTCATTGTCCATATTTGTTTATTTGTCTCTTTTGATAGACATGGAAAGTTAGAAACCAATTTATCAAAATCATACAGAGTAAAACTGATTTCAAATATGTGAGATGATGTCAATACACGGAGTGATCTAGAATGAATTGTGCGTTGCAACACTGCCAAGTTTTGAAGTGATCTGAGTAGCTAATATATATTTGTAATATATTCTAGCAGAAACATCTATCATAAATAAACACAGAGATGAAAACTTTCAAATCAAATTATTTAAATTGCATTGATTTTAAAACACGTTAAAATTATCATAAATTCCAGCATAATTCTCCCTCATTTATAGCACATAGAATGACCCCAAAGGTTACTTATAAGGTTTCAGTGCATTGCCTGTTAAGGATTAAGTTAGCTGTATCAGATCTTATATACAAGTTTAGGAAAAATGTCGAGTTTGTGATTTAAAAGAGTGTTGAGAGAACAAGAAAAATAATGTGAAGTAGTTCCCCAGACACAGTGCCATAGGGAAGTATATACTTGGTATCACAGTGAAGGAGATCATGCTCAGATAGTTGTACTATAGTTGCATCTAATATCTACAAGGGCAATGACATAACGACACAAACTATAGTGTCTGGCTGTCTGCATGTGCAGAAGGGAAAATCATAGAAAAGTTGATTGTGAAGTTGGTTGTGCATCCAAATCCAAAACTATTTTAGTCAGAAGAGTTATTGAACTTCATCGAGGCAATGATCAATATATTTGTTTTGGGGTGAAAATAATGTTATCCGTTGGGAAGATAATCTTGCATATGGTCTAAATTATATTCGCAAGATTCTTTCCAAGCAATCCAGTTTTTAAAATTAATGCTTACTTCATGTATTTAAATGCAATTTGTACTCTGTGTAATTGATAAACTGTTGTTGGATCTCTTGAAATAAAGAATTAATTTCTGCTACATTCAAAGCCTCTAATGGCATATGGGAGTTTGATTACAAGTCTAACAGTTGTTGGGAAGCTAGGCACTGTTGACTGTACACAATGTGTAGGGCAACAGTAAGGGTTTTAAACCCTCCAGTTTCTGGGCTTGACATGGGTTACTTGTTTAATTGCCTAAACTATTGAGTGGAAAGCAGGCACTATAAATAAATAATTTTTCTATAGAATATTAAAATATTAACAAAGTATGGATCAAAGATACTCAGATTTCAATTCAGATGATCAGTGCTGGAGCCAGATAAAGTTTCAATTATTCCCATTCAAAATTGTTTTACAGACAAAGTGATAGAAATCCAAATCGACAATAACCCTATGCAAATTTAAAACAAGTCACTTAACAGAATTATTTAGCAACAGAGGCTTGAGTAAAAACAAACAAAATAACCCATATAAAACCACTCAACAGTTATCTGCAGATAGCAGAAGCTCAATTAAAAGTAAACAGTGTGAAGAAAATTAAATCCTTTGTAAATTATTCAAGCAAAATAGTCTCTTTCTTGAAGCCTTCACTTCTACACTTTCTTTGGTAGAAAACCTAGTTTTATACCCACTTAAGGGCGGTTGCTAAAAGCTAACTACCTTTGAGTAGGTTATTTATAATGGATTTAACATCATGAACTTGGTTTACATAATTAAAGTCAATTGAAACACAGCTATTAACTTTATGACTAAACCATCTTAAGGGTTTGGGTTAGTCGTCATCTCATTGGCTCTGCTTCCATTGTGCCTTGTGCTTCGTTCCGTTAAGTCTGGACTTAATCCTGGTATGAACAAAGATTCTGTTAACTGATTGATTGGCTTTGCTTCTTATATGAGAAAAATCAATCTGCCTAAAAGAATTTTGAAATTCTTTATAGCAATGTCTAATAGTGTTCACTACTACTGCTCATTCTACTGTTTGCGTCTTCTGTTCACAGGGATAGCGGATTTTGTGCAGTTTCAAAGTCCCTGGACAGATTTTGTTCAACTTTTGACAGATTTTGTGCAAGTTTTGGCAGAGTTTGTGCAGTTTTAGGAGCCCACAGTTTCCAGTGGACAGATTTTGTGATTCACAATTTGTCCCTTTCAAAACTGTAGTTTGAACTTATGCGGCTTCCTTCATATTTCTTTGTGCAGGTTTCAAAGCACCATGGACAGTTCATTTTTGATCGACAATCTTGTTCGACAATCAACTTAAACTGTAATTTGCACAGCTTTTACGGATTTCGTGCAAATTCAAAAATCCATGGACAGATTTTATATAGGTAGCTAGCAGGGTTTTACAAATTTCTGGGCCTCCATCGATGTCTAACATCATTTGTTTTTACCATTTAGAAATATAGACATAAAGATCCAATTTCTTTTTAGAAATTAGAACATTTACAAAATATTGATACAACTAGTTACTACATCAATGATTATTGATAAATGATGATCAAACACACAAGAAATTAGAATATTCAATACACATAAAATAGAAGTTAGAACCATAAACTGCAGTTTTCTCATTAAGTCATTTGATGTCATCAAAATCAAAATGTATTGCAGAGATACTGAATTACTGATACTGTAGGTGCGAAGTGGGAATGCCAATGGAAAATACAAAATAGGGTAGCTATTAGATACTAGAACTGTAGATGGATCTTTATGTGTCAATTTCATTTGAAACATATATATATATATATATATATATATATATATATATATATATATATATATGTTTTGGGGTCAACATGTCCTGTGTCGGATACTTGTATCCGCATGTCCTGCATGTTCTGTGTCCCAGTGTCAAGTGACTTAGCTCGCTGCATTACACACAAAAGCAATTGAGATTTTTAAAACTTTATTTGATTTCAAGAGGAAAGGAAGCTTACACAAACATGAGACTGATCGCAAACAAATATAGTCTTCAACAACTACAAAGGTGATACATAAACCTATTGTTCTCAGTAGATCATGTTAAAATATAGAGCATTATATAGCTTATAATGCGGTTATGTAGTTGTCATTCAGTTGGTAACTGTTCAACCAATCTGTAACCACCTCTTGCTATATAATAAACGCTGCCACACATGTTTGAGTGTGCATTCAGCCTTCTCTGAATTCTTTCTTCTCTTTGCATATGCTAACATTGGTATCAGAGCGAAGGTTCGCAGTTCAAAGAAGAAAGAAGCCATTCACAGTTTGAGGAAGCTCTTGGTGGAAGAGTACAGACAAAGGAGAAGCCTGTGGAGGTCGGGCAGACCTGGAGCATGTAGTTCTTGATTTTTTTCATGCACAGTCGTTGCTAGGGCACAACGAGGGCAGAAAATAAAACTTCACTCACACATACTGCTATAACAGTCGAGGATTCCAATCGCGAGGACAGAGAAGATTGTCTTTTTGGAGGGCAAAAGACACGTGAATCATCAGTCACGTTTTTGACGGGAATACAGTCGAAAATTACCAGTCACGACGACAGAGTCATGGGGACAAAGTCGTGAAGCCATTTGAGGAGGAAAATACAGTCGGTTTTGCACAAAATTGTGGTTCAAGGCAGAGTCGTGAGTAAATAAAGACATTTTCGAATTGTTTTTTGAAGCAGTGCCATTAAAATTGATTACGAGGGAAGAATACCAGTCGTTTTTTGCACAAAGTCGTGGGCAGTTCGAAGGCAACTTTCGTGGGAAAAGTCTCCAGTCGAGGCTGTATTACGAGGGCAGAAACACAGTCGCGAGGGGCAGAACAAGGAATCGTGAGGAGTTTCTGAGAGTCGTGGGGAGAGAAACTTGGGTTCCTGTTCACAAAGACAAATGGCAGATTCGTGGATGATGGCAGAGTCGTGAGGGCCCTGATTCATCCATGCTTAATAATATTTTTAATATATGCAAATATAGTTCGAGGGCAGTTCGAGGGGTGATTTGCATGTGAGTAATTAATTTCATACTATTTGCTGGAGTAAGTAATATATTATTTTATTATTTCCGTTACTTTGGAATAATAAAATGGCAAATATTTCAAACTTGACTCTGCAGACACAAAAATTAACGGGCACTAATTTCAATGTATGGAGCCATAAGATTTTGACCCTTGCAGAATTTCGTGATTGTGATAAAATAATCACGGGTAGTGAAGGTCGACCAATGACAAACTGTGGATTATGATGTACGTCATAAGGAATTATTGCTTCTCAAGTTATTGGTGTCGGATGATATGATACCGGAAGTGCGGAATGCTACTGTGGCAAGCACGTTGTGGGCCAATCTAAGGGATAAATATTAGACATCAGAAAAGAGTCAGGTTTTATACTCGAAGAATATGCTCTTTTCCATAAAGTTATAAGGTGGATCGATGTTTGAGCACCTACTTCGGATGAAGGACCTCCGAGACCAGATCTTCCATCAACAAAAAAGTGGGTGATGATGATATGATGGCTTTGGTTCTGAACAAATTTCCTTCTTCATATGAGTCATTTGTGGAGGCACTCCATTTAATGGCTGAAAGTCAAACACTCACGTTTGACAAGGTGAGTTCCTACCTGTTGCAAAAGGAGTGGAGACAAATTTAGGCAAAATCTAATTGTGACCAATTAGAGAGTGCTCTTGTCACACAATCAAAGGGAAAGTGGAGACGTCATTCTGGCGAGTCTTCCACTCGGTATTAGGTCACATGCTATTATTGTCACAAGGTTGGGCACCTTAAGA
The DNA here is from genome assembly GCA_018340775.1 of Taxus wallichiana var. yunnanensis. Classification (NCBI taxonomy): domain Eukaryota; kingdom Viridiplantae; phylum Streptophyta; class Pinopsida; order Cupressales; family Taxaceae; genus Taxus; species Taxus wallichiana. The sequence goes on from CM031243.1 coordinate 594,021,736, forward strand.
AGGATTGTCGGAAGCGGAAGTATGATCTTTTGCAACAAAACAAAAAGCCATGTGATGAGGAACATGTGGCAGCAGTTGCAGAAGAACAAGATTCAAATGACGGGCATGCTCGCATGACAGTGGTACTAGTTGCTGGATCATTTGAAATATCCCTTATTGGGATCTTACCACAAAAAATGACAAACACAGAAAATTGCAGCAATATACTAAATCTGATTTTTGCAGATTTTACACAGAAAAGTACAGCTAGGGCAGCGAACAGAAAAATGTGAATAACTCTTAAAATACCCGTCCAAAATACTTGAAATTTTAACTGGAACAAGATAATAATATGTAGAACACAAGGGAAATATTTTTGGAATTTTTCAGATAACAGAATGCTGCCAGAAATTTACAGCATGCCTAGAATAGCCGGAAAACTTCGAAAATTAATATCTTTTCGAATACAAATGCAATAAAGATGAAACTTTGGAAATAATATATATAAAAATAGTAGATAACTCTCCAACCTTCAGATCTGAAAAAGGACTGCTGGAAACCCTAGAAATTAGGGCTGCAAATTCCCAAACAAGTCGCCCCCTTGGAAAACAGCCAAAACCCTTGTGAAACCCTCTGTAGATGATGCCGAATCCTTCTTCTATGGCTGCCGTAGGTCTGATCCGAAAACCGGCTGAAAATCTCCACAAAAACTCTCAAAACCCTTCAAACCCTAATTCTGCAAATCCTGAAAATACCTCTGTAAAACAGCCCTGAAATCCACTCCAAATGACAAGCTAGGGTAGATCTTTCACTACCGAAGAATGCCCTGCTAGCTAGGGTTGGATCTTTCACCACCGAAGCTAGGGTTCCCGTGGGATCTTACTCCACAAGCTAAAAGTTGCAAACAACAGTTGCACCATGAAAAGAAAATATGAGTGTATGTATGAATGATTATCCTTTCACCCCTCACCTCCTTTTATAACCTTTTCATGCCAAAGAAACCCTAAAACCACTCAAGGCGCACTTTCCCAAAAAGAGGGCCTTATTAAAAATAACTTTAAGTTGCTTTTCCCTTCTAGGCGCTAGGCCCATAAAGTAACCTCAATGAAGAAATATAACATTTAATGCCATGCATGTCCTCTCAAGTCGCCAAAAAGGTACTTTAAGTGGCCCCAATGATGAAACATAACATCTAGTCCCTTTTTAAAAGTATTTTATGACCCGATCAATAAAAATAATAACAAGCTGGACTAGATGCCCATACCCAATAGCAAAATAGTGTCCGTAACCCCTTGGGCATGACTAGGGTTAGGGCACGCATTGGCCCTTAGGCCATGGGCGAGGGAAAAGGGACATTACAGTCCTCCCTTCCCAAAATTTGCTTGTCCCCAAGCAAATGCGAGACTAGGATCTTGTAGAATCTCATTCTCCCTCCCAAGTAGCATCCTCGAAGAGGCAAACCCTTCCATCGCACCAAATATTACGTGATATCTCTGTTCACGAGCTTCCTCTGTCGACCTCGATAATAGAATCCGGTTCTAAAACCGGCTTCCCCTCATCCGGTGGTGGCGACTCTGTAGAAGGTCTGATGTCTTTGTCCTAAGGCCTTCTTAAGGCATGATACATGGAAGACATTATGTATCTTGCTGTGCTCTGGAAGATCCAACTCATATGCAACCGCACCCACTCGCCTGACTATCCTGTATGGACCATAAAACCGGGGCTTCAGCTTTTCCGCCCCCTTCTGCTTGAGTGATGACTGTCTGTACGGCTGTAGACGCAAGAACACCAAGTCTCCTGCCTCGAAGGACCTCTCTACCCTGTGTCGATCCGCATAAACCTTCTGCTGATTCTGCGCCTTCTGGAGATTCTCCTTAAGAGCTCGCAGGATATCTTGGTTCTCCTGTAACCAATCCCGAGCTTTGGGAGCTCGACTATCTGATAATACTAAATCAGCAAATGACATGGCATCGTATCCATACAAAGCTCTGAAAGGCGTCATGCCAATACTCATCTGATATGTGGTATTGTAGCAATACTCACCCATATGCAACCATCTGATCCATGCCTGCTGATGTCCGGTCACATAACTCCGCAAATAGCCCTCTATCCATTTGTTGACAATCTCGTCGCCGCCCGTCGGTTTGAGGGTGGTAGCTCGTCTTAGAGTCAACTCGGTACACAATTAAAAGTCGATAATCTCTGCCAAAAAGTGCTCATGAAGATCTTGTCCTGTCAGCATTAATAATATTTTTAGGCAACCCATGTAGCCTAAAAATCCTGTATAAAATACGAGCCACATGGTGCCTCATGCTTCTTGGGTAGAGAAAAGAAGTGCGCATACTTGGTCAATCGATCAACTACCACATAAATGCAATTGTGCCCATGCACCAGAGGGAGTCCTGTGATGAAGTCCATCGATATGCTCTCCCACTTTTGCTCAGGGATGGGAAGAGGCTGAAGTAAACCTGCAGGAAAAGAATGCTCTGATTTGGTTTGCTGGCAAACCATACACTCTCTAACATGATTAAGGACATCATCCCCTTCATCCTCTTCCAGCGAATCTCTCACTGATATACTGTATGTTTTGAAATATCCGGGGTGTCCATTGTAGTGGTGTGTCATCTTGCCACGAAGGATCTTGTCCTTCATCTTAGACCCCTATCTGAGAAAATCCGATCCTTATAAAAAATGAGATCATCTACCACCCTGTATCGGTCATCCTTGATAATACCATCCATGATCTCGCATGCAAACTGATTCTTGGAGTACTCAACCAGTATGTGAGCCTTCCAATCTGCTGAAATCTCGGACATAGAACTCAACATAGTAGTAAGGTAAGGCTTCCTAGATAAAGCATCAGCAACAACATTATTCTTACCTCTAGTGTATTCTATATCAAAGTCATATGTTTGTACCTTGTTCACCCATCTCTGCTGGCGGTCGTTGAGATCCTTCTGTCCCAAAAAGAACCTCAAACTATTGTGATCTGTACGTACCACGAACCTGCTGCCCACAAGGTACTGTCTGAATTTGGCCAAAGCATGCATGATGGCCAACATCTCCTTGTCGTAGATTGAATACCCCCTCTCCACGGGGCTCAATTTCCGACTCTCGTAAGTGATGGGGTGCCTATCTTGCATAAGCACCTTTGCTCCAATCCCCTCACGATGCATCACACTCTAGAACAAATGGACGAGCAAAATGCGGTAATGCAAGGCGGGGCATGAGCTCATCACCTCCTTGAGATGATCAAAAGTCATTGTGCCGCTTCGACCAAGCGAAGGCTCCTTCTTGGTCAAGTCTGTCGGTGGGCGATCGATCGTGAGAAATTCTTCACGAACCTCTTGTAATAGGTGCATAGTCCTAAGAATCCCCTCAAATGTGTCAGCGTCACGGGTGGAGGCCAATCCAAAATTACTGTATCTTCACTCTGTCCACCTTGACTCCCCCTCCGCCGCGATCACATATCCCAAGTACAACAACTCTGTCATGCCAAACTCATATTTAGAAGCCTTTGCATATAGCAGATTAGCTCTAGATTCCCGATATCTCGTCGAGGTGGCGGATATGACTCTCCCAAGTCTGCTTTGTAAACCAATATATCATCAAAGAAGACTAAAACAAACTTCCATGAAGTGGCGGTTGAACACGTGGTTCATGCGAAAGCTGGAATGTGGTGGTGCATTAGACAAACCAAAGGGCATCACCAAAAACTCAAAATGTCCATAATGACATCTGAAAGCGGTCTTATGCACATCCTGCTCCCTAACCTTGATCTGGTGATATCCCGATCGCAAATCTATTTTAGAAAAATAGATTGCTCCCTGTAGCTCATCTAGTAGCTCATCAATACGCGGCACTGGATATTTGTTCTTGATTGTCTTCTTATTCAATGCCCGATAATCAATGCACATCCGCATGGTCCCATCCTTCTTCTTCACCAATACTACTGAAGAAGCGAAAGGACTAGAACTCGGCCTAATGTGTCCCATGTCAATAAGCTCATGGATGGTCCTCTCAATCTCGTCCTTAAACCGTTTGGGGTGACGGTAAGGAGTAGTAACCACTGGTCTAGTGTCCTCGAGCTCAATCACATGCTCAAATCCCCTCTCTGGCGGTACACCAGGTGGTATGTTGCTAAAAACTGTACTGTGCTTGTCCAATAGCCCTTGTATATCTACATGATACTCTAGCTGTCCATCCTCCGAGTTCTTGGTAGAAACCAAGCACTGTACTGCCCAATCAACCCCATTGTGTCTGTGAATCCTCTCGATCCTCTTTCTTTGAAACAACTGGGTGCTTCGAAGATAAACCTCTTAAGGTTACATTCTTTCCCTCGGACTTGAACTTGAGTTCCATGGTTTGAAAGTTAGTCGAAATTCTCGAGAGAATGGAGCCATTGTTCACCTAGCACAAGGTTGGTCTCTCAATACCAACCACATAGAAGTCATCGGTGATTGTATGGTTACCCATGGTGATACTCAACTGCGGAACTCACTGCATGCATCTCATGGACTCACCATTGGCTACCACTACATTGAAACCCTCAAAGTCTTACGCTGCGGTCCCGCTTCTCTACCAAAGATGCATCAATGAAATTGTGGGTGGCCCCACTATCGATGAGCACTACTGACTCTCGGCCTGTAATGTTCCCCTAACTCTGAATGCCTTGTACCTCGGGGTACTCGACAAATGTGATAGTCTCACGGGAAAAGTCTCCTCCTCTGTTCGATCCTGCACTATCAATGCCTCCTCATCTTCATCTTCTAACTCTGATGGTACCGCTCCTCGTTTTCACTCTCCTCAAAGACCTCTATGAATTGGGCCCTTCCTTTCCCTCTCTGATCATGTCCTGGAACCCATGGTGTGCGCTGATCGAAACAGAGTTTCTTTCGCCTCAACTCCTCCCGGTCCTCTCTCGATACAAATGGTCTCCTTGTGGTATCCTGCCTGGGTGGGGGCCCCTTTGGCTGTGAACCCTCAGTTTTCGAAGGAAAACCCTTAGGCTGATTTCGAGGGGGAAACCTCGATTTTGGAGTGGACAACTCCAAATCTCGTGCTCGCCTAATCGCCTCATGTAGGGAGGAAGGCTCAAATGCCTTCACAAATCCTGCTAAAGCGTCCGTCAAACCTGCCATGAAGAGTGAAGTCAACCTCATCTACGAAACATCGGATACCATCAACTTGACAACCTGCGAAAATCTGCGATGTATTGATCCGGAGAACACATGCGCCTCAAGTGGGTCAATTCCACTGAAGTGCTATCTGGGTCCCTCTGTCAAACTGCTCATCAATCTCTGTGTAAAATCTGCATATGTAGTGATATGCATGTGCCCCTGTGTGATCAATCCATGATGCCACCAGTCATGGGCATCTCCCTCGAGGTGTAGGATAGCAAACTTAATTGCATCTTCTTCGCGCATGGGATTCAAGTCGAAGTAAGTCTTCAACTTCTGAATCCAAGACTGGGCGGTACACTTCCTAGAGCCATCGAAGTGTGGAATAGAGATCTGTCCTAACCTCTTCTGAAACTCAGGTACCTGTGGCTGGTAATCTCTCCTAAGCCTGCTGCCAATCTTCATTTTGCAATACTCCTGAAATGGCATGTTGTCTCGGAAACCCTCGCTCAAAGTCCGGTACTTCTCCCAGCAAGATTCTTCATCCACAATGTCTGCGGGCTGTCGTGTCTGCGAAACTTCCGGATCCTTTAAGAATGAAGGCTCGTGGAGTCCCAATGGCCTGGTAGATGCATGAGGGGACCCTTGTCCCGAATGTCGACTCTCACTTCTATTACCATGTTGACCCATATTGCTGGCCTCTCCCTTCTCCGCATGAGTCTCGATCCTACCCTGTGCTAACCTCTCAGTAAGCTGGCTCAAATAGAGGTTGGTAGTCTCGGTTGTCTCATCGAGATCTACTCCCATTTCTTCACTGTCTCTATCTCTGTCTCCCATCTTTCAACCCTAACAGGCTGGAGGAACAACCGCTCTGATACCACTGAAATATCCCTTATTGGGATCTTACCACAAAAAATGACAAACACAGAAAATTGCAGCAATATACTAAATCTGATTTTTGCAGATTTTACACAGAAAAGTACAGCTAGGGCAGCGAACAGAAAAATGTGAATAACTCTTAAAATACCCGTCCAAAATACTTGAAATTTTAACTGGAACAAGATAATAATATGTAGAACACAAGGGAAATATTTTTGGAATTTTTCAGATAACAGAATGCTGCCAGAAATTTACAGCATGCCTAGAATAGCCGGAAAACTTCGAAAATTAATATCTTTTCGAATACAAATGCAATAAAGATGAAACTTTGGAAATAATATATATAAAAATAGTAGATAACTCTCAACCTTGGATCTGAAAAGGATTGCTGGAAACCCTAGAAATTAGGGCTGCAAATTCCCAAACAAGTCGCCCCCTTGGAAAACAGCCAAAACCCTTGTGAAACCCTCGTAGATGATGCCGAATCCTTCTTCTATGGCTGCCGTAGGTCTGATCGAAAACCGGTTGAAAATCTCCACAAAAACTCTCAAAACCCTTCAAACCCTAATTTGCAAATCCTGAAAATACCTCGTAAAACAGCCCTGAAATCCACTCAAATGACAAGCTAGGGTAGATCTTTCACTACCGAAGAATGCCTGCTTAGCTAGGGTTGGATCTTTCACCACCGAAGCTAGGGTTCCCGTGGGATCTTACTCCACAAGCTAAAAGTTGCAAACAGCAGTTGCACCATGAAAAGAAAATATGAGTGTATGTATGAATGATTATCCTTTCACCCCTCACCTCCTTTTATAACCTTTTCATGCCAAAGAAACCCTAAAACCACTCAAGGCGCACTTTCCCAAAAAGAGGGCCTTATTAAAAATAACTTTAAGTTGCTTTTCCCTTCCTAGGCGCCTAGGCCCATAAAGTAACCTCAATGAAGAAATATAACATTTAATGCCATGCATGTCCTCTCAAGTCGCCAAAAAGGTACTTTAAGTGGCCCCAATGATGAAACATAACATCTAGTCCCTTTTTAAAAGTACTTTATGACCCAGTCAATAAAAAATAATAACTGGACTAGATGCCCATACCCAATAGCAAAATAGTGTCCGTAACCCCTTGGGCATGACTAGGGTTAGGGCACGCATTGGCCCTTAGGCCATGGGCGAGGGAAAGGGGACATTACATCATTGACTCTGGTGTGTCCGCACACTTTTCATGTCATAAGGACTGATATGTTTCATTTACTGCAAATATATGTTTGAACCAATAGTACTAATTGATGGAGAATCACTTGCAATAGAAGGGATAAGAGATACATGCATTGTATTGAATAATGCTCATAAATTGTTGGTATGGAATGTTAGATATGTACCTTATTTACTAAATAATCTTCTATCTATTCGTCAATTAAGCTGAAAATCCTAATATTTCGTGGATTCAATTGGAAGAAGTGTGTTGTCTACGGTGTGAAATAGAGATGGATGATTGCCCTTGGTATTGGGCAAGGTCGCCAATATCGGCTTGTTGATGCTTTTACAATCAACATGAATGCACGTGTGGAGGACAACTCCACCATGCATGACGTGCGGGAGGTTTCCATGACGTGTAGGAAGCCATTCCTCACAGATCTGTTGACTTGGATACAGTCAACCTACATGCACTTATTATGGAGGGAGTATCCACTATACCAGATATACGGGAGGCGGACATGCCTTGGGAGGATGGATTTCCTCATTCTGAAGAACAGTTTGTTGTGGATGGAGACTCCACTATTCCAGATGCACTGATGGTGCATGGTGAGATGGCATGCCAAGCCACTCACTTAGAGGTACTTGCTTGAAGGATAGTAGAGCATGAACAATTTTCTCATTGTGTTGTGAAAGATCTTTCCCAACAGAGGGGGATTGAGAAAATAGATGAGACAGAAGAGTTGGTTCTCACTCCTACCACTTTCTTTGAGAAGGAGATGGTTATTTTTCCCACCTTTGTGACGGAGATGGTTATTTCTCCCACTTTGTTGAGATGGAGATGGTTCTTTCTCCTACTATTACGGAATTGGTTCTAACTCCTCTGCCTGAGATGGTTACATTTCTCTTCTTGAAAAGGTTGGATGAGCACTACATGGTGTTGCAAGGACTTGATCGAGGTGACTTCGATTGCAGGATAATTGAGTCTCTATATAGACTCCAGCAGGCTACACAAGCCTGAAGCAAATTTTTCAATCCACCTCTCTGAGTTTTTGATTCCATCACTCTGAAGATGGGGCTGACACTCTCAGCCATTGATAATTCATCACTGGTCAATGAATCACATAATAAAGAACAAGTGGACCACTTGCCATATCCTTTGTTCACACGACCAAATTTTTGTTTTGTGGTTCTTCTCCATTTGACAACCGCAACACAACAATGGACTGCTGATTTCGAAGTACAACCTATGGCACAATTTGTAGATCTAATGACTAAACATATGGGCTTTAGGACATTTGTAAAATTTTGGGACAAACTTGGTATCGTTTCCGGTTTAGTCATTAAGAGGTTGTGTTAAAATATAGAGCATTATATAGCTTATACTGCGCTTATGTAGTTGTCATTCAGTTGGTAACTATTCAACCAATCTGTAATCACCTCTTGCTATATTGTAAATGCTGTCACACTTGTTTGAGTGTGCAATCAGTCTTCTCTGAATTCTTTCTTCTCTTTCACACTTGTTTGAGTGTGCATTCAGCCTTCTCTGAATTCTTTCTTCTCTTTGCATATGCTAACAGATCAATACTCCAGCAAATATTAACTACTTATCCTGAGCTCCCAGCTTCACACTAAATTCTCACTGAAGTATCTCTGAACTATCTTCGCTTAAGTGTAAGGGTGAGTTTTACAGAACCAACCATCACCCACTTACAATAGAGGCAGTCATGTACATGCTTCTCATATGACATTTATTGAAAGCCCATGATAACATTAAATGTGTCAAAATCCACTGTGCGAAATAAGGCCCGAATGTCCCGTAACGCATCATAAGCATAACATGACTCGAATAAACTCGAGGCAGCTCAACAAACACAATTATTGGTTAGGTGAATCTTTGTCTGCTCCTTTAGGTTACATTCCCTATGCAATGAACAACGTTGGAAACACTTGCATTCCTTAAGTTCACACACGCATGTTGCACTCCTATGCACAAAGGTTGCACACAAGACTTACAAGTATTTCCTTGCTCAAAAAAAAAAAATCAACTGACCTCCATTGGCTGTACATTAAGACACGGTGACATAAAGTTTTCAACTGTGTAAAGTGTCCTGGTCCTGTGCCAAGTGTTGAAGTCTTGCACCAACTGTCTAAGGCGTTGCACCATCCTTTTCAAAATGTATGAATAGCGGAAAAATGCTGCAATGCACTATGACCCTGCTTTTCCTGCGGACAGCCTTGCAACTGCTCAAACTCAATTCCCACACTGCACTATTCAATGAATACTCGTGCCAACTTGTAACAATTTATTTCAGGAAGATACCACGAACCTTCTGAACTCTTCTATTGGTACCGTAAAACAAACAAGTATGAAAACATGCATAACTACTATTAACTGTTTTTTTGGTTGGTGTGGGATTGCTTGTGAACCCGGATGGTCCTGCATCAAGGCATGCTCTCTTTTAGTGCAAATATTGGCTGTTCCCTTCTACAGTATATATGAAATGACGGGAACTTCAATATTAATAATTATTTGTGCTCATCATATGATCTATGTAAGTCCTTTGTAGGATTCAAAATATTCCATTTCTAGATAGTATGGTAAAAAATGTGTGAAATGGTTTCTTGCCTATTTATAGGCCTGCAGTCTTCATGTTCGATAGGGTGTAAGTTGTAATCCTAATTTTTTTCCGACTGAATCATGTCTTCTACAACGAGTCTTCAGGATCCTCACCTTGCTCCATTTCAGCTCAGCAAATGTTTTCTAATTCTGATGTTGTCACACGCCCTATCTCATTGCCAGACATCTTTCAAGATATAGGATTTCCATAGTTGTGACATGCTTTAGGGTGGCAGTTGCATTAGATTCCTGCTGCTTAATGAATGATTATTTCATGGTGAGTTATTGTTGGAAGAGTTTTTCTATTTGTGATATGCAACTACATTGGTAGAATCAATCAGTATGTACAATAAGACTAGATAACTTCTGTCTAAAGTCAAGCAGAGAGAAGAATGTTCTTGAATCCTGCTCCTTGTGAAGTAGGTACTTTTGGAATGTCGTTTGGTAAAAGCTATGCTCAGGTATGCATCAGCAGATGGAAGTTCAAAGATTTGCACTTTTCATTTGCAGGTTTTAGCGATAACAGAAGGGGCAGAAGGAGCACAGGATGTGTATAGGTTGGCCAAAGATGCTGCAGCACAACATAGTAATCTAATTTCTGAACTTAACAAGGTTAGTTTTCTGTTACTGGGTTTTAAGGTGATAGTATATGTAAACAATATATTGTATGTATGCAGTATGTACCATCTTTGCATCTAATTCTAAGGGCATTCTATTGAAAATTGAGCACACAAGGTTTTCAAAATATCTTTCTGCTCAGTTATTCTCATTTATTTGGAATGGTTTTATTTTTATACGCACATTTTAAAAGTTATTGAGAGTTTTCCATATCTTTTCCATCTGATATTATTATCTTTTGTTTGTCTTCATGCTTAATGTTACAAAGTTTTCTGTGATTTGTATGAATGTTTCCCTCCCGTGCGAGTATTCTGAATACAAATAGAATTTAATAGGATTATTGGCGTGTGATACATACATCATCTTGTTTAGCCTATTAGTTCGCCCCTGATTTGAATGTCCCACCTAAAGCTGCTTTGCTAAGCTTTGTCACTTTGAAAGAAGAAAGATATCATAGTCCGTGATAACCATAGTTACCATATTTGTACGAACTGGTGGAATCGTGTTGGCTAGATTTTCTGCATAGCTGAAAACTTAGGTAGTCATGAGATAAATCTCCCTCATTTACCGGTGAGGCTCCCGTGTCAGATTTGTCAATTAAAATATGCTAGTATCTATATGGGGGTTTTACTTTAACTATGCAGCTCATGAACCATAGCTGTATAGCTCTACAGCAAGTAAGCAAGCTGTTTAAAGAAAGGAAATATTTATAGAAGGAAATAATAACACACAGGGAAGAAATAGGGAAGATGTGCAACCCAATCAATAGATAATAGAGTTGATTGCATGCACATAGAAGAAACCAATAGATATCAACACACAAAATTATAAGCAAAGGCAACTTCAGATCTAGATCTAAAATAACACAAAGTTTATAAGTAGATTTGAGATTAAAGCTAGAAACACAATGCACCGTGACACAAAGTTCTCCGAAAATCTGCTCCTTTATATTCCTTTGCTTCAAGTGGCTATCAGGGGTTTCAGCACAAAGTTTGGAACACAAGAATGCTGCTTACAAATTTTGATGATTTAACTCATAGGTTCTTCCTTTATTTATAACATGTAGAGAGGAAATTACAAATAGGAAGCTTTTAGTGAACTGGCACATGTGGAAGTTGTCAAGGAAACAAGTGGCAATCTCCCTCCTCAAATTCCTCTTTGCGTATGACGTGCATGATTTGCAACTGAAAATAGAACCTTCTATTTTGCATGTCTGCCACCTATTTCCAAGTAGTTGACTTCTTCAAGTAATGGTTTTTAAACCAATCACTTAAGTTTTATAATTTAATTGATCGCTCAATTACTTTGTCGGAGGAAATAAGAGAAAGAAGAAGAAAGAGGAAAGCTGCAGTCTTGTCCTTTTTCATATTCTGCATGCAGCTGATTCTTTTGCCTTTGATTCTCACCAAACTGGATCTGGAAGCGGTTGGATCTGGAAGCAAGTGACTGTGATTTGCTTGCGGGTATTGCCTTTGACATGTCTTCCCTCTTATCCTTGAAGCTTTTGCAGTTCTTCTCCAGTACATGCATCAGTGCAATGTTTGCCGTAAATAACTCATCATTTTTATTTTTAATTGCATATGAGCAATTAAAAATTCTGGAAAGCACTCCGGGTGAATGCAAATTCAATGAAGGCTTCAACTGGAAGATTGGGAGAACATGCACAAGGTCTTGGAAGGAATTCTCCATGCACTGACTTCTTCACGGGCTGCATTCGAAACAAAAGGATGAAGCCTTTGCAATTATGGAAACAAAAGGATGAAGCTTTGCGTGCAATTATGGATCTAGATCGATCTAGATCGGATGCGGATCTATGCATGATTCTGCTGATCTTTCTAGTTCATCCCACTTTGCCATGGCTGGATCTAACTTTGTCTGAGCAATTCTTTTTCTTTTTATTCGGCCGGAATTCTTTACAACATGTGCAAATCTGGAGATTTCTTCAGATTCAGAGGATATGTTCAATGTATTGGACATTGATTTAAGCTCCCTTTCTCTTATAAAAGCACCTGTAATGAATTCTTGCAATTAATTCAAACAAAGATGGCAACCGGAACATGAACACTGGATTTTAATTATAAAAATTTGCATATATCAAGCCTGCTGCCCCAAAATTTGATGTTTTGTTTACATGCAAAGCAAACATGAATTTTACCAACTTCACCTGAGCACTTGTACCACTATGCAGACAATTATTTAGACACAAATCAAGCTCCTTCAAACCTAGGTGCCAAATTTTGAAGCTTCCAAGATAAATAAACATTCTTTTGTGTAAAATTCCTCTTAAATGGGGCGCATTTTTTGTCTGAGCTGCACTTCTTTTCTATTAAATTAATTAATTCATCCTTATGGTAACCCATGCTTATATAATCCTTATCATTCTATAATTAATTATTGCCCTCATATTCTCGACAATTAATTAATTAATTAATTAATAAGCTTTTCTCTTCAAATGGGGCGCCTATTTTGTGCATGTTCATGGCTGCTATTAAATAAATTAAATTTATTTAATTTTAGCTCTCTACTTCCAGTTAACTTAAGCCTCACAATATGCTTTGACTTCATCCACTGAAAATAGGAATTAATTAAATCAATTAATACTTTAAAAACATTATTTTTCTCCCAAATGAGGTGCATTTTTGACATAAGCAATTTCTATTTTTAAAAGCCAACTTTCAATGGGATTATTCACCTGGACCGTAACTCCAAAAATTCCATGATCCACTTAAGTAAGTTTGACTTTTTGACTTTCATAATGAGATATTTTACTCTGCATGCAAGCGGGTAAGAAAATCCCATCAATGCCTTGAGTGATTTTTCTTTTATTTCACAATGGGAATTTTCACCCTGCAAGGCGGAGTAAGAAATTCCCGTTTGCTCTTTGCCTCTAATAATCCCATCTTGATTTAAGTGGCTTTGCCCCCATGGAAAGAAGTATCTTGCTAGGTAGGTACAAAATTCCCACTTACCTGCTGCTACCAAAAATTCCATTGTAGCTTAAAACCTTCTTTTCCCAAAAATGCGATTTCGCTTGAAGAAGCTTTTTTGTGCACGACTTCGTTTTTTAGAGAGAACTAGACCTATGACAAATTCTTTCGGCATAACGTCCATAGATGATCTCCATATACTCTAGGTAAGAAATCGAGTTAAACCGGCAAAGGAATTGACCTAGAGAAATTTCACAGAAAACAAAACGGGAAAACACCAAAAACACAAATCGTTGCCAGAAGTCACAGATAAAGCCCAGGATTCATTCCTGGTTAAAACCCTACTGGTATATGGGAATATTTAAATGTAAAATCACAACATGGCTAAACCGGAGCACAATTTACTTCAAATGGGGCTCAAAATAATTAAATACAATTTTCCCGCAGGTAAACCCCAGCGACAAAATATAACGATTTTGGGCATTTGGGTATTCGTCCGAATTGGCTTATATGTCTCCTTGGGAATATCTTGACACAATACAAATACTTTCTGGCGATTAACACACAAAACGACCCATTATTTTAAAAGTACAATTTTTTTTCACATAGGGTAGTCCTAGATTTCGGGGTGAAATCTGGGACACCAAATCATTTCAAACCAAACTTTTTGGACAGGTTGAACTTATTGAAGTTTGAGACTTAAATTTTTATTTATTATTTTAATTGGAAAAAAAGATGTGTAAAATAATAAAGAAAAAAACTAAAAAAACTAAATTGAGGTTTAAACACTATTGTCATATGCAGAAAAGAAGACAAAAACACCATTAAAAGCCCTAATCATTATTCATACTTCTCAAATGCATCAACCAGACAGAGTCGTCGAGCAGTTTGATTCCTTTATTCTCAGCCTGGGCTGTTCGAGCTGTTTCAGTTTTGGAGCTTGCACTGTGTACGGGGCAGCAAGGCATTTTATTTCTTCACAGGCATTTGATATGCATATTCTAGGCCATTTTCTGGACTGTGTTCACTGCCAAAACATTGAACTTGAAGCTTGTATACAAGCTGTCCTCGATCCGCTTCAGATCTGAAGCCAGTCATCCATCTACATCAGATTTTGCTTAGGGCTGTTAGTGGCGGCCGCTTCATGGTTTTTAATCCGTCCAAAAATTGAGTCGGGGTATTAGGCCGACATCTTATATTTTATCTTTTCATTAGTCAGATGGATGTCGTTTACCTTTTATAAATATGAAGACATGACAAAAGATATAGGTAATATTTATGCTTCTAGTCAGGAATACACTTTTCATTTTAATTCTAAATTATATTATAAATTACATTGCATTCATAAATAATAGTCACTTTTGGTTTATAAAAGATATTTAAATTTGTGTATATTCTTATGTGTAGTTAACTTTTCTTTACAAATATTATATATGTAATTATTTTTAAAAATATATTTAAATTTGTAAATTTGTCTAAAATGAACCGAAACTTTATGTAAAATTCCAAACTTCTGGAACTTTATTTGGAACAAGCTGAACTTTTTGAACATGGTAACTATGATGATAACCAAAGTAGGTCAATGGGACTCAAAATACAGAAAGTTACAATAGCTAATCATGAGTGCAAAAAGAACTCGACAACCAACAATAAAGTATCTAAAGCAAAAACTAGGAAGCAAACAAAACAAATAAGCTTGTTATACTCTTGTTTCATGAGATTGACTTTATGCAATAAGGAATATTATAAAAATAGATGAATTCAGAGGATCATTTTATGAGTATTAGAGGGCACATCTTGTTGTAATCCATTGCTGTCTAACGTTATGTTGATTGAATAGGGATATCATGCCACTCTTGATGTTCATAGGTTTTGTTTTTCATCATATTATGATTGAAATGTAAGACAATACATAATCCAAATGTCCAAATGAATTGGATAGAAAATTTTGGCTCAAGCTAAAGTAAATCTTGACCATGAGAATAGAGGATGAATATTTGATTGATGCATTTTTCATGGATTTGATCACGTTTTTCACAATTCTAATCTCATTTCCCAATATAGTGATATGTGGTGCGTCAGGGACTATATTAATACTTAATTGAGAAACTCGATTTGACAAATTGAAAATTGAAACGGGGTTAAGTGAAAATAGCAATGAATATTGGCTAACAGACTTTGACCTCAAACCATCTTTTGAAAAATTAAGAATTTCGTGTTGTTCAAAGTGCTATTGTTTATTTATATTCTAAAACATGGAGAAATTTCACTCTTGGATATATTGTATCACAATATATCACTCTATTGACTTTTTGGTTAAATAAATCCAGCCTTATAAATGGAACAATCGGTAGAATATGATTTTAGTAAAATTTCATTCATCTCATAAGTTTGTCTTGAGTGTTGATGGAATTGTGTTGATGAAAATTAATAGAAGTTCCTTTGAGAAATATGACAATTTACCCTTTTGAGATCTCCATTAAAGGGAAAAAAGAGTTTTTTGGACAAAAGTGTCATAAAATGCATTAGCATAATGAACCAGCAATGGAGCACCCAAATTGAAAATGTAATCATGGTCTTTACAAATAGGATTTTTCTTGTATCTCGGGAATGATTGCTAAATGAAATAGAAAATTTACTTGTTGAGAAACCAAAGGCGTTTGAACCAAGCACAACATGATAAAAAAATCTTCTCACTCTTTTTCCACCACCTATCATTTTCCTTTGATTGGTATCAAAGAGGGTTTGAGAATTATTTGTTGGAGTAGTAAAATGCCCAACTTGACAAGATGATAAATCGCCATGTTGAAATGTTGTTATCTTAGGATCTATTTTTATGTCTTATTTAATGTGATTTTTAAATTGGTTAATAGGGGATTGCAAACTCATGTGCTCCCACCCCTAAATCATCGAGTGGCAAACGTTTTGGATACGGGAGTGGGTTCGAAGTATCCGATATGTGGAAACGGCAAATTTTTTTGACCCCGGATACGGCGTAGGATACGGTAGTACAAAAACTATATAAAAATTAAAAAATATATAAATTTTAGCCTTCTAAATAGGAATTTAATTATTAACCACATATTATGCATATGAAAGACAAGATAAAAGACAAGTTATAAGCTAAATAAGTGAATAAACACAACAAACAAGCTAGGATACCGATAAAACTTAGAATCAAAGGCTTAAAGTTAAATTAAAATACTTAAATCAAACACAATGTGAATGTCATGAATCTCGCGATATATTAAATTCAATCATAGATCAATATTCAAAGTTCAAACTATTTTTCATTGTCAATATTCATCATATTCCTCTTCATCAAGAGGATCAAGATCAGCTACATCATCATCATTACGTGGTTCATTAGAACCACATGGGCTCAAACCACTCGCACTAGGGCCACTGCGAGTTGCACCCCCTTGTGCATGTAGCTCTCGTGGTGCCACAGAACTCCCCTCATCATCATATGCTTCGTGGTGGAAAATAGAAGCATCCAAGTCAACTATTTTTGGATCGGTGTCCCAATGTATGTATACAAAATCTTCAGCCCTTTTAGCCCCCAATCTATTACGCGTCTGTGAGTGAATGAAACTATATGTACTCCAGTTGCACTTAGAGGAAGATGAAATTGCAACCTATTAAGGCAACCCAAACTTCAAAGTCAATGCAAAGTTCAACTTCAAACTTAAATTTTAAAAAACTAAAAGAAAAGAGAATAAAAAAATTTAAAACTTACCTGTGCCAAGACCTTGATTGCAAGAGGTTGCAAGTAAACCGATGAAATACCATGGAGGTACCACCACATATGAGCATCCATCTTGTATTTGTTCGAAGAGCAAGAAGGCTGACCCGTTTCGCTATGAAATTGCCAAACTCTACCATAACCTGGTCTTGGGCCTCACGATCAAGGAAGGGCCTAGCCAATGCCATATATCCCTCACTGATTTTCGCATCCCTGTATGGTGCTACCCTCCAGCGCAAGGAAAGGATCTCTGTCTTTATAAAATCTAGGAGTCAATGCTGAAAAGCAAAAGGTAGATGTAATGGGGTGGTCATTTTGTTCCACCGCTCAATGAGGATTGACTACACTTGTTTGAAAAATATTTCCTCGGGATCTTGTTCTTTTGCATTTATGACGACTTTTATCTTCTCAATCATTGAGTCGAGGCCGTCATATATTTCTCCTAGACATGGCTGATCCATGTCGAAGAAACCGGATCATGCTCATAATGGGCTCTGAAATCGAAGAGATATTCCACTCTATCCCACCAAGGGTCCTCTAAGATCATTTTCTTCACTTTTTGAGCCCGTTGAGTGTTTGATTGCCTCCATACAGACCAAAGATTGGAGGTTACCATCCTCATGAGTGCCTCTCGCACCTTCACAAGTCGTCTCAAGACGATTGTGTGTGATGCAAACTGAGTCTCAACAACCTAATAAGAATGAGGAACAAAAATTAAAAATAAAATTGAAAACTAAAAGAATACTAAAAAACTTATATTTAAATTTTAAATTAAAAAAAAAAAAATAAATTTTTTTCCTTACCTTTAGTAGCTCCAACTGCGAGAATGATCTAAAAATGCCCTGTGACATGTGGTGGTTGGTGACAAACATTTGGATCTCTTCAGCTTTTGCATACACTTGCTGGATCCACTCTATTTTGCTTGCCATCTTCTTTAGCATTAAATTCAATGAATGCACGACACATGGTGTCCAAAAAATATGCCCATACCGTGCCTCAACTAGCATCCCCGTAGCTTTGCAATTTTTGGCATTGTCCGTTATGACTTGGACAACATTTTGAGGCCCCACTGCCTCAATGGACTCAAAGAGAATGTTGGCTATGAATTGGGCATCCTTCACTTGCCCCTCACAATCAATGTTTTCAAAAACATTGCCCCCTTAGGGCATCTTTGCAATCACATTGATTAAATGGCGGTTTCTTGCATCTTTCCTTTAGAAACGATGGACACACTTGTATTGGTCCACGAGCCTCTAATTGGTTGGTAAGGAGGTTTCCACATATATTTTTGTTTATCCAAAAGGGTGGGGCGGATCTTCTCATATCTTAGTGATTTATACCTTTTGGTGCCTCATTGATCGCTTTCACCATCTCATGCCAATAAGGGGATCTCACAACATTAAAAGAAAGCCCATTAGCATATACACACCTTGCAATGTGTTCATCTGCAATTTCCTGCTCTCATTTTGAAAGGCCTTTTTCAATGGCCCTCTTGTCTTACTTTTCTTTCGTGCAAGGGAAGCATCCTCATCCGCGGAGGTAGGAGCTACAAATGGAGCAGAGCTACAAATGGATGTGACATGGCCACAATTGGGGATCCACTAGGTGATGGGGCAACAAGAGGCCTCGTTGAACGAGATGAACCTCCTCTTTTGGCCAATGGATGACCCGCTCTCACAGCCACATTTGCCTCTGCATCTTCCTGCTCTTTGATATATACCAAAACTTTTGATTTTGGCACCCCAACATTATTCTTCCCCTTGCATACTCTTATACCATTACCCGTTATGGCACACAAGTGGATTTTCACCCTACTATAAGAGCCTTTGAATATTCCATCACAATCATTGCATTTCCACTCAAAACAACCACTACCTGCAATTTGTTGAAGCATTGTTACATGCCTCCATAACGGTGAATTTGGGTCAAAATCCCTGGCCAAAGATTGTGAAGAAGCAGAACTTCTTGTTGCCATTGTAGAAGTACCTACAAGGTTAAAAAAAGCAAAGAAAACAATGGCATGCATTGAACAATGAAAATTAAAAAAATTAAATAGAAAGAGCAAAAAAATGATGAACATAAGCAAAAAAATGTAATGTGTGAAAGATTAAATAACAAAAAAAAAAAGAGAAACAAGGTTAAAAATTAAAAAAACTTACCTTCACTTAGTAAACCACAAATCCTTCACAAATCTTCCTCCTTTACAACTCCTCACACTTCTACAAGCTTTAATAACTCGCTCCGCAAACCCTAAACAAGCACAATGCAATTTTGGAGAGCCAAAGGTAAGTTTCTTTGCTTTATGTTTTGTTTTTGTGTTTTCTTTTGTTTTATTGCTTAGAGTTAGCTTTTAGGGTGTAAATTAGAAGAATATTTAATTTTTTTTTATGTTATTGGGCTTTTAAAACATGAAAAAATAAAAAACAAATTAAAAAAATGTTTTAGGTGGCAGGAGCAGCTCGGGAGTGGCAGGGAGCGGCGAGGGCCCAGCCGTTTCCGCAGGCCCCTCGCCTCCCCGCTCCCGCTCCCGCCCGTACCGCTCCGACGTCCTTGGGGGTGCCGTTTCGGCTACGTAGACAAAAATATAGTAAAAGTGAATTCAAAAGGCAATTCTAGCCAAATCCACACAAGATGTTTTATATAGCATTTCCTTCATTTCGTTGTACGAGAAAAGGACCAATCTATACAAACTGAGCCAGACAGTAGCAGTGTAACACCTTTCTGCTCACAACTCTAAACTTATGGGACCCTTTAAAGGAGGACTAATATATCTCTCAGCACATGTGCCGATTTTGATCCCTGAAATCTCTGCTTACTCATTATCAACTTACTTACAGTCTTTCATTTGGAAGATTTCAACCAAGAAGCTTGAATGGAGGAGTTACATTTAACACCACAGTTCATATTTTCTATAACATCAAATCCATCAGACCAGTTGAAACAGTACCACACAAAGCTTCCACCAATTAAATATTTTCAGACGGGCACCTTTACACAAAACGCCATTAGTTCTCCACCTAACCGACTCTATCGACAGAGGACAAGACCCAATTATTCATCATCAGACTGAAAACCTATCCAAGCAGTAAAGCAGAAGACCCCTTAAAATATATTTCCAGGCCTAGCAGATAATATGCAGGGGAGCTCCAAGGCTGGGGCCAAAAAGAAAGCTACTTTGTGTGAGGCATGGAATAGGCACAAGCTCTCCACTACTTTTGATGACAGGGTCTTTTTGACATACTAGGTAAAATCAAGATAGTGGTATCCTAGAGTTTCAAACTGTTATGGGCCTTTTGAATCTCCTGTCTGAGTGCTATTGGTTCCTCATGAGTCCAGGGTCCTCAACAAAATTCACCAGAACTCTTCGTAGTATGGGTATTCTCCCAGCAGTCCAGAATCCAGTAAAATATAGCTTCATCTTTCACCATGACCACAAGCTTTCTGATAAAATATTTTTCTAAAGAAGATCAAATAATTCTATCAGCAGTATTTCCCAGTCTATCCTTGCCTGAGAAATTCTCAACCATAGCCAGAATGCTCTCAATATTCTATCCGATACCTCTGCTGCATAAGGAGCGTCTTTAATAACATCTGGATCCATGTGTTGAGAAACATCTTGTACAGATCTGCAAGGCAAGATAAAATTCTTCTCCATTGAAGTACACAAAACACACAACAACACAAAGCCCGATTGCGGTTTACCGACCAAGAACAATGTGTAAATGCTCAAGAGGATGAACATGGTGGGGGAGGGGGTGACAATTATTGTTCCTGTTGTGTGAGAATGACCATGCAGGCTTCCCTGAGCAGCACATAACATTGGGTGTACAGGAGCAAGGTCTTGTAGAGATCCTGTAATAACTTGTTTGCACCATAAATAATTGTTTCCACCTTTTCTTAATCTAATAGTACTCATAAACTAATAACTCTGTAATGTCCTTTTTAGGGCTGAAACTGAAAAAGGAGGAAACCACACAAACCCCAATAGATTAAATTCAGATTTTTAAATCAACGAACTGGTTTTTATGACAGCTGGAAATCAGCAGTCTGATTTTTATAACAGCAGTCCGGAATGAGAGGAAAATCACTCAAATATCATCAAATAACTCATCAAAAATATAGATAAACACTTTAGGAAGAATTTAAGCCACTTTTCATCATCAAATCTGATCAAACACTCAGCTGGAAAATTAATTATGAACAGCAGAAGTACAGCCCATAAAAATAATGAAAAGGGAGGTTTCCAAACCCCAATAACCACAAAATAAGATAGATTTTAGCCTTAGAAATTATGCCGAATCTGAATATCAAATAAAATCTGAATTATGTGCCCTAGAAGGCACCCAACTATCACCAAACCCTAGTCGCTTCCTTTGGGGAGAGCTCTAAAATTCATGCAAAGCCTTTGTAGATGTTCTCCTTGATGCCCTAGTTCCAAATCTGCAAGTAGTCTTCAAGAGATGTCTTCAAATCACCCAAAATGGAGGGTTTCCGTCCTCCACCAAGCCACAAGGAAGTTTTTCGTCTTCCTTGGAATGTCACACGAGGGTTTTCATCCTTAAGTTAATAGTTATTGAGAAAATTGCCCAAAAAACCAATTGTAGATAAAATGCGCCAAAGATGATCCCAAAATGAGACCACACATCTCCCTTTATACCTCTTGTTTGGTGCCAAAGGCCAATTAGAAGTGGACCAACCTCTTTAAGCTTCTTTTTGTCTTTTAATTTGCCTTTATGACTCTCCCAACATAGCCGACCTACCTCATAAAAGAAAACACTAAAAATAATAAAATAAAGCTAAAATGAAGTGCAATTCCTTCCCTTGTTCACTTATTCTTCTTTGCCACGGAAAGGAAATGGCAAGAAGTCTTCGTTTGGCCTCAATATGAAAAAGGGGACATTATAGTCCTCCCTTCCCGAAATTGCTTGCCCTCAAGCAATTGCAAACTCGTATGCCCACGCATCGTCATATCAAGGTAAATGAATATGCCTGTTAAATGAAGGAGCTTCAACCCAAACAAACTCATACCTCTACTACCCCTTTCTTCATGGAAGTCTTCATCATCTTCTACTTCAAAAACAACAATGACATCTCCTTTCTTTGCATGCTCAGTTGTACTAAAATCCCTGCAAATTGATGTAGTTTCCATCATAAAGCAAGAAATGGACAAATAATCAACTTGACTAGTTATCTCATTAAAAATGCAAATCAGATTGTGGAGGGGCTGAAAACAATTCACCACAGTCATAATTCACATGGAATCTTATCCAAATTGGGGCTATCAAATCTGATTTGTTTCTTTCTTTCAGTTGTAACCTTCTTCCCACATCAACCCATGATGAAATTCCCTTTGAGAATGCTATTGCACTGCTGTTAATGGCAGTCCCAAATCTGATTTTTGCACATTCAGCCCTATAACCATGGCATAACTACCAAACTGAAATCTTATGGAAAAAGGAAAATTCATGAGTAGCATATGGACTGAAAATTGCCTTACATAGGTTGGAAAATGAAGATCAACAAGTCTATGGTTGAAATCAGCAGACATATTGGTCCTTACCTCAAGATTCTTGCAACCCATCCTTGTCCAAACTTGGCGAAGAAGATGGCTTTCAACAAGAAAGCTCCAATTTGTTCTTAATTCTTCAAGTGTTCCCCACATGGAGGTAATACTATGCATGCCCGGAACCAACCAAAAATTATCACCATGAAACATCTTACCCAAGAGTAAACCCTTGCTAGCATCTATGCATCAAATGCCATGAAGATATGCCTCTTCCTTCTTCATGTTAGTCATGCTTGTGTTGTCCTATGTTTTTACATGGGCAAAATTCCCCTGAAAATAAAAACTATACCCTAGTGTCAAATTTTTATGTCATATCCTTCAAGACACCCCCTAGATCACCTTTCCCCATAGTGTCAAGTCCAGTCTTGCCATTCAAGAGTCCATCTGTGATGTCGTTAGTACTCCCCTAGGTGATTTAGGAACAAACAAGATCATTCAAGCATGTTGGAGTAATGGTTTGCAAAGTGAGTTTTGAGCATGCTTAGAAGGGGCTTTCATCAACCTTTCTAAGTCGGGTGGGTGCATTATCATCGGAGCGAGAACAAAAGACCAATATTCATCATGGAGGTGTATTTAAGAGTCCAAAACATCAAGGAACTGATTCAGGGAAAATTTGGAAAGAATCGGAGGTTTAGGAGCCAAGTCACTGAAGGTTGGTTTTGAGGCCTAAGGAGCTCGCACCAAAAAAAAAGCACATGATCTTCAAAGAGTGATTCAGGAGCTCTGGAAGGAGTTAGGGATCAAACAAGATATCATTGGAAATCTCTTTCAATCCCCCACATGGTGAAAAAACAAATCATCTTCAAACATCATACATTTCTTGAGCTATTTTAGTCTTTCCACACACAACCAAGCGATGCTGAGAAAAAAGGATCCATTTGGAGGTGTTGCGGTGAATGATTGAGCCTTGGAAATATAACCATTCTTCTAAAAGGTCATTTGCATGCGAAATCATATAAAGAAGCACCTGAAAACTCATCAGGAGCTCAAGATATGGCCTTCTCAAGTCGCCCACCAAGGTAAGCATATTCGATACTTAGGCAATTTTTCAGTGGGACACGTGGCACAACCGGTGAAGGCACATTTTCATGTCCCCTTTGCACCTTTGCAAAGGGACATGAGGTGCAAAAATTGCGCCCCACTCCCATGAAGCCTTGTGGTCACCCATATGACCCGGAAACCTTCTCTCTAGCCCCTTTGACCATGTTGACTAGCCCCCTACCTAACCCCGCATGTGTGACACTTGTCACTCCTAGAGCAAGGCGCATTTTCTTGCACCCTTTGTCCCTTTTGCAAAGGGACATGAGGGACATAAAAATGTGCCCCACCCCTTTTAGCCTTCAGGTCACACATGCGACCATCTCTCAGCTCTCAGGTGCTCCGTTTCAGCCCCCTCCTCAACTCAACAACAAATTAAAAGCCACCACTTGTCCTCATGAGGGCAAGGTGCATTTTTATGTCCCCTTTGCAACTTTGCAAAGGGACGTAAGGTGCAAAAAAATGCGCCCTACCCTTTTCCTTCCTTTTTCATGCTATTTAAATGCGAGGAGATAGTCAATAGTCATTTTCGCCATTCTTCATCCCCCACACCTCCAAATCTTTGTTGAAATGTTGGCGAAATTTCTCCACAAACTAAATCCCCATTTTTATGCTTGAATGATTCCATGAAATCCTCCAAGATTTGAAACAATAAAAAACTCAAGAAAGAACGAATTGAAACGAAGAAAAAACAAGATTTTTCGTTGGAAAACTATGAAGTCACTAAAACGAAAAATCTTTATATCTCCCAAAATACCAAACGGATTGAGATGCCTTTTTTGCATTCATTTAGTTTTTAGAGGCCATGAGGATCCAAGTGAAAGTTTTTTCATACATGGCCCAATTTTTTTACGGCGAGCAAACCCTCGTTTCCCGCAACAAAAATTTAAATTTTAAAATCTCTCGTTTCCGGCATCGGATCAAGTTGAAATTTCAGAAGAACACAGTAGAGCAAAAACCCATATCGGGAAAGTTCGTTTCATCTCAAGCGATGCCCTGAAACACACTAAAAATAGTACACCCTTCTACATAGGTGCTTGCTATTTTTGGTAAGCCATTTCCATAAATAGTTGCGGTGAAGGAAGTGTGCACCATGGACATCTAGGAGAGTAGAACAAGTGAGCAGTGACAGAAATATAAAAATGGTCACTTACTAAAAATAGTAAGTTCCCTATATGGGCACTAGCTGTAAATATTAAGTCATCACAAAAAAAAACAGTTTCAGAGGGAACAATCTACGGGGGTGATTCAAGAAAACAGATCTCTTCGATGGGACCGAAAAGGCTGGAAATCTCCACTTACCAAAAATAGTAAATTCACTCTCTAAGTGTGGAAAGCACCATGTTAGCACCTGATGAACTGTTTCCATAGATCTCGGAAATGATCAACAATGAGCCAAGAATAGCGCAAGTTGTCATACCAAGTATCGAAGAAATATCAAAGGTATGGAAGCCCAAACGAAAGATGAAAGCCGGACAATGTCTCGCTTCTTCAACGGTACTTCAGGTAACGAATATGTCAAAATGGCCAAGCCCAAGACTGATAAGCCCATGGAGGAAATGACTTCATCTGACTATGATTTGACTTGCATCTCATTGGGTCAAGCTTCTCACGAGGGCGACATTCACATGTTCGAAGAATCCTCTTCTCGTCTTCTTGCTCGGACCAGAGAATACAAGTGAATCATCGTACAATTGGACGAACATGTGAAAGCTCTCAGTGCATGCATCCGACCCTTCTTAGAGCCTGAATCAACATCCCCTCTTCAAATCAAAGATGTCCCTTCATTAACAAGTATTGACCCCAAAGCAATCAAGAAATCACAAGAATACATGATGTGGGGTAAAGCCAATGAAAATTGGATCGAAGAAATCATCGAGCAAGGAAAAGCATTGTGTCCTGACCTCATTTTCCTTACAAATATGCTCATGAAACATTGGCTGAAGTAAGTAAGATAGAGGAAAAATTTGTAAAAGAGGTTAGTGATTTGGACAAGATACTCCCAATAGTGTCCGAAATGAGTTCCTTCGACTCTTATACTCTCGTGAGCAGAGAGGTGTTTGCATCAAATGTTGAGGACCTGTCCCAAGTTTGGATCTGCATCTTGGATGCACAGTATGTAATGCTCAAGAATGCCATATCCGAATTGGACTCTCGGGAAAACAACTTTTTGAAATTTTGAATGAAGTCTACGACTACGTTCGAAGATTTGAGTTCCCTCCGCTCACCAAAGACTCATCATCAAAGGAACTCATCATTGCATTCCAGGAGATGGTCAAAAAGAGGCGGTGATTCTCTTTCCTTAAACAAAAACAATTTAGAGTCCTTAGCGATTATCCGGGTTACATTGCCTCAATTGTAATGGATCACGAAGAATGGCTTCATTCGCATCGATCTCGGATCTCAAAGCAAGGAAGGAGGTTTTCGTCCCCCTCGTACGGTTGCCGAGTCCATTAGGAGCTTCTTTTCGTCGGCCTCAAATGTTAGGAGGTGTGGCTACCATTCTGATTAGACCACGGGTCCTTGTTTGTCCCCCCTTTCTTTCCTTTCTTTGCTTCCCTCGTTTTCTCCCCCGCTTGCTCCATTGCCCCTGCCTGTGGGGGGTATTGGCTTCGAGTTTCCTTTCTGCTGTCTTTTCTCTTCTTTTCTGTTTTTGGGAATTCGTTTTGAGTTGTCCCCGCTCACACTTTGTATATTGTTTGGGCTACAGTCCCATTGACCTACTTTTGTGGTCATTTGTTGGACATTAATATATTTATCTTATCTATTCTCTTTCTCTCTCCCTCTCCTTTCTCTCTCCTTTCTAATTCTTTGTTGAGCATAATCATTGTATTTTGTCCTATTCACTTAAGTGACCTATTTTAAATTTGTAAAAGTATTTTCAAGAAATTATAAGAGAAATACTTAATTGATGGAAAATGAAAAGTCACAAGTGGAATATGGAACACGAAGAGTCATATGAGGGAGGTGAAAGGACATTTGAAATTGCTATAAATTGGGATGGCCTCTCCATTCCAAAGGATTCTAGGTTTTGAAGAACTATCACTCTGTAGCAATAGTGGATTGTGATTTGTTGTTGAACTTTGTGTCACCAATGCACATGAAATAAAAGCTACAATTTCTTCCAATTCTTCTTTTCCCTTGCTTTGTACAACTTGTGTAAAAGTCAATCAAGGAATAAAGTTTTTGCTTTCCAAGATGTATGAATGTGTGCAACTTTGTATGCATGGTTTCCTCTCATCATTGACACAATAAGCATAGTTAGTACAAGCATCTTTTGTTTCTTCCACTTCTCTCATTTATGCACTTTGCTAAGCATAGTGATGCAAGAGCTTTGTATCTTTGGTAGATGAATCTGAAGAATTTGTGTTTTAATTCATCGATCCTACTAGCTTCATTGTTGCTTTCTTCTATATTGAATGTGAAACTATTCCGGTTACTGGGTGTGAGCTCTGTAATCTACTCATGACAAGTAATCTTCCTTGCCTAATTTCTCTCCTTCCCCCTCATCGCTGTGATTTTCCTCCCTTGTACCCCATACAAGCACTTTGCCACAGGTTCAGTGGAGTGTCCCTGTGTGATCCCTAACCAATTTGGCCACCCACAACATTTAGATAGGATTAGGATTAGTTTACTTTCAATAATGGGAGTTGTACCATTCAATGCAGAGGGGTGTAGTCCGTGAACGTTGGTGGAGACACCTAATTTGCCATACCAACAAATTTTCTCACCAACAACTTGGAAGCATTTCCTTCTTCCCTTCATCATTGTATTTCAACATAAGATGCAAACAACACATACAAAAACTTATCCTCACCTCTTTCGGATGGTTATTGCCTTGTCGATTTGGGTTTGGATCAGAACTTAAAGAGTGTTGGTATGCAAGTATAACTGCCATACTTTTTGTGGATGTACCAGTGGCTCCCAACCATACCCTAACCGCTCCAGGGCACATATCCGTGACCAAAATGTTTTTTATTTTTTAACACATTTTAAAGCACTTTTAATAATAAAAATATAACTTTCTTTTATTTATAACCTTAAAAGTTAAATTACTCATTTCATCTTTGCCTCTCTAAACTTTCATTTTGCTTATCTAGGGTTTGATACTTCACCGATAAACATTCGCAATCATTTTCTTAAGCTAGTACGAGTGTGTATTTCTGCCAAGGTCATTGAGGAGCTTCTAAGGAGGAGGATTTGTGGATTATTGAGTGAAGGTAAGGTTTTAAGTTTTATTATTTAATTTTTAAGTTTGCTTTTCATTTTTTTGTTTTGTTATTTAATTTTTCACACAGTTCGTGTTTTTGTTTATGTTCATTATTTTATTTTTCTCAATTGAAATTTTAATTTTTAAACTGTTTTTTTAATTTTAATTTTTGAAATTTTCAATACATGTTATCATGCTTATGCCCTAGGGCATAGGGTTTAACTTTTAAGTTTTATTTTTAACCATTGTTTTTTTTGCTTATGCTATTGGTTTTGAAACTTGTAGGTAGAAGTACAATGGCAACAAGTTCCACCTCTTTTGGGCAATCTTTGTTCAAAGAATTTAACCCAAATTCACCAATATGGAGGCATGTCACAATACTTGAGCAACTTTCAGGTGGTGGGTGTGTTGTTTGTAAATGCAACGAGTGTGTAATAGTATTTAAAGACTCTTATAGTTAGGTGAAAAGCTACTTGTGTGTAATATCGGGTCATGGTATAAAAACATGCAAGGGGAAAAATAACATAGGGGTGCCAACAACAAAAGTTTTAGGATATATCAAAGAACAAGATGCAGAGGCAACTTTGGCTTTGAAAGTGGGTCATCCATTGTCAAAAAAGGAAGTTCATCTCGATCAGCGAGGCCTCCTGTTGCCCCATCTAGTATTGGATCCCCAATTGTGACCATGCCACATCCATTTCTAACGGCTACCTCCATGCATGATGAGGATTCACCTCTTTTACGAAAGAGTAGGACAAAAGGACCATTGGAAAAGGCCTTTCAAAATGAGAGCAGGGATATTGCAAATGAGCACATTATAAGATGTGTGTATGCGAATGGATTGTCATTCAATGTTGTGAGGTCACCATATTGACAAGAGATGGTGAAAACAATCAATTAGGCCGCAAAATGATACAAATCGCTAGGCTATGAGAAGATTTGTACCACCCTATTGGAAAAACAAAGAAAATATGTGGAAACCTCCTTTCAACCAATTAGAGACTCATGGGCCAAAACATGCGTGTCCATCATTTCGATGTATGGAAAGATGGAAGAAACCACCCTTTGATCAATGTGGTTGCAGTATGCCCTAAAGGGGTAATGTTTTGAAAGCAGTTGATTGTGAGGGGCAAGTGAAGGATGCCAATCCATTGCCAACATCTTCTTTGAAGCCATTGAGGCGGTAGGGCCTCAAAATGTTGTCCAAGTCATAATGGACAATGCCAAGAATTGCAAAGCTGTAGGGATGTTAGTTGAGGCAAGGTATGGGCATATTTTTGGACACCATGTGTTGTCCATTCACTCAATTTAATGCTAAAAAAGTTGGCCAACAAAATAGAGTGGGTTCAACAAGTGTATGTAGAGGGTGAAGAGATCCAAATGTTTGTGACCAACCATCACTAGTCGCAAAACATTTTAGATCCTTCTCGCATTTGGAGTTGTTGAAGGTAAGGGAAACTACCTTTTTTTTCTTCATAAATAATATAAGTTTTTTTATTTTAAACATATAGTATAATTAGTATTCAAAAGTTTTCAATTGTCTTTTTAATTTTTGTTTCTCATTTCTTATTAGGTTGTTGAGACTCGATTCACATCACACACAATCGTCTTGAGACGACTTGTGAAGGTGCGAGAGGCACTCACAGGATGGTAACTTCCAACCTATGGACTGTATGGAGGCAATCAAACACTGTACAGGCTCAAAAAGTGAAGACCATGATCTTAGATGACACTTGGTGGGATCGAGTAGAATATTTGTTGAGTTTTATTGAGCCCATTATGAGCATGATCCACTTTATTGACATGGATCAGCCATGTCTAAGAGAGATATATGATGGTATTGACTCAATGATTGAGAAGATAAAAGCCGTCATAAATGCAAAAGAACAAGATCATGAGGAATTTTTTCAAAGAAGTACAATCAATCCTCATTGAGTGGTGGAACAAAATGACCACTTGCTACATCTACTTGCTTTTGCATTGACTCCTAGATTCTACAACACAGAGATCCTTTCCTTGCTGGGGAGGATGGCATCATATAGGGATGCAAAAGTTAGTAAGAGATATATGGCAACATTGTCTAGGCTCTTCCCTGATTTTGAGGCCGAGGACATGGTTATGATAGAGTTTTCCAATTTCATAGCAGAAACAGGTCATAGCCTTTTTGCTCTTGAGCAAATACAAGATGGATGCTCATATGTGGTGGTACCTCCATGGTCATGCATCGGTTTACTTACAACCTCTTGCAATCAAGGTCTTGGCACAAGTAAGTTTTTTTTAATTCTCTTTCCTTTTTTGTTGTAACTTTTAGTTTTTTAAAATTTAAGTTTGAGTGTTTAAGTTTGAACTTTGCATTGAATTTTCCTCAATAGGTTGCAAGTTCATCTTCCTCTGAGTGCAACTGGAGTACATATACCTTCATCCACTCACAGAAGTGCAACAAGTTGGGGGCTAAAAAGGTCGAAGATTTGGTATATATACATTCCAACTTGCGCCTTTATCCCACAAGCAGCCGGAGTACAAGGAAGGGTCAACAAAACATTGAGATATTGATCTAGAGATAGTTGACTTGGATGCTTCCATTTCCCACCTGCCATTAGATGATGAGGGATTGGAGACTTCTTTGGCACCGTGAGACCTACATGCACAAGGGGGTGCAATTGGTAGTGGCCCTAGTGGGAGTGGTTCTAATGAACCACATAATGATGATGATGCTAATGTTGATGCTCTTGATGAAGAGGAATATGATGAATATTGAAAGATAGTTTGAACTTTGATCATTGGAATTTTGTGTAATAAATTGAATTTAATATATCATGACATTGTGTTTAATTTAACTTTTAAGCTTTTAAGTTTTTAACGTTTAACAAATTATGACTTGTCTTTTGTGGTTATTTATTTATTTGGCTTATAACTTACGAGTTATCTTGTTTTTCAATTGCATAATATGTGGTTAGCTTAATTCCTATTTAGTAGGCTGAAATTTATATATTTTTAAATTTTTATATATTTTTTTATCTTGCCATATCCAATGTCGTATCTGGGGCCAATTTTTTTTTCCCGTATTCGCAGTATCGGATACTTTGTACCAAGACTCGTATCCAAAATGTATCTACTTAACTCATATGCATTGGTGTTTTTCTTTGTGAACACTTTGTGCTACCTGTAGTATACACACACACATGGACACACACATATATGTATGTACTACTGTACATACATACATATCTACAGAACCTACACACACACACACACACACATATATATGTACATGTATATTGTATGTACTTGTACATATATACATATACATATATATTATTTACATATATATGTACATGTACACACACACACATATGTTTATATATGTACATGAACGTGTGTGTGTGTGTGTATGTTTACATATATATGCACATGTACATATATTTATATACAAAACAAATTTGTGAAACATAAAAGGAAATATATGTATATACATTTTTTTATATGTATGTGTACACACACATATATGTATATACATATACTTCCTTTCATGTTTCACGAATCTGTTTTGTATATAGATATTATAAGATAATGGGGTGCCTCATCACTTTTCTTTTCTCTTTGAACTGACTTTAACTTGACCTAACGTTCTTTAAGGATGCACCAACAAAATGCGGTGCGATTAAGGTGTACCGAGATGCTAGACTATCACTACCAACGTATATAGAATAGTAATTGTATAACATACCATGGTAGAGGAAAGCATTCAAACAATGGCAGCTTGTATTCATAAAAGAAAAGTTTAGATACAATTCACACAATATAGGGAGGACCTGATAGAAGCACCCTTTTCCTGACGTATATCCTTCTATTTATATGACAAATTGATGTAGTTAGAGTTATAGGGGTCCTAATGAAGGGATGCTTTAGACCTTGCACCCTTAAAAATAACACACATACACAGCAGAAATTTTAACATCAACTATATATTTTACTTATCAACAATGGTGATTATGTGCACAACCTCACAAACTTTTCCAAATCTGGCTTACAACAATAAAACACACGAAATTCCTGCATGCATAAAATCAAACAAAGAACGACATGTTGTCCCATTTGATTCAATCCCACTAGCCCTTTTCAGACTCGCTTTACACGGATTTCTAATTTTAGTACTCCTTACAACCACACCTTATACAAGATTTTTGAATGCCTTTCTCTAGTGTAGTGATGATGTGCTTGCATAGATACACAATCAATTGCTTAGAATATTAGGCTGAACTACATCCCACCCATACAAAGATTAAATGCATTGCAAATATTAAATGAGGAATAGGGCCCAAAGGAACCATTACATGGAATAACTAAATGCAAACCCAAGTTGGCTCAACTACATCCTACAAAGGATGCCTTAGATTGTGTACACACTGTCTTCGAGTATCTCTTGTGTGGAAGTCCAATGACCTTTGATATTATAGGTAGATATGCGATATCAAGATGAGTTTTCCTTTCTACCACAACCCCTAGTAAGCACTATGTGTTGTTGCAATGTTGTGAAGCTTAATTGGTTTTGTGCCACATTTTAGTTACATGTGCAGTGTTTTGATTCCTTGCTAAGGCTTACAAGGTTTGTGCCATCCTAAAGAGTGTGTATACATAATGCGGAGTTGCTGCAATGCCTGTTGTGCGCTCATTATTTGACTAGGCCTTCCAGCCATGAATTCACCAATTTCACTCTGCGTAATAGGATATAAACATGTGCAAATTTTTGAAGAGTACTTTGCAATAAGGGAAATACGGCAGACATTTTGGGATCACTTTGCCTATGTTCTGCACAAATATGTACAAACGCAAAAAATCTACTCAAATAGGTGTATTAAAAACACATGCAAAAGAACAACATAACACATGTTCTTGCAAGTTGCACAAACTACATAGACAATATACACAAAATATGACTCTTGGAAACCCAAGAAACAAATCTTGCACGCAATCAAAAACTTGTGCTCTGTTATACTTAGCTTATTTTCATGATCTAACACGTATTTTCGTGATCTAACACGTATTTGGTGGATGCAGGATTGCATGTGCACTCAGATGCTCCTGCATCATACACCCCATAAGAAAATGTGTGAGCTAGGTGCTCATACATATGGGCTAAGTGATAGAACCACCCTTTTGATCTTCCGGTAAGGTGTTGGCATGCATGTGCACCAATGGATACTCACGATCTTTCAATTGTTTTGCATCAGTTGGGTTTGGCTCGACTTGACCTGTTCCACCAAAACCAACTCTATACATCAACACTCGTATCCCTTCCCTCCTTAGGTTGACCTCCTTTGTCTATGCAATGTGTCTCTTTCCTTTGCTACATCTTCTCTTTTGCAAAATTTATGCGCATCAACATCTCATTGAAATATATATTGCTCCTTTTAATATCCCTTTCAAGGGCTGAAACTGAAAAGTAGGAAATTAGCACAAACCCCAATATTATCAAATCTGATTTCTAAACCAGCAAACTGAAAATAAAACCCAGATTTGAACAGCAATCAGATTTTTGGAACAATGGTACAAAAATGCATGCAAAACACTTGAAACTCTTCAAACAACTTTGCCAAAATAGATATAAGTATTTTAGGCATCCACCAAACCAATATTCAATATGAAATATGATCCAAAACACTGTTGGAAATTAATTAAAAACCAGCGAAGTACAACTGCAATAAAAATTATGAAATGAGGGTTTAGAAACCCCAAACTCCACACATAAATATTGATTCCAGCCTTATAAATAATAAGGAAGCCAAATATGATTTTCGTGCCCTAGAAGGCACCAAACAACACTCTAATGCAAGTCGCTCCACAAGGGAGAGACTCAATAATGCATATAAAAATCTGATTATGACTTCTTTCCTCTCAAATCTGCAATATGCCTTCAAGCCAAACAAGGAGGGTTTCCGTCCCCCAACCAACCACAAGAAGGGTTTCCGTCCTTCTTGGAAGATGCCACACACTTGGATTTTCGCCCAAGAGTGGAAGAACAATGAGCAAACAGCCCACAAGTCCAATTTAGATAAAATTCGCCAAAGTAGATGTCTCCAAATGAAGTCTTCATCTCCTTTTATACCTTCATCTTTGGCACCAAGGCTTAGAAGGACAAGGCCAACCCATATAAAGTCATTATAATCTTTTAATATGCTTTTTTCAATGCACCAAACCCAGCCGACCTGCTAAAAGCAAAAACACACTAAAAAAACATTAAAAATTAGAAAATAAATGCAAAGGAAGCTCAATTCCTTTTCCCAACTCTTCCACTTCGTTGCCATGGAAAAGGGAATGGCAAGAAGTCCAAAATCAGGTCCTTAAGTGGGAAAAAGGGACATTACTGGTCAATGTAACCCTTTAATCCCAACGTTTTGGATTGAACATCATGGTTTTATTCTTTGCTGCGTTTTCAATCGATGAAAAAGTGGATCCAAATTTATAACAGAATTGTTTTTGGGGCAATATGTTAATTGTTAGAAGATAAAACATAGTAAGAATGGCTACTCCAGCAGAATAAGAACCACAAGGGGAGGAAGAGATGTAAAAGCCTCAAATTCAAATAAGCATGGGAAGGATGATCTTTGGTGTTTAAAGACTTAAAGTTTCCACAATCCATAATATTAGGAGAGATTATTTAGAGGGTGCCTTTAGCTGCGAGGAATTCACAGAGCTATCTTTCGAGGTACCATCATGCTGCTCATTGAAGCTGAGGGAGGTTTAAAGCATATGGATATTTCCAGTGCAATGTTATCCATTTGTTCGATAATATTCTCATTTGTATTAGAAGCACTTTTTGGTTGAGATTACTGTTATTTGGTATGCCTACACCCCAACATACTTTATTAAGTTGTATGGGTGGTAAGATAATATGAATTTGTGATTGCTAAATCTTGCATGGGAGGATACAATTTTGGTTTCATGTGTGGAGTGCGTTAACATTATTAATGATTTAGTTTATCTGGGGTTTTATCCCATATTAATCCATAAGTAAATGTGATTTTCCGTTTCCAAACGAAGTTTCTTTGCCATTTTGTTTTTCTGCCTCCTTATAGATATTGAAACTGCTGTTCTGCATCTGGCCTTTTCGTATATGTTTTATTTTCTACATTAAGTAATATCATAGTCAGAGTTTCGGTATGTATTTCAGTATTAACATCTTCAGCTTGGATTCTGTTGTGTAGATTCCTGGCAGTGCCCCACTAATGCATAGTTTGTATTATCATAATGTACAATCAACCACAAACTGACCAAACTAGAACAATTATTGTTTTTGAACCATAGAAGCCCTGTACATTAGGAATGGTTATAAATTCTAAATGGTAATGTTGCAGTCACAATTAAATAGGAACTTATATTTTTGCAACATCATGTCTTATATTGGCAGGTCACCTTTTTACTTCTTCCTCTGGAGTCTACACTGGCTTCTGCATCAAGTGCAATTATTGGTCTTGTCAATAGGGAAGGAGGGCAGAAGCTGGAAATCTTGCCAGGACAGGGTCAAGCAATATTCCAGTCACTTCATTCAAAGCTTGGAGACGTTCGACCTACTCTGACAACTGCTGTTCCAGTGCTTCTGAACACTGTCAAAGAGTTACATATAGCTTTGACAAGACTTGCACGCACTGCAAGCTTTGATGCTGGTGTCCTTCATAAAGTAAATTATCAATTCTATACCCTATAATCGTACTCTTTTGCTGCTATATTGTATGAGTTGTGATCAAATAAAACAATCTTAAATGCCAATTGTTTTTATTGTTATCACAGGCTCTTGAAGGTGTTGGGGAAAGTCAGGAAGCAAGGTCACAGGAACTAGATTTGGTCGGGCCAGACCTTGATGGAGATGAAATGATTTCTGCAAATCAAGATAGGGATATTGTAGAAGCAGTTGGAGACAATGATGAAAATGGAAGAGATTCAGTAACAGACGAAGAGCTTCTGGTTCAAGCTGATGAAGAGTCCTGGATTTCGCCACCTGACAGCTTAGATACAAGTGGGTCTGAATCTAATGTAAGTTCCTCACAAGATACCATCTGCCAAGATCAGGAAGACCCTTTGAGTATCTTTAATGACTGGGCATATCAGATAAGTGGAACTGACAAGACTAGGATTGGTGGAGGAGGGTTGGAAGATGTTGCAAGATATACAATAAATGAAGATATGTTCTTCACATCTCCATCCTTTCCTGCTCACAGCCAGGAAGATTCTGCACTGGTTGAGTGTATTGGAACAGATGTCAGATTTGATGTTAGAGAGACTGGAAATAGTCAGGTTTTTATAGGCAGCAACCCAATTCACTTTTCAAAGGTCACCAGTAAGAGGCTAGAGGGATCACAGGCATCTATAAGTTCAACAAAGGCCGATTCTGAAAGCCTAAGCTCTACACACATGGATATATCAGAAGCAGGGCCTGGGTCTTTGAATGCTGCTGAAAAACATCAGACTGGAGAGTCACAACAAGGGACGAAGCTGAAACAGCTCCATTTGACACCAGATAAAGGCAGGGTTGGAAGCTACAATGATTTATGTAATATATTTTTTTCTATGAAGACAGAGCAAAGAAGTCATACATTTAGGGGTATGAAAATGTGTTTATCTTTCATGCATTCTGATTAAAAGCTTTGACGTTGACAAGTATTTGACATGCAATTCATTGCCAGGTAAAAATGCTTATGCAGTATCAGTGCTGAAACGAGTTGAGGCAAAGCTGGAAGGCCGAGAAATCGATGAGAAAAGGTTTTTATTACAGCATTTTTTAATTTTATGATATAGGTCAAATCTACTTATTTAGTTAAATCTTCTTATGATTTTTGGCAGACAATTTGCCGTTTCAGAACAAGTGGACCATCTTCTTCGTCAAGCTACAAGCGTTGATAATTTGTGTAACATGTATGAGGGTTGGACACCCTGGATATGATGCCTTAAGACAAGATTTTTGTGATTTCTTACTATCCTTCATGGAAGGGTGTGTTGACCATTTCAAGCTGGTTGATATTCCCATTCTGTAACATTCTGGGAAGTGCATTTATTGAGACCTATTTGAAGTCCTGTTGCTGCCTTTCCTGATTTGGACTGTCCACAAATATTTGCATGAGTCCTTTATGACCAATTCGGAGAATAGAAGCATGATGAAAATATTCATCCAACGTGATATCTGATGTGTAAGGATTGGTTGCTTCGGCTGCATGGCAACACAGACTGTCTTGTTCTGCATTAAGCAAGGTAGTTTCTTGAACAATGAATGTGCATATTACTATTCAGATATTGTATATTGATGTACTGGGAGCATATTCCATCTCTATCTTAGAGCCATCCTCAATATGATTCAAATGTAATCTAGCCCTATCTTTTTCTTTTTCTTTTTACTGTTTTAATCAAACATTAAAACAGTATATGATCTAGAATGTCAGAGTTAGACAGTGAACGTCATTAGATTTTTTTAGAATAGTAAACAGCATTCTAGAATATGTTGGAAAGAGCATGTTTGTGGTGACTTGTTAAGGAAGCCACCAGAACGAGCCTTGAAATGATTTGCCACGCTGAGGATTCCTTAAGGGTTGACTCCAAATTTGGAAAGTTCTCAAAGAGTGTCAGAAAAGGGTATAAAAACTGGAAATTCACAAAAGTAATTGAGTATTTTCCATTCCATGACAGTTAATAAGTTAATAGGCATCAACATAGACATAAATTTGTGTCAAATTAAATACTAAATAGTAAAACACAAATGAAACACAACATTAAATAGAAGCACCAGATAGTTCATTGAATTGAAATGTCCAGAATTTATGCATGCAGATTCCAAAGTCCATGGATTATGTTGTCCATGGTGTGAACTAAATTACAAAATCAAAAAATAGGAATGGTAGGAACAACCATTCTTCACATTTAAAAATCCTCTTGATCTGCTCCAACATTTCCAATCCACTGTACATAGAACTTTCACCAATGATTATTGGATTGTTAGCATGGTTTCAATGCCCATCTGTTTTCTTGCTATTACTTGACTGTGTTCAATCATGATGGACAAGAATTCTATTTAGATTCAACCGTTGATTAAACAGTGGATGCAAGGGGATTAATTGTGAGGAAAAGCTGGTTGTAGCATGCTGTACAAGCTCCTTGTTTCCTATGGATATCCTCATTGAGTCAAACCTTGCATGATTGTACATAAATTTGGTTGCACTCTACTCCAAGAAAACAAGGTTGAAACAATGGGTTGTGCAAGCAATTTGAACATTATAGGGGCAGTTGTCCTTGAAAAGTCTTCCAGGATGCACATAATTTGAAGTGGCGTCTGTGACAGTTGCACAATGGTTTCCACTCACCCCTCAGCACAATTAATTCACTGCATCAAAAGTAATTAGATGTTTTTTAATTTCATTTGACACAAAATGATATTGAAATAATTGAGCCCCTTAGATAAGAGACGAGGAAATTGAAATTTGTTAACTTTTCCCACCCATTGTACACTTTAGTGTATTTTGTCTTCGTCGTAGATTCATTTTGTCTGGAAAGTAATTTGTTCACAGCCTATGAACAGCGGTTGCCTATTGCAAACAACATCAAACATAGCTCTCCTACATGGGATCTAGCAATATTGAAGGAAAATTGTGATAAAGCCCAAAAGTTCCTTTAGCTTTCTCCCCATATCCATGTGCAGATTTCATTGATTCAGTTTTGTTATTTCAAGGGTAACATGAGTACCGTGAATAATATGAACAGCCAAATAATTCTGAATAATAGTAGTAGGTGCAGAGGCTATCAGTAGGGGATTAGGAATAGTAGGAAAACATGAATCAATTGCGGACAAGTAAAAGCAGGTGGATTGTCAATAGCAGTGTGGTTTGGTCCCTTACTGCCTAACCAGGGAGTGGCAAGTTTCCCTATTCCGGTCCTCAACTTGTGTCTTGATTTTGCTTATGCTTATTGACTACATAGTGACACCTAGCTGTATTCCATCAATTTGTATATTTAAGCATGGAGTGACAATATCAGCCAGTTTCTTTACAAGTTGGCATAGTATCCATTCACCTTGTCTCAATTTTGTCACAAAAATCAAATTGCTTTCTTTTTATTGAGGTCTTGGAAGCATTGACCACGCACAGTCCTTAGGCCTATCATTCACTACTTCTCCAGGTTCCTATTTGGAAGTCTGTATCTTGCCGTTTTACATTTGTGTTGAAATTGTAGGGATTTTTAGATTCAGACCTATATACCTCCATTCTCTTTCTAAAATGTGAACATAATATTTTGTCAAGTGTTTCAGTCTCACATTAGCGTTAAGGCAAATAATTTTGAGAAATCCATCTCTTTGGATTCTTGTTGCTGGAAAATCAAGGAATGTGTGGCTGTTTTCTTCTGCAATTGGTTTTCCACTTTGATTTGAATATAAAATCCATAATATTTGGTGCCTTCGGTGATCTGGTTATACAGAAGAATATGAATTTTTGAAACTTGCTCCATTGTGCAACTTCCCTATATAATACTGCCTAAAGCACAACTTACTCTGATCTTAAAAATTTAGAGCTGACCTTCATAGTCATTTAGGTGGATGATTTGGTTTGTTTGGTATGTAATGACCCTAAGTGTAAATTTTAAACAATTCGGTATTACCGGAAACCCTTAGGGCAGAATTAATAAAAACTGACTTTTATCGCAAACCCTAACAAAATGTTGGCTAGATTTTCTGCATAGCATCAAACCTAGGCAGTCATGAGATAAATCTCCCTCATTTAACTGGTGAGGCTCCCGTGTCAGATTTGTCAATAAAAATGTGTTATTATCTATCAGGGGTTTTACTTTAACCACTTAGTTCATGAACCATAACTAAGAAGTTCTGCAGCAAGTAAGCAGTTGTTTAAGAAAGGAAAATTATAGAAGAAGAAAGTAAAGGTATTACAGAGAAGAAGTAAGGAAGATGTGCATCCCAATTAGTAGATAGCAGAGCTAATTGCATGCACATAGAAGAAACTTAATAGATTTGAACACACAGAATTATAAAGCAAAGGCAGCTCTAGATCCAGATCTACAATAACACAAAGTTTACTTAAAAGATCTAAAGATTTAAAAGCAAGAAACACAGTACGCCGTGACACAAAGTTCTCCGGAAACCTGCTTCTTTGTATTCCTCTGCAACAAGTGGCTCTCAGGGGTTCAACACAAAGTCTAGAACACAAGATTGCTTCTTACAAATTCTGATCCATTAACCCGGAGGTTCTTCTCCTACTTATAGAATGTAGGAGGGAAAGTACAAATAGAAGACTCAAACTGAACTAAAGTATGAACAAGTAAAGATGACATTTGGCAATCATCCTCAACTAACTTCTTCTTAAGTGACACATGTATCACTTAACTAATAGAATAGTTCCACATGACTTCAAGTAATGGTTGCAAAACCAATAACTTAGAAGTTTTACAATTTCATCCGGGAACATAGAAAATAGAAGAAGAAAGAATAGAAGAAGTCATGCCAGCTGTAATGTTTACATCTTCTTCTTGTTCTGATATCTGATATACTTGTCGAACATATAATTCAGCATCCTTCCATCTGTTTTAGCCACTGCTTCCTTCTCTGTCCTGAACTGCAGCAACCCTTCATTCAACACTTTGCTGCATGCTTCCACCTCTTCCAAACTCGGCCCGAATCTCGCAATGTCTGCCTGCAGCGCCACCAATCTACTGATAGAATTCATCGTGAAAGGCTTGGTAGCTTTATCAATTCTCTTTTGCACCATCAGAAGAGAACCTTCCAGGGAATCATGCACCTCGTTAGAAACAATCCGCACGTATGAAGTAACACCTCCATCCACTCTTTCCTCAGTGAAAGAAATGATACTGTCTGGTAAATCTGATGTTCTACTCTCAAGCACCTGCATCCTTTTCAGCAAAACTCTGCAGATCTCCAAACGGAAAGATACTGCAAACTCTAGTTGCTTCCCCTTCTCGACTGATCCATCCGGTACAATTTGTTCTGCAACCAATACATCTCCCGGCAGCTTGTTGATCTCGGCCAAAATACTCAGGTTACTCTCTGCAACTGTATTCATGCCTTCTATGCTTTCCATCAGTTGCTTTAGTTGATTTGCTGCATCTTTCATAACCTTTAGGCGGGCTGGCACTTCCCCAAGTTGCACAGAAGCTTGACGAATAATCAGATCCTTCCATTCGTCAATAGCCTTTACTTGATTGCTTGCATCTTCCATTTCCTGCATAAGATGATCACTCACCTGCTCTGAAATGGGTTGAATGGAAGGTTTAGCAACCTTGGCTATGATCTCACATAATTGAGATATTTGCTTCTGCAGCTCTTCTTTCTCCGCCTTTTCACTGTCAAGCCTAAGGAACAAAGCATCCAGAACGTTTGCGTGTCCTGCTTCAATCCTTCAGTGGTAGCTTGACCGAGTGGTATTTTGGTCACCGTCACATCTTCTGCCGTGAGCTCCTCTTCTATCTTTCCTTCCGCCGGAATTGATATCTCAGCAAACTTCTCTCCCGAATCTTTGATGATCAACCTAGAAGTTGCTTTAGCAACTTTAGGCCTTCTGTCTCTTCTGCTCAGATCCTGAAGTAGCTGCAAGTCATGCTCCTCTAAGTTCATCTCTACTCTTGCTTCCGGAACCAACTGCAAAGCTAACCATCCCGAGAAGTTACTTCTCGGGGAGTAAGAAGTCGTTGAGTGCACTACCATCTCCCGCTCTGCATCCTCTCCGTCAGAAAGTGCCACAGTGTCATGGCTGCCATCTTCTGAAACATCCAAGGACAAAGCTCTTTCGAACTCCGTCATCTGCAGCTTCAACATCTCCTCTGGAACGGGTCTTTGAGCGAAGTGGCTGCGAGAGAAAACGAATGTCGCCGGTTTGATGAAGGCCCATATGGAAGCATCCCCTGCTTTGTGGTGCAATAGTTGGTGATCCTCGGAGTCTTTGGAGAAGTCGGAGTCAAAGCTATGGTCGTAGAAGTGGTCTTCTCTTTCTCTTGAGATCTTCTGTGTACTTTCAACTTCTCGGACCTTCTGCTGCTTTCTCCTTCATGCTTTCATTTGAGGGAATCTCCTGCGCCGAAGTTGCCCGTGATTTGATTCATCAATACTTCATCAAGGCAGTATCCCTTCATTAGCAGCCAGTTCGAAGTATTCACCAACACAGCTCCAGATCTCTCTTCAATTGAATGGCAGCCTCCAATGTTATCCTGCAGTATAGCTTTATCTCCTCCCATCTGATGGTAAGTGTCAAGTACCACGTTCCCATCATCTTTAAGATCCGCAGGTATCCACACTAGTCCAAAGTCGAACACTTGCTTTGCTAATAGCCTGCTGAAATCTTTCTTTCTAACCTCGTACTCACTTCTGCACTTCATCCAGAAATCTTCTAACGAAGGCACATGTGCGTACTCCTGGGAGATTGTCTTCCTGGCTACTCCAAATGGATCGAAGTTAAGCCGTGCAGGGAAGAACTCTTGCTCATACTCGGATAACATTTGCGCTTCCATCCCTCGAGCTCTGTGAATGCTGATGCAACTGTAATATCCCACAGTGATTGGGAAGAAGCCCGTAGACTTGTGCCATTTCAACTGAAGGTCGTGTAACTCTACGAGTTGCCTGCTCAGCTCCATGGCGATCACTCTATCACTTGGATACCTGGGCATCTTTATAGGTTCTCCAGAAAAGCCCGTAACCCTGAGGTATGTGAAATCTGCAAACTGGATGAATAAACTGCCAATCTTGGACACTGCTTCCCACGCTTCCTTGCTTACCCTGTGAGTCTTCAAGTCTTTGTCTAGCCTGCAGATGAAATCGTAGAAGTCATCGTTGATCACTTTGAAGTCCTTCTCGCACGCAGGTACAGTAAGCTGTGGGTAGCACTCGAAAATGGGGTCCTTGGAAAGAACACCACATCTATCCAGCTTGGAAAAGACACCCTGTGAAGCTGCAGCATATACCAAGTACGAAGTCATCTTGAAGCTGAAAGTACGCTTCACGTTCCGAAGTTGCTCACCGATGTTGCTGCTAATAATTTCCGACCAATTGATTATAGAATCAACCTTGTTGATTTCAATGGTCCTGATGAAAGCATACATCCATGTACGGAAAGTGTAGGCATTCGCTTCGCCATTCACCCTGCATAGCAATTTGACGACATCATCTGCCTCCTGCACCAAATTGGACCGTGGAAGAGTTCTCGGGAACTTTGAAGGGGATCTAGGCTTCTTCATGAACCGGCTGTTCATTATGCTCACGCAATCAGCTCTATGTTTCTCCCATCTACTGTCAGCATCCTGAATGCTAATAGAAGTCACCACCTTTCGCACTGGAATCTTCAGACAATAATTGATGAATTCCGCATCCAAACGAATTATTGTCTTTCCCGCAACATCACGCACTGATCTGGATGAAGGATGATAAGATCTAGCACACTCCATCACGAACTCTGGCAATTGGGCTGTACATGGGAAAGCTGCAGCTCGGATAATTCCGCTACTTTTGACCGCACGCATGAGTGAAGTCTTTCCAGCTCTGGATCTATCAATCAAATCAGAAAGAGGTTCTGGGCCTAGATCCGTGTCTCCTATGTCTGAAAGTTTGGAAGCAATGCATGAATCCATCGTGCTCTCTTTTTCATCTCCTTTCGCCATGGCTTTGTCTATCTTTGTCTGAATAATTCTTTTTCTTCTAACTTGGCCGGATTTCTTCAATACTGGTGCAGATCTGGACAATTCTTCAGATTCGGAGGATATTTGCAATGTATTGGACATTGATAAAAACTCCTTTTCTTTTGTAAAGCACCTGTAATGAATTCCTGCAATTTATTCAGACAAAAATGGCCACCGGAGCATGAATAGTGAATTTAAATTATAAAAATCTGCACTTTTCAAGCCTGCTGCCCCAAAAATTGGTGTTTAATTTGCACATAAAGAGAGCATGAATCCTTTCAATCAACACCTGAGCTCCTGTAACACCTGTGAAAACAACTATGCAGACGAAGATCAACCTTCTCCAAAGCATGCGCCAAATCTGGAAGCTTTTAGCCTTGTTAGCACTTTGTCTGAACAAAATCCTTCCTCTAATGGGGGCGCACTTTTCCTCCTAGCTGCAATTCTTTACCTGTGAATTAAATTATTCACCCATATGGCTGCCCATGCTTATATAACCTTCACAATTCTATAATTAATAATTGCCCTAACAATTAAAGGCAATTAATTAATTAAAAATCATGCTTTTCTCTTTTAAAAATAGCATGTTTAAGGACAGCCATCCAATAAATTAAATTAATCCAATTTAATCCTTCACACAGCACTTCACTCAAGCCCCACAGTGTGCTTTGACCATAGCCACTGAAAATAGAAATTAATTTAATGTTTTAATGCCTCAAAAAACATTAAATAATGCCCAAATGGGGCGCACTTTTTGAGAGGAAGGGGGCAGCCACTAAATAAATTAAATTTAATTAATTTAATTCCTTTCTTTTATTCCACCTTTGACTTGTTGACCTCCTCCAAGCTTGGGCGCACTTTTTGAGAAGAAAGATTAATAAAAATAATCAATTTTAATTCTTTTAATCTCTCACCAAAGGGGGCGCACTTTTTTGCACATGTAATTCTATTTTTAAGAATTTTTTGATAACGGGATGCTTTACCCTGCCAGGCAGGCACCAAAAC
Source organism: Taxus wallichiana var. yunnanensis (assembly GCA_018340775.1). Taxonomy (NCBI): domain Eukaryota; kingdom Viridiplantae; phylum Streptophyta; class Pinopsida; order Cupressales; family Taxaceae; genus Taxus; species Taxus wallichiana. The sequence continues at coordinate 594,066,305 of CM031243.1, forward strand.
CCCGTGATCCACTTAAGTGATTTTTATAACACGGGAAAAAGTACCCTGCCAGGCAGGTATAAAATTCCCACCCTGCCTGCGGCTTATATTTTTCCCATCGCAGCTTAAATCCTTTGTTTTCCAAAAATGCGCCCATCCCCGCAGGGGCTTTTCTGTGCACGACTTCGCTTTTTCCCAGTGATCCAGACCTCCGATGGCGACTTCCTCCGGGCACAATGTGCGTATATGTTTTCTAGCCGCTCCAGGCCAAAAATCGGGCTTACCCGGGAAAGGAGTTGTTCCAGAAATTTTACAGAAAACAGAACGGGACACCACAAAAACACGAAAAATTGCCAAAAGTTACAAATAAAGCCCAAAACTTAAAATAAGTTAAAATCCTTCTGGTACATAGGAATAATAACATATTCGCTTATAATGGAGTTAAAACAGAGCGCAAATAGCCTCATACGGGGCTCAAAATAATTAAATACAAATTTCCCGCAGACAAATCCCGACGACAGAATAAAACAATTTTGGGCATCTGGGTATTTGGCGAAAAAGGCTAATATGGCACTTTAGGATTATTTTGACGCAATACAGGAACTTTCAGGCAATAAAAACAACAAACGACCCACTATTTTAAAAGTACGAAATTTTTTCGGATTGGGTAGTCACAGATTTCAGGGTGAAATCTGAGTGACACCTAGAAATTAACATTGCTGGAAAATGATGGGAAATAATTTCTAAACACTTGGAAGATTTATTGAATATAAGAAGAGCTGTAAAATAAATATTGAAAACTGAATTTAAACCTTGAAATCTTGATTTGTGTTTATTATTTTTAATTCGAGAAAACCATAAAATTGCAACTGATCGTATACATCAAAATTCTTGACAAATGACAGTCCAGACAGATGAAATAGACCAATTGTTGGCCGCAAAAATTGGAAATGATGGCGTCATCCTGTTACGGATGATTTTAGTCCAAGAAATCTGCCCCCAATGGTGACGCGTCATTGTTGGAAGTGATGCCCTAGCTGTTGTAAATGATGTTCTAGCTGCTAAAACTGATTTGAACTTGCAAATTGCTGATCTGACACCCAAATGCTACCCATGGATGGATGCCCTTGCAAATATGGATGAAAATCTGATATTTCCTTGACTGATTTTGATGAAGATTTGAATTTTTAATGATGCCCTAATTATTCTGTCACTCTGAAAGCTGATGTTGATTTAGGTTTGAAGCCCGACGCTGCCTTAGCTGAAATGTGATAAAAATTAGATATGAAGCCCAAATGTGATTCTTGGATGGAATCACTACAAAGCACTGGAGGGTTTTCATCCTCAGTGGTTGAAAGATGATGTGGAATGTTCAAACTTGAAAAATTTGGATGAGTAAAAATGATCGATAAAAGATTTTTTCTAAATGAGCCCAATGCCCCTTTTTATAATTTCCCTTTCACCTTTTTCGAGGAAAGACACCCATAAAGCAACTTCACCTACTTTTATTTAATTTTGAGTTCTTTGTATCAAAATTTAGCTTTATTTTAATAATAAAACATAAGTTGCCTTTTTATGATATAACATAAAATTACTTTTTGGTCACTTAAGTTAAATTATTAATTTATTTCCCTTATTAAAATATTTCGAGAAGGGAACATGACATGATCATTCTCATCTTCTTCATGATTGACAATTACCTTGCCCATTGAAAGAACGAATTGCAATAGAATTACTTAGGATGCACTAACAACACAATTCTGCGTGTTTCTTGATTCATGTTTATCCCGAGTTATTTTTATAAAAGTAATACTAAGCCATTGCACTGCTAAAGCACAACTTTCTTTGGTTGGATGAGCCCAGAGCTAGTTTTCAAAGGCATTTTGGTAGATGAATGAGTTGATGATTGATCTTCTTTGTCTTCATTATGACCAACAATTGCCTTGGCCATTGAGAGATCAACTGCTACAAATAGAATGATTTAGGACACATGAGCTTCACAAATTTATGTATCTGCTCACATCTTTTTCATCCCGATTTCATATTTAAAACAAGTGGTGTTAACCCATTTTTGGCTAGGATAATCTCCTTAGTCTTGTAGCGAGTCACTATCGGGGGATGCCATTGTTTTCAACTAGGTGCAAAGAGAGTGTTGCATAAGGATGTCTTTAGTTTTTGCAGAATTATTTTGGCTTTCCTTGAGTGCTCTTGCATATTACTCGTTACATTATATTTTGGTGTGAACATTGTGTTGTGCTATAGTGTAATGTCCCCTTTTCAACTTAATCCATTTTGAAGGCTTCTTGCCCATTTTGCTTCTCGTGGGCAAGAAGAAGATGAACAAGGGAAGCCCTTGGATTATATTTTAGTGTTCTTTAATTAATAATTATATTTCTCTTCTTAAGCAGGTTGGCTGGGTTGGAGAGCTTTTAATTCAAGCTTAAAAGATAAAGTAATCTTCTAATAGAGGTCGGTCTTGGGGAAATCTCCCTTAATGACTCTTGGCGCCACCTTAAGGATATATAAGGGGTCGCATAGGCTCCTTTTGGGCATGTTTTTGGCTTATATAATTTTATCTATTTGGTTCTAGAGCTGGTTGCTCTATTCCAATCCACTAAGGGGCGAAAATCCATTAGCGTGGCAAGCAAGGAGGACAAAACCTTTCGTTGTTGAAGGTTGGAGAATGGAAACTCTCCAATTTGGTGGTGTTGAGGACTTCTAAGAAGACTATCTTGCTGGTTGGGCAACTAGGGTATTGAAGGAGAAAAATAAAGAAGGCTCTAGATTTGGAAGGTGCTGCCCCAAAATCAGCAGCAACCAGCAGTGTTTCTAAGTCCAATTGGAGAGGGGAACAAGCCCCTAAGCAGCCCAAGAGCATCTCTTTGGACCAGCCAAAGAAACCTCTACCAAAAGTGCCTCATGTTCATACGGATCTGCATAAAACCAGCCTTGAAAAGGAAGCAAAAAATGAGCTACGAAGGAAGAACTTGTGCTTTTCATGCAAGGATCCATGGACTCTAGGACACCATTGCTTGGGTAAAGGTAAGGTTCATTATATTGAAGTAATTTCAGATTGTGATGATGATGATAGCAATGAGCATGACACTAGGCATGATGAGATATTGGAAAAGGAACCAGAAGAAGTAACTAGCACTCTTGCTACCTTGATGGGGGCACCTAGTTACAACTCTTTCATTATTGAGGGTGATTTACTTGGGCACAAGGTCACAATTTTGATTGATGGGGGAGCTACTCATAATTTCATAAATGCATGCTTGGCTTCAAATCTGAAATTAATTGTTGAGGACTTCAAAGGCTTCATCATTAGGATAGCGGATGGGTACTCCATGCCTTGCACAAAAAGGTGTACTCAACTCCACATCACTATGGGAACACATGAGGTATGTGCTGATTTTTTTGTGATTGATATGGCTGAGTTTGACATCATTTTGGGAGTCCAATGGTTGTGCTTGTTGGGAGAGTTAACTCTCAACTATCAAAACATGGAAATGAGTTTCATGGATCAAGGTAGAAGAGTCTCATTACAAGGTATACTTCCTAACACTTCCCAAATTAATTATTTGGTAGAAGAGGGCATTTCATGTGAATCACATTTCTGTTCATTGTCAAAAGTCATAGCAGATTGGAAAGCATTAATTTCAGCTGAGTATGCAAAGAATAAGTTTGCTAGTGATGTCTTTGAAGGGGTAATAGATGATGGAAGGTATAAGGTAAAGGATGGGCTGATTCTATACAAAAACCGGGTCTATATAGTGCCGGAATCTAAGGTGAAAAGCAAGATTTTGAGGGCTGCTCATGATGATCCTTCAGCTGGTCATCCGGGTTATTTTAAGACCTACAAATACATAAGAGAAAGGTTCTATTGGAAAGGGCTCAAAGGGGAAGTACTTCAATACATCCGGGAGTGCCTTACTTGTCAACAAAACAAGGCAGAGCACACATTTCCAGCTGGTCTTCTTCAACCACTTCCTATTCCCACTCAAAAATGGGAAAGTGTCTCTATGGATTTCATTACGGGGCTGCCCATGGTCCAAGGTAAGAATTGCTTGTATGTTGTTGTGGATAGACTCACTAAATATGCTCATTTTTGTCCTCTTCCGGCTAAGTATAATGCTCCTATAGTAGCTGATGTATTTTTCAAAGAAGTATTTAGACTTCATGGGCTGCCCAAGGAAATAATAAGTGATCGGGACAGCCGGTTCTTGAGCTTGTTTTGGAAGGAGTTGTTTCATTTGGTGGGTACACAACTTGCCCATAGCACTAGTTATCATCCCCAAACAGATGGGCAAACCGAAATAGTGAATAAATGGGTGGAAGGATACCTAAGAAACTACATTGATGGGCAACAATCAGCGTGGATAAAGTGGTTGTAAGTGGCTGAGTTTTGCTACAATACTACCTTCCAAATGTCCATTGGCATGTCTCCATTCAAGGCTTTGTATGGGTATGATGCTTCTTCCTTTGTTGATTTGGTTATGACTGATAGTAGAGTGCCTAAAGCTCAAGATTTAATTCAGCGTAGCCAAGATATTCTTAAGGAGCTCAAGGAGAACCTTCTTCATGCCCAAAATCAACAGAAGTTGTATGCGGATCAACATAGAAAGGAAATGAGATTGCAACCCTATAGGAAATCTTCTATCAAGCAAAAGGGTGTGGAAAAGTTGAAGCCACGTTTTTATGGCCCATACAAAGTAATAAGCAAGGTTGGTAAGGTTGCATATGAGTTAGAACTTTCGGAAAATAGCAAGATACATAATGTTTTTCATGTCTCATGCCTCAAGAAGGCACTTGGGCAGCATCTTACCCCTTCACTTGAGCTGCCCCCATTGGATGAAGAGGGCAAATTGATCTTAGTTCCGGAAGAAATCCTTGAAGTTTGTGAAAAGAAGTTGAGGAATAGAAGTATCAAGGAATATTTGGTTCGTTGGAAGGACCTTCCACTTGAAGATGCTACATGGGAGAGTGCAACAATTTTAGAGCATCCACAATTGCGATTGCTTGGGACAAGCAATCTTGGGGAGGGAGGACTGTAATGTCCCTTTTTCCCACTTAAGAGTTGGAAATTGGTCTTCTTGCCATCCCTTCTCCATGGCAAAGAAGAGGAAAACAAGGAGAAGACCCTTGAGCAACATTATGATATATTTTATCTAATATTATTATGTTTTCTTTAGTGTTTTATTACTTTATACAGGTCGGCCTTGCCTAATAATGTTTTGGCGCCAAAGGAAGGATATAAAAAGAGTTCATTTGCACTCTAGCTTGGCGTATTTTCTCTATACTTTGGCGAAGTGAGCTTGTTGCTCCTTAGTCTTCCACTTGGGGACGAAAACCCTCATGTGAGGTCTCTTGAAGGACGAAAACCCTTCAATAGACTTGGGTGAAGGACGAAAACCCTTCATCATCTCTTTGCATTGAAGAAGGAAGCTGATTTGAGGTTCTTTTTGGCATTTCCAGCAGTGATACTATTTTTCTAGGGTGGAGCGACCTACCTAGGGTAGGGTTTGAGCATATTGGCAAGGATTTGGACAAATCTGGTTTTGTAATCTTATTTGTCATAATTTTAAAGGCCGGAATCTTGAATTGCATGATTTTTGGAGACTCCTACATTTCATAATTAATTCGTGGCTGCAATTTCCAGTGTTTATTTCATTTCCAGCAGTGTGTTTTCAGTTTGTGTTGATGGTATTTGCTTCTAAAAATCATAAAAAGCATATAAAAATATTGGTGAGCTGTTTGGGTGTGTTTCATGGTATTTTTGGCATCATTTTGAGCTAGTATAAGTCGCTGGTTTTTATCTATTGACTGCTGCAATTTTCAGATTCAGATTTGCATTTAAAATATTTGATAAAACCCTCAAAAGGGTTATTACAGTTTTGAGGCTTCGTCAACAACACACTCTTCAGCCACATTCCAGATCGTTTCTACCCGGCGGAGCACTTCCATCTTCACAATGCTACCTTCAGTGAGAGGCATTAAGCACCAAGGTGAGGCCAACTCCACTTCTTACCCCAGATTTGTTTGGCCTCAAGGAAACCATCCATAATTCCCTCAACCATCTTAGACATGCCCAGACCAGATCTTGAGATATAGTACGGTGTCTAGACAACAACATAGTAGGCGGCCTCTACACTCTACTGGCTCTACACTCTATTGCCTCTTTGTTTAGTCGTCATTCCATCTAGAGTTTCTTCCAGTCGGCCCTAGATGTTAGGAGAGTTGGATCTACCATTCCCTGATAGACTTTCCTCATTGCTTCTCCTTGGTTGTCTTCCCTTTGCAACGTCCCCTTTTCCAAGCTAATCACTATGGAAGACTTTATGGCCGTTCCTCCTCTTGTGGGTATCAAGGAAGGAGCAAAAGAGGGGAACTTGCTATGGTTGTAAGTGATGTACCTTCATGATTAATTATTTTATTTGCTAATCATGGCATTGGAATGGTTCGACTAGGGGAAACAAGACTTAGTAAGGAAAATTTCTATTTGTTCATTATAAGGTCGATCTTTTTAAGTGAAGATTAAAGAAGTGCATTATGAGGTCGACCTTGAAGTTTGGGCTTCTAATTCATCATCATTGGCGCCAAAGGAGGGGTACTTACGGAAGTTCGAGTGGAGAGGAGGATCATCATCTTTCATTTACGGAGTTGGAGCTAGTGTAGCTTTTCTTCTTGCCATTGAAGGACGAAAACCCTTCCTTGGTCACCTATTGAGGACGAAACCCTTCAATAGGATCACACTTGGGGACGAAACCCTCATTTGTGCATTGGTGGCTTCATACAGAGGTCACAAGTGAGCTTTAAGGAGGATTTCATATTTATTTCTTCCCTTCTAACCCTAGGCGACTTGCTTGGGTGAAGGGTTTGATATCATCTAGGGCACTTTTGGACAATTTGAGTTGATATTATTGTTTTTCATATTTTATAAGGCTGGAATCTACAATTTGGTGATTTTTGGAGAGGTTTATGAGCTATTTTTAGCCCTTGTTTGTGGCTGCCCTGTTGCTGTCATAAAATTAATTGCAGCTAGGTGTAATCTCTTATTTTCTCTATTATTTTGATGTAATTTGGATGGATAAATGTTTTCGTGCTTGAAATAATTATTTAGAAGCATTTTTAGTTGTTATTGCATGGTTGTATGATGATTTGAAGTGCCTATATAGTTCGCTTCCTTGAAGGATTGATTATTGATTGCTCGAATAGGGTTAATCTGTCAAGGTGTGTTTCCAATCATTTTCAAATCGACGCTTGTTGGTTGATTGTGTATTTTCAGATTTAGCCCTAGAAAGGGACATTAAACCCTTCTTCTTGTTTGCATTTCCACCCCCAATTTTGGGTTCGTGGGATTGCTCTTTCCGGTTCTGCCAGCTTCTTTGGCTTTTTACTTTTTTTTTCTCAGGAACCTTTTGGTTCTCCCACTTTGTATTTGCACACGGTGTTATTTGTTGTCCTTTTGACCTACTTTTGTGGTCACTCGTTGGACATTAATATATTTATTTTATCTTCCTCTTCCATAGCTTCCCCTTCCTCTTCTAGTGGTGGCTCCTCTTGTTTGCTGACTTGGCACTCAAGAAATGCTAGAGCCCTCTTCATTCCATTGTTGATTTCCTTCATGGCACGACTTTCCTTTACTGATGCTAAGCCTCCCTCTCCCTCTTGATGCACATTGTTGCCTCCTAGACAACTTCTCCTTAGCCCTTAAAGCATATTGGTATGCTCCTTCCACCATATGCAACCTCATTTGACTGCTTTCATTTTGAATATTCAACTGCAGTCCATTGATATTCCTTGCTACCTTTTCTTGATCCTTCTCACTATGACTAGTCGAATTATGATTTTGTAAAACTACTCTATATACTCCTTCGCCTTTAGCTCCTTTTGCCTTGAGTTTTGTAACCGCTTCAACAAATCCATCTAATAATCCTATGGCAGAAATTTGCCTTTCAGTTTTGCAATTATCCACTTTCAACATATAAAGTTGTCCTTACTCTTTTTATATCTCTATTTGGATCTCCTTCCAACATAGGGCTGCATGACCCTTCAACTTGCTTTAAGCCTCTTTCACCTTTCTTTGGTTGGCCACTTCATCAAATTTGAGATATTCTTCCATCTCAATGAGCCAATCAATCAAATCATTAGGGTTCAATGTAGTTGAAAAGCTGGGAACTTTCATCTTGGTCCCTCTTGTAGTCTTTGAGATATGGCTCTAACAAGCCTATCTTCTCCTTTATCCAAGAGGTCATGTGTTTGCCCCGCATTGTCAACTCCCAACTCTTCATCTTCTACATCTCTCACATCACCCCTTTGAATAAATTCCCTTCTTGGAGTTTGTGGGTATACAGATGGATTGTCTTCCTTCTTTAGGTATTCCTTGGATGCACCTAATCACCTTCTACCTACTAGACAGGAGCTAAACAAGATCATCAGAGATGATATTTATAGGCAATTTATCCACACCACTTGGGTGAACCCTCATGGTGGGTTACGCCCAAAGATGGCCTTTTATGCGGAGCACTTTTTGGAGCTCAATGACGGTCTTATTGTCCGCCCTTAGTATACGCTTCGCCATTGGATGCATGCTCTTTGCATCCCCCTGGGCCAGTTCAGAGTGGGATCTCATAGACTTCGGTGCGAGATGGATCACCAGATTGATTGTTTAGATAAGATCGACGGCTTTGTAGCCTTCACGAGGTCAAGACGGAAGCACACTTTGTCTTCCGCTGCCCCCTTTACTACGAGATCGGGGGTTTCACTACCTCTTCAGAAGACCTGTGGTCTTTTCGACTTCTTCAGTATGAAGACCAGAAGTGCATGGCTCTTTACATGCAGGAGGCCTTGAGGCTTTGTGAGCACACTCTTTAGACCCCTTCCGGCTAGATTCTACCCAACAAATCACCTCCTTTTTCACAAGACTACCATTGGTGAGAGGCACTAAGTGCCAAATTGATACGAGTTCTACATCATCCTCCAAATCAGTACGGTCTAGAGAGACAATACACAACTTCCCGAGATCTCATCGACATGACCATACTAGTTCCAACACCAGGAGATAAACTAGATCCACTAGGTCCGTGCAGCATACCTCTAGAAAGCAACATGTCAAGCGGCCTCAACATCTCATTGCCTCTTCTTCTGATCATATTTCTATCCAAAGTTTCTTTCACTTGGCGTCAGATGTTAGGAGAGTTGGGTTTACCACTCCCTGATAGGCATTCCTCATTGCCTCTCCTGGGGCCTTCTTTCTTTCTTTTCTTCTTGGGCATTCCTCCCCACCCCCCGTTTTGGGTTTGTAGCATGTCCGTTCCTTCTTTCTAGTTCTGCCTTCTCTTGCTTTTCTTCCTTTGTACCGCTCCTCTTTTGCATTGTACTTCTTTTGGGAACCGTTTGGTTCTCCCGCTTTGTATTGACACATGTGTACTTTGCAGTCTCGTTGACCTACTTTTGTGGTCATTTGTTGGACATTAATATATCTTATCATATCTTGTCTTATTCTCTTCAACAACAGTCAATCTTGTCTGCATAACTCCCAACATTTCTACAATCTCATCTAATCTTCTTATCATATCTCTCACATCATCCCTTCGAATAAAATCCCTTCATCTGTTCTCTTCAAAAACAGTCAATCTTGTCTGCATAACCCAACCCTCTCTTGGTTAGAAGATCCATACACACTATCCCTTTTCTCGGAGTTGTTACCAGCTCTGATATCATATGGTGCAGGGAAGGGTGAGGGGGTCTAATGAAAGACATTCTAACCCTGTTAGACCTCTCATACTCAACAAAAGACATCATACATGCAATTTCTTGAGACTAGAAACCAAAAACAACAATTTTATTAGCTTCTTAAGGATCTATAGAGATTTGACTACGCACTCATTTCTCTCTCTGGTTACAGTACAAAAAAGAGAACCACACCCAAGATCCCCTCAATACCATTGCTCTTCTCCTATGTGCTTTCTCAAGCACCTACATTCCCCACCAATCTTTTCTCACTCAAGCCTGCATTCTCTGGTCCTACCTTAGTCTTTTTCTATCCATGGAATGACTCTTCTTCCCCTTCCATAAGATCTTGAAAATGCTCAAAATGAGATTCCACGTGTTCCTTGGCTTGTGCAACTGCTGCGAGCAAAATTGCTAGTTTGCATAGGCCAACGATTGCACAACTGTCGGTGAGTGTAGACCTGCATTAAATATCGTTTTTTCCATGAGAGAACATTCTGTCTCAGTGGCAGAAACTGTCTTTTCTCAATTCTACAGACTTGCACCATTACCATTAGTTGGTGGATTTTAGGTGGCCCACACACTCCCAACTGAACCCACATGCACATGAACATGCTGAAGACCATTTTGGTTGATGCAGGATTGCTTGAGGACACGGATGCTCCTGCATCAGAGGCCAAAATATAGCATGGGCTCCATATATGAATAGAGTGACGAAGCTGTAAATATTAGAGCATTTTAAGGGAGAATATATCTGTAGGCCATGATTATAGAGAAAGAGCTCCCCTTTGTGGTATAATATTTGGTTTTACCTTGGAATTGTAATTTCTTAACAAAGGGAAAGGAATCACTAAGCTTAGAAGTAGTGGTGCCAAACCAATTAGAGAAAAAGTGTGGTTTGGAAAACACTGGAGAACAACTTTGAATTACGAAAGGTAGATGGGTGAATTTTTTTAACAATGTGGCTTTATCGCTTAAACATTTTTCGGGATATTGAGTCCTTGTTTGATTTTAGAGTTAGTCTTCGGTTAGTGCCTTGTGATAACACTTCTCATAAGTGGTATGTGACACTAGTCTTGTTATCATTTGTGTACTATACTTTGATTGATCATTTGGTTTCATTTGTGTTTTATATCCATTAGATGTGGAGCTTAAATCTTTTGGAAAACTATTTTTGACGTTGAACTATTTATGAAAGAAGACGTGTGTGCTCTTGTTTGAAGAAACAGTTTGTGTGAGACTAATAAGGGCATTTGATGGGTTGACTTGTATGGGAAGGTTCGTGGGGTGAAATGTTCTGAGGGCACCTAACATGTTAATGCGCCTTAAAGATTAGGGTATTGGACATGTGGTTGCCTCTTGATAAATTTGGAAGATGGCTCGTGTGAGTGAATAACTGCTTGTAAAAGTGTGTTTATGTGTGGAGCCCAAATGCATATGTGTATGGAGCACAAGTGTATTGTGCGTGAAGCACTAGTATATTGGTCGTTTGAATGACAACATCAATAAGCTTGAAAATAAGAAAGCTTTATCCAGTTTTGATTCTCCTTACAAAGGTGTGTGTAGGTTGATATGTAGGAAGCTCGGGGAAGTGTGGCTGCACCCCAATGACTAACAATTATGGTTGACCAATGAGTGCTTATTGCCCTTTTCAACTTTTTAAAAAGCATGCAGAATGTAAAGCTAAAATTAGTATGTTACTTGTAACAAAAATATCTGAGTGGTAATCAATGTAGGAATGATGACTGAAATTGGGAAACACGTTAACTAAGCAAATAACACCTTGTTGTTGATGAAAATACTTGTGAAAAGATGAATGGCTTCTTGATGTTAAATGCTTTCAAGTAGTCTTAAATGTGTCTGAGTAAGACCTAGTGCCTTGTATAGTTTCACTCAAATGTAAGTGTGTTGTTACTTGTTCCTGCACTCTCTTCTACTTTCAAATAATTGTGCCTTTTGTGTTAAAAGAATTTGTGGCCTTTCATGTTCTTCAACCAATGAATGTAGTAGACTCTTTATGGCTACTGTTGATGTGTTGTATGAGAAAGAGGCCGGAGTAACTGGTTGTGTTTTCCAATGTGCTTTTATTCCTAGAGAACCGTCTTTCTCCTGTTTTACTGAGCGAAGTCGCAAAGTTACATGTCGCCCATTCGTTTTCCTGTCATTTGACTGTGAGTAGATTTTGCTTGGTTAGCCCGTGCGTGATTAAACTATGTTTTGGGCAGACCTCCAGTCACCGTGCAATGCATGGTGATGATTGTAAGATAAAGTTCTGAAAGAGTCTTGTGCCATGTCTCGGTCAAATGCGATTGTTGAGCATGGTTAACAATTGGCAGGTCATCTTCTTCCACAGCTGTGTGCGTGTGTCTGTTGCAAGAACATATGGCACATACAAATGAGTTGAGTTGTGTTCTCCATGTGTATAAATCAAAACTGGGCTGTGCGCACTGTGTGATAAGAATAATGCTATTCGTGTTTTTGCTGGGTTGTTTTGGGTGAAATTTTTTGGGCATGACACAATCTCCGAAATTCCATTTTTGGTAAAATGTTTAATTTCAGTTATTTTTTAAAAAATATTTTGGTTTATGTTCTACAAATAATTTGATGTGCATAATAAGAGATAAGTATTGTCTAGGTTTTCAACATAATGGTTGTGTCAATTTTTGGCTTGTACTTGTTCCGAGAAATTTTATTTTCATATACTTCCATTTATGATTCCAAATATTCAATTGTTTGGTGCTTACTTCTGAAAGTTGAGCTCAGCGTGATCAAAATGAAGGTGCTATTGCTGTTAAGCTAGGTGAACTATCCCAGATTCAGGTTTTGCGCTGCCTCTTTTCTGTAGTCATTAAATCCATTCAATGCTTCTGTTTACATTAATAGTGGAATCTAGCTATCAGTCAGCTTGTACTTGATTTAATGTACAATTTCTATGTAGACTACTGCTGTTCACTGGGGATTATAGTCATCTTCCATGGCGTCTGATCAGTTTCATAAATTGGAAGGTTTCCATTCATACCACCTTTAAAGGTACCTTTCTTATAATCGTTTCTCAATGAAATTCATGCATTTCCTCTATTTGATGATTCAAAATTTGTTCATTAAGTTTACATTATTTCAATTTGCAGTTTGAGTTTTTGTGTGCTGCAATGTACACATACGTACGTACAGATCAATGTGATCTTCATGGAATTTGCTGGATTCCTGCTACTTTGAATGGAATATGGTTGGACACTTCAGTCTATATTAGTTTCTCTTTTATTGTTTTGGGTGGTTATTTGGTTCTGCAGATTAGAAATTTTGTAGTAGACATATCTTATGGTTCACATATTTACTACTCCATGATTGACAATTTTTAAAATATCGTCAATATATCAGTTTTCTTCTCTTTCTCTCTCTCACAAGTAAAGGAATCTCTGAAACATTTTCTTGTACGTTCAGTTTCAATTTATTGTGTAGAGTACTAACTAATTCATACTTACAGTACAGGTGTTTTGTCATCATACAGAAAATTAGTTTTTTCCCCTTGTTCATAGTATTATTGTTGTTAAAACACTGAGTGTAGTGAATAGATAGTAAATAGTTCACAACATGTACTTCATTTTTTTATGGATGTGACTGTTGCAAGTTCTTGACGCACTGTTGGTTGACTGTTGCACTTGCTTTCACAGTAGGGGAGGATGACTGTCTTAGAAGGCATACATTCACAGGTAGTTATGCATACTTTGCAGGCACACATGGTTATGATGCATCGGCCACTTGCTGCATGTACACGCACATACATGCATAAATGTATGATATATGCCATTGTAATGCTCAATGATTAGTTGTAAGTTATTGTCTGCCAACATATTGTCATAATTTATTCAAATGTGATGTGTTGATAATTTATGACAATATGCTTATGTTTGTGTTTTGATGGTTTAATTTGATTTGCCTGCTTCCTCGTGATTGAATGTTGAATTTTTTTATCCCACCGAGAAGTGTGTTAAGTTGCCATGAAATTTGAAGTTGAACCATAATGGTATGAGCATGTGATGCTGCAGAGTCCATTAAAGAGACTGCTTTGAAGGACGAGTCTAGTAGAAGTGCATAACTTAAAGATGCACATTCAAAGACAGTTCATGCAGAAGATGCAAATTGAAGAACATTTTGTTGTTAAAATTATTTTTTGTTCCGTGATGTGAATTTCCAACCTATCAAGTGGTTTGGGACGACTTGTAGGTGAACTAGACAAGCACATTGCCCAAGCAGAGGGATGGGAGGAAAACATACCCTTAAAATGTGTTTATTTACCTTGATTTGGAATATAAGAAGAAAGAGAAATAGAAATCGAATTTTACTAAAGAAAAAAATAGGAGAAAAACAATAAGGGAAAGTGTTGCATACTATATGTTTCATGTGTAAGGATACTGTTCATTTTAATGAGCACGAAGTTGGGAATAAGAATGCATTGAAAGCAACTAAGATCTTCTAAGGAGAGCACAATGAGTGTAGATAATAATTTCTCAGTTAATGTTGGAAGTTACTTGTTGGCTAGGGGAGTCGTATTTGAAGGACCCGGTTGAGTTGTTGAAGAACCAATGAGGGAGTTGGCTTAAAAGTAGAAAGTTAAACTACTTAATTTTGCTACAAGGTCATAAAGCCAGTTTTTATCAAAGGAAGTCGTGTTAAGAAATTTGGAAGAGATTTTCTGATGATTGTTTTATTCAAGTGAAGGGTCTAGAAGCTGTATTAGTAAAAAATTCCTATTGGTGGAGACAGAAATCCTAGCTAGTGAGACCCTTGTAGGAGGTCAAACTAATTGAAAGACAAATCAATGATTTTGGGTTCAAATATTTGGTTAATTGCTCTTGTGAAAATTTGTCATTCATTAGGATTAGTTAGGATGACGTTTTTTTTGTACAATAAAACTCCCTTGGAAAAAGTGAAAGTACATCCTATCAAGAAGCTCTAAGGGTGTGAAGTAGGATGTTCGTATAGGATGTCCATGGCAAGACAACTTGGATGTCTAGCAAGCTTGTCTTGAGGTGTTGAAAGATATTGTGGAAGAGCAGATGGGAATCAAACTCAAGCTTGAAAAATTCCCTAGAGGATAGATTGGATGCACAAAAATTGGCTCTAGAGAAAAATGGTTTGCACTCTCTCAAAACATACCTTACAATAGAGCTCAAGTCCTGCTAAAGATGCATGTTTCTTATATAGGCATGATTGAGGAGCTGACATCAAGCTAAACTATTAATAGGAGAGAGAGCGAATGAAGAGAAATGGAAATGACACACCACACTAACATACTCATGTGTGTCTGTCTTTTATTAAGCATAAAGAAGTTACACAACCAGGAGAGGAAGTTATACATCCATAACAATAACTATATACATTAAGTAATAATTAATTAGTTAATGCTTACTTCTTTAATACCCCTTTAATGGCATATACAGGAAACTATTCCAAGTTTGTCCGAAAAGTTTACAAACAAAATGGGACCAAGGAGTTTAGTCACTATATTTGCAGGCTGCTCCTGGGAGGCAAAAGTGTGAACATAAAATTACCATAATCAATTATCTATCCTATGTAGTGATGATGAATCTCAATGTGTTTGGTGCGAGCATGATATACCGAATTCTTCACCAACTGCTACACAGGAAAGTAGATTAGGTGTAGTATGAGGAAGTTGAAAATCAATCAAAATCCATCCTAGCCAAACTGCCTCACAACAGGCACTCATTGCTGCCTTGTACTCTGCTTCAGGGAAGATAAAGCCACAATGTGCTGAAGCTTGCTTTGCCATGAAACAAATCTCGAACCAAAGGATAAGATGTGCCTAGTGGTAGACCTCTAAGTATCAGCTGATCCCAATCTGAGTCTATGTAGTTGCCAATATGAAATTTGCAGTCCTCTGATATAAAATGCCAAAAATAAGAGCTCCTTTGACATATCACAAAACATAAATATTCCGATAAAAAAGATGCCTTCTAAATCTAGAATCTTGTAGATGATAATCAGACTTAATATACTAGGCTTGTGAAGCGTCCTTCAATCTGTACATCGACCTAATCAATCTGCAAACTAGATGATCACAACAAGGTATCCGAAAACCTTCAGGCTGCACCATGTAAACCTCCTCATCCAAGTCTTCATTCAGAAAGGTGCTCTTTACATCCATCTGAAACACCTTCCAACCAAACTGAGTTGCTATATTGAGAAGCACAACTGAAATGTCACCATCTTCGCAGTATTTACAGTAGGAGCAAAGTGTTATTGTAGGGTTCACACTAGGTAGGTTATCTCGATTTTATCTAGCCTAGTTGTGTTATTGTTCACACTAAAAGTTAAGCTGTATTTAGGAGATTCTCTAGTTTGTTAGTTTGCAATCAAGTTGTTATTCAGTTCAACAACTTGGTGCACGTACAAGTCTGATTTAGAGTTTGTTTGAGTAGATTTGTTATTCAAAATTACGTAGATGTTGTGAATAACCTGTTTGGTAGCCTCTTTATTAGGAAAATCTGTTGTACATATTGGTTAGTTAGACTATGGAATTAATTTTTGCTGTTTGGAGTGTGTGTTCAACATTTGCGAAGTGTATGAGAGATTGTATTTTGATCATTTGCAGAATTTATGTACTGTCCTTTTTCCCACTTAAGGACTTGAATTTGGACTTCTTGCCATCCCCTTTTCCATGGCAACAAAGTAGGAGAGTTCGGAGAAGGAATTGAGCTTCTTTTGCATTTGTTTTCTAATTTTTAATGTTTCTTTTTAGCATGTGTTTGCCTTTAGCAGGTCGGCTGGGTTTTAAGGCATTTAAGGAGGCATAATAAAAAAATATAATGACTTATAGGGGTCGGCCTTGCTCTTCCAAGATTTGGTGCCAAGAGGAGGTTATAAAATGAGACTTAGGAGCTCATTTGCACTCATATATCTTGGGCACATTTACTCTACTTGAACCTGTGGGCTAGCGGCTCATTGTTATTCCACTCTTGGATGAAAACCCAAGTGTGTGGCATCTCCTAAAGGGATGAAAACCCTTCTAGTGGTTTATAGGAGGGCGGAAACCCTCCTATCTTGTGTGATCTTGAAGGAACACTACAGATTTGTGAAGAAGAAGCTATAATCTGATTTTTATACATATTATTGAGCCCCTCTTTTGTAGGGAGACTTGCATTGGTGTGTGTTTGGTGCCATCTAGGGCACAAATCTGATCTTTTATTTCATATTCAGATTCCTTACAATTTATAAAGCCGGAATCTCCATTTTGGTGATTTTTGGAGAAGTTTATCTATTTTTCCTAGCCCTCGGATTTGGCTAGTCTGCTGCTGATTTAAATAATTAATTCCAGCTGTGTAATCTAATATTCCGTCCATCTTTTGATGTATTTGTGATTTATAAATATTTCCGTGGATAGAATAATTGTTTTGTGGCATTATTCATTGATTTGCATGGTGAAAGGTGGACTTGAATTCCATAAACAATTCGCTGCCCTTGTAGATTGCTGATTTCAGATTAATTTCAGTTTGCTGATTTAAAAATCAGACTTGCTTATATTGGGGGTTTGAGCTAATTTCCTTAATTTTCAGTTTTGTCCCCAAAAGGGATATTACAATTTAATATACAGATTTTTGTGTCCCCGTGTTGGAAGTATTGTCATTGATGTCAAAGGCTTAATCATTGATGTATTTGGTTAATGGAATCGTGTAATGGAAGTTGACGGAACTATTGACGGATGTTGACAGAAATGGTAGAAAGTAACGGAAATAACCAGCAATATAGAAGAGCTGAAAATGAAAGTTTAAATATATGAAAAGAAGCGTTTTTGCATAAGGGTTATCATGGTATAAGCGAGATATACACAACTGTACATAGGAGAGAGATATCAACATTTTAAGTAGCTATTTTATTAAAGGAAGGGCCAACACATTTAATGGAGTATATAGCATTGTATTTAATATAAATTATATTAAATAAAGGGGGCTGCGATTTGGCTTAAAGAAGCAAGTTAAATAAACAAAGATTATCCTTAATGCTGACCTTAATGAAAAGGTATGTCTCTCTTTTCGAAGAGGTGTGAAGTGGTTATAAAAGGAGAGAGGATTGATTGTAATAAGCAAGCAATTTGAGTGCTTCTTCATTCAAGTTTAAGGGAGAGAAGAAGAAGAAACAAAATATGAAATATAACAAGGAGTGAAGGGCAGATTTATTTTAAAGAGTCAGCAACGATTTATATATGTGAAGGGACTGAAATAAATAAGAAGAACATTCTTAGCAGCATTTTTGTTCTATCATCTGTTGAAGCAACAACATAAAAGATAGGAAAGAGTTTGTTTTTCGTAAGGAAGGTTGGTGCCTTCATATTCGAAGAGATCGGTGTCTCTTGTTGAGTTGGTGCTCCTGTAGGTTGGTGCCTACAAAATTGTAACTTGGGGATTGGTGTCTCCCATAGGTTGGTGCCTACAAACATTTGAGAAATATAATAAAGAATATTTTCTCCGTGGTTTTCTCCCGAAAGGGTTTCCACATAAATTTGTGTCTATTTGCAGTGTGTTGGTTTACTTTGCATTCATTGATTGCTTTGATATATTCACTGTGAAACTGATTAATTGTGATTACAAATCTAAGATTAAGTGTTAAATTTAAAAGAATATCATAATACTGATTCACCCCCTCTCAAGTATTATCTTGTGCTTAACACCCGCTCTAGCTTTGATCATGTAGGATGCTCCCACATGGTATCGAGTAAGCCAACAAGCATAGGAGAAGCATCTTCCTTGATCAAGGGTTTTGATTTACATGTGGTTAGTCGGTGCAAGAGTGCCGAGGTAGTGTAGTGCGGTGCATTGCCTGGAATAACTTGGTCCCCTCTATGTTTTGTAGTCGGGGCCCTCTTTAGTACAACTCGGCTTCATTCTTACCGAACTTGCTTGGCCCTAATACCTCCTTCGCACTCTTAAGTGGGCACTGCCTTACATTGTCGAGCTCGCTCAACATACATAATAACTCAACTCATTTTGTGGGATCTCTCAATCTCGGAGCCAACAACGAGCTTCTAGCAATATATACCTTGTTTCTTCCCTCTCCAACTTGCACCTTCTATATCTCGACAACATTGAACCAATCCCTATTGATGTTGTGTTGAATGGGTCCTAAGCTCTGTCACGTTCTTCTCCGCCCGGTCTCTCCAAAGCGGATCTTCCTTGGGCTTCCATCTCAATCCCTCCTCGCTCGACACTGTGGCCTCGGAAACATTTCGTCTTCCTTTGCTCGCTCTTCAACTTCTTTTGCATCAACACTCTCTTCTTCTTCTTCATCATCTGAAATTACCTCAATGTAGTGGGTTGCCCCTTTTCCACGGCAACGATGGTCAAGTGTCCATGGATCCTTGCATGTGAAACATAACTTGTTCCTTCTAAGCTCATTCCTTTCTCTATTTCCTTGTTTTTAGCCACTCTTTTGTATCAGATTTACCTTGAAATGCCTTACCTTGCTGCCCAAAATTTGGTGTTCTTTGCTCACTATTTGAAGTAGGTCTTGGCTGTCCAAAAGACCCCTTTGGCTGCCCCAAAGGTGTTGTCCTTTGTTGTCCATAAGGTACAGTCCTAGGTTGTCCAAAAGGCAGATTTTTGCTTTTTGGAACTGAAGTTTCAAGATCCAAAGATTTCTTGATAGCTCCTTGTAGAGAGGGAGGACTGAAGGCTTTGACTAGGCCTCTAAGTGGTTCTACTAGTCCCTCAATGAACAACAACACAAGTCTTCTTTCACTTACATCCGGTACCATCACTGCAAGTCTCTGAAACTCAGAAATATATTTGTCCAATGATCCCTCTTGCTTGAGTTGAGCCAATTCTCTGAAATGGATCTCTTGGATCTATTCTATCAAACCTTTTAGTTAGACATTGGTTGAATTCTTCAATAGTTGTGATAGATCCATGCCCTTGTGTGATCAATCCATGGTACCACCATTCATGTGCTACCCCTCTAAATGCAAAGTTGCAAACTTGAGGGCTTCCTCCTCATACATGGGATTCAATGACAAGTATGTATCTAACTTTTGTAACCATGCTCTAGTTGAACACTTATCTTGAACCATCATAAGAAGGAAGAGTTACCTTTCCCAACCTTTGTTGTATGTCTCTTCTTGGCTGCTCTTGTTGAACTCTTCTATTCTTTCCTGTGCCTTTACTATTCTTCACTTGGCAATAATCCCTGAAAGACAACATGTCTCTCACTTTGAAACTAAGGGCTGCATATTCTTCACCCCATGCCTCTATATCTTCAATGTCACTTGTTGGATCTAGCTCAATTGGTTGCTCCTCTTTCTGAAGGAACTTGGCCCTGAATATTTGAGGTGGAGGCTTGATGAAGGTCTTTGTTGGTCCGGATGAGCTTCCTTCACCATTGTTGGTTGCTCCTTGGTTCACTGATATATTGTGCCCATGTAGAGCCTTAGCCAAGTCCATGATTGAGCTTGTCAATGCATCACACATTTCCCTTTGAGATTCCCTCAACACATGTTGCATTTCTCTTTGGCTTTCCCTTTGAGATTCTCTCATAGCTTGCTGCAACTCTCTTTGACTCCTTGTAATTACTTCTTGCATGAAACTCAACTCATTTGTAGGAGGAGCTCTCTGATCTTGCTCATCCATGGTTCCTTTCCTTGGAGTTTGATTCCTTCTTTGATAAACTTGAGGTGTTTTTCCGTGTGCATTCAGATCTGATCTCTTTCACAGGATGGCAAGGAAAACCGCTCTGATACCACTGTAATGTCCCCAATGGAATAATTTATAAACCCAAAAGGAACACTGCAACGATGATTTATATCAACAATTGATATAAGATATATTTGATAAAACAATGCAAATTTGAATTTCTTCTAGAAAATGCGACTTGATCTAGAGATGGTTGACCCTCAAAACTGCTTTAAACTTGATCCAATAGTTGCCAAAAACAATCAGAATTTAACATATATGCATGAATACAAAATAATAAATTTTTGACCCAAGAAGAAGAGTTGTATTTTTATTTAAAGTCTGCAGAAAATCAGCTTACAAAAATGGCTGGAAAAGAGGTTTCCCAAGCCCAAATCACATGCAAACAAGTTGGAAATGATCTCTAAAAATATGGCAATGAAGATAAAATCATGATCTAGAACAACCATGCCCTAGGGTGCTCAGATAACTCCCACAAGTGGATCGCTCCTCTAGAAAACAGCTGGAAAATGCATGTCAAAATCAGCCACAACACTTCTTCAAACCCTAGCTGGAGATGCCACAAATATGCAATTTAGGGTCTTTAAACATTGTTAGAATTCAAATTTGTACTTGAAACTCAATAAAAACCCTTGAATAGAGCTTCCTCACACAAAGGATGAAGAGTTTTTGTTCTTCAACCTTGGCAATAGAGGGTTTTCGTCCTCTAATGCAAACACATCAAAGGGTTTTCGTCCTTCAATGTAAAATTGGAAAGCAATCAGCTAAACCAAAATTCAGATGTCAAAATATGCAAATAGATGTCCTCTCCCAAGTGTGGCGACCTCTTTTTATAATTGCAATTGGCACATGAGCCCACACAAAAGCCCAATCAACTTGCACCACTTGGGGAAAGTCACTTTATTTTATTATTTTTAATTTCCCTTGCTTTATTTCCCCATATGGGTCACATTTTTGCCTTAGGGAGAAATAAAAATAAAGTGAACATTTGTTTTATAATTTTATCACTAATAAATTATTAAAGTGCTTATAATAAAATCATTATGCACTTTTAATTAATTTATTAGGATTAGTTTCACTTATTTTCTACTACTCTGTAGTGTCTGGGAAACAAAGAATAGACTAAGGGTATTCGACCTGTTATTTTTGAGAAGGGGATATTACATATCTACATACTTAGTTGTTCTCAAAACCTTCCAAATTGTTGTAACCTCGACAGAGAGCAGAGAGTTGATGAATAATCAGCAACTAGACAAGCTAAGACATATTCTAATATGGTATCCTAGCTCTTCATTCTAACCTTGGCAAAAATGGTGAGAGGACATCTTGTATCCCCAAATATGAACTATGTTCCACCAAGTTTCGAGACGGGGACAACAAGGGACGACTATTAAGAAATAAGGGAAAATTTAAAAATATAGGAAATTTTAAATATTCATATGATAACATTGCTAAAGCAAACCTTAATACATAAAATTAGAGTTGAATTGAGATTTCACATAAGATTTATCATTTAACCTTAAAAATATAGGAAATTTCAAATATTCATATGATAAGTATAACACATTGATAAACTTAAACTTAAAGCATTCCTCACTGTCTTCTTGCATGAAAACTCCCCATTCGTGCGCAGGAAACAATTGGTTTGTAACAAGAATATGATATACCAAGATCAAAGACCAAAAAGTTTGGTGGCATTTTGTGGCGTATTTCTATGGAAAGAAAAGCGCTATAATAAAATTGCTTGTAGACATCCATAAAGTAAATGTTGATAGAACTGTTTGAATTGTGTGGTGGCATATAAATTTATTAAGGATGGATGATAAATAACATGCAGGCTTCAAAATTCAAAATTGAAATCACACGATAAGAATCCTATCAATGTCATGTAATCTAAAGAGACTACAAGTATAAGCTCCATACTTTATAATAGAACTATTTTATTCATTTCTCTCACAACTTATAGTTATACCAATGGATGATAACTAAGACTAACCACACATGACTTCTTAAAGGCCTGTTGTTGACCATTTGAACGAAGCCAACATGCAACTTTGATTGAAGATATCCAAAACAAAGGGGTGCCATTTAATAGCATATAAAGTATTTCTCTCAATATATACCAGCCCATTTCATCTTCAATCTCCTCAATTATCTAATCAATGTAGACCATTGATTTAAATATAAACATTGTTTTGGTAACCAACAATTTTTTGTTATTGTTAATCTCTTGTTGGCTTTTAGTAGTGTCTTATCGACACTTTTGTTATGTTTAGTTGTAGTTGACAGTTGTGTTTTAACCGAAAATCATTGGTTCTTTGATTCTTTTGTCATATAAACAAAATGATTCATTTTAGGGGAAGGGCACTGATGTGACAGTTCCTCCCTATACCAAGTGATTGTATTGAAGTTTGAACACTACCTTATGCAATAAATTTGTTATTCAGAAATGAGCTTCTTTTTTGTTTTGATGTTTGTTTTAGGTTTAGGGCACTTAGAAATGAAAGTGGGGGTCCTTGTGGGCCCCCGCATTGCTTTACTTTTAATTAAAGGTGTGTGTGTTTTTTTAAGGCTGTTTGCTTAGGGGACGGCAGGGGACGGTTGGACGTCCCCGGTGCGTTTAGGGACGGCTAGAAGTCCCCTAAACGTACCCAGACGCGATCCATCCGCCCCCATATTTTTTGACATCCCGGGACATTTCCTAAAATTTGTAGAGTTTGGGGACGGGAAGGGGACGTTTCCTACCCGTCCCCGAGGTTTCGAAATGTCCCGGTACGGGACGAGCTAAAAAACATAGGGGATGCGTCCCGTGGAACATAGAATATGAATGCAACTGAAAAAATGAGGTGGCTGCCGATGATTTTGCAGGTTGTTCCTTTTAATATCTAATAAAAGTCATCTTGTAGATGGGCTGGAAGTACGTTACAGTGGCCACAACACACTTGGGTTTCCACCCAACTAAGTACCTTGGTGGTTGTCTAAAAATTGTCTTCAACTGAACCTTCTTTCCAACCTTTTTCATCAATATTTTTCCTTAATTTGTGCAAACTTACAACTGTCCTTAGCTGTGAACGACAATCCTATACCTAATTTTTTCATGCTCAACAACATGAAAAAGGTACAACAGATACCAAAGTGGATTTTTTTCTAAAAATCAACAACTTAGACTATGTAGGGGCTGGGAACAACCATGCAAGTGCTGAAAATCCCATATTAACCATTACCAATCGAAAATAACTCCTTGTGTTGAAGGAACTTGTAAACTCCTTTGCATGAGAGCAAACAAAGTAATGAAGTGGTTGGTGAAGGTGATGACAGTGATACCAAAGATCACTCTCATTGCTGCCCCAAATGCGTCAAACAACTCTTTTACCTTGGTTGCCATATCAACTTCTTTCTCGGTGTGCTTCTTGGGCTTGTGGAGACATCTCTTCATCGTCCGCAGCAATCTCATATTCATTATTACTTGCTTGGGATGATAACAAACTTAGTTGCTTTTCCTTGTTTTCTTCTTCCTTCTCCATTCCTGGGCCTGCACATAGAACAAACACATTAAAAAAACAAGATTTTTCAACATCTCTCCTTCATGCCTCATAGACATGATGGCAAGTTCTCTTTCATTGCTTGCAACCAGCTCCCAATCTTCATTCAAGGGATGGATTTCCAAAATTCAATCATGCTGCCTCAAACACAGCTATAATAATGCATTTCCTTCCTCAAAATCGAGATGATAGTGGCTGGAATCCAACTTATGACGGCATGCTTCAAAACCCATAAATCAATGCTCCTACTACAAACAATCATACCATCATTGTCACACTGAGTTATAATGCTTTGGACAACAAGATAACATCCATCTTTCTCACTTCCGAATGCCAATTTCTTGAACTCAACATCTAATTTTATCTCGAAGGCTTCTTCTAAGAGCATGTGCATTGATTAGGAGCTGAAAATTCGTATGAAGTGACTGCTGTTTTAGAACTGAAAGTGGGGAGTTTTTCTTGACATTTGCTGCCCATATGTCTTGCCTTTTTGCGCAATTTCTTTCCATCCTTTTTTCTATAGCATCTTGAGGAGCTTTATTTGTCATGCCCCGAAGCACAACCTCTTGGCCATCAAACTTGAATCTTAACTTCATAGATCGGTAGTTTTGGTTAAATTCACCCAAGGAATGCAACCATTGTATTTCAAGTACCAAATTTGTATCACCAATACCGACAACATAGAAATCATTACCTACCATGTGCCTTCCCAAGGTGAGCTTGAGTTGTTGGACCCTCTTGGTGCAAGGGATGATGAAGCCATCTTGTCTTTGTATCTTATCTTTCACAATGAGGTTTGAATGTACAACAAACTTTATATGCATTCTCATAATTTTTCTTCCATTCCAAGTGCAAGAGATGACATTTACTTTGATCCTTCGAAGACCACCCGTGCAAAGGCAATCTTGGCCTTGAATAGAAGAAGCAACATGCCCATGGCTGCAAGTTGTCTCTTTGGACCTAACATGCTTCTTAAATATTTTTCACATGTGATGATAAAAATATATCAACGACATAGTAGGAAACAACAAATCGGAAATATGGTCATCATTGTCATACCTTGGGCTGCCCATAAGGAGCTCACCCTCCTTTGCCTTAGATTCTTCAACATCTTTCCACCTTGATTCCTTACATATTTTGTTGACACATGTATGGAACACCTTCATGGTTCTCGACCAAATCAAGAACACCATCAATTTGCTTCTTATTGATTGTTCGGAAAATTCCAGCAAGCTGAACATCATTATTATCAACCGAGGATTTGGCTTCAACTTCTCTGAACACCGAGCAATAACATTTTAGCTAGTTTATGAGTTAGTAGTGAGGCTTCCTGTTCATAACCAACCATTAGTAAGGATACCAAATGTTGTGAAGTATTATCACCCTCATTCAATACCAAAGTCATAACAGTTTTCATTACGGCTACTACATTTTCTATATGATTTTTATGGACAATAGTAAGAAAATGTTCAAACATATGGAGGATAAGATCATCACATTCTAGATCTAGCATTAGCACACAAGATCTGAGTTCTTCCATAGTTTCTAGGATTGTGACCCTCTTAGCAAAAGGACTTGTGATGTCATCAAGACCCTTAAAGTTCTCCACCATCAGCTGAAATATTTCCTTCAAGGTGTCGTATCTTTGTATGGTTGTTCGGAGATGTCATCCTTGTAATTTCACTAATAGAAGTGATAACTACAAGTCTCACATCTGGATCTGAGTGTCTCAAAAGCTTGGGCTTAACCAGATGAGTCATTGATGGATTCACCGCCCAAAAAAAAAAAAACTAATATTCTGATTGTCTTATCCTGGACAAACATCTTGCGAAATCCTCCAAAATATTGATTAGAACATTTTTGTATAAGATAGCTATTCCAATTTCCTTCCTTCTCTGCAAAGCTTTGTTCTCAAATAATCTTTACTCATTAACTCCATGCTTCCTAACATGCTAGCAAGATCTATGCTCCGATACCATTGAAAATCCTTTTCCCGGCTGAAACTGAAAAATAAGAACTTGCACGAATCCAAATAATAAACTAAAGTAAACTGAAATAAAATTCCCAAACCCTAGCAGCAAGTTGTATATATATATATATATGATAAAAATCAGCTACAAACTTGTTGGAAATAATTTAGAAACCCTTCAAAATAATATTCTTCAAATTTGGAAATGATTGCAAGAGAAAAGCACCGGAAAATATATCATTTTTACCAATTTAATATCAGCTAGAAATTAATTAACAGTGAATACCCTTACAAATATGGCTGGAAATGAAGGATTCCAAGCCCCAAATTGAAGTACAAATGAAGATTCCAGTTGCTAAAAATAGGAGGAACACAATGATGGTTGAATTTGAAGTTGTTGTGCCCTAGAACACCCCAAAATCCACCTTAGGGCAAGTCGCCACCCTTGGGAAGGGCTGGAAATGCCTTCAAAACTGAATACAAACTCCTTATGAGATCACCCTTTTGCAAGCTTGAGGGGTTTTGTCCTCAAACCAACCCACTATTGAGAGGTTTCGTTCTCAATAGGTCTTCTAAGAGGGTTTTCGTCTTCAATGGATGAGAGAGAAAAGCAAACGTGCTCCAACTCCAAGAGAATAAATTCTAAAAGCAGCATAACGTCTTCCAAGCCAAGCGACCCCCTTAAATAGCTAGAGGTGGCGCGAAAAACCAATTAGAACCTTCTAAAGAAGACCAACCTCCTTGAGGACATAATAATTCTTTTTCCTCTATTTTTCATTTGGCTTTTCTCCATTACCCAACCGACCTGACTATACTTAGAAAATTACTAAAAAGAATGCAAAGCTCACAAAAACAACTGAAAAACATGACATTAACTTCCCTTGCTCATTCCCATTTTTCCTGTGGGAAGTGGAATGGGCTCAAGGTCTTCAAAGATGACTTGCGTTGAGGACACATTACATAATTGCTTGAATCCTATGAAGTAGGAATCAAGTCTTATCATCTCCTTGTCATCTCCTATTCTCTCTCCCATATCAAAACTGATAGTGAGTTGTTATTCCAACACACATACACTCATCTACACATTAATAGCAAATACTTATCTACCTATCATGCACTAAATTATTCCAACACTTTTCACAACGTGAGGGAATATATGAGGAGACTTGCTCCTACTGCGAATTTGGTAAAATTTCGGGTGCTTTTCTTTGGAGATTTGGACAAGGTCTATTTTAGTGCAGCCTTAAGGTTTTCAGGTACCTAGTCACGATTATGTTGTTTGCAAATTGGTTGAGTTCCTATATGGACCTAGGCAGGCAGGCTCCATCAGCCTAGTATATTCAAATGATCAGCATCTTCTAGATTTAGATTCAGAACTATATAGGTCAGAGAGTTCCTTTATACAATTTGCTTGAAACTACGAAGTATGAAGTAGGAGTCAAGTCTTATCATCTCCTATTCTCTCTCACATGTCAAAACTAATAGTGACTTGTTATTACAATACACATACACTCATCCACACATTAATAGCAAATACATATCTACCTGTGATGTACTAAATTATTCCAACAATTTTCACAACACTAGGGAATATATGACGAGACATTTTCTCCTCTTCTGAATTTGGTCACATTTTGGTTGCTTCTCTTTGGAGATTTGGACAAGGAGGTCTATTTGAGTGCAGCCTTAAGGTTTTCAAGTACCTGTTTGTGATCATGTGGTTTGCAAATTGGTTAAGTCCCTGTATGGACCTAGGCAGGCTGCATGAACTTGGTATATTCAAAATGATAAGCATCTCCAAGATTTTGGATTCAGAAGTATGCAGGTCTGGCTGAATTTATCAGCCTTTGATGATTTCTCACTGGTCAATGAATCACCTGATAGACAATTGCTGGGAAGCCTAATATATCGTATGCCTACACGGCCAAATTTATGTATTGTTGTTAGTGATCTTTATCGGCTTTTGTCCCAACCAAAGATCATACATTGGAAAGTAGTAAAACATCAGAGTGCAGATTTCAAATTAACATTGAAGGAGCAACGTGCAATTCAATGATTAAATCTTTTTGTCCCATTTTGTTTGTAAAATTTCGGGACAACCTTGGAATAGTTTCTGGATAAGTCATTAAGGGAGGTATCAAAGCTATTAAGTTATTATGTAAACATTTATTAATTAATGTACTTAAGTTATACACATAACTACCTCACCTGATGTTACTTCTTTTATGCTTAATAAAGGCAGACATAAACAATGTTGGTGTGCCATGTGCTTTCTATTCTCTTCATTCTCTCTCTCTCATATTTACTAACACCTCTTTCCTAGGATCTTCATCATAATTGTGGATTTACACTTGTGCTGGTCTTCTTCAAAGAAAATAGTGGACTCGTCATCCTGGAGGAGAAATTAGCCTTATTGAAATGCAGAAAATAGGTCTTTTTCTTTGGTGCTTGCTAGATCCTCTTCTTATTCTTTGGCCTTCAAAAAAAAACAAAAAGATCACATTCCCTGTCACCCAGGAGGACATAGGCTTCTTGAAGAATTGAAAACAAATCAACTACATAATTGTTCATCTCATCAGAATCTTTAGAAGACGGAGAAGAAACTTTAACTCTTTTTTTTTTTTTTGAAAGAGGCCTCATATATATACACGAATTATTTACCTCTGTGCCCACGTTGGGTTTGAACTCGGGTCTCTATGTTAATACAAGCCAGATCACCTCGTTGCTTGCCGATAGACCACACACCCATGGGCAGAAACATTCACTCTTTTCAACTATAAGTTCTATACTTCGTCAAAATCCTCACAATTCCAATCTTATTTTCTTATGGCTTCCTCATTCTGCCCAGTACTTTGAGAAACATGCTCCCCTTCTTCATCATGTTGGGAAAGAACAAAGGTGTTTGCCATATGTTGTGCAGACTCAGTCTTGCAATTTGAAGGGACTAAAGGAGAGCATGCTTAAGAACAATTGCAACCTTCTACTGATATTGCATGAGGGGCATACGAAGACTGCAGTTGATTAGGATGAGGATTCTAGTTGTGGTAAGGCCTTGGAAAATCGGACACCAAATCGTTCTTTGGAGGCCTGAAGCTCTTTGGAAAGTTCACCAACTAGGCATTTCATTTCAACTACAGGATTGACATCAACGCTGACCTGTTGATGGGGATAGTTGAGGGTTTGCATTTGAGAGAATTGGGGAATGGGAGAGAGAACACAATCATGAGGGATCAAGGGGATAAAAGATATTTTGCAGAGATTGCTCCTGCTTCTAAGGCTTTTAGTTTTCTTAGCTAAAATAGCGAAATCAAAGGCTTCAAGAAGAGTCCTCCCTCCTAGTGACTGTATCATTACAGAAATTTTAGAATCAAGAGATCTAAGTTTAAAAAGAAAGGTATATACAGAAAAGGCCTGAATTCTACCATGATCCTTTCGCAGGTTCTCTTGAAATTGAGATTAAAACCAATCAAATGCTGCATTGTATTCAAATGCTCAATTAAGGACAAAGGATATGCTCCCTTAAAACTGATTGTATAACAAAAGCCCCAACTTGTCTCATGTTGATATTGTTCCTAGTTTTAATCCTTTCAAATATTTTCCCTTAAAAGATGTTGTTGCCCGTAACCTATGGTCACGTCAGACTCAACAATGTGGTGAATCACACAAAGATCTCCCACATCTCGAATGTTGTCTTTTGTAGTTTTAGAGATATCTCTAGTAAAAACAAGAAGAAACTTTAGAGCTATATTGGAATAACATTATTTTGGTGATGTAGAGGGCTTTTGAAATCCCAAGCAACAAATGGATGGATGCTTTGCAAAGTCATAATTTATTAACTTCACAACAGCAATAGAAACTTCTGCGAATTGAAGCTCTTTGAGAAATACTTCGCAAAACATTACAAGTTTGGAATGGAATAAACATTCCAAAGTTAAATAATCATTCCAAACTTGTTAATGCAGAATGCTTATTCAACTTAAGGTGTTGATCTCAAGTTCTATGCCATAGAACACCCTTAAGAATATGGTAACAAGATGTATTCCAGCTCCTGACTGTTATCTTTCAGCATACAACTCCTTATGCAACCCTTCACATGCATTTCCCACATGCTACATACATTGCATACTACCCTTCTCATCCTAAACATGCTACTATTCCATACATGACTGCAATTCAATGTGCTTGTATGAAAGTGCAAATGAGTGAGAGGTTCTTCGTCTTTTATGAATAAGGACTATGCTTGTCATTGAGGATTTTGAGCTTTCAAAGTGTTGGATTAGTTACAAGAATTGGAAACATGAAAACATGAAAACAAACACAAGATGAAAAAGAGATGCACAAAAAAATCACCCTGGAGAAGCTCATTGCAAGAAAACTCTAGCAAGAGTGAAGCCATCTTTCCTTATCTCCACTATGTTCTGCAGTTTACAAGCTTCTTGCTTTCATGGGCTCTTGAGGAAACCAATCTCAAAGGGATCCTACACCTGTCATATCCTCTGCAATGTTCAATGGAAGACTTGCCTCTTCAGCAAAAAAGAATACTGAACTCAGCCATGTTAGCCGTATGCTCCTCAATCTCATATCTACTCTACCCCTGACTGCATCCTCTGCACTTTCACAGAGTTCCCATACACTCATTGCGCTCCGCTACTATTAATTGTACATATCCGATCCAATCTGATTGTATCCACAATGTGAATCCACTTAGTCACTCAAGGAATGAATGAACAAGGAAAAACTGATTTGATCCATCAACAATCAATAAATCTGATGAATTCAAGGCCTCATATGAATGAGTGAAGAATCAAATTTATTGATGAATGAATCTCTTAATCCCCATAGGTTTATTTAGGCACCAAAACATACCTCCAAGCTCAAACAAGAAGCCTAAGAGTCAAACAAACAAAGCCAAACCATCTTGCTGTTCTTCAAACTTCATGTGCCTTTTCCACACGCAAAACCACTGCTTTCAACAGTATTGGCAATTGTGAAACCACCGTGGTGGTTGTGAAACCACCAATGACAATTGCAGAACTGCCATTAACACTTGTGCAACCATTGGGTGCCTGTAAAAAGTCCTCTATTTTCTAGAGGAAATAACTTTTGCATATGAACTTGAAATCGGGTGCCATTTTTTTGAAATTGTGTATTTTTCTAGAGGAACCCATATATAATCAACCTATACATATGAGCAAGCCCATACTGTAAAATCCTATAACTAGAAGCTATATGTTTTTTTAGGACTTTAGAATGTGGTGAACCCTATTTGATAGTTGATTGTCTGACTGACTAAATTGGATGATTTTCATGATCCATTTTCGGATCAGTTTCAGACTTGTTCTTCAAGAAGGATACCCATATCTTTGGGAAGTATTCATCGATGAACAAGTAGTATTGAGTGCTGCCAAAGGTTTTGGAAAAATGTATGCATGGATCACCCTTCAACCAAACCAAGGGCAGACTTGGATCAATTTGGCTTACCACTTTCAAATTTCAAACTTTGCTGCTTAACAGCGACACAACTAGAACCAAAGTTCCTAGGTTCCTTGATTGTTGGTATACCATGGACTATATTTTGTTTGTCAAGGACCTCAACTACGCAACACTCAAATTTTCAAATTGTTGATGCGATAGTGAACTTTGCTGTTTACCTGAAACAGAAAGAATGAGGTGTCATTGAGTAGGTATGGAATCGAAGATGAATATGCCTCCTTTCTTAGACACATCAGCCATAACTCTATTGTGCTTGGACTTGTCTATGATGAAACAAAATTTGTGACCTTTCATGTCAGATTTTACTTTTAGATAATGGTCAAGTAACCAACTCACAGACAATCGACTCTTCGTCATCTATGGAACAAACAAGATGCCTTAGACTTCATACTTGTTTTTATTCCAAGTGAGAGGAACAATGCCTTTACCTTTGATTTTCAGAGCAGAACTATCTCCAATGGTTTAATGTCCCTTTCTAGGGCTGAAACTGAAAAACAAGGAAATAGCACAAACCCCAAGTGAAGTAAATTCTGATTTTTATAACAGCAACTTTAATATTCCTTGAAACCCTAGCAGCGATTGTATAGGGACATTAAATTCACCATATAACCATGCACAATAGCTGAAAAATACTTCTAAATAATTATTTCAAGTATGACAACAAATATCCATCCAATTTGCATCAAAGAAATGGAGAAAACCAGAGATGATACCTTGTTGTAATTAAATTTGTGACAACAATAGGGAAACCACAAACAAGGGCTGAAAACAATAGATAAACTCCTCCAAAAATAGCCAAATTATGGATTCCAACCTTATAAATTATGATAAATCAGAATATCAAAGAATATATGAGTTATGTGCCCTAGAAGGCACCAAACAACAACCAAACCCTAGTCGCTCCCTAGGAGAGGGGCTCCAAAAATGTGTCAAAGCTCTTGTAGGCCTTCTTCTTGATGTCCTTGATCCAAATCAGCAAGAGAGTCTTCAATAGATATCTTCAATTCACCAACATGGAGAGTTTTTGTTCTCCACCAAACCACAAGGGTTTTGTCCTCCTTGGATGCCACACAAGAGGGTTTTTGTCCTCAAGTGGAAAGGTATTGAGCAATCAGCCCAACAAACCAAGTATAAGTGTATATGTGCCAAAGATGATTTGCAAATGAGGTCATACAATCCTTTTTATATCCCTTGGTTGGTGCCAAAGGACAAATAGGTGAAGACTGACCTCTTTAAGCTTCACTTTATCTTCTAATATCTTGTTGGGGTCTCATAACCCCAATCGACCTACCTTAAGGAGTGAAACACCAAATAAAAACATTAAAAATAATAAAAGAAAAGTGAAATGAGTTCAATTCCTTCCCTTGTTCACTTTTCTTTCTTGGCCATGGGAAGAAAGTGGCAAGAAGTCATCATTTGACATTAATGTGAAGAAAGGGATATTACAGTCCTCCCTTCCCCAAATTACTTGTTATCAAGCAATTGCAAACTTGGATGCTCTAAAATTGCAACACTTTCCCATGTAACATCTTCAAGGGCAAACCTTTCCAATGAACCAAGTATTCCTTGATGCTTCGGTTTTTAGCTTTTTTCATGGACCTCCAAGATACTTTCCGGAATTAGAATCAATTTAACTTCTTCATCCAATGATGGAAATTCAAGAGAGCGAGTAACATGTTGTCCTAGTGCCTTTTGAGGCATGAAACATGAAAAACATTATGTATTCTACTATGTTCTGGAAGCTCAAGTTCATATGCAACCTTTCCCACCTTTCCTTTTACCTTGTAGGGACCATAAAAACGTGGTTTCAACTTTTCTATACCACTTTGTTTGAGGGAAGATTGCCTATAGGGCTGCAACCTCAAAAACACCATATCACTACCTCAAATGACCTCTCTTTCCTATGCTGATCTGCATACAACTTCTGCTGATTTTGGGCACATTGGAGGTTTTTTTGAGCTCTTTCAAGATATCATGGCTTTGTTGGACCAAGTCTTTGGCCCTTGGCACTCTACTATCCATCATCACCAATTCAACAAAGGAAAGGGCATCATAACCATACAAAGATTTGAAAGGAGACATACCGATAGACATTTGGAAGGTGGTATTGTAACAAAACTCAGCCATATATAACCATTTTACCCATACTGATTGTTGCCCATGAGTGTAGTTCCCTAGGTAGCCTTCAACCCATTTGTTGACTATTTCAACTTGCCCATTCGTTTGAGGATGGTAGTGTTGTCATGCAAAATGTCTAGCATGAAAAATTGAAACTTTTGAGCATGACAACTAAGCCCATAATTGAAAATTCTATTTCCCTGGCCTTTGTGAATCCTTCTTTGGCCAACCTATCCTCATTTCCACCCTCACTCAGGCTCAGAGGAAAGTGCTAACAAGATTTTTAAGTGTGTTTTAGTGTGCAGGGAAGAGTGCCTAATGTGATTGATGAACTCATTAAGATTCGATGAAAGATAACTTCCTTCGGAGGCCTAAAAAGCCATTTTTGGCCATTCGCAACTAGTAAACACCCTCCGGAAGCCTACATGGAAAATCTAAAGCATCTAAAGGTGATGTTGAAGAACATTGAAGATGTCCGAGGCGGTTAAGGAAAATTCGTGAAGAAAATTTGATTCAGGAACAACTTGTGCAAAATCGGGTGATTCTAGGTGTAAGGAATGAATGCTCCAGTCTCTAACGGTGAAAATTGAATACTGGATGATTCGGGAGTTTCGAGGGAGTTGGGAGGCAACAAATAGTCATCGATTGTTCTTGCAATCCTCTACAGGATAGAAACATGAACTTTGTTCCAAGACTTAAATATTTCTTTGAGGTGATTTAGAACATGTAATGCCCCCTTTTCCATTTGAGAGCTATTAATTGGTCTTCTTGCCATTCCTTCTCCATGGCAAAGAAGTGAAGAAGATGGAGGAGAACCTTGAGCTTCTATTTGCATTGTTTTTCTAATATTTTATATTTTCTTTTAGAGTTTTCCCCTCTTAATGAGGTCGGTTGGGTTTAGTGCCTTTAATAAGGCTTAATGAAAGATTATAATGGCTCATTAGAGGTCGACCTTTCCTTTATGAGTCTTGGCACCAAAAAGCGGTCATAAAAGGAGAGCCAAGGAATCATTTCAGATTTAGACTGGGCGCTATTTATCTTATTGGAGCAAAGTGAGCTTAGAGTTGTTTGTTCTTGCATTTAGGGACGAAACCTCCCTATGCGACTTGCCTAGAAGGACAAAAACCCTTATAGAGATTGAGAGAAGGACGAAAACCCTTGTCCTTGGCTTGGGATTGATGTTTGAGGCTGATTTGGAGAGATACTTGCCATTTTCGGTTGGTTATTGATTTATTAGTTGTGGAGCGACCTACCTTGGGTAGGGTTTGGAACATATTACAAGCATTGATAACCCTTTCTCTTTCCATTGACCCCATACATATCAATTTTAATGATTCAAATTTTTAAATACAACTTTTGGAAGGAACCTCCTAGATTTGAATTTACATTACAGGAAGAGGTCCCTAAGGACTCGAACTTACTAAGACACCTAAATAAATCACTAGCACCTAAAAAAATTAAAAAAATGTTTTATTTAACTCTACAATTTATGTTCTTGCATAAAAAAATCCATTATAGGTCTGCACTGAATCAACCGTTATTAAACCCCGCCCTGTCTAATGAGGTATGATGATAATTTTTAGAGAAAGTATGTAAATGTTATCATGGATAAGAGGTTATTAATCTTTTCTCGAGATATTTTGATGAAGTTTCAAGTCATGGTTTGGAGGATTTTGGTGGATAATGTATTTTTGGTCTAATCAAGATCATAAAATTTAGACCTCGAACCGAGAGACACTTTATGATGCTCATTGGCATATTAATCCTCTACATGGGAATATGATCTATTGAGGAGAGATGGGGAATGGTACTAGCTAAGATTTAGTGACATTAGTTTTGGATTTTAGGTCCTATTCTTTATGAACAATTGTTAACACCAAAATTGCTCTAAAACCCTAACAAGGAATCGATATGAAATATTTTGCTCAAAAATTCTTATAATGGATTAGATTACCTAGTTTGATGATTGGATCTTGTAGTGGACTCAACCATGTATCTCCGGTGGCATTGAGTTGTCAAATGAGTGAGTGGAACCTACAAAAAAGTATTATTTACGAAGTTGTTGTTGTAGAAGTCAAAATTTGCATTGGACATACTAAGAAAATTAATGGAGGTTGAAGATTGAGACTCACGTTTCATGTTTGTGAAGGTTTCTAGACATGTTCTAGTGCTTAAGTGTTCCAAATTGGTGATACAAGTCAAGTAGTCGCGCTACTTGATCCTAATGGAGAAAACCGGGATGAGTTGAAGGTTATGAGATATTTGCATGATAAGTTGATAAAGGAAAGTATATGGATACGTTTTTTGGGACTTGTAAGTAATATTTATGCTTGGTAGAGGATTTTAAATTGGTCATACATGTGTTGAAGATAAAGTTCTTCATGACTAGTTTTTGAGGTAAGTTGACAGTTTTGAGTGATCATGGTGCAGGCATGTTCTTGAGCCCTTATACCACGGGTTGAAGTGTCTAATAAATATTGTGAGCGTTCTTAAGGTCATGGAGTAAATGTATATATGTTTTATTTTTCATTATTTAGTAGATAAAGGTGGCACAAGCTTCATTCTTGAAGACATACTTTTTGGGTATATAGACCTAATAGGACATGTAGACACAATGAAGACTTTCACGGTGAAAATTAACAATAAAGAGCTATTCAAACATGGATGAGATCGGTGAAATTCAAGTTTTTTTTTGAAAGGGTTTAGGGTTATAAAAATGATCACGAGTTCTCAAGGAAGTCGGTGCAACGATTAAGTAGGAAGACCTAGTGCAAGTAGGTCTTCATAAGGGCTAAAGGAGTAAAAAGCTAATTGATGATATTGCAGACAAAAAGGAGATTATGTTGTGTTTATTTCATGTTTTTTATATTTTTTTAGACATATGGAGTAACCTACCTAAATATTTTAAGGAATTTATCACCGACATAGTTGGTTTATGTTCTTGAATCATGTATATATATGTAAGGGCAGTTTTTGGCCATTTTACAAAAATGAGTGTATGAGATAAATAGTGCTTGTAAGAGTATTAAGAAGTATTATATACTATGGTAATATTGTGTATATTGAATATCTAAAGGTGGTTAGCTTGTAAAATTCAATTTGTGTATGTCCATTTCAAGGTGAAGAAGAATGATGAGTGAATAAGCATACCATGACAATTTGAGGAGTGATCAAGAGAAGAAGGGAAAAGAGATGGTCATCATTTGTTGGTGAACAACAGAGAGAGAAGGTGAAAACCATTCAAAAAGGTTTGAGTTGGTGTTGATTCACTTAGGGAGTTGGTGCTTGATAAATCCTAGTTAATTAGGTTTTGTAGCTCAAAATTGCACCCTAAAATGATCATGGAAGATCAAAATTTTGGACCAACATGGGACTGTCTCCAAGTGTGGCACCTTGAAAATCAAGACATACCTCCAGAGAAGGCAAGTTCCTCTACCTATCCTAATGCTAAAACTACTCCTACAACTGAAAGCAAACCTATCTAAGCCTAATCTAGCAATTCAAAGGGACTATGGAGAGAAATTCAAGGAAGTCAAATCCTAATTAATGAAAGAGGTGATAGGACCAAGAAAGTGGGTATTTATCTCCATGAGGGAGAAATGAGAATTAAATGAAGGTAGGCGATGACAGTAAGTGTGCCACAGATCCAAAACAAGCAAATCCACTCATTCCACACATTACAAAACACAAAGAAAAGGAAAACCTGCAAGTATAACTCATACACAACATAAAATGAGAGAACAGAGAGAGGTAAGAGACACAACCAAATGTAAGTAAAAAAGAGAAGAGCCACAATGTCCAAATTTAATTGCTCCATAGTATACATCTGTTACATCCATTTGGGAGGCATTGAGAGCATTGCAAGTTCCAAAACACATGTCTGCAACTCAAATTTGTTTGGGACACCATTTTGGCATGGTGCCTTTGCAAAAATGGAGAAGTATTACATTACATTAAAAATGAGTTGCATATATAGAAGAAGAAGAGAGGAGAGAGGAAACTTGAAATTAAGGAGTCCAACCACTTCTTCAACCACCCAGGACCAATCAACATTCAAGTTTGCAGACCCAACATGGGCACCATCAATTTTTGCAGATCCCATACCCAAAAACAACCATGGGATTGTTTTTATAATTATGGATTAGTAAATTACATTTTCATGACCAAATATGCTCTCATCATGTAGTACTCTCCAAGACCTTTCCAACAAGTATAAATTTTGTCTTATTTGGTGTCCTGGATCAAAAGTTATGAGCATTTAAATATTAACATGTCATCCACACAATTGATAGCCACGTGGCTATCAAATTTAACCTTAGGGTCACTCTTGCTAACTTTTTGGATCTCCATTAGACCCCGGAGCTTCCATTCTTTTGATCTAGGGAATTTTAGGGACCCATCAAAATTAAGAACATGCAGAAAATAGGGACCCATGGAAAATAAAAATCTGTGGATAAGAAGGAACCCGTGGAAAAAAGGGATCCACAGAAAAAGAAGAACCCATAGGAAACATGGACCCATGAGAAATAGTGACCCGTGGGAAACTAGGACCCGTAAAAAAGAGTGAACCCATGGGAAACTAGGACCCGCGGGAAGGAAGGAACCCGCAGATTTTAAGGATCAACGAAAAAGGGGACCTCGTGGATTTTAAGGATCCGTAGAAAAGTGATGCCTGTGGATTTTAAGGATCAACGAAAAAAGGAAGAAGAAAAATAGGAAGATGAGAAAAAGAGGGAGATGAATAAAAGAGGAAGAAGGGGAAAAAGAAGAGGAAGATGAGAAAATCCCTCATTTTTGAATCAAGTTGTCCAAATAAACATGAGTGTTTATTTGACAACATTTTGGCGACCTCTTGGGGAAATATACCTTCTAGATGATGAATATCGTTAGTTTTGAAGCATCCATTATGTATGGAGTCAAACCTAACCTTGAAACAACTAATCTTAAACATTCGATTATGTCCCTGAACTTGCATAACTCATCCCAATTTTGAAGTTGATCTCTTGAAGCTTTGAATGAATCTTGAAAACTTCCCCAAAACCTTATGATTTTCACCATGGAAATTGATCTGAATTGGATTATGTAACAACAACAAAGGGCCCACAAAAACTATGTACAAACATGGAAAATCATACATGTTCCAAGAGGAAACATACAGAATGTGCACAAGCACTTGTTTTGCAATAAAAACCTAATCTAAGCTGCTATAGCCCAAGGCAAGGGAAGCTCAAAAAACCGGTAATTAGTTGGGAGAAATAGCTCCCCTTCCTTACAAAATTGGACCATATAATTAATTTTAAAGGAACACGACCTTTAGTGAGAATGGAAAACTACCTTGAAATTGATCTCTATCCCCATCCCAACAAGTATCATTTAAAAATAGTGTGAATACCTCTTCATCTTGATCTCGAATTTATTTTTTGGAGTTATTATAGCTGACCCTTGGCACTTTGATGATCTTCCTCATGTTTTAAAGTGAACATGATTAGTGGAAACTTTGATTTTGGCTCTAAACTAGCCAATTATCTAATTGTGTATGTGTCTTGGAGACCAATGGACCGATTCTTTTGCTTTTCCCATCCTCATGAATCTCTTCCCCACTAATGGGGGCATCATGCGAACTTTCACGAAGGTGGTGGATGTTTGAAAGTTGATATAAAAATTTCTCTTCTTGCTATACAAACAAATATACCTCCTTCCGATCCGTCTTCTCCTTAACAAACATGGATTTTGATAAATCAAACCTCTCATCCTCCTTGGGATGAAGTTCCTTTTATTAATTATAGCTCCTAAAGATATCCTTGGTGGATCGTTGTAATCTTCCAAGAGTGAAGCAATCTCTAAACATGCAGGAAAATGGGGGTCATTGCATTCAAATGAAACATCTTGCTCACTTTAGAGTTTATGCTAAGCATTGTTCTCTTCATTTTTAACCTCCTTTTCTTCATATTGTCCAATCAAAATAGAAAAGGAAACGTCGAGGAATTGAGCCACATCTCCATCTATGCTTTCAGATTCATTCCATTCTTCAACAATTATTTCATGATTTTCAAGAATGGGACTCACCTTAGCTGATTTTGATGAACTTGGAGAAGGCTGATTGTTAGGTTCTTGATGATACCTTCTTTTATTCAAACTCATATCTCCAATCCTTAAAGATTTGAATCTGATCTACTCTATTTGGCTCCTTCCTAACCCGCCTCTCAAGGCTCGTATGCGCCTCTTATTGTCGAAAATAATGAAGATAAACTCTTCCTATCATAAAATATTTAAGATCTTGTTTAATGATAAATGAATCCTTAGGAAAATAAGTAGTTGGGAACTCAATTGGCTAGTTGAATTCCAATACTTAATGGCTTAAAAATTTATGAGGTTAGGGAACATGCAAATCCGGTTTTGTGAAACAGGAAAGGATCTAGCCTTTGGCTGAGTTTGAAAAGGTTTAAATGATGGAGGAGGTGAAATATTTTCTTATGGAGGAGATGGAGATTTGGAATAAAATACGGTGGAAAATTGAAAATGATTTGGAAGGGAAGGAGATAGAGATGTGGAATCCTTTGGAGGAGAGGGCAAGAATTTAGGAACATTGGCGGGATGAGATGGTGTAGGTTTGGGAGGATAAATGGAAGGGATGTAAGATACCGGTGTAGTATTTCCCCATTGATAGGGTTTCCTACGACTATATTGGTGAACCTCCATTAACTCAACTCATTTTGTTATTTGGGATATCATCTCAACTATAAAATCCAATTTCGCTAAGGGTTGAACCATTTTGACATAACGCCAACCCATGGACAAGGGACCCCAAAACTAATTTTACATACTTTTATCTAACATGTAGCCACAGTATGCACCATGTTTGCCTCCATTTCTTGAATCTTCTTCGAAAATCAACATCTTGTATGAAATTATCACCATCACTGCATATTCATGTTCTTAAAAAACATCATGATTAATGGGATAACCATATTCATCATTGAAAGTTGGGTTATATGTGTATTCATTGTGATGGGATCAAAACTCATTTGGAGGAGGATTTTGACAATATGGGGATGGATGATGGGCTGGTATTATTCTTGAAAAATAGGATTCTAATGACGAATGAAGTCATGATTGCACAACATCATGAAAGAGGAAAATGGAATGATCGAAAGAAAGGAAATTGATGAAAGAATGAAGGAAAATGTCTAGAATCGAGATAACGGTTATGTTGAAATAGTGGAGTCATCAGATGTGTTGAAAAATACCTCCAAAGGTTGAATATCATCAAGAACACATCGACCTTGTTGGTATGAAGTTGTAAAGCACTTCAATCTTGTCCTATCGGGCATGCGGAATCATTATATCTCAAAAAATTTCCCCGATATGATTGTGGAAGATAATAATTTTGGGACAAAATGGGACTTTCTCCAAGTGTGGGACCTTGCAAATCGAGATATACCTCCAAAGAAGGTTGGTTCCTCTACCTATCCTAATGCAAAAACTATTCCTACAGCTGAAATAAAAATTATCTAATCCTAATCTAAGCATTCACAGGGACCATGGAGAGAGAGATGCATGGAAATGAAATCCTAAGCTATGAAAGAGGTGATAGCACCAAGAAAATGGGGATCAATCTCCATGAGGGAGAAATGAGAAGGAAATGAAGGTAGGAGAGGGAAGGAAAGCATGCCACAGATCCAAAACAAGTAAACCACCTCATTCCACACATTGCAAAACACAAAGGAAAGGAAAACGTGTAATTATAACTTATACGCAACATAAAATAAGAAAACGAAGAGTCAAGAGAACCAAATGTAAGCAAAGGGTAGAAAGCAGACACATTATGAAATTAATCACTCCATAGTATACATAGACTATTACATCTATTTAGGAGGCATTGAGAGCATTGGAAGCTTCAAAATGTAGGTCTCGCAACTCGTATTTTATGTGGGATGCCATTTTGGCATGACACCTTTGTAAAAATGGATAAGGATTATATTACATTAAAAATGAGTTGCATATATAGAAGAGAGGAGAGAGGAGAGAGGAAACTCAATTAAGGAGTCCAACCACCTCGTTAACCACTCAAGACCAATCAAACTTCAAGTTTGTAGACCCAACATGGGCGTCATCAATTTTTGCAAAGCCCATACCCAAAAATGACAATGGATTCATTTTTTTATAATTACGTCTCAAGTAAATTACATTTTCATAACTCAAATATGCTCCCATCATATAGTACTCTCCAAGGTCTTTCCAACGGTATAAAGTTTGTCTTATTTGGTGTCTAGATAAAAAGTTATGAGCATTTAAAGATCACCATGCCATCTACATAGTTGATGGCCACAAGCTATCAAATTTAACCTCGGGGTCACTCCTCATGATGTGTCAACTCCTCATTAGATCCTGGAGCCTCTATTCATTTGATCTAGGAAATTTTAGGGACCCTCGAAAATAAAAACCCACGGAAAATAAGGACCCACCGAAAACAAGGATTCGTGGAAAAAAAGGAACCCACATAAAACAAGGATCTGTGGAAAAATAGGAACCCATTGGAAATAGGGACTCGTAGAAATAGAGGGACCCACAGGAAACTAGGACCCGTAGAAAATAAGGAACTCATGAAGAGCTGAAACCACGAAAAAGAAGGAACTCAAGAGAAACTAGGACCGCGGGAAAGAAGGAACCTACATAATTTAAGGATCTGCAGAAGAAGGGGATCCCACTGATTTTAAGGATCCACGAGAAAAGAGGAACC
Organism: Taxus wallichiana var. yunnanensis; assembly: GCA_018340775.1. Taxonomy (NCBI): domain Eukaryota; kingdom Viridiplantae; phylum Streptophyta; class Pinopsida; order Cupressales; family Taxaceae; genus Taxus; species Taxus wallichiana. The sequence continues at coordinate 594,108,578 of CM031243.1, forward strand.
TCTGATTTTAAGGATCTGCAGAAAATAAGGAAGATGAGAAAAAAAGGGAGATGAAGAAAAGAGGAGTAAGGGGGAAAAGAAGAGGAAGCTTAGAAAATCCCTCATTTTTGATCAAGTTGTCCAAATAAACATGAGCATTTATTTGACAACATCAGGTGCTTAGCTAGTTGGGGTTGGTGCTTCAATTTGATTTAGTTCTTAGTTAAATATGAACTTTTAAAATCATTTATAGGACATTTTTCCATTTTCAGAAGTTCTTAGTGGTTTTTCTTCACCTTGAGGGTTTCCCACTTATTTATGTGTGTTCTATCTTTCTTTGTGTTCTTCTGAATGAATTTTCAATCATAATAAGCTCAATATGGTTAATATGTGTTGAATGGTTTCTTTGATGGTTCATACATGTTAACCTAATTAAAAGAAAATTTTTAAGGACATTGATTCACCCTCTCAGTGTATTGTTCTTACAACAAATCAAACCTCTTAGTGCACATAATTTTATTTTATAAAATAATAATCCTTCCCAAAAACATAATCTAACCAGAGTATTATATTGAAACTTACTAGTTATGTGTAGGCCTTCCATGCCTCACTAAAACCCTCATCTTCATTTTTCTTTTTTTCATTTCATTAAACCCTATGAATTAAAATCTCAATTCATTTAATAAGAAAAATATTAATGAATACATGAGTGACTGTATTTGAATTTCCACTTCAATTTTGTAATATAAAAGAATAGCTTTGTAATAATTCCACCTATTTCATGTCTTTGGTTCACTTTACCCTAATAATTGATGAATGTAATGACTAATGATTCTTATACTAAACTAACCTCTTGGGTAGTAAATAAATTCTCCATTTCTTCAACACTTTCACTATAGCATAGATTTATTGATCATACAAATATGTTTACAACCTAATTAAATCTATTTATTATAGAATTGCACAACAATAAGACGGATTCAAGGTTTTTACGAGGATTATTTTGATTAATTAACTTTCAACATTAATGAAACAATATCATAACACATTAATACTTGCAACTAGTGATAACAATATGCTATAAAATTAAAAACACAAGAGGAGAAATATACTTAGCTCTATAAAGTGACACATGAAAGATGAGTGAGCAGAATGGTCAATCTAGGAGTAATAAACATGAAGATGTGTCATTATTGACAATGTAGTGGAAAATGTCCTTGTAAAGAACCATATAGTTATGCCATGCACATTTGTACGGTTTTAAATGTGTTGTATTGTTTTTAACTTGCTCAAAATGTGGTTTTGTAACATTGTATATACTTCACTTTCCGAAAATTTGTGTCATTATTAAACCCTAAGTGTCCCATAATTTCAAAACCATATGAGCACTATGAATAGAAATAAAACCCTAACCATGGGTGGAAGACCTGCAAAAAAGTTAGTTTTTGGGTTGAAGTGCAATCCATACACCACCTACGTCGGCACTACTTCGAAGATTCCTCAAAGCTGTAAGTAGTTCTCCACCTAGCACATGGTTTTTATATAGATTTAACTAATATGGAAACTTGAATCACTTTGACCATGCTTGGGATGATTTTTTGTCTTGCTAAGACACTGAATTAAGATCTTTGGATGCTTGGAAACAAGGGAATCTAGACTCCTTGACTTGGTTGAGTGCTTCACAACTGTAGTATTAAATGCCCTAATGGATGTGCATCAAATTTGTTAGGGAGTCTTGAGTGCCTTTTTTGTTAGTATTCATAATTAGTGCTCATAAGAATGCAAGGTGAGTAAATTAAGTGATATTGACTTTATTATATAGCATTTAGAAGGTAAATGGTTATGAGAAGGTTGATCTATGAGGATGATGAAATGATCAAGAAAATGATCAAATTGAAAGAAAAGTTGGAGGATGTGTTCTTATAGGACTGTAGAGGTATTCTACAAAAGGATTTCACATCATGAACAAATTATACGGTTTTGGATAGAGTGACATTGCATGTAATTTGAAATATCTATCATGATAAGCATATGTGAAATACTATTTTTATGTATTTATGTTTATATTGTGATGACACAACAAAGTGTGCATGGATAAGAAAGTTGGGGGAGAGACAGTAAGTTGTACTAAGCAGGGATATAATGTGGATATATGTCCTAACAAAGGAGAATCTTCACAAATAATAGTTTCAAAGGCTAAATTTCTAAATTTGAGTGACTACATTTGCCACACCTTTAAGTATGAAATGAATATTTCATGCTTAAATAAAAAGACACCTGATTATGTAGAAACATTTTATCTTTTCTCAAAGTTTTTTTGTCTACATGTGTTGGTGTTGGCATGCTCCATGGTGAAACTTGCAATACAAAGTGTAGTTAATGTCCATAGTAGAAATTTAACTATAACTCAAATGTAAATGTATAATTTGAACTTACACAAAGTGAAATAAAGAGATGCAAAACATGGAGGGAATTTTCTAGATTTTTACGTAGAGGGAAGAGCTTTCATTTATTTGCTTACACTTAGATATTTGATTATATTGTTTAACTTTTCAAGGGATCGATTTGGACTAGTCCTAAATTGTGCCAAAGGATAAAATAGAGTATTGGGTGCATGTAACCCAACACCAAATAAAAGATAGATACATAAGAAGAGAGAGGTACTAAAGAATCTTGTGAAGGAAGAAGATTGTGTATCAAAGTTTTTAGTAACCATGATATATTCCCCTTTGAATGTGTAAGAGGATAGGAAGGATTGCCAAATAATAGCTTATCCACTTTGATACCTTCCATAACCCCATGGGCCACACCGTTAAAGATGGATCTAGGCAAAAATTTGGATGTATAGACACAATGTATAAAAGCGAGTGAGTGCCTTATGTGTGTGCCACATAACTTAGTATGAGTGTGTAATATGCTAACATGATGATGGAGAAGGAGTGAAATCTTCATGCACGTATAAATGGATTTGAAATGCGTCAACTAAGTTTAAAATTATGTCAATAACTTATATTTGTAAGTAGAAATGTGTGGGAGGGTTAAGAACCTTTGTATGTTGTTGATTATTTTGTAAATTTTTAACACATTATTTTTCCCAATTTCGTGTTTGAATATATTTCCTAAGGACTTGTGCATTGTGAAAAATTGTACCTAAAATCTTAAATATATATGTAGTTGTAAAATATACCCCAATGAATTCCCCTGTTTTGAGGCATATGTGATAAAGAATTTGAGATCATGACTCAACATAAAATTTATGTATCCTTGTATGATAAATTTGATAAACTATATAGGAACACATAAAAGGCTATAATTGTGCCTATTGATGGGATCCCATTCCCATAAAGTAGATGTGCATGGTGGACACCATGGTGCATAAAGAAACAATAGAAATACTAGTAGTAGTAGAAGTAACTCATACGTAATATAATAAATATAGAGACATAGAACTAATTAAGTGAGAAAACAAAAACAAGAGTATTCTAAAAAGAGTCACATCAAGGTATATATCCATAAATATGGGACACCCATATTTTCATAATGCAATCAATGAACTTATGTGAGATACAAGAGATGCGATGTCACATAATAAATTCATAGAACCACAAACATGGGACACCCACGGTGTCATAAGAAAATTTAGACACTCAAGCCACATACTGATGAAGTAGATAAGTAGTAAACATGTATAGAAAATAGTGATGTCAAAGAATGATAATAACATCTTAGTAAGTGTTGGGCCTTGGAAATGTGATCAAGTATTGAAAAGCACGCATGAAAGATCTCCGGAGGAAGTGCACACCGGAGAGAATATGGTGAGCGCGCACATGGATGTCAATATTCACGTGCGAGAGACAAAAAAGGGTGCTCAAGGATTACTTCTAGAAGGATTGAGGACTTAGATAATTTTGGGCAAGATGCTAAATATAGATATGGAGTGGGTGAAACACGAGAAGATTCCATGCAGGAAGAGTCTATTTTTGGAGCAAGGAACTAGCAGTTCGAACTAGAGAATGAAGACTTGGAGGCTACGTAAGGCTATTTTGGGACGAGTGGAAGGTCAAGTGACATGCAAAGTTTTGGGCTAAAAATAGGATTGGAACTGAAGTTATCTATAAGAGATATATTGTTAGAGGAGTTTGCATGCTCCCTTGTTATCTTTGTAATTGGTGCATGGATATTCTTAGCATGCTGACCTACTTCGAGGATACTTAGGCGGTGAAGGAAAGTCCCTACCCTTATATATATATACATACATATTGATTTGCATGGTTTTATTAGTTCTACTTTGTAGTTGATCCGGAGGAAATTTTGGATATTCAATCTTCCTAGAATCATCCACAACCCAGTTATTATGGAAGAGTCTTCCGATAGCTTTCAATGCATATTGGAACACATGCATTAGAGAACATATGCTCCTAGTGCGGCTGGTCAAAGTTGATCAACCCACTTGTCAAAGGGGAGTCAATTTGGTGATTACGTCGCATTGAGAAAAAAGGGTTGTGTTTTCACCTCCGGTCTTCGTCGGTCGTTTATAATAGGCGGCTACGGAGCCTGTAGCTAGTGGGATCCACTTTTATATTGGAGGGGACCTGCCACCGTGAGGATGATTATCATTGTCCGCGTGGTAGGTCCTCAAGCCACCACGAGTTTGATTTTACTCAATTTTCCTATCGAGAATCGACAAGTGGACTATATGTTGCAGAGTGCATTTTAGGTGGATAATTAGCTCGAGCGAGCTATTTTATTAGCTCGGTGGGGTGATCAGCTCCCCACCGAGTTGATTTCATTATTTCCACATTGCTCGAGTTGGATTTTCATTATTTCCACATTGATCGGGCTTACCTTATATTCCCAGTCTATTTTCCAACTAGCTCGGTGAAGCCTAACTATTTATCTTATACATTGTATGGAGTGAGGATCGGTATTATCCCATTGACTTGACTTTATCATTTCCCTCAACTCGGCGGCAAAAAAACAAACCAGCTCGGCACCTATTTCTATGGGTACAACAAACCCAAGCTCACGGCAGAAACCACACAACTCGGTAGACAACACACAATGCGGGGCTCGGGAACATTAATTAGCACAAGGCCCAACAAAAGCAAAGAACACATGGGTGAAGCCACGTTGAACAATGTGGGTCGGTTGGTTATTAAACCGAATCCCCACCTTTCACGCCGACCATGTGGGATTTATCCCCATCGCAGCCCAAAAACAACATCACCCATCAAAAATTAGCACGACCCAGTATGTGGGAGGTGGGATTTGATCACCCAACCTCTCCTTTAAAAGCACAACTATCTCACCAACCCACCTACATAGGTGGTTGGGTGAAGATAAGGCGATAAGCCCTACAAATAGGATTTGCGGGCCTATTTGGGCTTTATATAAAGCCTTCTCCCCATTCCATCAACACGGGAGCTCTAATCTATTTTCTTAGAGTAAAGTAGGGAATTTTTAGAGTTGAGGGAGAATTTTTAGGAGCTTCAAGCTAAGGAGAATTTTGCAAAAGGCTTATTATTTTTTAATTAAGTTCTATTTAATTAGGCAATTTATTTGGAAGCTAAGTTCTATTTTTATAGGAAAATTGTAAGAAAATTGAGAGTGATTTATAAACTTTCCAATTGGCCCGTTGAGCCCTATAATCAACTTGCGGAGCACTGGAGTTCAAATGGAGAGCCATAGGACATCTTAGAAATACGTTTGGAAGGTCGATCAAGTACAGTAGGTTTCTTGTATAGCTTGAAAGTGGAGGACAATCCCGAGATATTTCGATGTTCCTTCAAAGGTCTGGAGTGCTATTAGGAAAGTTGATTTGAGTTCCATTGGATTGTATTGTACTTACAAATTTTAACTAGTGGAACGGTTCTTCAAAAACCCAAAGCGTGGCGATTGCCCGTAATCATTTTGGGTACAGTGTGTTTACATTCTTGCATTGGTTTTAAGTTATTTATTTTAAAACGGATTTATTTAATCAAAAAAATTAAACAATCCTGTATGGATCTGAAGGTCGCAAAGAAAAATTGACCTAGAATTTTTGGATCAAGTTGGAAAGCAGAGCGAGTTTTATAGGATCGATTACAGAGGATGGATATATACCTGGATCACTCGACATTAGGAACGTGATTGCCAAATTGTGGAATTGTAAATCCATTTGGATAATGTTCAAAAATGGCATCTCCAACATCAACAATGCCTCACGAGTTGCGAGAAGACCATAGATGCTCCACTTAGGAAGATAGCTGAAGCAAGTCAGCTTCGAAAGCGCCGCATAGAAAGGCTACCTACACCAGAACCGATTGTGTGCAGTCATTGTGGAAAAGTGCATGATACCGAGCATTTTTGGGACTTATACCCAGAGATGAGGCCTAAGTGGATGTAGAAGAAGGCCAAGTCTATTGCACTGACCTAGTTCCATCGGCCATCTGCATCATTGGGATAGAGAGCATCATTAGAACGCCTAGACATCATATTGAACACACAAGTGCCTCGAGGCAGTTTATTTTGGTGGTTTCTCGAGGACATCCAGTTACACTTATCTTTGATTGGACTATCGGAATAGGATAGATGATTGCCGATGTAGTACGTAGATTGGGCTGCCGCTTACTACAACACTTCCTCATACTAAGACAATTGGTACAAAGGATGGCTGCTTGCTGCATGGATTGGCCACTAGATTTTGCATGTGGGCTTTATAGTTGGGGGATAGTTCTCTGACACTGTCACACTCGACATCATTCCTTTGGAGATGGGAGAAGTGGCATTGGGAAATGTCTACCTTACAACTCGGCGAGGATATATGACTAATGAAAGGAATGAAGTGGAGCTTCGTCATAGCTGGATTGTGGAGTTTGGGTCAGGACGAGTTATTCATCCTATACCTAGCGACAATCGTGAGTCTTCGGCTCATATGTACGAGGTATCATCCATATCCTAATGTAGATTCATACTCAAATGTGCTAGCAAACCATCTAGGACCTCACACAAAGATCGCCTATATTCCGGTAGATCCTACAAATCCCTATGCAGAGGAGATATCGATAGACAATCCAGAGAGCACCTATTAAGGTAGCTTTGGGCCAACACCAAGTATTCTATAGCTGGTAAGAATCTAAGGTGTAATACAAATTTGACATTTTGTTCAACTATTGTATAGGATTTTTGAGCATTATTTATTTCTCTGTTTAATATAATAAAACATACAAATTATTGTGTTAGGTAGATTGTGTAAATAAGTCATCTCGTAGGCAATGTTTGTAATTATGGCATAGTAGTAGAAGACCCAATTTTTGCAATGTTTGTACTCATTTTATACTTGCATTATGAACCCCTAGAGGGCTATTATTATTTGGTGATTTTGCTAACACCAAAGATGTAGTATATTTTGTCCTTGTTGAGTTATTTGTCCAGCAGGGAGGAGACAAACACTTTTTAGAGTTTAGATTTAGTGAGAATAGTGGGAGATAGGTTTACCATACTTAGATTTGTTCTCACATTTCAAATTGGACTACTCCATATAGATATCTCCTAATTAGTTTTTGAGTACATGTTCTGACTTACTGACATGATTTAACTCATATTTATAAGGTTGGAGATTTGTCAGCCATTTGTGCGAGACACATGAGCTCGCAAGTATCAATTCAAATCTTCATTCTGTATTGCGTCGTTGTGACCATGCAATAGGATGGTAGTTGATTACCATTGGAATTCAACATCGGGTTGGATCTTCATTCTATGAAGAGGCCATCATGGCCATACAATAGAGTGGTACCTAATAATTTGTGTCAACAAGAGGAGCTCATAAGAGATTATCTTAGATCGTCATTTGGTTTCAAGGCATTGCGACCATACATCTGAATGGTAGTTGATCATCGAGACTTAGAAACATGTAGCGAAGTGTTAAGGTGCGGAAGAGGACTTAGCACCATGCAGTGGAAGTGTTGAGGTGCGAAGAGGACTTATGCACTTGCCGCACAACATAATCATTGAGGTCTTGAAAGATACTTAGCATCGTAAAAGCAAGAGGCGTTGAGGTTTTGAAGCATGGTGGGACCATAAGCCACAAGGCCGGGATCAAAATCAAGTTGTCAAAGTGAGAAGAATTCAAGTTTGATGTGACAGTGGAATATTCATATTCAAGTGTAGACACCAAAATTGGGTCACACTCCCCTTGGTCCCCTTTCGAATAACTAACTTAAACATACTCACCTAACATTAGCCCCCTTTCACCCCATATTAACATTAATTTAATTATCCACAATTAAATCAATACTCACCCTCACTCCATTTATTAATTTAATTACTTTAATTAAATGGATGCACACCTCACCTAGACACCTCACCATAGACCTATTCATAACATGTTTCCATAACTAACTAAGACTTATCCCTACTTACCTTAATGAATTAAGACTTAGTATAACCCTAAAAGCACATGTCTATTCTTCCTCTAACCACATTCCCACGTATCTAAGTGCAACGTTCCATTTAGACCCGACACCAACTAGAAAAGCTGGAAAAAGATAGCCAAGATCTACTATTTTAGGCAACCTAGGATATCTTGCCTTAACCGATGCCAGTCAACCTGAAACCAACGCTGGTCACCCTAAACCATTGTCGGTTATCATATAACCATTTTGGTAACCTTGTTTTAGAGGTTGGACACATTCTCGAGTTTTGGGAGCAAAGGAGATCTGCATGTAAGCAAGAACCAGAGCTCTTTCACACATCCAGACAACCATAGCCAACAAAACCATTGATCAAAAAGTATTTGCATCCACGGTAGCATTCTAAGAGGAATTTCTGCGGCATTGATAGTCATTTCACCGATCAACCATCACCACTACCCGGCCATTGAACCAAAGACAACATGATAAGTGTGTTTTTAACCCGCATCATTTCATTTTTATTCAGTTTATAAGAGTTCTTCACCTTTTTTATCAATCACCATTTATATATTTTTCTCACCATTATTGCCTTCCTATGAGCCCAACCATTCCCATCACTCATAATCATTTTAATCACCTCTGCTCATTTCTGAGTATCTCTGAATATTCCCAACACCTCCATAGACTTAAACCAACTCCTTACCATCTTTGATTCACCTCAGACAAATCCCCAAAACCATGAACTATTGAGTTATTATCTGCCCGCATTAACCATCGTCGGTTCTTACTAAACCGTCATCTGTCATACTAGACTGACGTCGAGTCTCTTTATTTGGCAATCTTGCTAATAGCAGATCCCAATAACCCTTTCCCAAGTGACCCAAGTAACCTAGAAGTTGACCCTGACTTGTTCCAGCACCTTGATTATCTACCTTATTTCCATATTTGATTATAGCCTAACCTGTTATGTTAGATTTGCTTATTGTATTTGGATGAGATACTTAAATCATATCAAATACGGTAGAATTTTATTTATTTATGTTATTTTTGCATTGAATTGTATTAAATAGTGGGTTGATCTGCAATCGAGGAAGTATCACACTTCTGAATCTAGCATATGGTAGGCAACCCACTGACATATATTGTTTAACTCTTTCTTGTGGTCTTGTTTTGTATTTCAGGTATTTCCTCCTAGCAAAAGGAATATCTCACGAGTCGCAACATTGGATCAAGAAGCTAGAACGCGCACAACTACCTCGATTGACCATCATAACAAGTATTCCTCCTTGACCCATACCCTTATCATTTCGTCTAAAAACTTAAAGAAAACGGTGAAACATCGAACAAGATGGAAAAATGTTCCAGTAAGCTTTTTGGGACAAAAATCCTTTCCCATTGGGGAGGAGTGATCCAGAGGACATTTTGGATCTTCCAATCTTCCCAGAATCATCCACAACCTAGTTAGTATGGAAGAGCCTTTCGATAGCTTTCCAACGCATATTGGAACACGTGGATCAGATAATGTATGCTCTCGGTGCAATGGTCAAAGTTCGATAAACCCGTGCGATCAAAGGGAGGAGTCAACTGGTGATTATGTGGCATTGGGAAAAAAGGGTTGTGTTTTCACCTCTGGTCTTTGTCGGTCATTTATAAAAGGCCAAATATGGAGGCATGTAGTTGTTGGTATCCACTTGAGCTGCCATTGTGAGGACGATTATCATTATGTCGGCGTGGTAGGTCCTCAAGCCACCATGTGGCTTGCCACCACGAGTTCAATTTTGCTTGATTTTCCTATCGAGAATCGACAAGTGGACTATATGTTACATAGTGCATTTTAGGTGGATAATCAGCTCGAGTGAGTTATTTTATTAGCTCGATGAGGTGATTAGCTCCCCATCGAGATGATTTCATTATTTCCACATTGCTTGTGTTGGATTTTCATTATTTCCACATTGCTTGTGTTGGATTTTCATTATTTCCACATTGATCGGGCTTACCTTATATTCCCAGTCTATTTTCCAACTTCCTTAGCCAAAGCCTAACTATCTATCTTCTACATTAGAGGAGTGAGGGATCGATATTATCCCATTGACTTTGGCCTTATCATTTCCCATAACTCAGCGGTAATAAAAAAACCAGCTTGGCACCTATTTCTATGGGCGCAACAAACCCAAACTCATAGCAAAAACCACACAACTCGGTGGACAACACAAAATGTAGGGCTTGGGAACATCAATCGTGAGGCACAACAAAAGCAAAGAATACGTGGGCAAAGCCACGTTGAACAATGTGAGTTGGTCGGTTATTAAACCGACTCCCCACCTTTGACACCGACCATGTGGGATTTATCCCCATGGCGGCCCAAACAAAAACCATGCCCATCCAAAATTAGCACATCCTGGTATGTGGGAGGTGGGATTTGATCCCCCAACCTCTCCTTTGAAAGTGCAACGGTCTCACCGACACCGCCTACATAGGCGGTTGGGTGAAGATAAGGGCGATAAGCCCTATAAACAAGATCTGTGGGCCTATTTGGGCCTATATAAAGGCCTTCTCCCCATTCAATCAACACAGGAGCTCTAAGCTATTTTCTTAGAGTAAAGTGGGGCATTTTTAGAGTTGAGGGGAGAATTTTGAGGAGCTTCCAAGCTAAGGAGAATTTTGCAAAAGGCCTATTATTTTTTAGGCTATTTTTGTAATTAAGTCCTATTTAATTAGGCAATTTATTTGGAAGCTAAGTCGTATTTTTATAGGCAAATTGTAAGAAAATTGGGAGTGATTTATAAACTTCCCAATTGGCCCTTCGAGCCCCATAATCGACTTGTGGAGCACGGAGTTCGACCAGAAGAGCCATAAGACATCTTAAGTATGTATGGAAGGTCGATCGAGTGTCGTAGGTTTCTTGTACTCCGGAAAGTGGAGGACGGTCCCGAGATATTTTGGTGTTTCTTGAAGGTCTAGAGTGCTTTATTAGGCAAGTTGATTTGATTTCCATTAGATTGTATTGTAGTTGTAAATTTTAATTATCGGAGCGGTTCTTGAGAATCTAGAGGCGTTGGCAATTTTGAACTCCGTAATCATTTGGTGCAATGTGTTTACATTTTTCATTGGTTTTAAGTTATTTATTTTAAAACGGAGTTATTTAATCAATAAAATTAAACAAGCCTATAGGGATCTAAAGGTCGTAAAAATTTTGACCTAGAATTTTCAAATAAGTAGTAGAGTTATGTTGTTGGTTTATGAGCGCACATGACTTATGGTGATACTCTTATGTATGTATTCAACTTTTGTGTTTTACAGTGATTAATAAAATGGATCTTTATGGATGGATATTAGTTATTGACTTATATGTAACTAGATCTTGCATAGTAAACCTGATCTTGATTCTTTTTAGCTCATTCTTGCATATGGTTGTGATCTAGATCTAGTTATGGTTTATATTTGCATAGCTATTATGGATCTGGATTATATATCTTTTCATGCTAACTCCTTGACAAAGTTGCCATAAAAGAGGGACTTGGTACCCTTGTGCGCTTCGGGTGAGTGTTCAGATCTATCTGAGTGATGTGCTAGCGTGCCTTGGGTTGTTCTTGGTAAAATAAAAGACTACATTTTGGTTTTGTTTCGGGACCTCTTTTCAAGTTATTGTAAGGATGTTGCATGATGAAGACGTATCGGTTGACTTTGGCTAGTATTGAGAGTTGGGTAGATAATTTAGAGGAAGAGTTTGCTCACAGATTTAACACTAGACCTGAATTTGATGCACGCATGGGTTAAAGAAAAATGTATCATGAACTCTATGAGATGTTCTTTTTGTTTCCCTATATATTTATACGAGTGGTGGTAGCATATGCATCGAAGAGAAATTGGAGGTATAGAACAATTGTATGGACTCAGGAAGATTACCAGACTCTGCATGATGTTGATTTGACTTGGACACGTGTTGTAGATCATTGGTGGGGTGGTGTCTTGAATAGTTATACATTAGAGTACGTTGTTTCTACTTATTCCTATCCAGAGGTTGTTGAGTTCTAGTTCTTGCATGAACCCAGAGGATCCTACTTTCACACTATCCCTTTAGCGATTAAGATCTTGATTGTAACTTTGGATTTGGAAGAACATCCTATGGCTAGCTAAATCCCACCATGCTCGAGGCGAGGGAGCAGGCATGGTGAAAGATCGAATACCTAGTGGTAGGAAGGTAGAGAGAAGAAAGGTGACTTACGTTTAATGAAGCGAGTGAGAGGGAATGGGAAAAACATCATGATGTTGAGGAATGAATGGTATTTTGAAGAGAGATGGCTCATGAAGGATTTGGATCTCACATGGAAAGTGTGGAGCTGGAGCATCTGGTACTCCCCCATTTGGGTAAGCATGGAAGAGAACCCTCTTCGGCTTCAGATGAGAGCACGTCTGAGGAAGAACAACTAAGAGTCGTGGGTGTGCATCGATCCCACATGAAAACCTAGCCCTTGCACTTGATGTTCAGTTCATGTGTGATTATTGAGATAGGTATATTTCATTTTCCATTAAATTCAGGAGTTAATCAGATAACACATTCATCTATAGAGGCACATATGTCGTCTTTGTTATTTGGGGGTCTGGTTGGAGGTATATTTTCTGGCACATCATCTAGACAAAGTTTGGGCACGCAGAACCTTGGTGCCATGTCTGGAAGTACTACCACTTCACAGACCATGGGGGTTCAATTTAGTACAATTATTGGAACACAAGGCAACACATCCTCTGGTTTGGTGCTGCTACAGGGGGGAGTATTAGGTGGTTGAGAATCTAGTGGATTTGGAGGCGGAGGTAATCTTGGAGGAAACATACGTTCTAGATCTGGTGGGCATGGCCCGCACCAACCCCAACAAGTCTATTACGAGATTTATTTTCACCTATTGGCGTCTAAAGGTATTGAAGATGCAGTTGAGCACGTGCATATGTGTGAGATACTATGGCGCACTAAGGGGATCACATATCTTGAGCATAAGGCAAGTCGGTTTCAACCACTTTGCAGTGCGCGCACATAGTTGGTATAGGAAGTATGATCCGAACCAGACTTATGTAGACTATAATGCAATGCATGATGATTTATTAGATGAGTTCCATATACCTAAATTTGAACAAAAGAGCATCAAGATGTTGATAGATATTAAGCAAGGCATGGCTCGAGTGTAGCAGTATGATGCGTGTTTTAATACTTTTCCTATCAAATTTGTCTAATGATATTCACCCTATCTAACATGCACAATGGTTTGTGGGCAGTTTTATCACATCTTTCAGAAGGGTTCTTTCTCATAAGACATTTAGAGATCCACATGAGGATTTGGAGGTAGCTTTGTGCATTGAGGTAGTTACAAGGATAGACACTGGAGTTAGCCCATTTTTGGAAGCTTAGATTACATCTATGACAAAATAGTTGGAAACATTTTCAGCTAATTAAGCCCATAAGACACGCAATGGTATTTGGTGTATGGATTGTGAGGTGGAAGGACATAATAAGGATAGTTTCCCTCGTAAATCGAGTGTGCACCATGTTGCTGGATTGTGAGATATGTCATTTGGATCATGATTCAAGTAGGTTCCCCATGTTGCAGCACACTATCAGGAAGAACGTGTCTTATTATTGTAATATTTGTAAGTCTACCACTCATGATACAGAGAATTACAGATTGATTGATCAGATTCATGATGTCATTAAAACTGGTGTACGTTAGACCAGTGTTGCAAACAATTCTAAGGAACAAGGTGAACATCATAATCATAATCATAATGAAGGGCACTCTAATGGAGGTGGTAGAGGTAGAGGTTATTGTGGAGGATTTCAGAGGCTGAGGTCGCGGCGGTGGAAGAGGTGAATTCCCGCGAAGAACTGTTTCACATACGGATCCGAGTTTTCATTATAGGCGTGAATGCCCTCGAACAATATTTTCTCTTGGTGCGAAAGAATCACAAGTTTGAAAAATACCCAAATTTGTATGAGCATGTAAGCAAGTATCACAATTAGGATAAGGGTGCGGGAACGGTTAAGTTATAAGGTATTGTGGAAGATCGGTAGATGTCGAAGTTAAAATGTGACCTTGAGATAATACATGTGTTGGTGACTACACACGCCGAGCTCGCGTGCACGTGAGACTCCAAAAAAGAAAGATGTTATGATAAAACATGAGGTATTGCATGTAAAGTAACCAAATCCTGCCCATCACAAGTAAGTCTATTAGGAAACCATGGAGGTTATTAGAAAATTCTTTGGGTGAGATACTGATGCTTGAAGAAGCGATCACATAAGTTGGAGCAGAAAAAGCGGTTGAGCTTCCTCGAAAGACATTGAGGAAATAAGAGAGGTTTATAAGGCGTTGCGCAAATAAAAAATCATTCCTTTGTTAGGGGAATGGTTAAGGGATAAGGTACCGCGTGTTGAAGTTGAGCGTGAGAGACAGATATTGCATACGAACTTAACACCTCACAATCTTGAGTACAATAAAGATATCACTTTCAATGCGAGTTGTTGATAGATGGTTGTTGAGTAACATTACGATTGATATAGGTGCAAAAGTAAATGTACTCACCTTAGGCGAGTGAAATTAGAGGGGAGGCCACCATTACATCCATATTTAAACGTGTTGTATATGGAAAATGATACTAAAGCCACGCCCATTGGAGTATTGAAGAATATCACTATTACTATATAGGGGTCCAAGTTTCTTTCGGGAATTTGAAGTCTTGGTGTTTGCCGAAGAAAATATTTTCCCAAAGATTCCTTGGGTGTGCTTGGTGTTACACAAATAATGTTGATCTGCACTTTAATAAAGGATATATCAGTTTTGAGAACAAGGAAGAGCGTGTGATTATTCCATTGACAGATGGGAAATCTGCACCTTATGTGGAACCATTAAGTGAGGAGGATCTTAATAGAATTTATGTGCACACCATTAGAGATCCTAGAAGTGCTTGAGCCATCAAAGGAAGGTGTTATTCAATGGGATGATGCACAATTTATGAGTGATACAACTAGTGTTGCTTGTGACAACTGGGCACATGAGACTTATGAAATGGTTGGGCATGAGATGAATAATATAGTAATGCGCGTAGTCGAGACCACATTGTGTTAGGTTCTTGGGAAGAAAGCAGTACCAAGGTACATTGATAAAGGAAACTCTGATGTTTTTCTATGTGTTCGGAATCCCAGTGGGAAGATCAAGTAGAGAGAAGGAATATGCTAGTATATACCTTGCGTGGGACAACATCACACTGGTGGATTCACATAGAGATAGTCTTTTAGAGTGGCGAGAGGTGAGAATCGCCTTCTCTACTAGATTTATTAGGAACAATGCACCTACCAAGACATGTGAATTTCATGGGGGGCCGACACCTCACATCATGTTTGGGAGTGTGAGAGATTCTAAATAGAGGGGCAAGAGAACTTACCACCTTCATTGTGGGTGCATAAGCTCTACTTCACTTTGTGTGGTTGCGCGTGTGTATGGTATGTTTATGCAAATTTTAATAGAGAAACAATGAATTAACAAGAAGCTGACTACATGTATGGTTTAAACCTTTTACTATTTTTCTACCAAACCAGGTGAATGAGGCATTACCGATTATGAAGTGATTTACTATGGGAGATAGTGCGGATGATGAGGAGCTTATTAATTTACAAGGTGAGTCGATCCGGAGGCACGCTTTGAAGAAGAAAGACAAAGGAAGAACGACTTGGGCACGCTTGGTTAGAAAAAGAGAAAGGTAAATTGGTTTACATGATTGATGATGAGGAAGTGGAGAATATGGATGTTGATCATATTGTGGGTATGCACAAGGTCTTAGATAATGCAGATGAGAAGGCATGCATGTATCATGAGCCTATGAAAATGAAGAAGGTCAACATTAGAAAAATGCAAAACCTAAGGAGGTTGATATTGGTGATTCTTGATCTAACTCGAGAGGTTGCAAAATAATTGAGTTGATGCACAACTTCCGGGAATTATTTCTAGAGGATATCATGATTTGAAGGGGTTTATCACTCTTTGGGTGAGATGATGATCAATTTAAAGGAAGGTGTGTGCTCGGTTAGGAAGACGCCTTACATGATGAATCATAATCTACGCGTCAAGGTAAAGGAAGAGATTGATAAGATGTTGAAGTCTAGAATCATTGAGTCTATTGAGGAGTCAGAGTGGGTTATCCCTATGGTGATAAGAATAAAAAATATAGAAGAATAAGAATCTGTGTCAATTATAGGGATTTGAATACTACTTGTGTAATAGATCCCTTTCCCACACCTTTTACAAAGGATATTTTAGAAGGCGTTGTAGGGTGCGAGATCTACTCCTTCATTGATGGATTTTCTAGGTATCATCAGACGTGGATTGCTAAAGAAGATCAAGAGAAGATAACTTTCACCACTGAGTGGGATGTTTTGTATACACAGTTATGCCTTTTATATTAAGAATGCACCTACGGTATTTTTACACATTATTATGCAAGATTTTCGGGACTTCATTCATAATTTTTTATAGGTTTACTTGGATGATTGGACTATTTATGGGCTAGTAAAATATCATTGTGATAATTTAAGACTTATGTTTGAGAGGTGCCGGTAGTTGAGCATCTCCTAAACATCAAGAAGTGTGTCTTTGCTACACCCTTTGGAACTCTGTTGGGACATATCATATGTAAAGAAGGCTTGTTGGTAGATCCTGCTAAGGTTGTCATTTTGGGCTTAAAAGAACCTACTAACCAGAGCGAGGTGCGTGGATTATTGGGGCACACAGGTTATTACAGGAATTTTATCAAGGGTTATGCTAGGATAGCCACACCCTTAGAGGAATTGTTGAAGAGTAAGGGAAAGTTCCATTGGGGTGAGGCATAACAGCCGCACGCTTGCGACATTGAAGGAAAGGCTTACTTCCACGCCTATTCTTCGCTTTCTTTCATGGACCAAACCATTCCATGTGCATGTGGACACCTTTGGCATGGCCATTGACACAATATTAGCCAAACCTGGAGAGGGTTTTGCTGATCATCCTATTTACTTTGTGAGTAAAGAATTGACCCTAGCTTAACAGAATTATACAACTATGAAGCACGAAGCATTATGAATGATTTATGCATTGCACAAGTTTAGGAAATACTTGTTGGCAACTTCATTTATATTTAATACAGATCACATGGCACTTAAGTATCTAGTCAATAAGCCCATTTTGTAAGGGCACATATGCGGGGGATTCTCTTGTTCTAAAAGTTTAAATTTCTTGTAGTGGTGAATCCATGAAGAGTAACTCGGTGATGAGGCCATAAATTGGCCATAAATTACCATTATTTTATCCTTCCAAGTTACCTTTGAATTGGATTTAAATGTTATCTTAGAAATTATAGTTTGCTTAAGATAGAACATAGGATATATATATATATATATATATATATATATATATATTGTTCATTCTTTATAAATATTTTGTTATCTATTTTGTTGACTAATCATATTGATTATTTAGGAAAGATGCAAAGTCTTGTGCATGCATGCCATAAAGGAAAGATAATGCTAGTTCTGGTAAAAGTGGAATTGATCATGGATGGTATATATAAACTCAAATATGATTTCATATTCAGATTCCTCTTGAAAAATTATGCAAGTTCAAAAAAAGAATCATCTTAATCGAGATCGTGTGCAAAAGTTATATATGTTTTTAGTTAGCTCCGGAACAATTAGAGTTAGCTCCACAACTGCATCAATAGAGTAATGTTAGCTCAGGAACTATTAGAGTTAGCTTTGGAATCTGTTTCAATAGAGTAATGTTAGTTAGGAACCATTAGTGTTAGCTTCCAAATCTGCATCAACAAAGTAATGCTAGCTTTGGAACCATTGGAGTTAGCTTCGAAACTTGCATCAACAAAGTAACGTTAGCTTTGGAACCATTGGAGTTAGCTTTGGAACCTACATAAACAGAATGACAGTTTTTGAGGAATTGTGAATAATCGAGATAATCTAATGGAAAATATGAGAGAGGTTTTTGTTCATAGAAATTTTTATAATATAAACCTCATTCATATTTTCTACAGGTTGTACCAATAAGGATAAATCTAACTTTTAGTGAGCTCGGTCAAGGAAAAAACATATAATTTGAGCATCAAAAGTTTCACAAACGAAAAATAAAAGTCGAAAGGAAAATATGAGAGAGGTTTTTGTTCATAACAATGTGTTTAACAAAAAATCATTCATATTTTCTACAGGTTTTACCAATAAAGAGAAATCTAACTTTTAGTGAACTGCAGTCCAAGGAAAAAGCATATCATTTGAGCATCAAAAGTTCCACAAACAAAAACAAAAAGTCAAATGGAAAATATGAGAGATGGTTTTGTTCATAGCAATGTGTTTAACAAAAATCTCATTCATATTTGCTACAAATTTTACCAATAATGATAAATCTAATGTTTAGTGAAGCTATGAACGAGGAAAAAGTGTATTAAAGAAGCGTTAAAAATTCCACAATAAAAAACAACAAAGTCAAATGGAAAATCTAGGAAAGGTATTTGGTCAAAATCATCTTTTGAGAAAAACCTCCTTTCAATAATGTAGGAAAATAAAATCATTGTGATTTTTGTTACCAAAAAGTAAGGAGAAGATTTAGGAGCAAATCTTCCTAAAACAACGAGATAAGAGTTTGACTCTAATAATATATCTCATTCCATATTTTGTGGAGATGAAGATCTTAATTGTTATGATTGGAATAAATATAAGATCAGATTGTATTTCCTAAAATAAGGAATTGGTTGGATGCATGAATTATAAATGCAACCTTCCACACTAAGATATGTAATTTTTCTCCCAAGGAATAAAGATCTATTCTTTCTTTCCAATCTTCTGAGTGAAATCATTCTGCAAGTTTTTAATTAAAAGTATGAATTAAGTCATCTTCCAAGGAATGAGCTGGCCACTCATTCCAAGGAATATGGATCAATGTGTTATGTTAATTTCTTTATTTTTTCATTCTCATTTGTTGTAAACTTTTGATTTCATGTTATGTGATCCTTCTTCAGTACAATTTTTGTTGTGAACATGCATGTGTCTTTTTATCTTTCAGTTATTTTTAATTCAACAATTTCATTTACGCAAGTTTGATTTCTTTCATGCAAGATTTATTTATGCAAGTGTGTTTATATTTCTGCAAGTGTGCCTTTAAATTTCTGCATGTGTGATTTATTTTATGCAAGTTTGGATTGTGTTTAAAGGAGCTACTTTCCAAGATCTTCTTCTCTTATGTATACAAACTTCAGACACCAAGAGGATTGATTAACATTATTAATGAAGAGGATTGACAACCCTCATCATTTTGGCGTAATTTCCGAGACAGTGCTATTAAGAGATTCAAAGTTTTCTAAGAGAATATTCTAGTGACAATAGAATACCTCTTAGATTAATTTTCTTTCATGTAATATAGATTAAAATTTTATTTTTGCAATTATGAATTTTAGATTGTAAATATTTACCTTCTTAAAAACTGTGTATAAGAAAATGACTATGATGCTTGATCAAGAAGGTATAATGGTATGAACAAAGAATTCAGATTTGGAAATGGTAGAATATGATATTAAATCCGGAAGTAGATCTAGTTGATGAAATATCATATGTCATTCTTGATAACCACCACCATTTCCCCTTGTATTGACTAATAGCTCAGTGATCTTATTACACATAACCTTAGTAAAAAACTGACTTATCTAGTTTCTAATAATGAAGTGGTAACATTTCTAATTAACTTCATCCATATTCAAGGATTTCATTAGAGACAAAATAAAAACCCACTCATAATAAATCCACCCATCCAAATTATTTTTTCATCCCATGATAAAATTCAATCCCTTAACCATATCCATTAGAAAAATTTGTTTTCATGTCTTTCAATTTCTTAATTTTTGTATATGTTTGTTTAATATTACGAAGCAATTATTGTGAATATCAAGTCAAACATGTTTTTTTCATGCTAACATCCACATGAATTTCAGATTTGTTCTTGGTACCAACATGCAGATTTTTGAGCACCAACAATATCAACCAAGGAGCATTTTTGGAGGGACCCACGGATACATAACACAATCCATCTCTTGAGATCACTAGTTTGGGATTTGAAGATTACTATGGTGATTCCGATAATGCACAATTCAAGTTGGGCTTTGAAGACCTAGAAATTGTCTACACAATTTTTAGAAATCTTCTTGGAGTTACCAAGCATATAAATATATTTTTATGAGATCTCGGTATTGCTTCTTATTTTACACAAGATGCACTTTGATGAATATAGTCGATGATAGATCAAATTTATCTCTAATCCTTCTCATACTATCATTTTAGCAAAAAAATTAATAAAAAAACACTTTGATTAGAAAACCAACTTGTTGGACAATCAAAGGAAAAAAAAAAAAACTTTGATTGAAAAACTAACTTCTTTGCCGCCAATCAAAGACAAAAAAACTTTGATTGAAAAACCAACTTGCTGACCAATTAAAGACAAAAACAAAATGTGACTTTTCTTCAAAGGAAATCAACTGTTACCTGGTGGCTTCTTTCTTGATACTATTTGACCATGTTAACAATATGATGACAAGGAAAACTAGAGGTATGCTTAGGTTATTTTGTTCAACTATTTTATTTTTAAGACTTACTATAAGTTTTTTTTACTACAACTAGATCCAATTATAAGATTTCCAAGGAAGACAAGATAAAATTCATATCTCCCTACTTACAAATATGAAAATATATGCACCTCTTTGCAATCAAACTTTTAGAGTCTAATTTATGGGCAACCATGAATAAACAACATGCATGAGGATATGCATGAGCTTAGGTGTGGGAGAGAAGGAGAAGCATGAGGTATGCATTTTGATTTTAAATATGAGGCACAACAGAAAGAGATCCACACAAGAACCTGTTGTAAAAGAAAAGAAATAAAAAACAATGAAGGAGATCCACACAAAAACCTCTTTGTAAAATAGAAATCATAAACAATCAGAAGAAGATCCACATAAGAACTTACTGTAAAAGAAAAGAAATAAAAAAGGGTAGAAGGAGATCCACACAAGAGCATGTAAAGTAAAAGAAATAAAAAACATGAGAATGAGATCCACATAAGAACTTGTTGTAAAAGAAAAGTAATAAAAAAATAGAAAGTGATCCATACAAAAACTTGCTCTAAATTAAGAAAATAAAAAACAATAGAAAGAGATCCGGATAAGAACTTGCTGTAAAAAATAAAAAACAACAAAAGGAGATCTACACAAGAACTTGCTGTAAAAGAAAGGAAATTAAAACTATTAGAAGGAGATCCACAAGAACCTCGTATTTGAACTATATATGGAATACATATATGCATAAGGGCAATGCAGAGAAGACTCTAAGAAGAGGATATGATAATATAATGCATGAAGACATGCATAAGATTAAGTGTTGGGCAATGATGAGGCTATAAATTACCATTATTTTGTCCTTCCAAGTTACATTTGAAAGTGAATTTAAATGTAAATTTTGGAACTTATAGTTTGCTTAAGATAGAATATAAGATATATATCTTGTTTATTCTTTATACATCTTTTGTTATCTATTTTGTTGACTAATCCTATTGATTATTTAGGAAAGATGCAAAGTCTTGTGCATACAGACCATAAAGGAAAGATAATGCTAGTTCTGATAAAAGTGGAATTGATCATTGACGGTATATCTAAACTCAAATATTTTTTCATATTCAGATTTCTATTAAAAAATTATGCAAGTTCAAAAAAATAATCATCTCAATCCGAGATCGTGTGCGAAAGTTATATATGTTTTTAGTTAGCTCTGGAAAAATTAGAGTTAGTTCTCGAACTTGCAGATTTAGTTCCAGAACAATTGGAGTTAGCTCCGGAATATGTATCAATAGAGTAACGTTAGCTCCAGAACTATTGAAGTTAGCTATGGAACCTGCATCAACAAAGTAACGTTAGCTTCAGAACCATTAGAGTTAGCTCCAAAACCTGCATCAACAAAATAATGTTAGCTCCGAAACCATTAGAGTTAGGTTCGGAACCTACATCAACAAAGTAATGTTAGCTCCATAACCATTGGAGTCTGAAATCTACATAAAAAAATAACATTTTTGAGGAATTGTGAATAATCAAATAATCCAATGGAAAATATGAGAGAGGTTTTTGTTTATAGCAATGTTTATAATATAAACCTCATTCATATTTTTTACAGGTTTTACCAATAAGGAGAAATCTAACTTTTAGTGAGTTGCAGTCCAAGGAAAAAACATATCATTTGAGCATTAAAAGTTCTACAAACAGAAACAACAAAGTCAAATGGAAAATATGAGAGAGGTTTTTGTTCATAACAGATTTGTTACAGGTTTTACCAATAAAGATACATCTAACTTTTAGTGAATTGTAGTATGAGGGAAAAACATATCATTTGAGCATCAAAAGTTCCATAAACTGAAACAGAAAAGTCAAATGGAAAATATGAAAGGGATTTTTATTCACAGAAACATGTTTAACAAAAACCTCATTCTGATTTGTTACAAGTTTTACCAATAATAATAAATCTAACGTTTAGTGAACCACAGTTCGAGGAAAAATTGTATCAAACAAGCGTTAAAAGTTCCATAATAAAAACCAACAAAGTTAAATGGAAAATCTAGGAAAGGTATTTGGTCAAAATCATCTTTTGAGGAAAACCCTCCTTCCAATAATGTCGGAAAATAAAATCATTGTGATTTTTGTTACAAAAAGTAAGGAGAAGATTTCATGAGCAAATCTTCCTAAAATAACGAGATAAGATTGACTCCAATAATATATCTCATTCCATATTTTGTGGAGATGAAAATCTTAGTTGTTAGGATTGGAATAAATGTAAGATCAGATTGTATTTCCTAAAATAAGGAGTTGGATGGATGCATGAATTATAAATTCAACCTTCCACACAAAGAGATGTAATTTTTTTTCTCAATGAATAAAAATCTATTCTTTCTTCCAATCTTCTGAGTGAAATCATTCTGCAAGTTTTAAATTAAAAGTATGAATTAAGTCCTCTTCCAAGGAATGAGCTAGCCACTCATTCCAAGGAATATGGATCAATGTGTTATGTTAATTTCTTTATTTTTTTCATTCTCCTTTGTTGTAAACTTTTGATTTCATGTTACGCGATCCTTCTTTAGTACAATTATTGTTGTGAACATATATGTGTTTGTTTATCTTTCATTTATTTTTAATTCAACAATTTCATTTACGCAAGTTTTATTTCTTTCATTCAAGATTTATTTATGCAAGTATGTTTATATTTTTGCAAGTGTGCCTTTAAATTTATGCATGTGTGATTTATTTTATGCAAGTTTGGATTGTGTTTAAAGCGCTTTCCAAGATCTTCTTCTCTTAATACATAAAAGTCTTCGGACACCAAACCATGGATTGACATTATTAATGAAGAGGATTGACGACCCTCATCACTCGGGACTAAATCATTTATTAAGGATTAAATCAGGTGAGGAAGTGTAGAGTATTGAATATACAATGTTGGACACCCAAATTTTTAGATTGAATCGTGCGCCTTATGACTTAGAGGATATTGTTGTATTCTTGCGTACAAGTGTGGCACCTGAAGGAATGAAGACTTTGTAGAAGAAACAACTTTCTATATGCATCATGCCTTACATGTTAATTGATGGACATTTATATAAGCTAGTCCGACCTGAGGTTTTGTGTCGGTGTGTACTTGAGCATGAGCGTATTGCCATTATGGATGAAGTTCATAGTGGGATTACTACTAGACATTATGCATGAAATGCTACATGTAAGATTCTATTGGTAGGCCTTTGGTGGGAAACGATTTACAAGGATTTTATAGAGTATTGTAAGGCCTATGACCATTGTCAGTGCCTTGGAAAGCCTGGGAATAGAGATGAAATGCCTTTGAGGCCTATTACTAGTGTAGAAACTTTTGAAAAATGAGAATTTGACTTTATGGGTCCTATCTCTCCATGCGCGCGTAGGAGTAGATCGCGCTACATTATAACTTGTAAAGATTATCCTATAAGGTGGGCAGAAGCAACACCTACACATGATTTCACGACAACTATAATAGCAAGGTTTCTGTGGGAGAATATAATCAATATGTATGAATGTCCATTAAGTCTGACCAGTGATAGGGGAACTCATTTTCTTAATGAGACTATCAGGATATTATTGGCAAAGTTTATGGTGGCACATCATAAGACAATGCCCTATCACCCATAGGATAATGGGACTATTGAAGCTTTCAACAAGATATTGGGACATACATAGAATTTTTTTTATGATTTTGGAAGGAAGGTGTTATTTAATGGGTTATGATGACGACCCTAATAAGGTCTTGCATATGAGATATCGAGCACGAGAACCCCTAGACCAAATTTTTGCTCGTCGGTTTTCAACAAGAATAATGTGCTACCGCACACAAGGAAAATGTTGTCATGGGCATTGACATCACACATTGATGAACCAGAATTTGAAGTAAGTGTAAATGCCTTTATATGTACATGGGGAGTGAAAAATGCAAATGATACATTCTTGGTAGTAGACTCACAAGGCTTATCATATGAACAAGTGTGCAATGTGCTTAATAAACTATCGGTGGAGGTTGGTGCTAGAATTTTTATAAGAATAACAAATTGTGGGTTATGCAGAAGGAGATGGAAGAGAAGAATAAATAAATAATTGAAAGGGATAAGGAGATAAAGGAGAAGGAAGAAATTATTGCCCAGTTAAGGCAGGAGTTAAGGGATGAGAAAGAACAAATGTGCAAGCTATAAAAAGGTAGAATGCATAGCTGATGCAATTTTAATTACGCGCCTGTGCCTAGATCTCTGGATAAGACAATGTATGAGTCCACTTTTCATTTTATTGAGGATCTAACACACATAATTACTTCCCAACCGACAACCCTTGCCTTAGAACCTATAGAAGAAATTATGGTGCAAAAAATTAGTAAGAAAAAAAGCAAGTTGAAGCCACCATAACACAATACAATGAGTTACTTGAATCAGTGAAAGCAACATCTCACCTGGAGGAATTTGTCAATGATAATTATGAAGATAGAGATCATGTAGTGGGGCTTCTTGTGGTGAAAGATGAGGTAGATTTGAAAGAGTTCCCAACCAAACACAAAGGAAATAAGGCATAACGTGAGAAAATATAGGCAAAAGTTGAGCAGAAATGGGAAGCAATTGATTCATTGAGAGCCTCCATTAAAAATAAGTTGAGATACCTCTACCCTCAAGTTACGTGCAAGATGGACACGCTGGATGATACAAGGAAATGACTGAAGACTTTAGTCAAAATGCTGAAAGAAAAGGGTGAGGATATGACATTTGAGGAGGTTACTGCCATTATAGAGGATGGCTTTACTCAAGCAAGTAGTGAGTTAGAGGGGGAAAATGTTGGAAACATTATTGAATAAGGAATTCCCCCTTCTTTTTCCCAATAAAGCTCAATTTCTTTCATTCTTTTGCACAAGCCATGAGCAAATTCTTTATTCTTTATTTAATTGAAGGATTCTTTATCTCTAGACATGAGACCAAACAAAGTGTTTCCGAGGATGGAAAACATACCTAGTGTGGGGTAATGTTGGGCCTTGGAAATGTGACTAAGTATTGAAGAGCGCGTGTGCATAAGATCTACCAAGGAATCACATGTAGGAGAGAGTATGGTGAGCGCGTGCATGGATGTCAGTATTCGCACATGGGAGATAGAAAAGGGTGATCAAGGATTGTTTCTAGAAGGATCGAGGACTTAGATAATTTTGGGCAAGATGCTAAATATAGAGATGGAGTGGGCGACACACAAGGGAAGATTCCATGCAGGAAGAGTCTATTTTTGGAGCAAGGAACTAGCAGTTCGAACTAGAGCATGAAGACTTGGAGGCTACGCAAGGCTATTTTGGGACAAGTGGAAGGTCAAGTGACATGTAGAGTTTTGGGCTAAAAATAGGATTGGAATTGAAGTTATCTATATGATATCTATTGTTAGAATATCTGGCATGCTCCCTTGTTATCTTTGTGTAATCGACGCATGACTATTCTTAGCATGTAACCTATTTGGAGGATTCTTAGGCGGTGAAGGGAAAGTCCCCACCCCTATATATATATATATATATGTATGTATGTATGTATGTATGTATGTATGTATGTATGTATGTATGTATGTATGTATGTATGTATATGTATGTATGTATGTGGATTTACATGGTTTTAGTAGTTCCGCTTTGTAGTATAGTTATGTTTTTGGTTTATGAGCGTGCATGATTTATGGTGATACTTTTATGTATGTATTCAGCTTTTGAGTTTTACTGATGATTAATACAATGGATCTTTTTGGATGGATATTGGTTATAGACTTATCTGTAACTAGATCTTGCATAGTAAACCTAATCTTGATTCTTGTTTATCTCATTCTTGCATATGGTTGTGATCTAGATCTAGTTGTGGTTTATCTTTGCATAACTCTTATGAATCTGCATTATATGTCTCTTCATGCTAACTCCTTGACAAGGCTTCCATACAAGAGGAACCCGGTACCCTTGCGCACTTCGAGGTGAGCTCTCGATCTGTCTTAGTGATGTTACAACACAACTTGGGTTGTTCTTAGTAAAATAAAAGACTACAATAAGTAGTAAAGAAGCACATAAAGAAAGATATGTCAACTCTTCACAAGAAACATGTGTTAGTCATGTTATCTCAAAGATAACATGTGCATACTATATATAATCAAGCCTAATGAGGAATTATACTGTAACTATACTGAAACAATAACACATGTATAGAATTTATAGGAGATGCCCGTACATGATTCAGGTATCTAGGAAGGGCTAGGCCAATAATGTCATTGTGTAACAATTTATGTGTGTCCTGCATCAAGCTCAATATAGCCTTTGAATGCATGTGTTAAGAGTGTATATAAAATATATGTTATACATTAAATCATGGTGATAACTAACTTATGTAATGTAAAGTGCTAACAATTCAAGCTATGTATATAGGTCCTAGTTTATTTTATTTTTGCACATATTTGAGTGGTTTTGTATTGTTTGATTTAGCTATGTATAGGGAGCGGGGTAGAAAAATAGATACCCAATGAGATCCTCATTAGGAGGAAAATCATATCCTAAAGAAAACGAGGATCAATCTCAACTATGTCAAATAATGATGCTCATGTGTGAGTAGTGCATAACGATAATACGTGTCATATACGTCTTTAGAGGAGAACCAAATGGAATAGATACATGATAATAAGTGTTTGATAGAAAAGACCTATGAGGAGGAATAGAAGAGTGAGAGCCACTAGATATAATGTGTGCACTAGAATACCTATGACGAATCCTATGAGGAAAAGGTCCACTAGAGATATGATGTGAAGTAGGTGGTCTATTTGGAGACCTAGGAAGGTAATATCCACTTGATATAACATGTGAAGTATAAGGCCTATATATATACCTAGGAGTATGAGTAGAAACTATAGAAGGGTGTCTAGCAAACCTAGGAGGAGGATTCTTAAAGAGAATACCCTAAATCGTGAGAAATTTATGTTGGTTAATAAACTTGACACATTGGTGTAAGATAGATAGAAACAACCATAAGAGCATGTAACCAAGTACGTGTTAAACACATGTCACTTGAGCTAATAGTACATGCCACTAGAAATGAAACCTATGCACTAACAAAGATGGCAATTATATGTAGAATAATATGTCCAAATTCAATATTAGAATCACATCAAATTTATTTTTAGTATAACCAAGTGAAAGAAATAGCTTAAAAGTACATAAATTATGTTTGTTATATGGATCAATAAAAATATTGTGTATAGGTAATTGATTAATACATGCATCATTAATATTAATAATTGGTGGAGAAGGTAGCATATGAATGATAATGTTGATCATTACATTTAGTGGATGATCATAAGAAGGTGGAGGTGGTACCAAATGATGAACATTGTGTACTTCTAAAGTAGATTTAACACTATTATGATTAAGAAGTGGATCATTGAAGATTTTCAGATTTGCATTATCATTAGTAGGCTTAGAGGATTCAATGGGCTCATCCCATTCAATTGTATTTGTATCAATAAGATCTTGTATAACATGATAAATCTTGATACATTGATTAGTGAGGTGACCAATACATCTATGATAGTCGTAATAAACACTAACATTGAAAACATAACTCGAGGATAACTCAAATAACCCTCAAGTGGTTAAGGAAAGACATTATATTGCACTCAAGTAATTGTTTAAGCATGATATGTGGAGCACAAGGTAAACATGTAAATTACCTTCATGGAGTTTGTAACTACATCTTAGTAGGTTAAGCTATGACATCAACAATTTATTTAGTAGGAGCCTTATTGTCATTAGTTGTCCTTTAAATATATATTTTCTTAGAAATATGTCATTATATGTAGCTAGAGTGCTAGCAACATTCTTAATCTTATTATTTTTAGTAAGCGAGTTTCACATTATGTTAATGTATGACATATATGATCAAATGAGTGAAACTTGTTGAATATAATTGTTCTTACAAATGATAAATCGATATTGTTGTAAACTTATCTTGAATTTCACTATTAACCACAATATTAGTTATTTTAGTTATGTATGCATGTGATTGAATTAATATAAGATAATGAAAGGAAACTAACACCAAATAGATTCCTAACTTAGTTAATCAACAACATAAACATCATGATAAAGCTAAAAGGAAAAGCTTAAACTAGTGCATAAAACATTAGAATATTAAATGCAAAACCAATCCTTTGATATTTGGATGTGCTTTGTAATTGTAGGTACTCCTTTAGTGATCCGAACGTAGCTATGTGTGATCAAAGGAAATTCTCCATGGAAGAGGAAGAGATCTCACCAATATGGCTTAATTGCCATGTTTGGTTCTTCTCTTACTACTCTTTACCAAGTAGAAGATAGAAATAGTTGCTTGAATAATAAGTCTTCTAATATTTAAATTTTCTTATCATATGTATATGTCTTACAAGGACATGGTGTAAATTTTGACAAGGTGTATTAGGTTCTTTATATAGATTTCCAATTTGGGAGAATCTTGCAACCTAGTGAATGTGGGATAAAGATAAAGTAGAATTAGAAAGGGATAAGTATTATTAGAAGAGAGTAATTAGAGATTAGCAACACATGGGAGTTGGGGGTGATTTAATTAATCATGTAGGAGTAATTAATAGGTAAAAATAAGCTTAAGAAAACATTTGGAGATGATTTAGAAGGAAATGAATAGAATTTGAAGGGTTTGAAAGAGGAATTTAACTAATAAGAAGGTTTATTGATTAAATAGAAGGTTAAAAAGTTTAATGAACTAATAATAGTTAATTAATTAAAATAGTATTATAGTTAACGAAGTGTCGTTAATTTCAATCTAAGATTAAGGGAAGGATAGTTAATTAACGAAGTGTCATTAATTGACCGAAATGAAAGGGAATGTTAGCTAATTAGCAGGAAATCACTAATTATAATTAAATGATGGGAAAGAGGATAATTAGTGTAATTTTAGTATTAAAATTGTGTAGTCAGATTTAGGTGTCTAAATTTGCCCTCTTTTATGTGGTGTAGCACAAGTGACGCCACTTTAAACATAGTAGACAATTACGAGACAATTAAATTTTGTAATGATAGAAGAAAAAATAGTAAGATGGAGAATTACCCCTCGAGTGTCCATAGGGTGATAGAAGAGGTCGATTGTTGCTTGAAACGAAGAGAATAACAATCATGCTCGAAAATAATTTGATCTTGCTAGCAAGAGATGTTATTAATGGATCTCATGGAAGAAAAAATCATAGCGATGAAGTCATTCGAACTGGTGTCAGTTGGCCATTGTTGGAATCGATAAAATGATAAGGATCTCATGCCTCATGTGGAATAAACAAGGGAGGATGAAATAATTAGAAAATGATAGGTATAAATTTAGTTAGAATGGAAATGGGAAGATATAGGAGAATGTGAAGATCACAACGTAGTTGATGAACCATATGGCTCAAAAGTAACTATATATTTGATATTACACCAAAAGTGTAAAATGACATAAAGAGCCATAATAATGAATTTTGTTCATTTCTAAAGGCCACGACTCAAAGAAAAATACATGAAGCAATGTGGTATGAGAAGGTAAACAACAACACAAACAAACAAACAAACAAGCATAAACAAAAATACTCAAACAAACAAGATTCAAGAAAGTTACACCAAGCTTTTTGTTATCTAGCTTCAGATTCCCAAAGTTTGAGTTATACAACAAAGGTTAAAATGGTTCCCCAAGCAAGGATATATGCAAAGGGAATAGGTAGATGAAATAGAAGTCCCATGAAAAATCAATCGTGCACTATAAAACTACCCCAAACAATGATATATGCAAGGGAAGACAAACATAACAAGCAAACCAACTTTGTTAGTGAAGGATGATCAAGATGATCTGCGTGTCAAGTGTTAGAACAAGCGAACACTAAAATAATATGTTTTTAAAGATATTTTTCAATGTTTTAGGATGTTGTGTTATGTGAATGTTTAGGATGTTTTGATGCTTTACCGATTTTTGATTTTTATTGTGTTACCAATGTTTTTGGATTTGTGATGTTTTCCCAATGTTTTTGGATTTTGATGTTTTACCAATGTTTTCAGATTTTTGAAGATTTTACCAATGTTTTTGGATTTTTGATGTTTTACTAATGTTTTTGGTTTTTTGAATATTTTACAAATAGTTTTGGATTTTGGAGTTTTTACCAATGTTTTTGGATTTTGATTCTTTACCAATGTTTTTTATTTTTTGAAGGTTTTTTCAAATCTATTGTAGACACCTAAAATCCGCCTACATAGTTTTAATAATCATATTGCACTAATTAGCCTCTTTCCATCCATTTTGGTCAATTAATGA
The DNA here is from genome assembly GCA_018340775.1 of Taxus wallichiana var. yunnanensis. Classification (NCBI taxonomy): domain Eukaryota; kingdom Viridiplantae; phylum Streptophyta; class Pinopsida; order Cupressales; family Taxaceae; genus Taxus; species Taxus wallichiana. The sequence continues at coordinate 594,139,899 of CM031243.1, forward strand.
CACTTCGTTAATTAACTAGTGTTTCCCTCCATTTCGGTCAATTAACAAAACTTCATTAATTAACTCGCGTTTCCCTCCAATTTGATCAATTAACGAAACTTCGTTAGTTATAATCCTCTTTGAATCAATTAATTAACTATCATTAGTTAATTAAGTTTTTTAATCCTCTATTTAATAAATAAACCCTCTTATTGGTTAAATCCCTCTTTCAAATTATCCAAATCCTACTTATTTTCCTCTTAATCACCTCTAAATAGATTTCTAAGCTTATTCTAGCTAATTAATTAATCCTAGTTGATTAATTAAATCATCTTCAACTCCCATGAGTTGATAATCACTTGTTAATTCCTCTAATCAAGCTTATTTCTTCTAAATCTACTTTATCCTTTATCTTACATGCACTAGCTTGCAAGCTTCTCCCAAATCGGAAAGCTATATAAAGGACCTTCCTACATCCTTCACACTTTACACCTTGATATTACACCACACCATATCTTTATGTTAAGTGGTGATAAGAGCCTTCTCCATTGTTGGAATAGCTACTTCATCTTTGCATCCATTCTCTCATTGTTGAGTAGAAAGGAAGATCTAAGTATGGCCTTGTAGCCATTTCTTAGTGAGATTCTTCCCTCTCTTTGGAGATAAGCACAAATTTGATTGCTCATGATCTAAAAAGGCTCATGTTTAGAAGTAATCATTCATTAAAAGAGGCCTTTTTTGGCAGCCCCAAATTACAAGAGGCATTTTCAAGTGTTTTCTTTTGCTTTAGAAAACACCATTGCGTCCGTTTTATTACAGAAGGATGATGAAGGGGCTGAGAGACCAATTAACTTTTTGGTAGGGCATTATAAGGAGTTGAGTTAAAGTACACCATTATGGAGAAGCAAGCATTTGCCTTGGTGAAAGCAACAAAGGTTTTTAGACCTTACATTTTGAGCTCTAAAGTTGTTGCTTATGTTCCCCACACCATGGTGAAAGATATCTTATCAGAGATGGAGATCTCAAGCAAAAAGATGTAGATGGGTGAACAAATTATAGGAGTATGACATGGATATCCAAACTACAAGATTGGTAAGAGGTTTGGGCTTAGCTAAGCTTATGGCTGAGAGCAACTTGCAAACCATTGAGGTGAATGAGGTAGAGGAAGAAAGGGTGCATGTGCTTGAAAAGTTGGTAAGTTCTGAGTGGTACAAAGATATAATCTTTTATCTCAGACATCTATGCTGCCCTGATCATTTGAGTAAAAATTAGAAAAGAGCTCTTAAGTTAGCCTCTCAAAAATATGTCATTACTGATTTTGGGTTAGCTTGGAAGAACCCGGAGGGGGTGCTCTTAAGGTGCATTGCTGAAGATGAAGCCCCAAGAATAATTATAGATCTCCATGGAGGATTTTGTGGGGGACATTTTGCTGGAAGGGTTACAACTCATAAAATTTTGAGAGCTGGTTATTGGTGGCCCACCCTTTTCAAAGATACAACTCTGTTGGTTAGGAAATGTGAAAGCTGCTATCATTTTTAGGAAAATGAAAGCTTCAGGCTCCCTTCCTTTACAACATGTGTCAGTTGAAGCTCCTTTCAAACAATGGGGAATGGACTTCATTGGTGAAATTTTAGATCCTTCCAGTGCTGGTCATAAGTGGATTCTTGTAGCTACTGACTACTTCACTAAGTGGGTGGAAGCAATCCCCACTAGGAAAGCAACACACCAAGTTGTCATGGACTTCATGCTGAATCATATCATCTGCAGATTTGGAGTGCCAGTCAAAATTGTTGCTGATAATGCCATGTGTTTCAGAGCTAAACCTTTGATGGAAATGTGCAAAGAATATGGGATAAATCTGACATATGCTTCTAACTACAACCCCAGGGAAATGGACAAGTTGAGTCCAACAATAAAAACTTGTTGAAGATCATTAGAAGAACCTTGGAGCTGAACAAGAAGAAGTGGGGTGAGCAACTAAAATTTGTTGTTTGGGCTGACAGAATAACTTCTAAAAGGGCTACTGGTAAAAGCCCATTTGAGTTGGTTTATGGAACACAAGCTCTGTTGCCCTGCATTTGCAATTGTCTTCATTTTAGTTTGTTCAACAATTGGAGGACCAAGAGGTTAGCCCATATGAAGCTCGAATCAATCAGATTGTTGAACTTGATGAAGAAAGGAGGGCATCCCACCAAAGACATGTAAAGTTTAGAGAAAAATTGAAGAATTTATTTGACAAGAAGGTCACTCCAAGAGCTTTCAACATTGGAGATCTTGTGTTGTTATGGGATAACAGGCATGAAGATAAGGGCAAGCATGGTAAATTTGATGCATTATGGATGGGCCCCTACTCCATTGATATTCGAATTGGTGAAAATACCTTCTTCTTAAAGGACTTAGACGGGGAACTACTTGAATTACCTATTAATGGCAGGCATTTGAAACATTTCCTTGATTAATTTCTCAGAATCAAGGTGAGCTTCATTTGTATAGTATAGTTCGTTGGTTTCTTTTCTGTCTTTTGTGTTTTTTCTCATTCTGGTCCTTGGTGACCTAGTTTTTGGTTTCTCGGTTCGTTTTTAGAAGATGGTTCGGTCTTCGCATGGTCTATTTTTGGCACTTGGTCTACTTTTGTTCTTGTGGCACTCATGGGAGTGCCCATCCCCGAGTAGGAGCCAATGTTGGTGCTCATTTTGATCTCACACCATTTGCCCTTGAAATCCCTCAGTTTGCGGCCTCTGTCATGTTTTCTATTTTCCCTGATTGATGCATAAAAACTTTGTCCTCCATTTGTCGAGTCTGGTGCCCCATGCTTGTTTGTTGTATAAGAAAAGATGGCAGACCAAAAATCCCAATATCCCAGTAAGTGGAGGACATCGGATGATTCAGATCCTGTATTAATGGGGAAAAATGTTTTCCAAGTTTTCACCCATTAAGGCGTATTAAGAATGATATTATATGTTTTCATGGCGTGGAGGGACCACGCATGTTTAGGGACCGACCCCTGTGTTTTATTTTTGAAGAAGCGCCAGGAGGACACTTGGAGGCTTCCGCTCACTCTACCTTTTTACACCGAGACTTTTCAAAAGGCCAGATGGGACCCTCGAATATTCTTCTCTTTTGGGGGGAAAATTGAGCAAATGAAATGTATAAATGCAATGAGAATACTCTTGTAAAAGGTTGGGAGTTCATTTTCACGAGAAAATTTTGAGAAAATCTCATCCTCTGAGAAAACTTTCTGAGAAACCAGGTTAACTTCCTCTGTATTAGATTTTCATTCATGTTGAGTTGGTTACAAGTGTATAGCCATCAACAAGCTCTGAGGTTGTTTAAATAACTCTCCCCTGCTGATGAATCTGATAAATTTGAATTAATTTGTGTTAAATCTCTAACCAATTTTGTGTTTATTTCACTTTGAGATGTCTCGCAAGTAGTTTTTTTGTTCTTCCTATTGCAATCTTGTATCAAAATCCCTTTGAATCACATAGACATCAATCCTTGTGGTAGTTTAGTGGCATCTACAATTTCATTGTTCGAGAAGAGCTTTCATCCGGGAATGAAATAAACGGTTTAAAATCACTTTTCTTTCATCCGTTGATAGAGATTGTTTTAAGCCTCTCGGGGTGTACCTCGGGCGTGGTGATATTAGATTTTGATGTTTTATTGGGTCTTCTAACTCGAGCCTTTGTGCTAGAATCTCAAAAATTGTGTGAAAAAGTGCATGTCTTGTTGAAGGAATGTTTTAACTATTTTGAAGCTTTTTGTTATTGAGTTCTCCATTTTTGTGAAGTTTCTAGGGATCTGGAAAAGTCCAATCTATCTTGTTGATCTCCCACCAAAAATTATTCAAATAACCAATCCTACCCTGAACTACCCCTGTTTTGCTCTGTATATCCATAGAAGAACAAAATCCATTTGCTAAAGTATGCAAAACAGATCAGGATTCCAAATGTCTTCAGTAACCTTAGCCTTGTGTTGAAAATATCTCCATAATCTAGAAGTGACAACTCATGAGAGTCATATTTGGTGTGTTGATCATATTTTCCCAAGGTCTTCTCTATAAAATTTGTGCAAAAGAAAGGTATCTACGTCTCCTTCAATAATAGAGGTTACAAAATAGGTTCTCTTACCTTGGTTGAAAGGCACAACCTAAAATAGTTAGGATAAGATCAAATCCTTTTAAGGTGCTATCCATCTCTCCACAAACCCGAGTAACAAAGGGTCAGTTAGATTTCATCCTCGGCTACAAAATGATACATATTTATGATCTATCTGCCTCTAAGCTCCCTGTCGAATTTGTGTTGTTGCTCGGCTTGAAAAGGAGAACGAATTTGGATACCAATAGAAAGTCAACACCGGATCTGAGTTTAATGCACGCGCATGGGTGGAACAAAATCTATATGATAATTTGTATGAGATATTATTCGCTATTTTTCCGATAGAACTATATGAGTGGCTGGTTGCTTGTGCATCTAAAAGGGATTGGACGTATCACACCCTTGTTTGGACGCATGTAGAATTTCAGGCCCTTTATGATGCTGATCTGATTTGGAAATGCGTTGTGGATACTTGGTTTCATGGTGTTCTAAATAATTATATTCTAGAGTACTCAATTTCCACTTATTCTTTCCTAGAGATAACAAAATTCCATTTTTTACGATATCCCAGGGGAACTTACTTGCAAGTCATTCCACTAGCGATCAAAATCTTGATGGTAACCCTGAACTTGGAAAACAAACCGATGGCTAACTAAACCCCACCACGCACATGGGCGGGAGCAGATTTAGTGAAAGATGACATACCTAGTGGCGTAAAGGAAGACATAAGAAAGGAGGCTTGAGTATAATGAGGTGCGAGAGAGGGAGATAAAGAAGTATCGTAATGTTGCGAGCAAATGACATTGAGGAGAGATATGGATCACGAAAGATATGGGGCTCACGTAGACGACATAGAGTCGGAGCATCATGAAATCCCCATTTGAGAAAACATGACAGGGAACCCCCTCGGCCTCATGTGGAAGCACGTCGGCAATAACGACCTAGGTCGTGGGCGCGCATCTGAATCTACTTGGAAACCTAGCCCTTGCACTTAGTTTTCTAGTATTTATTACGATAAGTAGTCAGAAAGCTAATTTAGGCAGTGGGAGAGCAGGAGTAAGTCACATAGAAAGTACATCGATGGCAGGGAAAATGTCTTCATTGTTGTTTAGTGGTACCTTTTCAGGCACATCATCTGCACATAATTCAAGTGCATAGAATTTTGGACTCAGTTCTAGGAGTGGTAACACTTTGCAGACTGTAGGGGTGTAGCTTAGTACTACTATTGGGACACAGGGAAGTACATCTTTTGGTCTACTTCTGGCTATAGGTGGAGGATCAGGAGATATAGATGGTTCTATTTTCGGTGGATCTGGTGGTTCTGGAGGCAAAGGAAAAACAGGAGGTTCTGGATCAGGTGGGCAAGGTCCACACCAACCCCAGAATATTTACATGGATATGTCTCTTCATCTACGAATATAGGGATATAAAATATTCTTCGAACAAGTGCATATGTGTGAAATATTGTGGCACACAAAAGGGATCATGGATTTTGAGCATAGAGAAAGTGAATTTTTCTGCTATGTTATAAGGAAGCACACACAACTAGTATAAAAAGTTTGACCCTGATCAAAATTGCATAGACTATGCAGCATTAAAAGATGCTTTCCTTAAAAGAGTTTAAAATCCCGAGATCGAGTAGAAGAGTATAAGCGCACTCAAGGATATTAAGAAAGGTACTATTGAGAGTGTTAGGGAGTATGATGCCCATTTCAAAATGCTTTTATCTAAGCTTTCTTATGATATTCACGTAAGCCAAAGCATGCACAATGGTTCATTGGAGCGCGCTAATCACACATTTTATAAGGGCTTTATCACATAATGCATACACTAATCCACGCAAAGAACTTGACACAGATTTGCGACCGAGGTAGTCAAGAGCATAGACACTCGGGTGAGCCCATTTTTGGAAGCACATATTGCAACTATGGCGAAGCAATTGGAGAAACTATCAGCAAATTCAACACATGAGATGCACCCGGGGATTTGGTGTACATATTGTGAAGTGGAGGGTCACACCAAGTAAATTTTTCCCGCATATCCATGTGTTTAGTGCTAGTAGAATGTGAGATATGTCATTTGAACCATTATTTCAGCCACTTCCCATTATTACAACACACAATAATGAAGAACGTCTCTTACTATTGTAAAATTTGTAGGTCCACAAATCACGATACGGAAGACTTCCAGATGATTTGTTAGATCCATGGTGTTATAGATATTGGTGTACAACAAACGGGACTATCAGATAAATCTAAGGGTAAGGGCGAGCATTAGGATCGAGAATCACAATCAAGCTCATTATGATCAGAATGAAGGATGTTTTGAAGGAGGTGTGTGAGAGGTTGAGGAAACCGTGGTGGATTCAGAGGCCGAGGCCATGGTGGTGGAAGAGGTGAGTTCCCTCATGTAAAATGTGATACGTGTAGATCTATTGACCACTACAGCACGAATGTCCTTAGAATATTACATGTTCCTTCTATGGAAAGTGTAGACACTAAAATTAGGTAACACTCCCATTTGGTCCCTCGACAAATAAACACCCTTCATCACATTAATCTAGCCATAGCCCCCTTCACCTCAATAATATTAATTTAATTTAATTAATTCATTATCCTCACCATATTTATTATTTAAAAATCTTGATTTAGATAATATCCACATATACACCTCACCTAGACACCTCATTAGGCCAAGTCACCCTAAGACATATTCTTAGTAAGTTACCATAATTAACTAAGACTTACCCAAACCCTAAAAATCAATGCCTACATTCTCTCTAACCACATTCCCACATGCTTACAAGAAGCTTCTAGTTTAATTCGTGGGTTAACAACACGAGATCCAAAAAATCAAGAGGATCTCGTTAGTTTAGTAAACCCAAGAAATCCCACTTGACCGACGCTGGTTACCCCTAACCGCGCGCCGGTTAGGCGGAACCATTGTTGGTTACCCTTTTAACCCCCAAAACAACCTTATTTTAAAGGTTGGCAAAGATTGGAAAAAGTTGGCAAACATTAGCACATTCTAGAGAGATATTGCATCTTTTGGGAGTGAATTTTAGCGAAAACATGCATGCAAGGAAGGAGATCAAATATTTCTTCTGCATAGCCATCCAGCACTCACCCCAGTAATGATTTGATCTAACCAAGCAAAAGGAATGCCCATGTATCCCATGCAAAAGCTGATCTAACCTTACTCCTCTGTCTTAGAAAATCTTATCAAAGCCAAAGCCATCACCCTTCCACCTATAAAACCACACACTTTGGTTTTGACTTTTCTCACCCCATGCCCACATGGTATAAAGAACATGACTTCTGTAACTATCATCGAGTAAAGGGTCATAGTGACAACAATTACATCACTTTCAAAAATATTGTCCAAGAAATGCTTGAGAAAGGTGAGTTAACTATGGATAATCCTAATGCACCTACCAACCAAAACCTACACATCTTCAAGAAACCATTTCCTAATCATGCCTCTTCGTCGATCAAATTGGTGAGACCTCAACTCATGATACCCACACCCACGAGGTTCATGCTATTTTCAATGACGTACATGTCGCCTCCTAATTACTCCACATTCCTTCCATAGAGGAAATCCTAGCACGAAATCCTCCTTCTACATCGGAACCAACCTCCCTTGTCCCTTCACCCGCAGAGGAACACCTTTCATCTCCTTCATCACCTACGAAGGAGTCTTCCACTAACATCGAGACCATTTCACATTTTGCTTCTCCACTTAGAGAACTGCTATCCACAAAGGAGCACTCATTACCTCCTCCACCCACGAGAGGAGCACCCATCATCTCCTCCACCATCACAGACCCGGTTGATATACCTTTGCCTCTTGGTGAGCATTCTCTATCCGCTACCCATAATCCTACAAACCTACTTTCCGATCTCTTACCCACGGAAGCTGAAGCTAGCCAATTTCCCGTCTCTAAGACACATTTTACGGGAATTTCCATTAAGTCCTCATCAACTCCACCCATAGACGTTCCCTTCTCACGTTTGGCTGATCACTTAGATTATGTGGATAAGGCCTTACTATGGGGCTCCTTTTACTTCTCATCTCCACGTAGATGTAGATGTCACTTGTTGATACTTCCACTATCTACCCAAAAGTATTTCGACCAATCGAACCAAACACAACCACCTCTATCACAACTCCTTCCATGACACCTATCATAACTCAACATACACCCTTGCCCATAACCCAAACTACATCTAAACCCAAACCCACACCTACAACATTTTCCTCAACTAAACCTATTACCACCTTAGGGGTCACCCCAACCACCAACCTTACTCATCCACCTATCAAACTGGATTTAGCTACATCCTCCAAAGTCAACACCACACCTACTCTAACACCCAAATAGAAGAACCAAACCCATTGACCTCATACCCATTTGCGCTAATCACACCCGCACTGTCCCATCTGCGTCTTAGGACCTCGCCTTCCCAACATGGCCAATCAACCTCCACCCATCAATAAACCAAAAACACAACAGCCCATTCATTCCTTGCAAACCTCTAATGTACCCAGTGCCCAACATGACTTACACCCACATGACTTACACCCACACCCACAAAGCATCTTTACCACCCATACCTCTAATATCTTCAACAATTCCTTCACTACCCACTACACTTCAATCTCTGTCCCTTACACCTCCTGCATGACCCGCATCCTCTACCTTCATAGCACCTCTGTTATCCCCATGGGTAACTCATCCTCTTCCCCCATCTGCCTTTCCTTCTAGACCTCATACACCCATATCACCTTTACCCAAGAAGGTGTAACCCAAAGACAAAACTCTGATACCCCACAACAAGGTAATCAAAACAGCCACACACCCTCTTGTCAGTTCATCCACCATACCTCTACCCAAACAAACACGACCAACTCCTAAGACCACACCAGCACCCAAAATCATGACTTGACCTACTCCCCCTCTTGCAAGGACCATTCCTCAACAATCAACCGCACCTACACCCAAACCCACGTTCACTTCCCATTGTGATCCACTAGCGGGTTCCTATGCCGAAATATTAACCAACCTCCTTGAGACTTCTGTCATCACATTACCGCCGCTCAGACCTTATGACCCCCTCAAACCCAAGCCAAAAGGGTTTGATGACACCAAAATTTACGCATACCATCGTGTGCCAGGGCACGATGTGGAGAACTACAAGGCTTTGAAAGCTGTCCTTATCTAGTTGTGTCCTCTGAAGCCAACTTTGATGATGACGACCTTCTCAAGGATGACCCTACTTCACCGACACACATTCCCATACTGCCCACTCAGCAACCACAACCTCCACCCCCATAACTCCTCGAACCACTTCCAGTATGTGAAATTAACATGGTTCGCATAAGAGAACTTGCCACCCCACCACCCAAATGTTGTTATGCCCAGCTCACCTCACAGGGTTTTTCTCCTCTGGTAGGTTTTTACCCGTCATGTCGTTATACCACTCACCCTACACCTTCTCTATTTTCCAACTCCCCTCATATCAACATGATACACGTCACTACCAAAGTCTTTATGAAGGATAAAGGTAAAGAAAGGGTGACTGACCCACCAACCAATCCTATACCCAACATACCATCTGCACCCATACCTAAAATCACTACTCGCGGCCCCACATTTCTCATTTCTAATGGAGTCACGTATCGCACCATGCTCACACAATTACACCAGTCTCCCCTCAAAATGTCCTTATATGACCTCATTCAAACCTCAGAATCCCATCGTCAAGCTCTCATGGAAGTTCTTCAATCTATTGAGGTTTTTCCCAATGACCCTACACCCGTAGCCTCCATTATCACACCCCATCATGTAGCCTCTCTTACCAAATTACCACCTTCACCCACACCTCCACCTACTCACCAAGTAGCCTCCCTTAGCTTTTTAGAGGAAGAGATCGCGCCACACCAAAACGATGACCCAGACCTAGCCCTCTTCATCTCTGTCCACATCGATGACATATGGGTACGATGTGTGATGATTGATGGGGGTGCTAGCATTAATATCATTTCATCCCATGCATTCACTCAAATGCGCATACCTAATAATTACATGCATAAACATCCTGTCATGTTGCGTTCATTCAATGACGCTATTACCTCTACACTAGGCATTGTCATCCTCCACATTCGCGTGGGCCCCGCACTATCCTGCACTATTCTTCGCCTCGTCTTGGGGAGTTTTAATATAACTTGTTTCTTCTGCAGACCACGGATTCATGTCATGGGGTGCGTTCCTTCCACTTTGCATTGTTGTGTAAAGTTTGAATATGAAGGACACACCTATACCATTTCAGCTAACCCATCACCTTTCAAAACATGTAACATGCTTTACCAACCTAATGATGTTCTCATACTCGTTAAAGCATCTACCTCCGCGACCACCATCGCTTCACCTAGACCTCCACTTACTAAGACAACCACTACTTCTACCACACATGCGTCCTCCATTCCAACCGCTGCCACAACCTCCACGACTGACCCATTAGCCTCCCAATCCATCAGCTCTACCTCCGCATCGACCTCCAACACATCTTCTATTCAACTACCTACATACCAACCACCGATCCATTGGAAGGCATTTTTCAACACCTCACTTTGGGGAATACCGCCTATATAGCGTCAACACATTCCTTACTCCACAAGAGTACGAAAGTCTTCACCAACACCCTCGTTACGATCACCGCATAGGAGAATGCTTCCTTTATGGTCCTCCTCATCTCCGTATTAGTCTCACATATGGGGGACTTGATACTACCACTTATACACCCGAACCACCGCCATAAACTTGCCCATTTTCTGTTGACTTCTAATCACTTACCAATCGTTGTTTTTCCCACACCTTCTTGCACCGATGTGCATGGAAGGGTTTTGGCTTTGGCTTTTATGAGCAAGGCCACCATACTATTATTCCATGTACCACCCACAAACATAACGACCGTAGTGGTATCGTCTTTCCTGAACCACCTACCAAATAGGCCCACATTGAACTCATCAAGGACACTAGCCCTTCTCCACCTTCTTCACCCACTCCACCTTCATCACCACCCTCACCGACAGAGTTGATGGATCCTGAATCTATCCCTCCTAACTTTTTTTTTTCATAAACACCATTTCCTTGGGGCCTCTGACTTATCAACGTGAGGGCGAGGCCCCTTCCACTCTTCCCTTCTTGTATCCTGAAATGATCGATGACGATACACCTTCAATTAATATCATTCAATGTCAGGATGATGAATCTATACTCACATACCTTGGTGCAGAAGACTCATCTATTCGCCGGTCGTTACCTTACCTCGAGACGCAAACCATGTTGAATGAATCGACTATTGAGGTCAACATGCATTCTCCGGACGACCCGCATATCCTAAAGATTAGTCAATCTTTAGATGTCTTGAACAGAAGCCATCACTTCTTTTCTTAGAGACCATAACCACGCTTTTGCTTGGTCTTACGTACATGCTCGGTATTGACCCCACCATAGTGGTCCTGTCGACACTAAAAATTTCCTCCATAATTTCTATTTCATTAATGTATGTATTAGGAATAGGATGTTGTTAAGTGTAATTAGTAGTAGCGTCTGATAGAAGATAACGACGCCGTCAGTACGGTGCCGCCAATAATGTGGAGTACGGTAACAGTCAAAGTACAATAAGAATGTTGTAAAAAGTAAATATTTGTCGTAAGTGGTCCGGTAATGTTAAAATATCAAAGTTTAGGAAGTAGGGTCTACATGATTAGGAATTAGAAATATTATATTGGTAATAAGGACAAGGAGTGAGGTCATAAATATTTTGTGTATTTTATTTGTAAAAAGTCTAAAAATGTGGAACCCATGTAAAATGATAAGGTTTATCTTATCTTAACAGATAAGCTTATGCATGAGATAAGAGTTAAGGTATGGAATATGATTCGTCAAAGTGGATTTCTTATCCTATCTTAGAGATAGGATGGATAAGCCTGGAAGTTCTATAAATAGAGAGGCCACCCCCCTCATTTAGCATAGAAAGAAGTAGTGAGAAATATTGTAGGAAGTGTGCGAAGGAAGCCATCACCATCGAGAGGTGTAATTGTAAAGTTTCTCCCATAGTCTTGTTGAAGAATCTCATGGGTGAGATTGTAACAGTTTCATGTTAATATTATAATTTATTTTGATATTTCAGATTTGTCGTCATTCTGTCTTATCATAGTCAATGGTATTCTTGTGTTATGTTGTTGTTTTGTTTCCAGATTACGTCCACCAAACTAAAGGCTGTGCATTAGTAAATAATCATAGCACGAGGAGTTCCCGGTGAAGAATTATCATAGTGCTCGGATTGCTGATGACATTTTGGTTCCGTTGCCGGGACCATTCCTCGTTGGTGGATTTTCTGGAGAGATATTCCCACTAAGTCAAAAATCAATTGGAGGGTAACCTTGTTTTTACTGTGCATAGTAGTTACCATGGTAAAGTCATTTTTACCGTGAATAGTAGTTACCATGTTAAAGGCATTTTTGCCATGAATAGTAGTTACCCTGGTAAAGTCCTTTTTTTGGGAATAGTAATTACATGATAAAGTCACTTTTTACCGTGAATAGTATTTACCGCAAAGAACTTCACTTTTACAGTGAATAGTGTTTACCACGGTAAAGTCGAGTTTTTACATGATAAGTCAAGTTTTACCATAGTTTACCGTGGTCATTTCTAATTTCTTGTAGAAAGGTGTAAAGTCACTTTCTAGTATAGTGATTCCAATTATTTGTGCACATAAGTCTTGTTAATTGTACTTGTGGGTTGGTATTTCACGGTGGTTACTTTTGAAAATGGGAAAGATTCCTATTTTTTCAGCTCAATCTAATGAAGATGCTTCTTCTTTCATTCAAGAGTTTAAGCGATCTTGTATTTGTAATGGCCTTATAAGAAGGGAACAATGGACTGAATTTTTCCTACCTTTTTGGATGGTTCAAAGACTTAGGTGGTTTGAAACACTAGGTGATAATGTGAAAAATTCATGGGATTTATTAACCGAAAGTTTTCTTGAAGAATTTGGTGAACAACAGAAATATGCAGATCTCATGATCGAGATCACAAAGCTATCCCAAGGAGAGAAGGAGAAGATAAGGGATTATCATGCTCGTGTTCTAGAGCTAAGGAGGAAGCTCGATGCCCAGATCCGGAAGGAAGGACTAGCGGATGGGTTGATGAATGGCGTGGATAATCTCCTCTGTAAGCACTTCATTCTTGGGATGAAGTCAGAGATCAGACAACGAGTGAAGTATGACCACCCAGCCACCATTGAACAAGCAAAGGAGATTGCAAGAAGGCAAGAAGAAAGCATGGAAGAGGAGCCCAAAGAAATTGTTGCTAAAGTAGAGCCTACACCAGCACCTTTGGTCCTGAATCCACAACCACTCCCGGTGAGCACAAATATTTCTCCTAATACATCTACTGAGTATGAAGATCTGCTCAAAAAGATGGGTCAGTTAACTATTAATCTTCTTCAAGGAAAGGAATTTAGTTCTCAGGGAGGAGATAGAGGTCCAAAGAGAAATATTTCTGAAGTTGTTTGTTATGGTTGTTATAAAAAGGGTCATTATAAGTATAATTGTCCAGATAGAGCTTCTACATCTGGTAAGGGAGATAATGATAAAGGAAAAGCACCTGTGAATTCTTTTGATGTAGTAGATAAGAGCAGAAATAATGAAGTAGATGTGTTTGTAACAAAAAGAAAGAAAGAAAAAGATAATCAAGATGGAAATGATCCTAAGAAGATGAAAGAAGAAACTAGTAAGAAACATAGGAGAAGAAAGTTGGGTGTGTAGGATTTTACGATTTCACAGGGCAAGGACCATACTCCATCTTGGAAGATCTGTCCAAAAGGCCTGCAAATATTACATATGGTTAACTCTTGGCTATGTCTTCTGAGAAGAGGTGGGAGTTGCGAGGTGGACTCAATGCTCGAAGAAGGAAGGAGGTTGAGGTCCCTGTTTTGGAGGCAGAGGCAGATCCCTATGCTCCACAAGCTGAGGTATTATGTAATGGTATTTCAATTCATGATGTCTTAGTTGATGGAGGTGCTGCAGTTAATGTAATGACCGAGTCTGTAATGAATATGTTGGGGTTAAAAATTGATCGCCCTTCAACACTTATGTTAAGGTCATTAAATAAGGGAAAAACTAAACCAGAAGGTGTAATTTCAAATGTGGCAATATCTGTTATGGGTGTGGTATGTGTGGTAGACTTTCAGGTGATGAAAAATGGTATACTTTATTGCACGTACCCAATCTCTTTGGGAAGACCATGGCTAAGGAGAGTTCATGCAAGAAACTACTGGAATGAAGGTTTCATGACACTTGGACGTGGTAGAGAGAGGGTGAAGATAAACGTGATCCCTCGACATCATAAAGTAGAACCTGTGGATTCAAGTGATGAAACTGATGATTGGACATCCTCTGATTACTCTAGTACCAGTGAAGTGGACACTGAAGATGAAGAAAGCGAGGTGGATGTTTCAGTCATGGATATCCTTCCAGTCACACCAACTCATGACCCCATAAAATTATCTGAAGAAGAAGTTGATGATCGTCTCCAACAAATAAAGATTGGTGATGTTGTGATGGAGAGTGAGAAGGAATCCTACCTCCAGCTCTTTTGAAGGTACATACACCTATTCACTTTTGATTACAAGGAACTTCGTCAAGTAAGTTGGGTAGAACATTGTATTGAGCTGGTAGATGGTGCTAAGCCTATAAAGCAAATGCCATATAGAATGAATCCTAATTTTTCCAAGACTGTAAAAGAAGAAATAGATAAGTTGCTTGATGCAGGATTCATATTTTTTGTGGAGAATTCAGAATGGGTTTCTCCCATTGTGATCTCAATAAAAAAGAATGGGAAGCTACGCATTTGTGTTGATTACAGGAAGCTCAATAAGGCAACAAAGAAGGATCATTACCCTCTTCCATTCTTCGGATCAGATCTTGGACGAAGTAGGCGGCCAGAGTGCTATAGTTTTTCTGATGGATATAGCGGCTACAACCAAGTTCGTATAGCAGAGAAAGATCAGTTGAAGACAACGTTCACCACTCCTTGGGGAACGTTTTCTTATAGAGTTATGCCTTTTGGGTTGTGTAATGCTCCAGCAACATTCCAGCGTTTGATGAATAGGGTGTTCGAACCCTACATTGGGACCTTCATCGAGTATTTACGGATGATTTTTGCATCTATGGGAGCAAGTTGGACCACCCTGCACCCAGATGGAGACATCATTTCAAAGGTTAGATGAAGCACAAGCCTCACTAAACCCTACAAAGTGTGTCTTTGGATGTTCTAAAGGCGTTTTGTTAGGGCATGTTGTATCCGAGAGATGGTATTGGTGCGATCCCGATAAAGTTTCAAAAATTAAAGATTTACCATTTCTATTAATAGAAGTAAGTTGAGATCATTTTTAGGCCATGTGGGGTACTATAGAAGGTTCATCAAGAATTTCTCAAAGATTGCACTGCCACTAACCCAGTTCTTGAAGAAGGATGTTGCTTATGAACCAGGAAACAAGGCGCATGAAGCTTTTGGACAACTGAAGGAAGCCCTGGTGTCTTCACCTGTTTTGAAGAATCCAGATTGGAGCAAGCCATTCATTGTGTACACTGATGCCTCAGATGCAGCACTAGGTAGTACTTTGAGCCAAAAGGATGAAAATGGGAATGAACATCCAATTTACTTTGGGGAGAGCAGACAAATGAGCGATCTTTGAGGTAAACTATCTTAATCGAAAAGAGGCTCTGGCTATCATTTTTGCTGTAAAGAAGTTTAGAAATTACTTGCTAGGGCAGAAATTTATAGTTGTAACGGATCATCAGGCTCTGAAATATATTGTCAATAAGCCTAACCCATCAGGGAGGATAGCAAGATGGATAATTTTGCTACAAGAATTTGAATTTGATATTATAGATAGGCCAGGAAAGAAGCATGTCAATGCAGATGCACTCTCTCGAGCCTATGATGGTTTAGGATCATCTTGTGATGATGATGATTTTCCCGATGCAGCATTGTTCTCCCTTGACACAATCCCTAGTGAATACATAGATATTTGGAATTATCTGAATGAATTCAAGTTTCCTGATGGTGCCAATGCAAAGACTAAGAGAAAGATTACTCAAGCCAGTCGTCCATACTCTATTCTGCATGGAGCATTATTTCGAATAGGACCTGATGGACAGTACAAGAGGGCAGTTGGACGTGATCAAGGAAAAGAGCTTCTAGAAGAATTCCACAATGGTACATGTGGAGGGCACTTCTCTGGACAACTTACAGCAAGAAGGATCTTGGATGCAGGTTATCACTGGCCCACTCTTTTTAAAGACTGTTATAATTATTGTAAGACATGTGATATTTGTCAAACACATGGTAACCGTAAGACTTCATCAGCTCCATTATGTCCTATTCTTCCCCTTGGTCCCTTTGAAAAATGGGGAATAGACATTGTAGGTCCACTTCCAACTACATCACGTCAAAATAAGTATATTGTAGTTGCCACAGATTATTTAACCAAGTGGGTTGAAGCTAGGCCATTGAAAGCAGCTTCCATGGATGAAGTGGCAAGGTTCATATATGAACGCATTGTCACCAGATTTGGTTGTCCATTAGAAATTGTAACAGATCAAGGAAGCCACTTCATTAATGAGGTGGTAGAAGCCCTAGTCAATAAGTTTTCTATCAAGCACAGGAAGGCAACAACATACAAGCCAAGCACAAATGGACAGGTGGAACGAACAAATTTTTGTCTTTGTGTCAAATTCTAGCAAAAGATGCACTTTGCGGTACATAAATGGGATAAAAAGATTCATGCAAACATTGTGGGCATATAGGGCAACATCAAAGTCAGCAACAGGATACTCCCCATTTCGGTTGGCCTATGGCATTGATCCGATTCTTCCTATTGAGTTTGATATTCCCCCTTTGTGAGAGTTATGAAAAATGAAAGGATGGATGAAAGTGATTCAAGAAAAGAAATGTTGGTACATCTTCATTTGCTAGAGGAAATTAGGGAAATAGCAAAGGATACAAGCCATAAGAAGAAAATGAAGCGAGAAGGAATACTTTGATCAAAATATCCGATGGTCTCCATTTCATGTGAATGACTTGGTCTAAGTATATGATTCCAGATACAAAAAAAGAAGACAGAGAAAATTTCTTCCAAAATGGATGGGGCCCTTCAAAATAGCGGTTTTGTGCATGAAAATGGTACGCACGATTGGAGGAATTGGATGGCACTCCCATTACGAAATGGGTCAACCACGACAAGTTGAAGATTTTCCAAGCATTAAAATAGTCTACTCGAGGACGAGTAGAAGCTAGGAAGGGGGAAGATGTCGACACTAAAATTTTCCTCCATAATTTCTATTTCATTAATGTATGTATTAGGAATAGGATGTTGTTAAGTGTAATTAGTAGTAGCGTCCGATAGAAGATAACGGCACCGTCAGTACGGTGCCGCCAATAATGTGGAGTACGGTAACAGTCAAAGTACAATAGGAATGTTGTAAAAAGTAAATATTTGTCGTAAGTGGTCCGGTAATGTTAAAATATCAAAGTTTGGGAAGTAGGGTCTACATGATTAGGAATTAGAAATATTATATTGGTAATAAGGACAAGGAGTGAGGTCATAAATATTTTGTGTATTTTATTTGTAAAAAGTCTAAAAATGTGGAACCCATGTAAAATGATAAGGTTTATCTTATCTTAACAGATAAGCTTACATGTACAGATAAGAGTTAAGGTATGGAATATGATTCGTCAGAGTGGATTTCTTATCCTATCTTAGAGATAGGATGGATAAGCCTGGAAGTTCTATAAATAGAGAGGCCACCCCCCTCATTTAGCATAGAAAGAAGTAGTGAGAAATATTGTAGGAAGTGTGCGAAGGAAGCCATCAGTTAAAGGTGTGTTGAAGAAGCCATCGAGAGGTGTAATTGTAAAGTTTCTCCCATAGTCTTGTTGAAGAATCTCATGGGTGAGATTGTAACAGTTTCATGTTAATATTATAATTTATTTTGATATTTCAGATTTGTCGTCATTCTGTCTTATCATAGTCAATGGTATTCTTGTGTTATGTTGTTGTTTTGTTTCCAGATTACGTCCACCAAACTAAAGGCTGTGCATTAGTAAATAATCATAGCACGAGGAGTTCCCGGTGAAGAATTATCATAGTGCCGGATTGCTGATGACAGTCCACAATATCGTCCTGCATTCCCGATGCCAAACCCATCAAACAAAAGCTGAGGAAAATACACCCTCACATTTCCCTTCTCGTCAAAGAAGAACTTTAGTGCCTTCTTTTTGTTTCCTTCATCTTACCCATTGATTATCCTCATTGGATTTCTAACATTGTCCTTGTCACTAAGGCAACAAGGGGACTCCATATTTGCATGGACTTCCGTGACCTCAACCTAGCATGTCCGAAAGATGACTTTCCCTTACCCGGTATTGACTAGCTAGTTGACCTTACCGCTGGCCATGAGATGTTATCACTCATGGATGGCTTCTCGGGTTACAACCAAATCTTTCTTACCCTAGAGGATCAACACAAAACCTCATTCATCACCCCTTGGGGGACCTTCTACTATCGAGTCATGCCTTTTGGCCTTAAAAACATTGGTGCCACATATCAGTAGGTTATGACTTACATCTTCCATGACATCATGCATCACATATTGGAAGATTACGTGGACGATCTCTTGGCCAAATCTAAGCGCCGCTCCAAGCACCTTACCGTCCTAAAAACCATTTTTGACCGCCTCATTAAATATTACGTTTGCCTTCAGCCAAAGAAGTGTGTCTTCACAGGTTCTCTCAGGAAATCTCCTAGGATTTATTGTTTCCTTACATGGTATATAAGTTGACCCCTGCTGAAGTCAAGGCTATTCTCAAAATTCCTCTCCCCACTAACCTTCAACAACTCCGTAGCTTGCAAGGTAAGTTGCATTCTATTCACCATTTCATTTCATAATTATTAGATTAGTGCCAACCATTTCACCATTTGCTCAAGAAGGATGTATCCTTTAAATGGGATGATGATCGCCAAATTTTTTTGAGGCCCTAAAACAATACCTTCTCCAACCACCCATACTCATCCCACCTAAAGACGATCAACCTTTTTACCTATACATCTCAGCTACCGATCACTCCTTGGGAGCCATGCTCGCTCATCGCGATGAACAACATAGAGAGCAGGTGGTTTATTACATAAGTCGTACTCTTTTGGACTACAAAACCTGATACACCCATCCTGAAAAACTTTGCTTAGCCTTATTTTTCATTGCCACCAAACTCGTCATTACCTACTTAACCACAAAACCTATGTTGTGACCAACACCAACCCCTTACACTTCATGTACACCAAACCTTATCAAAATCAGCGTGTCGCACGATGGCTTATGCTCTTAGCTGATCTTGACCTCGAATTCATTCATAAAAATTCCATCAAGGGCCAAGCAATCACCGACCAATTGGCCGACACACCTATTTCCGGGATCAACCCTCTAATTTTGATTTTCTAGATGAGTCAATTGCTACCCTTTCCTTGGATGAACCCCCTTACCAAATGAAACTGTTCTTCGATGGTTCAAAGTGTCAGCGTGGGGGTGGGGGTGGTATTATCCTCATTCCACTTTATGGTGAGCCCATGACTTTGTCTTTCAAACTCGATTTTGAATGCATAAACAATATCTCGAATACGAAGCACTCGTATTAGGTCTTCAAGTTGCCTATGCCCTAGATGTCAAATCAATCAACATTTTTGGTGATTCTCAATTGGTCATAAAGCAAGTCAATGGTATATACCAATGTCGTATCAAATTTGCTTGAAGTATAAACATCATGTAGATGTACTTTTGACCACCTTTGACCATTACACCCTTCAAACCATCCCATGTTCAACCAACAAATTTACAAATACCATGGCCTGCT